>OU452174.1:16808879-17417379 GCA_911728515.1 Peribatodes rhomboidaria | reverse complement strand
GTACTCCTGGTACTTCAAGTTTAAACTCGAGGTTCGTGTGACCTTTAAATGACAATGAGTCACGTGTAATTTTTATTTTATCGAAGTATGAACTCCTTCTGTACTATATACTCCCTGGTATTTTGAGATTATTAAGTTCGGCATTTTGAGTTAGGAGAATGCTATTAATTTATTGCTCATGTGTTGGCACAGGCATGTAACGTAATGAAACAAAAACTTCTGTGTTATTATGTCTTCCTGGTGCTTCAATATTTATTAATTTGGTGTTCCACAAGGAAGTATATTAGGACCTCTATTATTTATAGCATATATTAATGATTTTCCCCAAGCCATCAATTTATCCATTAATTATGTTCGCCGATGATAGCACGGCCCTGTTTACTGACAAAATAACTATTAATCATGAATCAGACATAAATAATTCTCTCATCACTATAGTTGACTGGTTACAAACTAATAACCTGAAAATAAACCTTGACAAAACACAAATAATGACATTTAAAACCAATAACTCTAAATTTATTCCATTAAATATAAATTACCACGGTAAACAAATTGAAGAAGCGCAGAAAATATTTTTTTTAGGAATTCACATAGACTCAGATCTATCGTGGAATTCACATGTAGATCATGTACATAAAAAATTGAACCAATTTTCTTATGCGCTATATATGCTGCGAAAGGTCGCCAATGAAAAAACACTATTAAGCGCATATCATGCTGACGTTGGATCTAAGCTAAGATATGGAGTCCTATTTTGGGCAAACAGTACGGAAGAGCACAGAAGAGATGTGTTCGAGCAATTTGTGGACTTAGGCAAAGGGACACGTGTAAGCCGTATTTTAAAAAACTAAAATTGTTAACTCTTCCTTCGATATATATCTACGAGTCAGCCATCCTAGTAAAAAATAATATCAACGACTACGACACACTGTCTAGTAAGCGATACGAAAGCACACTACGTGCGCCAAAGCGTAGGCTAGCACTTTATAGAAAAAGTACGTTTGTAATGAGGGTTGACATCTTTAACATGTTACCACGGACTTTGAAAGATATTCAAAGTAATAATGTTTTTAAATGTAAGCTAAAGAATTTACTAATTGATAAAGTATATTATACTAGTATAGTATTACTATGCAGCGCCTGGAGTCGACTGTCCGTAAGACTTATTTCAAGTCTTATTTACTACGGGTTCCAGCGAAACACAAGGCGGCACTACTCTCGTCTGATTTCTGGCCAAAAGGGCTAGTGTTCCGGCGCTACTGGGAGGCCGCACAGGGAGCAAAAGCCCAGAAGATTTAGTTAATTTTGATGTTATTTATATATAGGTTAGTCTGTAAGGTATTTATTTTTTATGGGCCTCTGTAACTTGCATTGTATGCAAGTTATATTGCCTGAAATAAATATTATTATTATTATTCAATTGATGAATTTCTCAAGGATAAAGTGGACAAAATATAATTCTTTGACATGTAATTTATTTATTCGCAAAAATAATATTATTTTTGGAATGTTTTACAGTGTTAATGTGAGTGTGACATTAAAATTGTTTGACATTAATTATTGACATTTTATGACATACTTCTAAAAATAAATTAAATAAAATTGCATGTCCGTTGCCCAAATTACATTATTGTTATTCTCATAATACTCAGTTGCCCTCTCTATACATTGACAATGTTATTTTCGCATACCGACATGGCTCAGCTACTTTTAATATTTATTTTTTAAAATTTATAGAATTTACCCATGTTTTGCGTAATAAATAATTTGATTTGATTTAATTTATTAAGACATTTTATTTTCATCTTTTCTTGTAATACATTTGTGGTGCATTTAAATGACAGTGACATTTAATATTAGTTTATTATTAAGTAGATGTTTACAGTATTTTAAAAAAAAATTGTCAGTAAAGGATTAATCTCGTCTTATCTTTGAAAAGATTTTGCGTGTGCTCTAAAAATATTCACTTATGCACAAGTCTCTCTATTTTTAAAATTTATTTCACTTCTCTTAGTACACCACCTTCGATCTCCCAAAGAGTTCCACTATCAGCTATTTTAAAAACTTCCACAGCTTGTTCACCGACTTCTTCTGCTGACTGCCATTTATAATCATTTTTAAACTCAACTAATATATCAGAATTACCGTCCTGAATTTTCTGAGTCGCTCGTGTTCTAGTAAATCCTGGACATATCGCGATAACCCGCACTTTCTTTAGATTATAATTTCTCTCCTGCCCCAAAGCTTTAGTGAACCCAACAACACCGTATTTAGTAGCATTATATACGGGGAAGATATTTGTTATACGATATCCGAAAATAGATGCTACATTTAAAATCGTGCCACCGTTTCCATTGACATCGTTTCTCATGAGCTCCATAAACTTCAAGGACCACTTCATTGTAGCCGTCAGGTTTACATCAACACAATTCTCTGGTACGTCTTCGTCCCCTAAACCTGCATTGTTGATAAGTATATCAATAATGCCGTATTCATTGCAGAGTTTCTGAAAAGTTTCTTCTAAATCCTTAGCGACGTTGCATTTTATGTACACAGCCTTATTTGCACCAAATTTCGCAGTAATTTCTTCAACAGCTTTGTTACCCATTTCTTCGTTGAAATCTATTAAGATAGCTAATTTTGCTTGAGCTTTTAAGTAACTTCTTGCTATTTGAAAGCCAATACCTTGAGCTCCACCGGTAACAACGACTATTTTATTTTTAATATCTCTTTCCATTTTTAACACACTATTTTACTGCGTAAGGATTTATTTAGAATGAAGTGTGCTAGATACTAAAGCTACGCGTATGTTGCACACTTGTTTTGTCTTTGTCATTTTATTAGATACTTAGTGTAGATAAATTATTTTTCCTTGTTACTCGGGCAGTGGCCTCAAATGTTGCGATAACAGGGATATATTCTTGTAATGACGTTATATTAGTGTATCACTATTGTCACTGATACTACAGTTTCAAAGAGTTCCTTGAACTGTAAATAACAGGGATAGTGTACAAAACTACAATGACTTATTATTATTATTATTACCGTACTATTACTATATGTTTACCGAATATGTAGTACTAATATTACTATACATTTTTATAATATCTTGACATGTAAATAATACTTACGAAATAAATGAATATGAATATGAATACTACATTTAGAAACAATTAATAAAGAAACAAAGTACAAAAATTGTTTAACCTGCAAACACGTAACCATTATCATCATCTACAGTCTCTTTCATACTGTGTGCCAAATAGTCCTTGGTTTTATTTCAAAAACAAAAAAAAAATCTCCATAATTATCGAACCTACTTACAAAGTTTCAAGAGCGATGACAGCCTAGTTGGGAGAAGGTCCGCCAGTCTCTCAAGCCAGAGGGAGCGGGTTCGAACCCAGCCGACGGCACGCACCAATTTGTTCATTGTGTGATCATAATATGTTGCGTATTGTATGTCATCTGCTACATGACTGGAGCCCGGTGTATGGTGACAGGCTTGCCTCCTGTCACATTTGGGACTGAATATCGGTGGCTGGGTGTTGTATTACACCTCTGCCAGCCCCCTCGGGGGAAAGGCGTGACGATTATGTTTAGGTGTGATGAACTTAAATTTGGTAAATTAAAACCTCTAAGGTGTCTTATCTAAATACAATGTCCATGAGAAGCATTAAATAATCAGAATCTAAATAAATTTTGTTTAGTAAGCAGTATTTAAATTTATAATTATTGAGCCGAGTGGGATGGACCACGCCTTCAGACCCGAGGGTCGAGGATTCGATCCTGGCTGTGTACCAATGATCTTTTCTCTCGTAGAAAAGCTTATGTGCCTCTCAATTTTATAGGTACTTACACGTTGAAGGAAAACATCGTAAGGAATCTGACATATCCTAGTACAATAATTCGAAGACATGTGACATCCATCAACCCGCACTGAGCCAGCGTGGTGGATAACGGCTTAGTCACCTTCGACATATAGTAGGTCGGTGTCCTTGCAGTGGGGCGTAAAAGACTGTAATTGAATGAATCATTTTGAATTATTCGTTCCTCGTCATAAATATAACGCACAGAGCAGCGTTGAACAAAAAAATATTTGTTGTATACAAGTAGGCCATAAAGCGTGACCCAATTTAAGCTAAATGCGTCATTTTACACGGGATGCACTACAACTAGGACATGTTAGACTAAAATCTAGTTTGTAATAGAACATTTTGTACTATTACTAAAGTATTAATATTCAACTAACAATTTGTGCAATTAAGATGAAACAGTTTTGAGCTATCATGGTTATTTTTCTATCACATATTTAATACGATCTATTTAGTAAAAAAAGATTATTACCATATTATTTGTCTATGAAATTCCATGGCTAAATTCTATCCCTGCGTTGTTGATAAGTACATCAACAATACTTACCAAATTTGTCACAAATTTTTTGATAAATCACTTCCAAGTCTTTGATAATGTTACATTTGAAGTA
Organism: Peribatodes rhomboidaria; assembly: GCA_911728515.1. Classification (NCBI taxonomy): domain Eukaryota; kingdom Metazoa; phylum Arthropoda; class Insecta; order Lepidoptera; family Geometridae; genus Peribatodes; species Peribatodes rhomboidaria. The sequence goes on along the minus strand of OU452174.1, from coordinate 17,412,893 downwards.
CACAACTTTGTTTGGACCAAATTCTGTAGTAAGTTCTATAACAGCATTCTTTGCTTTTTCTTCGTTTATGTCTGGTAGAATAGCCAGTTTTGCTTTGGCTTTTAAAAAATACTTTATTATTTGAAAGCCGATTCCTTCAGCTCCACCAGTCGCAACGATAATTTTGTTTTTAATATCTCTTTCCATTATAAACACACCTCTTTCTTGTATGTACTTTAAAAACAGAATGGAGATTAGTTTCAAAATCAACATATTATTTATCTACGTTCTCAGTATTTATGACAATCACTCAATCATTCAATTATTAATTTAAAAACAATAACTTGCCAGTACATTAAATGTTAGTTATAGTCAATAAATAAAGTTTTGATTTCTGATTACCATCTATATGTATATTTTGTTTGATTACATTTTGGGGGCTGAGCTACCCACGTCCGTAGGAGTGTACTCTATTCTGATTCCCTACACGTGGTCCCTGGGTAGTGCTAACCGGGTAGCAAACTCTGGTGGGAGGCTTCGGCCGTGGCTAGTTACCACCCACCGGACCAAGCCATGCCGTGAAATGACCTAGTCGTGTTTCGGGATGTAGTCCGGTGTAACCGTTCCGAAGACGGGTCTGAGCAGTGGCGCACTTGTAGCGCCTCACTCAACTGCCGTCTTTGTACTTCTTCACTCTACAAAACTTCAAGGCTAGAGTGAATAAGTACCTTATAGGTTGTCGTGCTCCATCTTAGACCACAACGTCACTTAACATCAGGCGAGTTGGTGGTCAAACGTCGACCTATTGTACGTAAAAAAAAAAAAAAAAAAAAAAAAATTGAATTTATAGTTAGTTAATGTAAGCAAAAAGATTTAGACCTTTTTGGAACTGATTGTGCGTTTGGATGTAATAAATAATTATTTTTTAATTATTAATTATTTTGTATTTAACTTTAAAGCTAAACGAAGTTAAATAAAACGAGATTAACGGGAATAGAGTCAGTTTTGGCTTTTCACAAACAATTTTACAAAAAATATATATTTTACAACTTCTCACGAACGCTAAGACGAGTAAAAATCTTTTATATGTAAATAAATGAAAAGATATAATTTAGATGTAAATTAACAACTAGCACTGATAATTTGCAGGCAAAGCTGCAGGAAAATATAATGTTTTAAACGTTCTAGCACAATCTAAAGTCATACAAAGATAAATGTGCAATCTACTGTATAAACAAAATCGCTGGCATTAATTTATCATTCATTGTTTTTGCACTCTTTGTATTCTACATAAAAAAAAATAATAATAATACCACACAACAAGTTGTACAAATACTTACTTTATCAAACTTATCTTTCGGAAAAAATATGTTTTTCAAAACAGTAACCTACCTTATCTGGATTAAATAAATAAATGTTATCAATCCGAATAAAAAATAGGCTATTCAGGCATTCATAATTTAATTCATAATTGTAAGTATTTTTATTCATTTTACTTCTCTCAATAAACCAGCTTCAATTTCCCAAAGAGTTCCACTATCAGCAATTTTAAAGATATTTACTGCTTTTTCACCGACTTCTTCGGCTGACTGCCATTGATGATTATTCTTGATCTCCTTATAAAAATCTATATCACTCTCTAGAACCTCCTTCATTAAACTTGTCCTCGTGAGTCCTGGACATATTGCGATGACTCGTACTTTCTTTTTATCATAACGTCTTTTGTGCCCCACAGCCTTTGAAAAACCAATTATACCGAACTCAGCAGCACTAAAAACGGGGGTAAAATATCTTACCCGATATCCAAAAATGGATGCAATGTTTATAATTGTACCACCATTCCCTTTAGCATCTTTTCTCATGAGCTCCATAAACTTTAAAGTCCATCTTATTGCAGCCGTCAAGTTTACATCTACGCAATTCTCAGCAGTTATTTCGTCTATGACACCTGCACTGTTAATAAGTACATCGATTATACCGAATTCATTGTAAATTTTATCGTAAGTCACTTCCAAGTCGTTAATAACATCACACTTGATGTACACAGCCTTATTTGTACCAAATTCTGCAGTAAGTACTTCCACAGCTTTGTTACCCATTTCTTCGTTAATATCTAATAGAATAGCTATTTTTGCTTCTGCTTTTAGGTAGTTTCTTGCGATTTGGAAGCCAATACCTTGAGCTCCGCCAGTAACAACCATTATTTTATTTTTAATATCCCTTTCCATTTTGAATTATTTTTTGTGTTAGGTTTGGTTTACAATAAAGTTTGTTTAGTAACTGTTAACGTATTTATAATTTTGAGTTTCTCATGATTTAGAGGGCTTTCAGTTCGCGCACTGTGGCTGGCTACCTAAATACCATATATTTGCATACCTTTTAAAATTAATTATCATGATAAGTATTCACCTTTTATTAATTCACTAGCTGAACCTGCGTGTTTGTTCGCGGTATGCTGCGGGCTCACATCCCACATATCCCACTTATGTTATAAATGCAAAAGTTTATTTTTACGTGTGTTTGTTCGTTATTTTTTTACGCTCAAACAGATGGACCAATTTATGTAAAATTTGGTATGGAGGTAGCTTATATCCTATCTAAGGCTACTTTGTAGCTGGGTAACACCGCGGACCACAGCTATGTAGTAATCTATATTTTCAAAATACAATAATGTTCGTTTATTATGCTAGCAAATCTATCTTTAACCCCAAGTAATTATTAGCTCGTCCTAGTATATAGTATTAGTATATCCAAGGTATAAACACAAATAATGCTGCTTTAATCTTTGTTCATGCTTAAAATAAATTATTTACGTCGAAAAATAAGGATAATATTTTGTACTAGCTGCGCCCCGCGGTTTCACCCGCGGTACAATAGGATTGGTTAATTTTTTGAGGTGTAAGGTGTAATGTCTTTTTTTGTACCCCGAACGAAAATGCAAAATTTTAAGACAATCGGTTGAGTAGCGTAAAAACGTAACAAACCAATAAAAACAAACAAACACACGAAGAAACTCACTTTCAAATTGATAATGTTGCTTAGGAAGGCAGGATAGGATTAGTTAGGATTAGGTATGTACTTGATTTTTTTTTATAAACCTAATTTATTCTTTAGTAATGTACTTCTTATTCAGTCCTCATCTTGAACACAAAGCACAGAGCAACCTCAAATTAAATATTTCCTATTTGTATGCAAATTAAGCTTTAAATACTGGCCCAAACTCTGCTAAATACGCCAGCCACATTACGCGAGATGAACCAAAACTAGGACAAGTTATTAAGGGTTGACACTAGAAATGTAGCATAATGACTCAGAATACAGACTTTCTGTTTTTTTTTTAATGGCTCAAAGAAATATTGTCCTAACCATGCGATACATCTAGCTACATGGCATTTGTGTTTAAAAAGTGCAGGAAAGCTTTTTTTTAACCAAATTCATAAAAACAAGAGTAACAAATACTTATTATTTTCAAAAAACGAAAAACATTCCATAAATAAATAATAAAAATCATTAACAAAATAGTTTTGAATCTATTCTATGATAAGAACTCCTTCATATCAGACTTTAGCGAACCATACTTGTTAGCATAACTTCCGCAATCGGACGAGACCCTTCGATCAGCCAAGCAGACGCACTGTCACCCCTCTCGAAAATATCCACTGCAGCTTTGCCAACCATATCCACCTTTTGCCAGGCCTGAGCATCAAGGAAATCTTTAAAATCTCCAGCGTTAGTATCATCCCAAGCCTTTGGTTGATCAGTAAGCTTCGTCTCAGTAAAGCCCGGGCAAATAGCTACCACCCTCACTCCTGTTTTCTTAAAATTATACTCATGTCCCAAAGACTTTGTAAAGCCCATTACAGCGAATTTCGATGCTTGATATATGGGCAAGAACTGGTCAATCCTGTAGCCGTATATGGACGCTAGATTGACAATCGTTCCCCCATTTCCTTCTCTGTCTTTTCTCATGTAGTCCCAAAACTTCATACCCCATTCAACCACGGCAGTAACGTTGATGTCAATAGTTTTCTTAGCGAGCTTATCGTTCAATATTCCAGCATTGTTTACTAGAACATCCACTTGCTTATGGGTAGTGAAAATTTTCTTCGAAACTGCTTCCAAGTCAGTTGTTACGTCGCATTTGTAGAAAACCGCTTTGTCAGATCCATACTTTGATGTAAGAGTCTTGACTGCTTCTGCTCCTTGCTTTTCATTGATGTCTAGGAGGATCACCAGTTTCGCCTGCTTCTTGAGATAATTGTCAGCTATTTCGTAGCCTATGCCTTCTGCTCCACCGGTTATCACTACAGTTTTCTGCTTTAAATCTTTTGCCATTTTAACGTTTTAGCTCCAAAGTAATTACTCCTAGAATGAGTAGAAATTGTCTCAGCGAGCGATTTTAAATGATTATAGAAATATGTTTATCTGAATAGGTTAAGTCTGGTGTCATGATCCGACGATAGCAGGAGAAAACAATATCAAGTTGAAAACAAAGTAATTAAGACAACTTATCTGCATTATTATTATTTTGCATAACGAGTATTTACGTGAAAAAGGAGGAAAAAGTTTAAAAATATCATTTTAACAGGCCACTAAATAGGCTACCCAGATTGACAGCTATTTATATTTACTACAAATTTTAAAAATGTAATGTTTGGAGTAGGTATTCTACTTCACATCCATATACTCTGTATGACTTATGTAAAAAAAACTTAAAAAAAACTTCAAACTCTATAGCGATCGAGTGTCTATAGGTGAGTGTTGAGTATGAACAGTGTCTCTTTCGTAATTTTTTGTTCTAGGGAGGCATTTAAGAGCTTCGGGCGGGGGCGTATATAAACCACACCGATATTATAAATTCATAAGTTGTGCGAGTGTGTGTGTATGTTTGTTACTTCTCCACGCTCAAAAGAATGGACGGATTTTGATGTGCTATGAAGGTAGCTTACATCCTGGATTAATGCATAGGCTACTTTTTAACCACGGGGTGCATCTACACACGGGGTGCTATTATGTGTACACTAGTGTACACATAATAGTCAAGCTTCTTTCCCTTCTGGGTAGATATTGCTGAATGATACTGACTACAATCCTGGCATACATATTCCGATTATTCTTCCGACTTTCATAAGTATTTTCCAACATGTGTAAACTATTTCTGAAGGGACGGTATTCAAAACCACCTTAATGTAAATGTAATCAACTAATACTTCTAGTAATCCAAACCATGTACAATATGTAGGTAATTCCAATATGAATCTAATGGACACCAAGATCAATACTACAGAAAGACACTCAAGAAAAACACTACGAGGTCCGTCCTCTTCCGTGCTCCAGCGAGAAGTGCCGGTTGGACGGGGCGGGCGACTCAGGCGCTACTCCTTCATTCCTTACGCTACCTTCATTCATTCATTCGCTACATTCCTTTGAGTTCGCTCTCAAAAGACACACAGCAGACCATAGACTGCATTCTTTTGTATGTGTTGCTAACACATGCTCGTTGGTTACAGGTGGGTACCATTGTCCTGGTCTTTCTTCAAAACTTCTTCGGCTTGGTCATGGTACGTTCACCTAGGCTGAACCTCACCGACTTTACTATTTACTTACTAGTGGATCTGTAAACTGTATACCTTGCGCCCGGCATCTGCCCTACTCTACAAGTCGCAATTCGATTCTAGTAAAATTTATTTGTTTCACAACTTACAGCTATCATTACAGGTATACCTAATGCTATAGTGTAGTAATAAGTACTAACTAACTATATCCTATAAGAAACTCACGGTAACACAATATATATAGTGCTATCTTTAGGAATTCACCCAGAGTACAATAGAACAAATCTGTATCAGCCGTGACAACGTGAGAGTACGCAGTGCGCGCGTCAGCGGCGCTTGGCCGAGGAGGTGGGCGAGCGAATTGTGTGAGTACATTCGATAAATATACAGATTTTTTTTGCCTAGTTAGTTTTTGGAACAAACTCGACTCGACAAAATGATTATGATTATTGAACCTACTCACAAAATTTCAAGAGAATCGGTTAAGAAATGTGACCAGTAGAGGAAGACAGAAATCCGGACAGACATCCAGACAGAATTCGGAAATACAGAAGCATTTTTGTCAAAGCTGAAGCAAAGACACTTCGCTCGCTAACGATCGCTCGGTCGATCAGTACACTCCAATATGTTACGTCACCAGTCATACTTAAACAAAAATAATTAATTAATCGTGTTAATTAACTGAGTAGGCAATGAGATAAGAAATGTGTTAAAGAAAACAAGTTTTAGAACCTAAGTGTATAGGCCAAAGCGAAGATAACAATCTAGCAAATAAATAAACCTTTTTATCTTATTAACGAAGGAACAAAGCAACATCAGAAACTCGTTAGAAGCGGAAAATATATGAATAATTCATGGACAGACAAAAAGCCACAAAGATTAACTGCACTGGATGTCCTCGTTTAGCTTAATTTTGATTTTCACTCTTTCTCGTTAAATTTGAATTTGCGTAATACGGTTTTATTTTTAGCTGGTAATAATATTTTGTGCTATTATTATTACCAGCTAAAAATAAAACCGTAATAAATATAACCGATTTAATTTCTATGTTTTTTGTTCATAGCTCGGAAGAGCTGTTTATCAATCGTTCTGACATCATCCAGTGTCCCAGAACGTCTAATTTGCAAAAAGATCCAATGTTTTATTACATCCAGCCCTAATGTTCTAAGACGTTCGGTTTCAAAAAAACCGCTTACAAAGACATCTAGCCTTTTAAAATGTCTAATCTAAATTTGTCTAGTATCAATTTCCTATATTGTTCAGTCCTAAAATTGAGGTAGATGCGCGATAAAAACGCGGAACGTGTTTCTAGTTGTTCTCAAGCTGCTGATCCACCGCGGCGCACGCTTGGCGCGACCAATGGCGGCATTTTAGCTTAATATGTTTGGCACATTTTAGCGTTGAGCTGCATGGGTGCCATATTCGAGCAATCCACGTCTGTAGCAATGACTAGACTAATTTATAACTCATGTTATGTTTTATGTAAATTTGACTGCCTCGGTGGCTCAGTTGGTAGTGAACCTACCTTCTGAGCTTGGGGGCGGGGGTTCGATTCCCATCTAGGGCAAACATTTATGCGGTGAACATATGTGTTTATTCTATGTCTGGATGTTAAATATCTATTCAAGTATTTATTTAAAATTATATAATTATGTATATCAGTCTCTGGCAGCCATAGTACAAGCTTTGCTTAGTTTGGGGTCAGGCGACCGTGTGTGGAAATGTCCCGAATTTATTTATTTATTCTTTATTTATGTGTAGCCTGATTGCAGTGTACGTCACTATTTACATTTTATTGCAAAGTGAAGCTAGACACACGTACGTATACTCTCCGTGCGCACGGTGGGCTAGCGGCTTATATCTATAGCGGACTGCATCGGTGGCTCAGGTGGTAGTGAACCTGCCTTCTGAGCTTGGGGGCGTGGGGTCGATTCCCACCTAGGGCAAACATTTACGTGATGAACATTTGTGTTTATTCTATGTCTGGGTGTTAATATCTATTTGAGTATGTATTTAAAAATATCTAAGTATGTATACCAATATATATGTGTCTCTGGCAGCCATATTACAAGCTTTGCTTAGTTTGTAGTCAGGCGACCGTGTGTGGAAGTGTCCCGAATTTATTATTTGAACTCAAATAATAAGTAACGCTTTCAATGCAACTTATACTATCTTGTCAAAGCCAAAGTTCGAATTCTCTCTAAAACCTACATTATCTATCTAATAATATTTTTTGCAAAGACTTTACTTACGAGTTTATTTGCATCGGCCTTGGTGTCCATTTCGTTGCACCATTTCCAGACTAAACTAACTTTAACAGCGCTAAAATGTAGTTATTTCTTTTCTCTTTCTTATACCCTTTAAAATGAATTTTAGGAGTCATATGTTAATTACGGCGAGTGATGTACTCAACCACATCCATCATAATATTTTAAAATTGAAAGTAACTCTGTCTGTCTGTTTGTAGGTTAAGATTCTATTGGTTCATAACAAACACATCCTTAGACTCTCCAGCGAGACTAGCAATGACTAGCATTATCATCTCTAGTGGAAACGCAGCTTAATTCTGAAATTTAAACTGTTATTAGAACGTTCCTGAATTTTCGAACACCACACGACAATGTCCCTATTTATTATTGAAGTTTTCTGTATCTCCAAATATCCACGGTTCACTTCTCCCGTAATTCTGATTCCCATTCCTCACTCGGTGAGCCAAAAGCAAATTATTGGCGCGACATTTCTTCCGCCTTTGTCGTTTTCCGTGAGATATTGAATTTTGAGTGGCTCTTGGATTTCCAGTGAAAAGCTAAGGGAATAAAATAAGTGTTCTTCTTTCTAAGAAACTAGCTCTTCTGTAAGTGTTTTGCTCGCGTTTGATGGCATGTCTGATTTTGTAGGTTTGTTACTAGTGATTTTGTGAGCTGAAGATCTTGCGACGTTATTTTAAGGTTTTTATTTATTTTTTTGGGAATCAGGTAACCTCTTAATAAACATGACTCCCTTAAAAATTTTGGAATATCAATTGAGTTCGTTTCACTTTTTTAAGGGTTTCGTACCCAAAGGGTAAAAAGGGTCCCCGTTACTAAGACTCCGCTGTCCGTCCGTCTGTCTGTCCGTCTATTATATTATTGCGAGGCTATACAACGTTTATTATTAAGGGGATTACTAGTAAAGGCACGTAAATAACATCATAAAAACAACCCCAAAACATTGCTCACAACTCCGACCTCATTCCTCACCTTTGAAGTATTTAGACTCCCCAAAATTATTTTCTGCTTTAAAAAATAATAAACGAAAACGCTCCCAAATCATATCGTGATCTTACGGACAAAGCGCTTTACGTTTTACCTACAAACATTCAAACGTCACGGCACAAAGGCTTTTGATCGGGGCTGTCCTGAGGCACAGATAAGGAAGGTGCAGATGAACAACTACCACATGCTATTTAGGGTTCCGTACCCAAAGGGTAAAACGTATCACTAAGACCCCACTGTCTGTCGCTCTGCATGTGCGTCTGTCACCAGGCTGTATCTCGAACCATGATAGTTACACAGTTAAAATTTTCACAGTTGATGAAGAAGTAATTCCTTTGCCACTGTAACAACAAATACTAAAAAACAGAATAAAATACGTATTTAAGGGGGCTCCAATGCAACAAACGTTTTTTGCCTTTTTACAGATATTGGTACGGATCCCTTCATGTGCGAGTTCAACTCGCCCTTGACTGGTTTTTAACTTAAAGATACTAACGCTTATCTGAATACGCAGATTTGTGAAAAGTTCTTTAGAGAGCTAAAGTGCCTTTTCACAGCGCGGCTAAGCCGAATAAGAAAACAGGAAAATATATCCTTATTCCTTTAAGAGTCCTGCGACCACTTTAGACTAACTTCGCATTGGCTTAAGGTATTCTATAGCCATTTCGTCTAGAAGAAGAAGACGAGCGAAGAGAGCGAATAATGATACTGACGAGCCTCTAAAGTTACATACAGAGGACAAAGTGCAATTTTTTTTTTAATGACTTTTGCACTTCTGTAATAATTCTTAAATAACTAAGAATTTCCCTTGTATTATGGATTCATTTAACAGCTAATGATGTAGACAACCTTCCTATGTAATTAAATCTTTGATTTGCTTTGTCTACCTATTGAATAAAGCAGTCAAAAGTGACCCCTTAAAAATGCGAATATTTTTCATAGCTCTATTTTCGCCTGAGAACGTTTTTTAAAAAAAAACCAAGAACACAGGGGCAAAGATATTGTTAATTTAATTGTACATGTTAAATTTCATCATAATCTGACAAATTATGGTTTTCAAGAAATTTGAGTTTGTATGGAAATTTTAGAGCGTCGCGGCCCTCTTAAACTAATGTACCTAGACCGATTAGATAACCACAATTTGATTAGTTGATTTCAAATATATATAGTCAAACACGGTTCGAATCACTCGTCGGAATACTAAAGGCTTGTTGACAGTCGCGTGATCTTACATTATAATTACTTCATTGTAGCGCTCACAGCGTCGCTTAACTGAGTGTTTGTAACTGATCACTGATGTTAAGCAACGGACGACACGTTCGGTCCTAGGATGGGTGAACGCGAGTGGCATTTATGAGTGAGCGCTATCGTGGCTCGGATGGCACGTTAAATTGTAGGCCCCGGTTTTTTGTTCTGTAATGACAGTCGTCAAGCCACGTCAGAGGCCTTCGGGCGGCCTAGTACCGCTGACACCAGGGCTAGCTACTCGGCCTATACGAACTTGCTTGTTTGCGTTGTTGTAAATATGAAACTTGTGACTGCTATGCTATCTTCGTAACAATACTCTGGACTTCCCACTGTAATAAAAAAGCCAACCAAGAAAAAATAAACTCCAAAATTTTCCATCTGCTACTTAATTATTCTGTGCTGCAGCGCTGCGCAGACTAAGTAGTCAAAGAGCTTTGAAGACGGCGGCGTGTTTTTCTTTTGCATTGAATTAACTCCATGCGACTGTACCAACCGTACTCGTTGTTGGATGAGGTTTGCCATTTTCTGTTCGTAGAGGAATTTTAAAACCAGTTTAAAGATCTGTGGGTTGACTGTTTAAGAGTCCGGCGACCACTTTAGACGAATTTCGCAGTCTAAAAAGAGACGACGAGCGAAGAGAGGAAATAAAGATACTGACAAGCCTCTAAAGTTATCCACAGAGTGAAAATTTTTAATTTCAACTATTTTTTTATGGCTTTTACACTTCTCTAATCATTTTAATATAAACGAATTAAACTAAATTTAAACCAAGAATTTACCTTGTATTATGAGTTAATTTCAAAGCTAATGATGTAGATGACCTCCCTATTTTTTGATTTGCTTTGTCTATCTATTAAATAAACTAGTCAAAAAAGACTCCTACAAAACGCGGATATTTTTACAGTTTTCTTTTCTTTTGAAGACTTTTTTTCGACGAGTTTTCTTTACGTTTGTACGGAACATTCAGAGCTTCGTAGAACCCATTATGTCATGGCGAATCATCTCGTTCACGCTGCACGCTTAGTGGCGTCATACAAACGAGTGGAGGAGCACACGATTACCATCGCCACGCTATGATGCTCACACAGTACCACCTCCTGGTTGGATAGATCAGCAAATGTGGACGGTTGAATAATGTGAGGCGGAATGCCACTTAACACAGAGCTATCGTAGGTACATCAAAATGTAGGTTATTAAATTGTAGCTCCAAGTTGCTTGGTTGGACTATTTCTATCATAGCAAACTGCGCTGCCAATCTGTAAGGTTTGTACTTACCGTAGACCTCTAGGGGCACGACACACTCCTCCAGTGTGCGGTGATGCGGAATTTAACTTTTTTTTCTTTTTTTTTTTCTTTTTATGTTTCAGTTATCTTGCGATCGGCTTAGCAAGCCCTTAGCAGATTTGTTGTATGTGTAGATAGCAGGAGAGAACTGTTGCTCCAGTGAGCAAGCTGACTCATAATAGATTCGCATTTGTTAGTTAACAAAATCCCATATGTGTTGCCTTTTGAGCCTTTTATCACACAATGGTTTATATAACTCTGTGGCTAGGGTATTTGTATGTGTTTTTATTCGGTTTTTGTATTCAGTTTCAGGAATTTAACTTTGACTTTAAGATCCTGAATTGTATACAAAAACTGCAGGGTATAACACACTGACATTGCGTCTCTGTCCGGAGACGCGCATACGAATTTCCATCGCTCCGCATACCGCTGCGGGATGAGCCGGGAGTGTGATATCCACCTTATGCGCGGAATTATACAGACCAGAAATAAGGCGAAAACGCAGCGCACGCACGTTCAGGTGCAAAAACTGTAAATCAGCGTGCCTGCACCGCGTCGCTTGTCCATAATTCAAAATACCTATCTTTCATACATTTGAAATGAACAAATGTTCAATGGCACTGAACCTTGCCGATGTGGCATCCTTGCCTTATGTCCGGTCTGTATATTTCGCGCCTTGATAGAGCCACGCAGACCCTAGGGGTCGTATTCTGCATGGGGTCAGTAGACCACAGAATACAAACTTGTGTTTTGGAATAACAAAATAAAGTCCCTAAAAGAATTACTTACTTGACAGCTATTATTTTGTAATCCCCTTTAAATTGCCTTTATTTTACACTCAATACCTACTCGATAGGTTTGGTTATTTTTTCTTATTAATATACGTATTATTATTTTGTGCCAAAAATCAGTCATTTTTTCAAAGTCCTTTCTAAGGACACTTGGGTTTTTAAGACGAAATTGACGACACCTTAACTGTTGAAGCCCACTCAGCTGTTTGGAAGATACGAGGTACTAAAGAAATTTGCAAACAAATGTTACATACATAATTATGGCTACATACTAGATACTCGGGAAAAACATAAACCTTCCTTGGGCAGTCGGGTAAAAAGTACTTATAAATCAGTTTTTACTATTAGTTGATGCGATGAAAACCTAGCCGTAGAAGGCCCGCCTCTCAAGTCAGAGGGAGCGGGTTCGGACCCAGCCGAAGGCACGCACCAATTTGTACATTTTGTGAACATATGTGCATATTGTATGTCATCTGCTACATGACTGGAGCCCGGTCGGTCGTAGGCTCGCCCCCGTTACATTAGGGACTGAATATCGTCCAGCGAAGTGTGGGTGTTGTACACCTCTGCCAGCCTCCTCGGGGAAAAGGCGTGACGATATGTTATAAATCAGTTATGGCAGAGATCTAAAACTTCACTAGATGCCAGCCCTGGGGCAACTTTTACACGAAAAAAGCGAGTTTAATCGCGTCAGATGATTTGTTAAATTTGGGATCAAAATGTTCCGAGCATTTTCTATTAAGAGGAACCTTTCAAAAAACAAAAACACGCCCTTTTATGTAGATAGGTAATTGAAATTGATTAAGAATTGTTTTTCTACAGCTCAGAGCGATGGAGCTCAGTTGCGGCGTTATTTTAATAGATAGAAACACAATTGTTTGTTTAACAAAGCATTTTTTGTAATAAAATTAGGCATAGCTAAATAGATAAACACTTTATTGTTGGTACAAAAATAATACATGCACCTTCTTAAACTATTAGGATCGGTGCTTATGTAAGATCTATACTTAACTAGGCGCACTAAGAAACTTTTTCTGACAGCCGAAATTAAGTTAGTGTGTTTGTTCCTTAAACGATCAATATAATGTACGGAATTTGATGAAATTCGGTATAGCTACTTCTTTTTGCCAATACCTACATATCGTCACGCGTTTCTCCCGAAGAGCCTGGCAGAGCTTCACCACATTTCCCCGGACGATATTCAGTCCCAAATGTGACAGGGAGCGAGCCTGTTGCCATACACTGGGCTCCAGTTATGTAGCAGATGACGTTAAATATGCACAATGAACAAATTGGCCTTCGGCTAGGATAGAACCCGCTCCCTCAGGCTTGAGAAGCTAGCATTTTCCAGCTAGGCTAACATCGCTAGTGCTAGTGAATCATATCAACGTTTATTTTAATGTAACTACTATGATTTGATACTTACGTTACTCACGCTGGGAGAATTTACTCATAATCATAATCATTTTCATCATTATTAAATACGTCCACTGCAGGACAAAAACGTCTCCAATGATTGCCACAACGACTCACACTCTCGCTCAACAACAGCGACATTACACTGCCGGTAATAGCTCACTATACTCAGCATTGACCTCTCTTCTGGCGCCCCACTCATCTAAGCCCTGTTGTCATCTTGTCCAAGTTCAACCCACTCACTAAATCTCAACCGAACCACTAAGTTCTAGAAGGCCAGGTCCAATAAAATCACCTAAACTAGGCGAATCTGTCAATGTTTTAATTTACCCACTACCACTCTACCAATCATGAACCCCGCACGAGTTTCGTGATGGCACGAACTTTATTGCGTCGCCGGATCACGACACATCTCAAGTATACTGGCACTGGCAAGTAATAAATATCAACTGCGAATAATAGCTCACGTATTCCATCAGTCAGTTAATTGTGTTTCATGATAAGCGCTGGCCGCAGCTAATACAGTGAGTTCCGATGGAGGCACTTGTTTATTCTCTGAGAGGCCGGAAGGGCGAGAACCGGATGTGGTAAGGACCGGTCTTCGGCAGGAGACGCAGCGGTTTTTACCGACGATGGCCGACAACGGGCTGAGAAGAAGGATAGCATGGCAATTGTATGGTTGTACAGAAATGAATCTAAAGAAGTAAAACTAATCACCGAGATCAAATGATTAGCGCTGTTTAGTTTCGATTCCTTCCTGTAGTGAAGCAGCTCATTATATTCGCATATTTTACAAATTTATTTCCGCGTTCGTAACGTATCAACAGCACAGCTAGTGTTGGACGTATCTTTAGGCGGCGCTCATTTTTTACCATCATGGGCTTACCTGATGGTAAGGAGTAAATGGTAAATGTAAATATGCTTCCTTGCCACAGTTGTGTTTACACCGGGGAAGTGCGAAGACGACGAGCATTGCGCAAGGAAAAAAACTACTAATAGCTTAATATTGGTGTATTTGTGATGCATTTTATCACTGCATTTTCACGCATATAAACTTGTTTCTTAAAGTTTTTAATGTTTGGTTTCCCGATTTAATTTTCCAATTGATGCTAGTTAAGTATTTTTTTTTTATGACTTGGACCTAAGGCTAAGCTAAGAAAATATTTAGGGCGTACTTCCTGCGGCCAAATATATTGCTTTTACACACCAACTTATTGGCCTGCCCGTCACCGCCGCGGCTGAGATTTTCCTTCCATTACGAGCCTTCACTCAGTTTCTCCTTTCATTAGTTTGAACGACGTTTTTAGGTTTAAGTTTTCTTAAACGATTCGAACCCAGCCGACGGCACCCTCCAATTTGTTCATTGCTTGAACATATGTGCGTATTTAATGTCATCTGCTACGTAACTGGAGCCCGGTGTATGGCGACAGGCTCGCCCCTTGACACATTTGGGACTGAATATCGTCCGGCGGAATGTGGGTGTTGTACACCACCTCTGCGAGCCCGTTCGGAGGAAAGGCGTGACAATATATGAGATATTTAAAAAAATACGCGGCTTTTGAGCGTCACCTCTGTAGGGCGCGCTTAGACAGACAATAATGTTGTAAATACATATGTACTTTCAGTTTTATATTGCTTAGTAAGGATGGTCAATTGGTCACTGCTGACTTTTAGTGATGACTGCTGATGGTGGCTCAATCTCCCTTGACGTAGGGGTTTATTCCACCTTGTTCAAGAGTAAGCCGGTGTCGGTGTCCAAGTGATGTTCACGGGATGATCGTCATCTGAACTGCAGCTGAAAATTTTAATTTTGTAATTAATAATAAAAAGTTAACAATAATTCTAGCTGTATCTCGCAGTTTAAGCCGCAGTTAAACGGAAACTGTTAAGTTTTTCGGGATAATTGTTCTATGTCCTTTTCTGTTCCCCTAACAACGTGTATGCAAAATTTCAGTCATCAGTTGAGCAGAAGAGCGTGAAAACGTAACAAACAAACTCACTTTCGCTTTCAAAGTTAGAGTAAATCTATTTGTGTCAATCTGTTTACGAAAGTATCAGTCGTTATTATATTTGCGAATTAATCTACACTAAAATTATAAAGAAGAAAGATTTTTGTATGTTTGTTACGAATAAACTCAAAAAGTACCAGTCTGATTTCAAAAATTATTTTACCATTAAAAAGCCACATTATCTCTGACTAACATATATGCTATAACGCGAGCGGAGCCGCGGGTAAAAGAGCTAGATAATAATATGTTTCTATATCTGCTCTTAAGATTTTAACTTTTTTCAAATATCTACCTCCTTTTACTAAAAAAAACAGTCGAAATTAACTCGAGTTTTGTTGTAATATACGTTGATAGAGAGAGTTAAAAGAAACTTCATACCCCTTAATCCTCATTATTACCTAAATCTTTAGCAAAAAAAATGTCAAGAAGACAGTTATTAGCCTAACAGCTCATAATTCCAGAACTTGCCTTATAAGGCGGAATTTGTTTTTTTATTCTATTACCGGTCCCGCCCTAATCGTTCCGCGTTTCGCCTTGGGCTCTAACTTTGAAACTTACTAGTGTTGTCAGCACTTTGGTTTGGGTACTTGGTATTTTTTGTATTCGCAACTGGATATTTTAATACTGACTTGATTCTTGACGTAATAATCCTTCCTAATTCTTGTCCTAGCTAATATTATATTTATTTTATATTTAGCGAAAGTGACGAAAGTTTGCATGCCAGTTGCTGGGAGTCCCGAAAAGGATATGCTTTATCTCAAAAACCATTAATCTGTTCCCATAGGAGCGCAGTTAATCTTATCTGAAACCAAAACTTGAAATATGTAGTTATGAGCGCTTGGCGTATTTTTTAATTCTGTAAATTTAAATACAATTAAAAATTATTAGCTCGTTTATTCTGTTTTTGTTTGTTTTCTATTGTGTTTATGGTTGTACTAGTAATTTGGATAAAGTTGAAAGAAAATAAAAATCAGACCAAATATTGAGTGCATTTACGCTAAAATTATTCCAAGCAAAATTATACATAGTTTTGATGACACAAGGCTTAAATTAATTAATCAACATTTACACCAAGCTACATACCAGTCCCCACATCCATGTGGTTGTAAATCTATGGTCTCGGGCCTCCATAACACCATACCAGTAAATACTAAATACTCCCGATTAAGTTACCTACATATGTGACTGCCTCGGTGGCTCAGTTGGTAGTGAACCTGCCTTCTGAGCATGGGGGCGTGGGTTCGATTCCCACCTAGGGCAAACATTTATGTGATGAACATTTGTGTTTGTTCTATGTCTGGGTGTAAATATCTATTTGAGTATGTATTTAAAAATATCTAAGTATATATACCAGTCTCTGGCTGCCATAGTACAAGCTTTGCTTAGTTTGGGGTCAGGCGACCGTGTGTGGAAGTGTCCCGAATTTATTTATTTATTTATATTGTCGAAGCATCATGGCGTAAATCTCCACGCCACTGCAAGTATCTAAATACTTACTATTACAGGTACCTAGTATCCTAGTATCCGAGCACGTCCCTACAGTACTTCAGGCCCGCCGAGCAATCAGTCGAGTTTGGCCCGTTAACGCTTTCCTAACTCGGCCAAATGTTGTTATTGCGCTGTTGCGTGCGGGATTCCTCCGATACTCTACTAGAGAGTTTCATTACTTCGGATTAGCTATCGGCTACCGACTGGGCCGGGGAATGTTTGGGGTTAGTGAAGTAGGTAAGCTGGCGGGCGCTGGTAGCCACGGTATTGAAATATGCTTCATCAGGTTTAAGGATCCAAGGCTGAAAAGGTCGTATGAGGGACACGCTCGTACATCAAATGTGTTTTTTGCTGCAAAATTAAATCTATCTATTTGTCAATCTATGTTAAGCAAGACTGGAATAAGTAAGCTTTACATATTCGTTTTCCGCGTCTGTACCTCTTTTCATATGTACGAATATATCCGCTAAGTCCTTCTAAAACCTGGCAACGGATTTTGACGCGGTTTTCAATATCAGTTAGATAATTTTTCTCGGAAGGTTTATAGGTACTTTGCGAATTCGGAGCGAGTCGCTGGTTTACAATAAGTTTGACGTAGTTGGGTGTCAACTTCCGGAATCATGGTTATGACCACAGAAGTTTTTGACACACCTACAGCGACCAATATGGTACCGACACTGCAAATAACTAGAAAGTATTTTATTTATTTATATTTATTACACATGAAGTAAATCTTTTTGAATTAGGTACTTAAGTACTTTTATAAATTACACAATTTAATTGTCTTATCAAAATATCATAAATAAATAAGACAAATGAGATGGACGTAGAGATAAGACGCACGGATTTAAGTGTGTAGAGTGCACGTTTTTGATTTAAGTTAGGTAGTAAAGTTTTTCACTTAACATTTTCAATAAAGAAAATCTAACTGTTCATAAAAAATCCTTCTATCTTTTCAGTAAGACGAATTTTTACTCGCTCTTAGTCTGGAGTAAAATGAGTGAAATCTAACAATGCGTAGAGGAAATTGCTTTAAAATAGGTACTTTTTTTTTTTGGGCTGAGCTACCCACGTCCGTAGGAGTTTACTCTATTCTGATTCCCTACACGTGGTCCCCGGGTAGTGCTAACCGGGTAGCAAACTCTGGTGGGAGGCTTCGGCCGTGGCTAGTTACCACCCACCGGACCAAGCCATGCCGTGAAATGACCTAGTCGTGTTTCGGGATGTAGTCCGGTGTAACCGTTCCGAAGACGGGTCTGAGCAGTAGCGCACTTGTAGCGCCTCACTCAACTGCCGTCTTTGTACTTGTTCACTCTACGAAACTTCAAGGCTAGAGTGAATAAGTATCTTATAGGTCGTCGTGCTCCATCTTAGACCACAACGTCGCTTAACATCAGGCGAGTTGGTGGTCAAACGCCGACTTATTCTACATAAAAAAAAAAAAAAAAAAAACGTTAAACGAAAGCCTCAATTTGGCCCTCTTCTGAAGGTTGCATGTTAAACAAAAGCCTCAATTTGGCCCTCTTCTGAAGGTTTGTGGTATTTTAAATCGGAATCATACAATGACACTTTGTTGTGGCTCGGAAAGCCCGATCTCTATTCCTACTGCGGGTTTCAAACAAATTTTCATTCAAATAATATCGGATAAAGGCATAGCTTGCCCCAGATTACGTTTTCCGAGAATATAACCTGAACAAAAATAAAATACCCTTTCAGGATCGTCCATTTTCTTTCCTGTTTAGGGAATATGGCTGTTTTATATTCGAATAATACCTATCGGAGTGTTTTGTCTATGAAAAGCCTATCATAGCAATATTTTAAATGCGAAGGTTAGTAAGGGCCACTTCCAGATAATACGGACCGGTTTGAGTCAAGTAAAATGTCAATCTTAAAATATTTATGTTTACTCAAGGTTAGCTTCTAACTTTTGGTGGTGTACTCGTATCAGCTTAACTCCGAGTTATAAAGATAACCTGAGCTTCAGCAGTGAAGTTCTACCTTAAAGTGAGGGAGTCTAGACTCTGTGTGTTTTATCTTTCATGTTTAAACGGGTCAACATATTTGTATGGTGTTTGATTTAATGATAGTTTAATGTTTTCGATTCACACATAGCCTACTTTTGATTACATTTAAAAATGTATAGTTCTTAAGGCGATGGCTAGATAGAAAAGACGAAGAACGAGGATCACGCCAGAACAACCGAATAGATCATGATGACCTTATGATATTATTTTTTGTAACGAACTAAGATTTATGTAAACGAACAACTGCCCTCTGAGATACAGTTACTAGTTCCGAGGGCAGGGTTAATAGTATTACTGTACTTACTTGTATTAATATTCAGTTTTAAGTAGCTAACCAAATAAATGTAAGAAGGTACTTTTAATATTGTAATTTTTAGCTCTAATTTTTTGAACAATAAAGTAATTTGTATTGTATTTGTATTTGTATTTGATTGAATAACTAAGATCCATCCTTTTATTCAGCCATCTAAACTTTCGCATTTATAATATAAATGTAATTCAAGTAATTTTAAACATGAATTGTTTCTAGCTATAAGCATAAATATTTAATGTTTCAAAAACACAAGCCAAAAACTCAAATTGCCAACATAAAGAAATTCAATATTAAAACGTTCTCTTTGTATTGCACATCAAAAGATATGCGTAACTTGAAAATTTCTAAAACAGTGTCTCTGAAGAATTGTAAATCATCCCTCTAGAGGACTGGTGACATTCGAGTGGCTGGACTTGAAGTTTGCTACAAAGGGAGAGCTACAAAGAGCTACGAAGTGCTACAGAGAGCTACGAATAGCCGCAGATGCTACGCAGAGATGCCATGGGCTATAGAGCTCAGAGTCAAGAGATTTGAGCATGGGTATTGTATCCACTAAAAGCTAAGCTACGCAAAGAAAACTGTGTGTCCAGAAGTAGTTCGGGACATTTCCACACACGGTCGCCTGACCCCAAACTAAGCAAAGCTTGTACTATGGCTGCCAGGGACTGATATACATACTTAGATATTTTTAAATACATACTTAAATAGATATTAACACCCAGACATAGAACAAACACAAATGTTCATCACATGAATGTTTGCCCTAGGTGGGAATCAAACCCACGCCCCCAAGCTCAGAAGGCAGGTTCACTACCAACTGAGCCACCGAGGCAGTCCACCAGAAGTAGTTGGGGATAGTACAGTATCTGATGAGCCAGAAATAACCGTTTCGAAGCTATTTTATGGTGATAAGTACCTTATACAGAGCCTTATGTAGGTCTACCTACAGTTTCATTAGAAACTACCACTTAGATATCATAAATCAGAGTTTATTGCAAACTCCAACAGTTACACGTCACATGGATTCGATTTTTAGGGTTCCGTACAAAAATAGTAAAACGGGACCCTATCTCCGTCACTAAGACTGAGGTCTGTGATCGTCCGTCTGTCCGTCTGTTACCAGGCTGTCTATCATGAACCGTGATAGTTAGACAGTTGAAATTTTCACAGGTGATGTATTTTCGTTGCCGCTATAACAACAAACTCTAAAAAAAACAGAATAAAATAAACATATAAGGGGGCTCCCATATAACAGATACGGTTTTTTGGCGATTTTATAGATAATGGTACGGAACGTTTTGTGCGCGAGTCCGACTCGCACTTGCTAGTACTTCTAACACTGATACAGTAAATCCAATTTTTTTCACGGCTATGATATCTAAAAATAACGACTCGTGACTATACGAGTACTTAAGTACTTCTAAGGAAAAGTACTCATATTATTGTTAAGTAAATATAGTGTAGGTTTAAGATAATGCAAATAAACAGCATGTTACGAAACCCCAAGGTATTATATAATTGGAGGGCATGTACACACACTTATAAGTATTCATGCAAGAATACCAAAAAAAAAAATATGTTAGCGGCTTATATTCTAAGATAGTAGCAGAACGGTAAAAACGACGCGATTAGTAGCCGTATTCGCACTTTTATAAGGGCGGAGCGCGATGTGTGTTCAACATTTTTAAAGTCGATATTAAATTTAAACTAGCATAATTGCATCCTCTAGGCGACACTGGAGGCGCACTTCGTGGATAAAACAGGGTTTTTGTAACAACCTGTGTAAGGCTGTGCTGAACAGTGGACTGAATAATCAGCCTAAGATAGACGACTTTGCATCTGGAGCAAATTAAGAAATCAAACCCGTTCCTAAAGAGCTGTTGTTTTCAATATGTGCTATTTTAATTCAATCTTTATATGTACAATTTGTTTACAAACATTTTTTTGATCGAAAGAAGAAAAATCAAAAATTAACTTTTGGTTTTTTAAGCCTTCTAAAATGTAAACGGTAATTCACTTCATAGCCAGAAGAACTGACTGCTGTCAAACTTTTATAGCTTTATAGCTAAGGCTAGTTTAGTTTCCAGTGGACACATGCTTTTGCCGATTCGAGGCCACAGGACCGCCACTTGAGTCGCTACTCCGCTCCTCTGTCCTCAAGCTATTTTTGGATTATTTTGCATACGGGAGTGAGTCAAACTTTGATGAGGGTGCCATGAGGTAAGTGCTGCAACGTGGCTGCCTGGGTGGGGAATGAGGATGCTGTAGTTTTATAGTGTAAGAGTAGGTTAGGGTAGTGGTAGTGTAAGAATTATTTTTCAACTTAACACACTTGTGTTATAAATGACAAAATAAGGAATGAGTAAGTGAGGGTGTGTGCGTGTGTATTTGTTAAGAAATGGCTCAATAGATTTGAGCGATATTTAAATGATGATACTATACCTACTGGTGGCTGCCTCGATGGCTCAGTCGGTAGTTAACCAGCCTTCTGAGCTAGGGGGCATGGGCTCGATTCCCACCTAGAGCAAACATTCATGTGATGAACATAGAACAAATATAAGTTCTATGCCTGGGTGTTAATTATCTATTTAAGTATGTATTTAAAAATAAAAATGTATGAATATCAGTTTTTGGCTGCCATTGTACAGGTTTTGCTTAGTTTAGGGTCAGACGACCATTTGTGCAGTGTCCCGAATATTATTATAATTATAACGCTATTTGACTAGATACTTTTATCTTGGAACAGCTAATACTTTCATGAGACGTAATTAATGAAAAAATATATATATATGCAAATATTATATCTAAAGATTGAAATGACAGTGTTAGTAAGTATTTCGGTTGACTTTCAGATGTACAGAGCATCGGTTCCCGTATCAACACACTCAAAACGTATGCGCTCGAATATGTAATTACTTTTAAGAGTCAACACAAAGAATCAGATTTTCGTCCGACTTCTCAACTACTTTTTATTTATTGTTTGTATAAATTAATTTTCTTTGTATTTAAATAATGAATTTATAAAATGTACCCAATTTAATTTGACTTTAACATTTTTTAAATAATTTGGTTACAAGTGAAGTGAGTTAGAATTTATTACGTAAAGAATTGTGGAGTATTTTATTATTTTACCATGATGAATTGTATTGTATTATTTTCTAAGTAATTCATTGACATGTAATTTTTTTTTTATCAATAAATTACTATGACTATGACTACATAAAATGCTTGTTATTAAAAGAAATTAAAATATGAGTAATCCTTTGACCTTTGACTAATATACCTACCTAGGCTTAAACTACAAACCAAGTAAACTATCGAAATGTTAGCTGTTAAATTAGTGTCGGAGACGGCACCGTACGACGCGACGTATGGACAAAGCGCCTCAGTTCTTCGATTGTGTTCGGTCTTGGGTAGCTGCATATTGCTGTGACTTTTTCGGCAGGTGGCTTAATTCCTTTATTGCTCACAGAAAACCCTAGGAACGTAACTTCATGTTTTCCTAATGCACATTTTGACGGGTTTATTGTGATGCCATTTTCTTCTAGTCTTCGTAGTACTGTGCGTAGGTGTTCTCTGTGAAGGATCTCGTTTTCACTAGCCAGGAGAACATCGTCGATAAAGACGTAGGCGTATTCTAAGCCCCGCAGTACTTCGTGAATGAATCTCTGGAACGTTTGTCCGGCATTTTTTAGCCCCGGACACATTCTGGGAAATTCAAACAGTCCCATTGGAGTTATGATTGCTGTCTTCTGGATATCTTCTTCTCTCACGCTGATTTGTTGATAGGCACGGTTCAAGTCTAAGGTACTAAACACGTTTTTTCTTGCTAGTTGAAACGTGAAGTCCTTGATTCTTGGTATTGGATACCGGTCCGGTATCGTAACGGCGTTCAAGCGTCTGTAATCGCCGCATACGCGTAGGTCTCCATTCTTCTTTGGCACGATGTGTAGTGGAGATGACCAGGGACTTTTGCTTGGGCGGCACAGTCCTTGTTCAATCATGTTCTCAAATTCTTTCTTGACGTGTTCATATCGATGTGGTGCTATGGGCCGTGCTCGTGAATGAATGGGTGGTCCAGTGGTTTCCAGGAAATGTTCGACGTTGTGTTTCGGACTCAGCTTCATAGAAGTTATTCTTGTAATTCCAGGAAATTCTGCCAGAATGTCGTGGTAGGACTGCTGCATATCAATACTTCGTACTGTAGGCGTGTTTGTTGCTCGGACGAACGAACTGATGGACAGGTTGGTTTTGCCGTCGATGAGTCTTCTATTCTTGATGTCGACAATAAGTTGGTGTTGTTTGAGGAAATCAGCGCCGATTATAGGTTTACTGACTTCCGCAACAATGAAGGTCCACTTGAATGGTCGGCGCAGGTTGAGGTCTAGCTCGAGCGTTTTTTCTCCGTAGGTAGGAATAACTGTGTTGTTTGCTGCGTACAGTTTGAAGTTAAGTTGCTGCGGCCGCTGCCCTCTTTTCCGAGGTAGTACGGAAATGTTTGCGCCTGTGTCTATGAGGAAGGTTAGTCTTGACCTTTTGTCGGTTACGAATAGGCGGTAGGAATGTTCATCAACGCTGGTGCCCGCCTCAGCCAGCGTATATTCTAGTTTTCCGAATTATTGTTCTTGAAAGAGCACGGTGTAGTACAGCGGCGTGCTTGTGTTCCAAAACGCCTGTGATAATAGCAATACGGCACTGGCGATCCATTACGCGGATTTCTGCTGTTATTGTTTCGACTCGGTGATCGGTTGCGCTGGAAGTTTGGGCGGTACTGTTGTTGTTGTTTGAGTGCTGCGACTTCTACGGTAAGTTTCCGAATTTCTTCTATTAGGTATTTCGAGTCGCTTTGGTGTTGAGATGTGGCAGGTGAGGTTGATACAGCTGAGACGTTGATAGCCGATGACGATTCCACCATCTTATCAGCTAGACTGGCAAGCTCATCCAGCTTCGTATCATCTTGGAAAGTATCACTGACGACGAGCACGGAGCGGACGTGGGCCGGGAGATGATTCGTCCACATCAGTCGTAGCGTTGTGTCTGGTACTTTGTCACGAGCTAGGCTTCGCATTCGACGGAGAAGTTGTGACGGCTTCTGGTCACCGAGCTCCATGTCGGTTAATAGCTTCTGAAACTGCCGGCTGTCGGACTCTTCATATACGGTAATGAGACGTTGCTTTAGTACTTTGTACATGTCCGTTTCGGGTGGCTTGAATAGAAGATCGCTAACTTGCTCTATATCGGTTTTCTCTAATTGTGCAATGACCATTTGTGCAAGCTGTGACTGACTCTTCTTCAGCTCATTTGTCACGGCCTCGAAACTGATAAACCACAGGCGAGGCTTATCGCGCCAGAATGGTGGGATTCGCATAGACAGTGCGATGCCGGCGATTTCATGGTGCAGGCTTGCAGGCTCAGATTTCGGTGTTTCACGTGGCTCTTTTGCTTGCATTTTCGGCGAGTATTTGCGTTCGTGTTCTTCTCTTCGATAGAGTTTAAGGGTCACCACTTTAGGAGACTTAAAGCTGCTAGGTATAATGAAACGCTGAGATAAGATGAAATCGTAGTGAACATTTATTTGTTAACAACCTATATAAATGCGAAATCTTACAATAAACCTAGACTATAGAACAACAGTGTTAATGTTATCCTATCCAATAGAACTAGACTTAAAAAAACAATAGTGCTCTCTCGCCTCCGCACTCTGTCCTGCTCGCACCGTATAAAGAACGGAGGCGCGGGCGAGCTCGCATTCCAGCGGCGGCCAGTGGAGAGTGCACTCGACGCGCGCGCGCGCTCCGTGCGCCGCGCTTGTTTACATGCGGCGCGGCGCTACATATCCTTACTTTTAAATCAATTTGTGGAACAGATAATACTTACTAATCAATCAGTTATCCAACTTTTACACGGAAAACATTTTAACTAACCACATTATGTTTGCGTCTGTGTGCGTGACAAGGCAAGTAAACTTAGCGTACACATATAAGATTTGACGTTCATAGGTGGTGTATCTTTGATACCCAAATTGAATAAAAACATTTTTGACTTTGACTTTGACTTTGTAGGGAATTTGTGGCTTGCGTTTTAAGAAGACGTTGCTTTCTATAGGAAGTTTATTCTAAGAACCTAGGTTTTGAAATTTCCTACAAACGTTACTAGCATAAATTAAAAGTAAGCTGGGTTGTAATGAATTCATTTCGCCAGTTGACAGAAATGTAATATTTTCATGTTTTTCGCTCTTTGAATTATAATGAAATTTTTAACATTCGTAACGCGAAGTAGTTTCGTTAAAAGTAGTATCTAGTTAACATTCGAGTTTGAATTCATTTGCAAGTTTATTTACAGTTAATTTAAATTTGCATTTTAATTATTTCACTAAAACTTTCTGAAGGTTTCAATTATTTTTTGACATTAATCATTTTTGTTTGCAAGAATTTTGCTCAGTGTTTTTGGCGAAATTCGTCAGGAATACAATTTAACCTTCATCCAGTTGTGAGTCTAGTAAACGAGTCGTTTAATGTTTCGATCTTTGTTTCTTTTATGAGTGGTTATTTTTTGGTAGAGTTTTCAGGTTTAGCGATGATAGTCTAGTTGGAGAAGTCCTGCCTCTTCAGCTAGAGGGAGCGGGTTCAAACTCAGCCAACGGCACGCACCAATTTGCTCATTGTTTAAGCATTGACAGGCACATATTTTCACACAATGAACAAATTGGTGCGTGCCGTCGGCTGGGTTTGAACCCGCTCCCTCTGGCTTAAGAGGCGGGCCTTCTCCAACTAGGTTATCATCGTTCTTCATTTCATTTTTTTTTAACATGATCGAAAAACAAGGAATATTGTACTAGTTTTACAGTATTCTGTCTTTCGGGGCTATTCAACATTTATTAATAAGATGGCCAATATAAAAAAAATGTATTAGAGTTAGTTGTAAAAGTATATTTATAATAATAGTTAACCAGTACCAAATTCCACCGAAGGTTTCGTACAGGGTCCGCGGAAGTACCACATGAGAGGGGGGAGGGCAAACTTTTTTGTTAACCTCCTTTTTTAAATCTCTTGCCCCGACCCTCTTAAACTACGAATACTATTTAAGAGTTAGGAATATTTGATTTTTGAAAATTGGAAAATCGTCATTAACCTTTGATCAAATATACACAGGTGAATATCTCATTAAAAATCAGGACTCTGTAGTGGCATCGCATGTCTGTTCACCAACGTTCTATTAAAAATAACCAAATACCTAATACGAGGGCTGCACTAAAAGTATCGGTAATGGAATATTTTCACTGTTCCTGTCATATTAAAATCTTTTTAATTGAAAACTCCTTGGTTTTAAAAATCGAATACCATTTATTTATTTAAAAAAAGATTCTCGGTCTTGTCACAAGGTTTTGTCAAACTTGTTTAGTCGTTGAGAAAATGGAATTGACTCGAGAAAATTCAAGAGCGATGATTTATTATGACTTTCAAAGTGGTTTAACACAAAAACAGTGTGTTGACCGGATGATTTCTGCATTTGGTGATGAAGCCCCATCCAAAACCACAATTTATCGCTGGTTTGCTGAATTTCAACGTGGACGTGTCAAGCTCAGTGATGATCCTCGTCAAGGTCGTCCAAAAACTGCAGTCACCCAAGAAAACGTTGATGCTGTGCGTAAGCTGATTGAGGAAGATCGACATGTGACATACCGCGAAATTCAGGCAACTTTATACATTGGCATGAGTCAAATACAAATAATCTTGCATGAACAATTAGGTGTAAAAAAGTTGTTTTCCCGATGGATACCGCATTCGCTCTGTGAAGAGCAAAAAGCGGCTCGCGTTACTTGGTGCGTCAGCACTCTCGAAAGATTCCACGCAGGATCCTCAAATGCTGTATACAACATCGTATCAGGTGACGAATCCTGGATATACGCGTACGAACCCGAAACAAAAAACCAGTCACGAGTTTGGGTGTTCGAAAATGAGTTAAAGCCAACAAAAATTGTTCGTTCACGGAGTGTTGCAAAAAAAATGGTGGCCACGTTTGTCTCCAAAACCGGCCATGTTACGACTATTCCTCTTGAGGGACAAAAAACGGTTAATGCAGAATGGTATGCTAGCATTTGTTTGCCACAAGTCGTTTCTGAACTCCGTAAAGAGAACTGCAACCGCCGCATCATCCTCCATCACGACAATGCGAGTTCTCACACCGCGCACAGAACAAAAGAGTTTTTAGAGCAAGAAAACATAGAATTATTAGACCATCCGCCGTACAGCCCCGACCTAAGCCCTAATGATTTCTATACTTTCCCTAAAATAAAGAATAAATTGCGTGGACAGAGATTTTCATCACCTGAAGAAGCTGTAGACGCCTACAAAACGGCCATTTTGGAGACCCCAACTTCCGAATGGAATGGTTGCTTCAATGATTGGTTCCATCGTATGAAAAAATGTGTCAAATTTCGCGGAGAATACTTCGAAAAGCAATAAATACATTTTTAAATAGTAATGTTGTGTCACTTCCTTGATTCCCGAAATTTTCAGTGCCTCCCTCGTACCTAACCTTATTTTAATCTTAGCCATATCTTAGCGTTAATGACATTATCGAAAGTGTTTTTAGCGCATTTAGGCATCGTGATGTAACCGCCGTTATGTATCCAAAAGGTACATAACGTTGTCACAGTACTATTCGATTGACGATAAGAGTTTCTATTTCATTTAAATATAGCGAAAGTCACATTTGCTATCCTTGTTCCGTTTTAATGGGTTTTTAAACAAATATTCCCCTGACTTGTTGACAAGGCATCGTGAGAGTTATGTTACTATAGATGAATAATTGCAGTTTACTATTTCATGTTAGAATCGTAACTACAGTTAAATAAGGATCTGTATGGAAAGGAATAAGGTGCTAGGTTGGAAGGGAGCCTTATTATTAATCCTTTCGCTTAGGATTCCCATTCATGGACCTAAAGGTCAAATTCCTATTCCCTATTTTCTTCTAGATATTGCTGTCAGTGACGAGTTATTGGTGCGTGGAACTGAGCGTATATTTTTGTAATATTAATCCTTCTAATGTGTTCACCTTATGTATTTAAATTATGTATTTTACAATTATATCTTATTATAATGAAGTATATATGTATTTGTATGGGTTTATGGCCATGAAGAAAGAAGAGGAGGATCATCTCATCCCGAGTAGCTGGTTGCTGTTCAGTTAAGTTGCATGTTTAAGCCATTACATTACATTTGCGAAATCCGTTGTTTTATTGAAATTAATTTATTGGTTTTGTGTTATTGTTTATTGTTTTGCGTGTTTTGTGTTCTGCTCTGTTTTTTTTATTGATTTATTTTATTTCAAATACTTACGGCTATATTTTATTCGTGTCTGTGTATTTCAATGTTTTATTTTATATGTGCATGATTCTTTAATTTTGACTATTTGTGTTCGATTACATTTGCGGTTTTATTTCGAATACGGTTACGGTTATTTATTTATTTTGATAATTTGATTTATTCATTTGTTCTCGTCTTTAAAACACAACGTAAATGACACAACGTAAAGGGTCCATTAAATCAAATTCTAGACGGTTATAAAATAAACTAGACGATCACATTTATTGGCCAAAGTTTTAAGGTAAAGTAAGGTAGATTAGATAGGTACAAAGTTAGGTAGATTTAGGTCATAACCGATTAAGCCTTTTATTTTTAATATTTTAAATTTAAATAGCTAATCGAGTTACAGTGGTGCCGTGACCAGGATTTGCGTCATTAAAAATTTAATCGATTTGATTAAATTACGCATTAAAAGAATTTGAGTTACTATGGTAGTTAGCAATGTTGAAAACTTTTATTGGATTTCATAATCATTTCTCATAAATAGCTTTCATTTCCATGTAGTTTAGAGTAGAGTAGGATTTTCTTATTTTGTGATTAAAGGAAATGATACTTTTATACATAGGTTAAAATATTACTTCAATACAATAATTACATAGAATCATAGAATGAAAGAAATAAAATAGAGTGTTTTAGGAAGTTAAAGTATTATTTAAAGGGAATTATTTAGGATATTAAATGCTAGAATATAACACTCTATATTCTCTAAATCATTGCTAGTGTAGAATTGTTTCTTCTTAAAAATTTACTAATACGAATTGACATCAGGTAAATTAATGGTAATTAAAATTAATTCTGCTTGCTTGTTGAAAATAGTATAAAATAAATAAATAGTATGTCGTAAAATTTAAACATTTTAAAATTAATTTTGACTAAACAAATGCGAATGAATAGGGCAATCTTTAAATCAATTTTTAAAAAAAAGTGGATTACAATAGTGCAATAGTGAATTTTCGTAATTTTTTTTTTTGTGAATTAATAATATGACAAAAGAAAAATATTGAAAAAAAAAAAAGTGTCTCAAAACGGAAGCGCAAGGCATCTGAGGAAAGAAAGGTTGTTATTTAAAAACAAAATGAGTTGGAGCAAAGAATTCGGACACCTTCCAGTAATGTGAGCTTGGATACGACGAAACCATCAGCCAAATTTCCGAGTTTTAGTGATGAAGAGAGTGACGGGGCCGAGATTCGACGGAAGTGATGTGCATACGGCGATCTTTCTTGGAAGATTTGATAAGAGATATTATCAAACATGGACATCAAATCAATAAACTGAAAACAGCTTTGGAGTATCTGTTTGGAAGTGCGGTGGTTGGATCTGAGATTTGTTTCCATACATGGAAGATATTTGAAGATTTTTAAAGAAGTTTTCTGGAACAGTACGGAGGCGAGAGGCTCAAAATCAAGTAAAATGGAAAATGCCAAGTGGAAAGTGGATTCATTGCTCGAGCTGGAAGAACATGGATGAATTGTTTTGCAGATTTATTTCCTGAGACGAAAGTGTTAGCTCATCTAGATCGCGGTAGCGGTCGCATGATCATCAATAGCCACTATCCTACGACTGGTCACGTTGTGGATGGCAGTAGCAACAGTTTCATCGAGTCGGCAGGCCTATTCATAACGCGAAAAGATGGAGATATGTTGGAGTGACGGCGCTAGGAATTTTCTAAAGAAATTATGATCATTGATGGCGGAGAGCTGAGAAGCAAGAACATGTCGACATTGAAAATATTATTATTATTTTTTTTTTTTAAATACTTTTGTTTTATCCACCAACTGGTATTCTGATAAATATATTTTGATAAATACACAACCGTCTAAGATATTTACTTTTAAGTTAGCGTGTGTGATTTTCTTTTTCGTCCACTAATTACACTATCTAAAATTTATTAAGTTCTTAAACTCGAAGGGGTGTGTGTGTGGGAAACGAATTTAAGAGAAATGTAATTAAATAAATTTTGCTTTTTATTGTGTATTTCCACCAGTGTATTTGCTGTGATGTGATTTTCTCCGAATTTTTACTTTTCAAGAAAATTCAAACCCGTCAAAACTTAAAGGGGTGATCTGTAACCGCCGTTATGTATACATAAGGTATATAACGTTGTTACAGAGTACACTTCAGTGTTGTAATGTGATTTTCTCCGGGTTTTTCCTTTTCAAGAAAATTAAAATCCGTCAAAACTCAAAGGGGTGATCTGTAACCGCCGTTATGTATCCAAAAGGTACATAACGTTGTCACAGTACTATTCGATTGACGATAAGAGTTTCTATTTCATTTAAATATAGCGAAAGTCACATTTGCTATCCTTGTTCCGTTTTAATGGGTTTTTAAACAAATATTCCCCTGACTTGTTGACAAGGCATCGTGAGAGTTATGTTACTATAGATGAATAATTGCAGTTTACTATTTCATGTTAGAATCGTAACTACAGTTAAATAAGGATCTGTATGGAAAGGAATAAGGTGCTAGGTTGGAAGGGAGCCTTATTATTAATCCTTTCGCTTAGGATTCCCATTCATGGACCTAAAGGTCAAATTCCTATTCCCTATTTTCTTCTAGATATTGCTGTCAGTGACGAGTTATTGGTGCGTGGAACTGAGCGTATATTTTTGTAATATTAATCCTTCTAATGTGTTCACCTTATGTATTTAAATTATGTATTTTACAATTATATCTTATTATAATGAAGTATATATGTATTTGTATGGGTTTATGGCCATGAAGAAAGAAGAGGAGGATCATCTCATCCCGAGTAGCTGGTTGCTGTTCAGTTAAGTTGCATGTTTAAGCCATTACATTACATTTGCGAAATCCGTTGTTTTATTGAAATTAATTTATTGGTTTTGTGTTATTGTTTATTGTTTTGCGTGTTTTGTGTTCTGCTCTGTTTTTTTTATTGATTTATTTTATTTCAAATACTTACGGCTATATTTTATTCGTGTCTGTGTATTTCAATGTTTTATTTTATATGTGCATGATTCTTTAATTTTGACTATTTGTGTTCGATTACATTTGCGGTTTTATTTCGAATACGGTTACGGTTATTTATTTATTTTGATAATTTGATTTATTCATTTGTTCTCGTCTTTAAAACACAACGTAAATGACACAACGTAAAGGGTCCATTAAATCAAATTCTAGACGGTTATAAAATAAACTAGACGATCACATTTATTGGCCAAAGTTTTAAGGTAAAGTAAGGTAGATTAGATAGGTACAAAGTTAGGTAGATTTAGGTCATAACCGATTAAGCCTTTTATTTTTAATATTTTAAATTTAAATAGCTAATCGAGTTACAGTGACACAAACGCGATCAAAGAGCGACTGAGAACGAGACAAGGCTTATACTTGGTCTAAGCCTTGTTTTGAAGGTGCCATTTTGCATATTAAGACTTTTATTTTTTATTTTATCTAGAAAAACAATGTCTAACATTTAGTAAACACATGATGACGTCGTCGTCATCCGTCTCTTTCGAACTTGTTGTGAATTACTTATTTCGGTCCTGCATCGATTGACGTCACTACGTGTTTATGAATGCTATACCTGTCGGAGTATATTATTATACCATGACATCTATGTACATAATTACATATTTCTGCAGGGCTATTCACGACCATTCGGAATCTCAGTCTATATTCATAAATTTTTAAACGTGATTAATTCTTCCGATCGGATTTATACCTACTTGATTCTATATTCCAAAATGTATAAAAGTAGACTGAGATTCGAACAATTTGAGTTTGAAATTTCTCGGATCCGATCGGAAATGTTTCCAAATGATTGTGAATAGCACCGCTGATCGGAGAAGATGGCCCACTTCCGTAGCTCCTGGTTCCGTACACCGCACAGCCCGTCTCATCTTTCAAGCCAAGCTTACATTACAGAAACTTGTCGAGTTTCCCTTAAGCGTTGAAAGGAGTAAATAGTTGGGAATTTCAAAGGATCGGATCGAGTTGGGCTTCAGTTCAAGCATTGTCAAGCTTGATTGTCAAGCTTTTAATGGCATGGCTTGAAGCGAGTAGTGAGGTTTATTGTCTCGTCTGAGAACGAGGGGTGGACTTTTTAGGTTTTAGGTTAAGTAGGTATATCGTGATGATGAAGATGATGAATCCCTCCCCTTTCCCCATTCTAGTAAATTTATGGATACTTTCTTGAAATTTTAAGTGAAGTTTTGTAGAGAACACAAAAAGTCGCGTTTCGCAATGTTTGTATTTGCCCACACTCGTGGTAACCAACCGTTCCATTTTGACCGTTAGTGCCCAACCGGTAAACGTTAATAATCCACCATTATTACACTTCAATGAACACCCGAAGAATCACAAGTTTTAGAAAATAATACAAAATCACGACATCATCTTTTCGGTTCCAGCCAAAACTCCTTTATTATTATTTCATTCCAAAAAGATTCCATTCCATAAAGATTTTATTTCGTCTACAATAGGTTTGTAATTTGTATTCGAAATTCAATTACCTTTTCAAGTTCTGATTTGTTCAAAGTAAATCCAACAGCTTTAGCGCAGGGAGAGAAATCAAAGTGTAAGCAAGAAGACTGTAACTAACCATCTAATGAATTAATCCACGCTCAGCGACAGCCTTCGAAGGATCAATATTGCTGTACGATGGAAACAGTAGGTCAATTCACGTTTTATTTTTACCCGACAGCGCAAGAAGAAGGGTTCTGTTTTTTGAGTGTATGTATGTATTTATGTATGAGGTTTCTTTGACACGGCCAACATCCTAAACAGGTTGATGGATTTCGACATGTGAAGTTTCATTTAGATCGCATTGAAAGTGGATGGTACAATATTTTGAAGCCGGATTTTTACCCGATTGCGCAAAAAGAAGGGTTATGTTTTTCAAGAGTATGCATGTATGTATGTGGGTTTGTATGTATAAGGTTTATTTGGCACGGGCTACAGCCTATACAGCTTGATTTCGACATCAGAGGTGTCATTTGAAATTCTTGAAATGGTAGATGTGACATAGGAGCCAACATTTTATTAAGCAAGTATATCTGCAGTATCAGATTATTATGTAATTATGTATTTTGCAGTTGTTTTTTTTTTATTTTTTTGATAATATTATTGGTATATCTACTATGGTAAAATGTTACAGGCCGCTGTGTCGTCGTGCGTGCGCGCTCCTATAACGTTTGGCCAGCGTCAACGCTGCTTGCCGCGGTGTTCTCGACTCGTGCACCTATAGGCGTCACAAAATCGACGTAAGACATAATTATGATTTTGTATGAGACCGCTGCCAAACAAAATGTATGAAAGCTATGTGTACCATCCGCCGTACTTTCGTCTTTCCGTTTTTGTGTAATTCAGGCTGTAACACGCTGTGTTCGTGTTATGTTGTTGTCAATATGTATTCTCGTGAATCATGAACACAATACGATTTTTGGTAACAGTAACAAACACTGGTTACAGCTACGACTGGAAGCAGTACACAAGAGTATCCATACCGTTTGTTTGTATGTACTATTCAAATATTGACCCTCGTAGGCAGGAGCTCAGCTTGCAAATAGTGATGTTAAAACCTCGCCTAATTTAGACTCGGTTTTGCGAAATTTCGTCACAAATACAGTCTTGTAGGTCACGGACGACGCGAGTTACGGTTAAAGTTTTTAATTAATTGAACAGTCTGTAGAAGGCAAGAGACCTTATTGTGTAAGCGTAGTTGAGATAGACTTTGCATGCTATCC
Source organism: Peribatodes rhomboidaria (assembly GCA_911728515.1). Taxonomy (NCBI): domain Eukaryota; kingdom Metazoa; phylum Arthropoda; class Insecta; order Lepidoptera; family Geometridae; genus Peribatodes; species Peribatodes rhomboidaria. The sequence continues at coordinate 17,378,459 of OU452174.1, read as the reverse complement.
CGTTCGTACTTTCATTCTCGCGCCATTTGAGCGAGTGAAAGGGCATACGTCATTGCCATTGTCACCAAGCTCACACAATATATAGGGTCCTGAGTCTAGTATATTTTACACTAAAAAGGATAAACGATTTTACACCGAAGGAAATATAAAAGACTAGCTGCGCACCGCGGTTTCACCCGCGGTTAAAAAGTCCTATGTGCTATTCTAGACTATAATCTATCTTTGTGCCAAATTTCAACCAGATCTGTTCAGCCGTTCTGGCGAGAAAGAGTAACAAACATCCATCCATCCATCCATCCATCTACCCAATCTTACAAACTATCGCTTTTATAATATTAGTAGGATTTTACACTAAAGAAGGATTAGGAAAGCGATAATACCTAGTTGGAGAAGGCCCGCCTCTCAAGCCAGAGGTAACAGGTTCAAACCCAGGCGACGGCACGCAGCAATTTGTTCATTGTGTGAACATATGTGCGTATGTCGTCTGCTACATGACTAGAGCCCGGTGCATAGCGACAGGTTCGCCTCCTGTCACATTTGGGACTGAATATCGTCCGGCAAAGTGTGGGTGTTGTATTACACTTCTGCCAGCCCCTCGTATGAAAGGCGCGACGATATGTTATGTAAAAAAGGAGACTAATATAATGACCGTCTATGCTGTGTGTGCGCTATGCTCGTAAAATATTCGTACTTCAGTCTAATGGAAAAATAATGATTACTTTACTAGAGCACGGAAACGCAAACAGGGAAATAATGAGAGTAATCCGACTTTGAAAATAAAGCCTTACAAAAGCACGTTCGTTACTTTTTTTAAGAAGACGAAAGTGAATTCAACAAACGTAAGACGTCTACTTACTTATGTATGTAGGCTAACTACATTGGGCCAGGACAGTATACCAAATGGGAGAACAAAAAAAAAATCAGCATAACAATATTTAATTCAGTAATTAAACTCGCATATTAGTTATAAAATAATTTAGAATACTTGATTGTTATTTTAATTTAATGTTTCTTGTCGTAACGTCTTAAAATTTAATTTATAAATTTATTTTTATAAAATCATTGTAATCAGTTTTGGCCTCATTTTAAATATTATTATCATTGTATCACAAATTACTATGTAACGCTGTTGATTACACAAAAAATAACAAAAGAAAATCTTAAATAATTATACAGTTATAATTTTACTTATTATATTATTATGGAAACTGACGTGGTTTTCACACATTATGATTTATAACACGGGAATTACCTACTCACGTACCATTCAGTCGATTATTCCGACTATAGTTTCAACCGCATTCGGCGGTCCTCATCAATCGTACGTGAGTAATTCCCGTGTTATAAATCATAATTATACATATAATTATAACAATCGCACTTTTCAGGGTTTCGTGTCCAAAGGGTAAAACAGGACCTATTACTAAGACTCCGCTGTCCGTTCGTCTGTCTCTCTGTCCGTCTGTCACCAGGCTGTATCTCATGAATCGTGATAGTTAGACTGTTAAAATTTTCACAATAAATGATGTATTTCCGTTGCCACTATAACAACACATTTAAAAAACAGAATCAAATAAATATTTAAGGAGGATTCCATACAAGAGGCGATTTTTTTTGCCATTTTTATAGATTAGTAACCCTTCGTACGCGAGTCCGACTCGCACTTGGCTGGTTTTTTTATTGATTTAATCTTTGATTATTTTTCATTCCTCTTCATAAAATTACTCTTCACTTACCTGAATACCTTGAGTGATTTTATGTACATGTACCTGTTAACCGACGAAAAAACGGAAGGAGGTTCTTAAGTCGACGCGTATATTTTTTTATTTAAATATATTTTTATTCAGTTTTAAGAGTGAACCTACCGTCAAAGTTTCTCTGTATCGGAAGAGGGAAGCAAAACAATGTAACCGTTTGTAATAATTAACTACCTGACGAAGAAAAACTGGAGAGCGTCACGCTTGTGCTAGTGGTTCCGTAGGAAATAACGATCGCATTCATCGATACTGCGAATACTTTATATTTATTTGCTTGTGCTATTGTTATTAGATTGAGTTACTCTAGAATCATGGATTTATTGCTGTAGGTACCTACCTAAAAAAAGTACATTATTTATGTTATTCCCTTTTATTTCACAGACAAATATAGAACTCAGTAATTTCAATGTCAAAGTCAAAATGTTAAATTAATAATAAATTAAAAATGTGCAATTACACTTATAAACGTCAAAATTTTATAAAAAACTCAACCGCCTTGTTCGGAAAAAGAGCCACTACACAGAAGAACTGGCAACAACTGATAGGAACTTTAAAAAAATGTCTCACAAATTTTGGTTTAACACTAGGTAACATCATAGTATATCCATGTTCTAGTGGGTACTTGGCGGAAGTGATTTTTTTTTATTAATAGATAGAACATATATTCAGAACACTAAATCGCAAAATCTAAACACGCTAAAATTATACCTGTCTTTGCTTTTGCTGTGTATTAAACAAGGACATGAATACTTTTAGCATTTGCAAATTGGTTTAGCTTTAGCAATTTGACGTTCTGAATAGGGCCTATTTCATGCTTTGAAATTTTTTAAGGCCGGTATTATCACGAAATCAACGAAAACAAGTATTGTGATTACCCTTAGTTTGATATGCAGAATTGTTATGATAAAGTGCAAAAAATAGAGCTGGTAAAAATAAGCGGTTGTAAAATCGTGGTAAGACCGCGCCTTAAGTAGTAGTTTATTTAAAAATAGATAAAATAACGCAGAACCCTAAAAACGGATGCACGGAAAGCGGATACCAGTGCATTATTTAAAGTGTTTTAACGTGGAAAAACGATGTTAAGTTTTCACTTTAAAACGGCCGCAATAGTGATGTGAAATTCATAGCTTTTTAGTCATCTTCCTAACTGAGCAAACTGTTTGCGGCTAACTGTTTGCCTTCAGTTCACCACGCCGTATACATACGAGTAAGTACATATTTTAAATGGAGTGTCCGAACAGCGTGTACTCAGTTTGCGGCAAAAATATTTTTCATGTCGGTGTTTGAATTGCTGATGAACACTTTAACCTCCGACGCAAAAGCGACGGGGTGTTATAAGTTTGACGTGAGTGTGTGTGTGTGTGTGGCATCGTAGCTACCGAACTGACGAGCTGATTTTGAATTTGTTTTTTTTTTGTTTGATAGATGAATTAGTTGGGAGTGTTCTTAGTCTGTTTTTATGAAAGTCGGTGTTGATAAAAATCCGTGTCGAGGTTTTTTTTAAATTTAAATTATTTTTGCTACATACAGATCGTCGCTTGGGAACTGTATGGTAGAGTTTGTCTGAAACGATTTAAATTTCGGCATTGAGTTTGTCTGATAAGTGACTCAAAGTCAGCCAGCAGACAGCCAACCACTGTCATCATCATCGTCATTACAGTCTTTTACGTAGTCAGCTGGGACTCAGACCTACCCTACATCGAGGTTGATCGAGCCGATTGGTGGATAGCCACCACGCAGGCTCAGTGCGGGTTGGTGGATCCCACATCTTTCTTCTATCTTTCTAATTATTCTTCTAGCATACATCGGTTTCCTCACGATGTTTTCCTGTCACGTGTCAGCCGCTCTCAGTTTGTCAAATCAAGTCAAAGCCAGAACCCACACCCTGATAGCAATTTGATGGATTCGGCGGAGCAAGACGATTTATCAGTTAAACCTCTAATGAGCTGTTAGCTCCGAGTTAGAAAGGTAACTCGAGCTTCTGCAAGTGGCCTTTTAATTGATTAATCATAATACTAGACGCCAAAACACCCGAACAATTCCTCGCGGTCAATATTTGCGGAAGGGCCTGAGCAAACGGAAAAATGCGCCGTCTATGAAATTATGGCGTTTGCAGATTCGCAGCTCAGTGAGTACTCACAATGGTCGAGGTTCGATTCAGCATCTTGGGAAAAGAGATAAATATTTTCGAAGTCAGACTTTAAGTTTGAATTTCCAAGAAAGCAGCAAGCTAAGTATAGCTTGTTTTTCAGCAATTTTAAGTATCAACATGATTTTATTGTTTCTATCACTTTTCATTCTCGAAAGATGGACGGTTATGGAAAGAAATCGATTGCTTTACAATCAGTCCGCGGATTCCAAAAATCTTGGTGAAATTTTTTTCGTGAGTATTATAGGCAACAATTTCACTTTCTGTTATTACTAACTACGCCCCGCAGTATTATACGCCGTTAAAAAGCATCATTTTTGCTATTCCAAACTATAACCTATCACTGTGCCAAATTTCATTGAGATTCGTTCAGCCGTTCTGACGTGATTATGTAATAAACATCCATCAACCTATCTAACATTTTAACCCAATTTATATTATCACAGACTTCAAAGATTTGGAACTAAATCTATCTGAAACATCAATCCCGTAAATAAAAATCTCAATAGGTATGCAAAATCAAACCTATTACTAAAACATTAAAACTTAATATTGTAAACATCTCTATCACAAAATTATATCAAAACAGAACCTTTTTTTTCAAACGCTCATAAATTGTACGTAGCGAAAATAAGACGGTTTGCAGATTTACAGTCCACTGGTTCTTTACAATAGTTTTCTCGATAAGAATCCTGGGTTCCGGCACCAAAACTAAAGAATTGAACTTTTTTAAGGCAGACTGTCCGCACAGATAAAAGTAGTGGCTCTGTAAATGAAAGACCAAATGCGTGTAAAAAAATAATCTTCATAAAAAAAAAACAAATCACTAAATCGACAAACTCAAATAATAATATATAAGTAATTATGTAGTGAACCTGCTCATAACATTTCTGGAAAATCCGTTGAGAAAAGCGACCTGTAGAAGAGAACAGTCAGACATCCGCCGGATATTCCAAAGCATTTTTCCTCAAGCTGGAACGGAGACGCTTCGCTCGCGCTTCCGTTTGGTCAATAAAATGTAGCGTAGTTGCAGTAAATGTAGTTTCAAGTTGTTTTATTAAAGTAAAATATTACAAACATCCATATCGTCACGCCTTTCCCCCGCGGGGGCTGGCAGAGGTGTAATACAACACCCACATTTCGCCGGACGATATTCAGTCCCAAATGTGACAGGGGGCGAGCCTGTCGCCATACACGGAGCTCCAGTCCTGTAGCAGATGACATACAATAATAAATAAATAATAAATAAATTCGAGACACTTCCACACACGGTCGCCCGACACCAAACTAGGCAAAGCTTGTACTATGGCTGCCAGAGACTGATATAAATACTTAGATATTTTTAAATACATACTTAAATACATATTAACACACAGACATAGAACAAACATGAATGTTCATCACATAAATGTTTGCCCTAGGTGGGAATCGAACCCACGCCCCCAAGCTCAGAAGGCAGGCACACTACCACACCAAATGTACTTTTAATCTGATAAATAGTTTCCAATAATTTTGACAAGCGCATGAATGTTTTAAGACTCTCTGGGCCCTCCGTAATTCTTTTAAGGATCTCAAAGACTTCAAAATCTAACTAGGCAATGCTAACGATTTTCTGAGCCACTACTACTCTTATTTAATTTACTTCACTAGCTACTTAACAAGTAACCACCCTTTTTTAATTAAGGGCCGATTTTTCAATGGTCAGATAAACAAACAAATAGTGTTTATTGAACTGATAGCTAATTATTCTGTTTTTCAATGGTCAGGTATCATTTACTAGACGAAAAACTCATCTATCTGAGGTATAACTTTATTTGTCGGTGGAACGGCCAGATAGCAGTTTATTCTATGGAATAAATTGTTGACACTGTCTAAATGATGGTCTTATGGGTTGTCACTGTAAAAAAATATTTATATTTCCGACACGCAGGAACTAAATTAATTTTAATAAAAAAAAAAACTACCATGAACAAACTAAATGAGCTATTTACCATAGCCAAACCAGCCGACGACTTTTGCACAGATTAGGAGTACAGTGACGTTTAGACTGAAACTGACAAGACAGTGACATAAGCGAAAAGTGAAAATTCGAAGTCCTTTTCTAACGCGTGGATATTTTAAAGTTTTGTTTCAACTGTCTGAAGTTAGCTTTTGTACACACTGAATAAATAGTCAGATAGTTATTCCCAATTTAAAATTGTATTGAAAAACCGAACACCGTTTATGAGTCGAATAAACAGATTAATAAAGTTATTGGCTCGATAGTTATTAGGCGAATAAAGAAAGGATTGAAAAATCGGCCCTAAATGTAATAACTGTAATTTAGGGTAAATGAACGTAACATCATTAAAAGAAAAACAAAAAACCCAGCTGCAAATTGTTGGACCCTATGTCACTTCCATTATCAAGACGATTCAAATGACACCTCACATGTCGAAATACATGAAGTTGTTTAGCCTGTAAGGCGTGCTAAAGAAACCTCGTACATACATGCATACATACACTCGAAAAACATAACCCTCCTTCTTGCACAGTCGGGTAAAAAAGGAATCGATGCCCGGCTCAAGTCCCGTATTAGTATATTTATAAGAAGGATGAGTTTCCACTATGTCTGATGGGAAATTATTTTCTACCCGCATTTCTCAATGTATTACGTGACGTGATGCAGCGTTTCTGCCACGATTTTATATTACCAATATTATATTATATTTTGCTTACTATATTTTTTGCTCTTATCTCTTATCGTACTTAAGTATTTAAGTATAGTTTTTAGGTAAAGATTTATTTTGTTAAGTTTTGTGATTATTATCGCCAATTTTTCGGGTAATTCGGCATTGTCGCCATTGACATGAAAAAAGTTTAGGTTGATTTTCAATTTTCTTGTTATTTTATCTAGACAGGTAGGTTAATTCTAGAAAGTACTTCTTCTTCTCTATCTCTACATGGTAAAAGACAAAGTTGCTTTCCGCGTCTGTCCCTCTTCCTGTCTGTATATGCACTAACTCCTCCTAAGCTGCGCAATGGGTTTTGATACGGTCTTCACTATCAGTTAGATAATTTTTCACAAAACAGTGCAAAGCTGGGTCGGGTCGCTAGTAATTTTCTATTTTCTTTACGTCAAATTTAAAACCATTTATTTTTTAAGTTTCATATGTAGCATTGAAAGGAAAATTATATCGGTTTAAACATTGTAGTCAATTAAACTTTTACATGTGCTTATACCTACCTATATTTTTATTATCGATATTATTAACCCTCGATTGAATTAAAAAAAAAAAAATTAAACCCAAACTGATCAAAAAGCGATTCAAAGTTGATTAAAAAAAGAGAGGAAAATCCCGTATCTAACGAGAAGGCGAGGTGACTAACATAAATTCTCACATATTTGCGACCCTCGAACTTCCAAGTTTTATCAGAGCTGATATTGCTTCATTGGGAGAGGAAGGCCGCGGGCCAATTTCAAATTGACATTATCTGTTTTATAGCTCCCCCTTTTGGCCCAGACTCTGAGTAGAACATTAAACAGTTAACAGAGTTCTAAGAACAGCTCAACTATAGCTATTTTACTACAAGCTCAGTCAGCAATGTGTGCGTGACCTTCTCATGGATAGGGACGAGGCTCACACGCGAGTAGAACTGAACATCGGAGAGTCCTCTAAAGCTCTGTCTTAGCCCAAATTGACATCAGTCAATTTGGCAGCCTTTCAATACAAATATTTTTATAGCTATTTCTAATTTGCCAAAGTTTGAAATTGTACACTAAATATTTTGATGCATATTAAGTTGAGTGTAGTAGAAAATAGAAACGAGTAAAAATTAAAATCTAGAATTTAAAAATATTGAATTTTTGAAATAAGCTAGGTGTCTTGCTAACGTGTTGTTATTAATTTGGGACTGAATATCGTCCAGCGAAGTTTGGATATTGTATTACATCTCTGCCAGCCCCTTCGGCGGAAAGGCGTGACGATATGTTTTGTTTTGTCAAAATCAATCAAATCGGGTAGTAAGTCAGATCCCTTGAATTACAGACCCATCTCTGTGCTTCCGGCTTTGAGTAAAATATTTGAAAAGATTATACTTAATCAACTGTTGTGTCACTTTAACATACATAGTATATTAAACGAAAATCAGTTCGGTTTCACGAAAAGTAGATCAACAACAGATGCGGAAGTTCGATTAGTTACGCATGTGATGGAAGCTTGGGAGAGTTCACAGGATGCCATCGGTGTCTTTTGTGATCTTTCCAAAGCGTTTGATTGTGTAGAACACCGCACCTTGATCCGTAAATTACACCACTACGGAATTCGTGGAATCGCTCTAGATCTTGTCGAGTCATATTTAACTGATAGACAACAAAAAGTGGGAATTAATGGCGTCACATCTTCCGGATCTTTAGTTACAATGGGAGTACCACAAGGTTCTATCTTAGGCCCGTTCTTATTTTTGGCGTATATAAATGATTTGCCGTATATGGTTAAGGACCTTACAGACATAGTTCTATTTGCTGATGATACATCTCTTATTTTTAGAACAGATAGGAAAGATAGTGAACTTGTGCATGTGAACAACGTACTGACTATTATTTCGAGATGGTTCGCTGCGAACAATTTGTTACTAAATGCAAAAAAAACTAAGTGTTTAAAGTTTTCCATGCCTAATGTTAGATATATAGAACCAAACGTAATGCTTGAGGGCGATAAACTTAACATAGACAAGGCGACGGTGTTCCTGGGTATAAGCATTGATTCCAAACTGCAATGGGGTCCACATATTAGTGCTCTGTCTGGGAGACTTAGTTCTGCTGCATATGCGGTTCGCAAAATTAGGCAACTGACGGATATAGCTACAGCTCGGATGGTTTACTTTGCTTACTTCCACAGCATAATGTCATATGGCATTTTGCTGTGGGGATCAGCTGCTGAAGTGGAGGCCATTTTTATTTTGCAAAAGCGAGCGGTCCGCGCTATCTACGGAATGGGTCCCCGTGAATCATTGAGAGATTTATTTAAAGAAATAAATATATTAACTTTACCTTCTTTGTAAATCTTTGAAAATATTATGCACGTTCGCAAAAATCTACATAAATTTAAATTGAACAGTGACTATCACAATTATAACACTAGAAATAAGGATAGGATAGCTGTACAGAGATTTAGACTGACTAAGTCAAGGAAGTCATTTTTAGGCAACTGCGTTCGTTTTTACAATAAAATCCCGAAAAATATAACAGGACTCACCGAGGGAAAATTCAAATCACATGTAAAAACTACATTAATGAAAAGAGGATATTATAAGGTTAAGAATTATTTAGAAGATAAAGATGTCTGGAGCCTTCCACTTCCGCCAAGTAGCCACTAGTATTTATAGATATTACCTAGTTGTAAGCCAAAATTTGTGAGACTGATATATATTTATTACCTATTTGAAAAAATAATGCCCCTCAGTTTCTTGCCTGTTCTTCTGAGTAGAGGCTTTTTTGTCCGAACAAGTCGGTCGAGTCTATTTAAATAACTTTGACGTTCATAAGTGTATCTGTGATACCTAAATTGAATAAAAACATTTTGACTTTGACTTTGACTTTTGTTATTGCTAACAAGAAATATGTGTTCTTTATTTTGAATAATTAGATTCAAATTATTACAGTTTAAAATTTTTGGAATCCGAACGGAAACGTTTCCGAATGATTGTAAATACCTACGCTGGTATCAATTTTTGCTTTTGGATATAACTATAGTGGAGACTTAACTCTCTGTAAGATTGTTTACTCATTGCGTGGCCCAAGTTCAGCTGGGACTATTAGGAACTGTGAAACTTAGGGCACTTTTGTAATCTTATTTTTTGTGATGGCGGGTCCTGGACTAACGACGACGAGAAGTTTTAACGGGATTGTCTCTTTGTCAGCGGTAATTAGTCATTTACGAGTTAATAGTTAGTTCATTAATATTAACTCTATAACGTTTCTACGTTATAAAAAGACAAAAAAAAAACGCGACTGAAAAATGTAGCCTGAAACTTCAAAAAAAATAATTAGAATGTTGAATGTTGAATGTTGTTATGAATGTTGTACCCTATGTCACTTGCACTATCAAGCCGATTCAAATGACATCTCACATTTCGAATTCCATGAAGCTATTTAGGCTGTAGGGCGTGCCAAAGAAATTTCACAAATACATACACACACACATACACTCGAAAAATATAACCCTCCTTCTTGCGTAGTTGGGTAAAAAGTATGACAATGATTGTGTTTAATTATGAGCGATGATAGCTTAGTTGGAAGAAGGCTTGCCGCTAAAGCCAGAGAGTGCAGGTTCAATCCGAATTGACTCGTCACGCACCAATTCACAAAATTATGAGCATAATGTGCGTGCTTAATGTCATCTGTTATGTAAAAAACACACACACACACACACATTTTGTTTGGGTCTAAATATCGTCCGGCGAAGTGTGGGTGTTGTAATACAGCCATGCTTTGTCAATAACTTCCCCTACCCCTTCGGGGGAAGGACGTGACGATATGGTAAAAAAGGTTCAGTGCCATTTTTAAATGGATTGAGTGTTTTGGTTTACATTCAATTCTATTATACTCGTAGTATTACAAAAAAGCGAGTGAAACTGCAAGACGCAACTAGTTTAAAAAGCTACACATTTTACAGATCTAATTTAGAAAGTGTAATTTAGCGATGATAACCTAGTAGGAGAAGGCCTGCCTCTCAAGCTAGAGCGGGTTCTAACCCAGCCGACGGCAAGCATCAATTTGTTCATTATGTGAACATAATAATATGTGCGTATTGTATGTCATTTGCCACATGACTGGAGCCCGGTGTATTGCGACAGGCTTACCCCTTGTCACATTTGGGACTGAATATCGTCCGGCGAAGTGTGGGTGTTGTATTACACCTCTGCCAGCCCCTTCGGGGGAAAAGCGTGTCAATATGTTATGTTTATGTTATGCAAATTTAGAGAGATCGCTTCTGACAGGGTGGTGCGAAAAGAGTTCCTCATCATCAACATGTCAGCCCAAAAGACGTCTACTGCTAGACGACTATCTCCCCTAATGATCTCCACAACGACCGGTCCTGCGCTGCTCGCATCCAGCGGCTTCCCACGACCCTCGCCAGATCGTCGGTTCCTTTGAGCGACAAGCTCGGAAGATTTGGCAAAGACTGGCCAGTGCTAGAGTTTAAAAGTGTAAAACTTTTTCAACGATTTTTCAGTCGTTCACCTATTCAGTAGGATAAACTAAGTTGAATTTAAAAAAATGAGAGACAAGTAAAAGAGATCATCGAGTGGCTTTCTAAACCGAACACCTGAGCGAGCTCGGTATTAAAGGTGATGCTCCGGAAACCTTTCAGATACCCCACAGTGACTCTTTACTCCGAAGCTAAAGTGCTTACAGTACGTCAACTTTACGTCAGGAGGGTTGTTTTGTTGATGCACCGATCGGTATTAAATTCACACGAATACCACAGAATGTTAAAAAAACGGATTTTCAGGGTTCACCCGATCAGTGTGAAATCGGTATTTTCTCAGCGCCTGCCTAATTTCTTGTTTACAGCTGTTTACAATAGAGTTCTTCGAGTCTGTGACATCCGACATAGCACAGTCCGTGAGGCCAAGAGAGTTCTTGAGTGTTACTTGCGCTCACTTTCATACGACAAAACTGAACAACTCTTATTTAGCCTCAAGTAACCTAGTGTTTGCGTCCCACAAATTTGTTACCTACAAATTCCCATTCCCCTTTCCTTTTCTCTCCTTAACTACTCTACCCAACATAACGCACTTCACACACAAACACACACACACACACACACACACTCACACACACACACACACACTTACACACTTAAAATCACCCTGTTTGTAAATAAATAAATAGTCACTCATACAGTCTGCCCAATCTGGTTTTTTAACATTGTATTGTAAAATGTGTAACATTTAGATTATATCTCAAAAATAATTTAGTCTGCCTTTAATTTAATGTGTCGTTCAAGTGGACGCCCACGATACTGGTTTTTCCAAGTGTGGGGTCCACAGTGCTTGTGTATTGTGCAAATGGTTGGCTAATAAAGATATTTGTATTTGTATTTGTATTTGTAACTACAACGATAAAATTAATCGCTTGTCCTTTTAACTTTAGAAAAGCTATTACGGGCTTCACATGAAAGTCTATTTTTCCAGCTGCCATTAAGTGAACGTACGTTACCTAAGTACAGAGCTCATTACGTACTACGCTCTCAAAGAATGCTCTTTCTCTACTTGCGTCTAATTTATACTTACGTTGTTACTAGTGATGCGAATTAACGTTAGTGGTTTAATAGTCTTGGTAGTAAGTTGGTGGATGTAGTCTTGGGGATTGGTGGTCTTGGTTAATTGGTTAGTTTTTTTAGGAGTCAAACAAGTTAACGGGCCGCCTGATTATAAACGATCACCGTCGCCTAAGTTTGGATTGATTGTTGGTCTGGCCCTAAATTTATATTATAACATTTAAAGTAAACAAAAATAACCTATTTGCTCTAAAGAAAGCTTAACAGAAGCTTACCTAGTGACTACTTAAAAAGTTAAAGATTTAAATTAAACCAAGTTATTTAAGTCACTTATTTGAATTAAAGTAGGCAATGAAAATATTTGTCTTATAGGGATCAAAAGTATTTTTTTTTTCATTTATTTGTGTATATTTTTACCATTGATTTTTTTCTTTAGGACACATCTGATTAAGAAAATTTAATTTCTATTTGATTCATCCGGCGGTGGCGCTAGAAGTAACCAAAATCTTTGTATCAAACAAGGTAATAAAAACCTAACAAAACAAGATCAAAATCTTCAAATAATACATTTAATAGCATCTAATTACTATACTTTGGAAAACTAAATGTTCAGTTAGTCAATCGTTTTTCAAATCCGAGACCAAAGATTTCCCTTCCTTATTCTTCTTTAAAAGTGCTGCAGCGAACGTAAGTGCATTTTGGTCGGGAAATAATGGCTATTTAGATATTTCTATACGGTTTGTTTCAATCCTTGTGATAGGTGCACACTTTAAGCGTGTAAGTGTATTCTTTACAGTAACAGCAAATAGAGGAAATAAAGCTCAGGAGGTCTCAAGGAGGTCATAAGTTCTTGTCACGCTTACATTTTGATTGTTGACATCTTGACAAGACTAAAATATGCTGTACCTACTATCTTGCTCCGGAATATGGTTATGTATTAGTCTACACATGGCACAATAACATACTCCGCCTTCAGGGTCAACAATGGTCACGTGGGCAACACTTTGATGCTTAAGAGTCCGGCGACCTAACTAACTTCGACCTAGGCGACCTAGACTAACTTCGCATTAGCTTAAGGTATTCTATAGCCATTTCGTCTAGAAGAAGAAGACGAGCGAAGAGAGCGAGTAATGATACTGACGAGCCTCTAAAGTTACCTACAGAGTGACAAAGTGCAATTTCAATTTTTTTATGATGTTTGCACTTCTGTAATCATTCTTAAGTTACTAAGAATTTCCCTTGTATTATGGATTCATTTATCAGCTAGTGATGTAGACAACCTCCCTATGTAATGGAATTTTTGATTTGCTTTGTCTATTGAATAAATCAGTCAAAAGTGACACCTTAAAAATGCGGATATTTTTCATAGCTCTATTTTCGCTTGAGAACGTTTTTAAAAAAAACCAAGAACATAGGGGCGGAGATATTGTTACTTTCATTGAACATGCTAAATTCCATCATAATCTGACAAACGGTTTTCAAGAAATTTGAGTAGCGCGTTTGTATGGAAATTTCAGAACGTTGCGGTTCTCTTAAGCAAGACCGAAATACATCATTTACAAATAGTTCGAAAGAGACGATGACAATGACGAGTGACGTCATTACGTGTTGGCTCCCGAATGGTAGATCTTGTTTTTTTAGATTATGAGTGTACCAACCTGCGACTGTCTCACATTGGATTTGCCATAGCATCTCTAAGGGAAATCTAGAGATGAACGCTTTATGATAATTAAAAATCGTCTTAATACTTTATGGTATTACCCAGATTTAACGTGGCGACATCGAAATTATGGGATAACTAGCTGCGCCCCGCGGTTTCACCCGCGGTCCCACGGGAACCGTTTATTTTTTCGGGATAAAAAGTACCCTATGTCCTTTTCTGTACGCCAGACAACGTGTATGCAAAATTTCATGGTGATCGGTTGATTAATTAGGGCGTGAAAGCGTTACAAACAAACAAACTCACTTTCACATTAATAATATTAGTTAGGACTATCTGCGCCCCGCGGTTTCACCACGCGTTATTTTTTTCGAGATAAAAAGTCCCTATGTCCTTTTCTGTACCCTTGACAACGTGTTTGCAAAATTTAATGATGACTGTTGTCGTAAACGCGTAACAAACAAATAAAGAAACGAACAAACAAACTCACTTTCGCATTTATAACATTAGTTAGGATGAGAATTATGATTGGTGCTTGGCGATTATTTGTATAGCCGTTGTTGATGTGTAACTCACTGAATAACTGTCAAAAACAGACTGTTACACATTTAATCATTGAGTCAATTTTTTATGCACTTTGATCCCAAATAACATATTGTCACGCCTTTCCCCCGATGGGGCTGGCAGAGGTGTAATACAACACCCACATTTCGCCGGACGATATTCAGTCCCAAATGTGACAGGGGGCGAGCCTGTCGCCATACACCGGGCTCCAGTCATGTAGCAGATGACATTCAATACGCACATATGTTTACACAATGAACAAATTGGTGCGAGCCGTCGGCTGGGTTCGAACCCGCTCCCTCTGGCTTGAGAGGCGGACCTTCTCCCAACTAGGCTGACATCGCTAAATACCTACGTATTTGGTTATTTTGTCCACTTCCAACTATACAATTTAACATTTACCGCAATTCTAAAATAAGTTACTTAAGAGGATTCCAACAATGTATGTTACGCGTCCAATTTCAGCCCGAGCTCTTACCCAGATAAAACACAATGTCCACACGTTGCGTTCCTAAGAGGACAGATGACAGGCCGTCACTTCTCACTATAGTAACAAACAGTGACTTCTTAGCTTATAGACAACTGCCTGATAAAGAACGAGCTCTTTCAGTCAACACATTGGCAGTAATTGTACATAAAACAACAAGGATAAGCACGTTCTGATTCGGCGCGCTTCCGCGAGTCTTAGGAAGGACTGTTGATTGAACTGAGTAATACTGCTTAGTTCTGTTAGAGGGTTCCCTGGGATTGTTCAAGTTCTTCTGTCTCCATTTTTAAGCAATTGTAGACTTAGAAGCACAGAATAAATATAGTGCTTATAAGTGATTGTGATGATGACGATGATGTAGCAGTCCAAGCCGATTTCAGCTACGGCGACCATTTGCTGTTGGTGGATGGCTACTGCGATTGTTCGTCCTCACATGGCTGATATACCTAATTTAGTCTGGTACAAGTAGGTAGGTACATAGGTGGTGAGGTATTCATTTATTGGTTTAAAAATAAGTTTACCGTACTGTCTATAGTATATGAAGTCGTCGCAAAAAGACATACTTCCCTGTAGCAAACGGAAGGCAAGGAAATCGTGTGTCCATTTTATGACTTAATATTTTAGAGCGGAAAGTGTCTGCGTTTGGCGTGATTCGTGGATACCGGATTGTGGCGGTTAGAGGAAATAGAGACTTGACAATACAGAGACAGGGTTCCGTTTTGTTTGATTTTGTGGTTCTTTTTAAAATGATGCAAGATTTTGTTTTTTCTTTATCGGGTTCTCGGTAATCTAATTTAAGGTATGATTCTGAAGCCGACCGCAGACGACAGCATTAGATGACGTATCGCCAAATCATGCCGCGGCGACATGTCGTCTGCTGCTGTCATCTGCCGTCGTGATTCCGTAGCCGACGGCAGGCGACACCTACAGACGCCAGTTGGAAATGTTCCGTAAGACACGATGTCTAACGTGTATCTCCATCTCTTCCTTTTCTCTTCCTAAAAATCGGATAAACTCATCTTTACATGAAGCAAACAACCAAAGATGTGTGGTCAGTGCTACTGATCTGCGGTCGGGTGATGTGTCGCTTACATGTCTCGCTCGCTTCACGTCGCTCGCTACGGAATGTATCATAGAAATACATAAGAAGTCTCACGTCGAAACGTCGTCTGCTGCTGTCTTCTGCGGTCGGCTGCGGAATCATACTTTTAGAGTTAAAATGTAGCTATAATAAGTCAGTCCGTTTCTAAATATATCAATTGTTTTGTTAATTCGTTGTACTCGTATCTTTGCTAAAAAAAAACTATTTACATGCGGTAAATGCCCGAAACGTATCCAGAAGTGTTTTATTATCTAGATGTAAATTTTAAACAATGTGTCAAATATAAAACTGAATGATAATAAACAAGGCATGATTATTGTATTTTCAATAAATATTATTTTCTGTTATCACTGTTACTATGTCCGCTTAAAGTTAAATAAAAGTTATTCAACAAAAGATAAACGTATTAAGAGATCAGACACCTTATCATGTTTCATGACTAAGTGACCTATGCTTGATCACTTGAAATTTCATTAAATTCTATTACAAAAGTTTTCAAGTTGTGCACACGACGTAGGCGCATACAAGGACGTCGTAGCGCGAGTAGGCGCTAGCTAGGCAGAAAAGACGTAGTACGAGGATGAGACACGGACGAAGCGGAGACATCTTCATACAAAACGGAAGCCTCGCAAACGTCGTCGTTTAGTAAAAAGGCTAGGCTGTTAATTGAACGGCTAATTAAGTTTGTTGGCGGTGACATATAGAAGAGATGCGACGGTTCTTGTTTTGTACGAAGGTCTCATGTCTCCGTTCCGTCTGGGTCTCGTTCTCGTCCTACGTCTTTTCTCTCTGGTCAATGCGCCAACCGCGCGGATTTACGTCGTAGCTAAGCTTAACGGCGCCGTTTGATGAAATGACTAGGACCCTAATTGAACGGCTTATTAAGCAAGTTGGCTGCGACATATACATAAAAGTAAATAGATGGGGCACCGCATCAGCGTGTCTCGTCCTCGTCTTCCGTCTGGCTAGCTGCTTAATAAAAAAAACTCGCAGCAGCCGTATTAAAGCATAGTACGTACGCGTACGTTAAGTGCTGAGTAGAACTATTGATATAAATACGTACTTACGACGTACTTCATCATCTGAAAACTCACTTTCTTCGACTACCCTGTACTGCAATCCGTACACCTTTCATCAGTTTGGCTTCGACACGCGTGCAGTGTGGTTGTTTACGGAGCGAGAAAACTATCCTAACGCTGGATGATTTAATAGTTTGGTTAGACGACATAACGAACGTTTTAGCGCTGCAGCAAACCACGGCGGAATCAGTCCACGGCGGAAAGGGCCCGCGCTGTCATCAAGATGCGTGATGTTTTTTTATTTGGAACAGCTTTTTGGGGGCTGAGCTACCCACGTCCGTAGGAGTGTACTCTATTCTGATTCCCTACACGTGGTCCCCGGGTAGTGCTAACCGGGTAGCAAACTCTGGTGGGAGGCTTCGGCCGTGACTAGTTACCACCCACCGGACCAAGCCATGCCGTGAAATGACCTAGTCATGTTTCGGGATGTAGTCCGGTGTAACCGTTCCGAAGACGGGTCTGAGCAGTAGCGCACTTGTAGCGTCTCTCTCAACTGCCGTCTTTGTACTTCTTCACTCTACAAAACTTCGAGGTGAATAAGTACCTTATAGGTCGTCGTGCTCCATCTTAGACCACAACGTCGCTTAATATCAGGCGAGTTGGTGGTCAAACGCAGACCTATTCTACATAAAAAAAAAAAAAAAAAAAGCTTCTCTAGTACGTAGTACTTATATCTCAATGTAATTCTATTCTCATCTTCAAAGGAAATTTATTACAAACTAAATAACCTTGGAATGGTGAGTATTTTTTAATCTTCGCCATCCAAGCAATTGAAGCAGATGTCATAGTTCCCGATTGAGGTGTCTACTGTTCATTAATGCGGCGCAGGAGGGCGGGCTCGGGATTAGGGAGGTGAAATATAGCGGCGTCGCGGCCCAGATTACAGGGATTACCTGCGCGTCATTTATCAACTTCATCTTGGATTCGAACGCTGAGGCGCAAGGTACAAGAGGACGAGTTAAAAGTAAAAAAAAAAAGTTGTAGTTTTTATCAACAAAAAAAAAGTTGATAAGTACCTACCTACTAGCTGCGAATTAATGAATGGTACCCTATGTCCTTTTCTGTACCTCTGAAATCGTGTACAAAACACATACATAAAACATCGTGTATACATTCATACATACATATAGATACATATTATAGTCACGCTTTTTTCCCGTAGGGGTAGGCAGAGACCTCTTCTCTCTACTTGCTACGATCCTGGTACACATCTTTCGCTTCGTCTCCTTCCATGAGTCCCTTCATGCATACTCGTTGGTTCCGGGTACTCCGCGGGATTCTTTCAAAACGTCTTGGATTTGTACGTCGTGTATAAGTGTGAAAATTTCATGATATTCAATTGAGTGGTTAGTTTGTTAAAAGGGTAACAAACAAACTCGCTTTTGCTTTTATAATATTGGTTAGGGATGTCCGTCAGTGTGATAGAAAATTAGTAACTTATCATTTAGAAATCGGATATTTGTAAATATTTTCAGGGTCGGACTGAGCTGGAAAAGCCCGGGTGGCCTCCAGAAGCCAGGGGCCCGAGACGGGGTGTAGCCCCCAAACTACTTACCGTCTGGCTTGCGGCAAGCCCCGCAAGCCAAGTTCGAGGTTGGCCCGCGCCGGCTGGCAAATGCCAACCTGACTGTTTGGCCAGTCCTACCCTGTATATATTTACCTGAACTTCATGGGTTGAGTATGGTGTGGAGACCACTTCATTTCCGAAATCCTGCGTTATCGACTTCGATAGATTAAGTTTTAGTTTATTTTAGTATTTCGTTTGCTACTCACATTTAAAAATCAGATTTAAAAGCACCATTGCGTTGGCGGAATAATTTCATACGAAATTCATTCATAACTTTCACGGACGTTCGTGGCAATAGTCTGGTTCCGGAAAATAATAAACTAGTGGCTCTGTGATCTATAGACGCGGCTGACGTTTGTCTTCCTCTTTTGGTCGCATACCTAAACCGATTCTCGTGAAACCTGTATAGGAAGACAAAGATCCGGACAGAGAGAGATCCGGACAGAGAGATATCCAGACAGAGAGAGATCCGGACAGAGAGAGATCCGGACAGAGAGAGATCCGGACAGAGAGAGATCCGGACAGAAATCGGAAATACGAAAGCATTTTTGTTGAAGCTGAAGCATATAGACGCTTTGCTCCTTAAAGCTCGCTCGGTCGATTAGTAAGCAAAATTTTTTTAGGTTAAAAATTCAGACCGCTTCATATTTATTCATAAATCTTATGCGTTTGTGCTTGGACCAAGCCTGAAGGGAAGGAAACGATCCGATATCTGTCTCGAAAGAAGTCCCGCGTAAAAACTATTTTTAATTTCACGTTTCTTGCGGATTCTGTTCGGAGAACAGTTTTGTATCGATGACTTCCGGGAAAAGTATTCGAGTTGAAAAGGTTTAGAAGCCTAGCTGCACAACGCGGTTTCACCCGTGGCTAAAGGGAATCCTGTTCTTTGTAACCGACGAAAAAACGGAGGAGGTATACGAAACGCGTTTTTTTATGTATGACTAACCACGCATAATTATTCTGTACCACTGACAACGTGAAACTATGCAAAATTATAAAAGGGTTTCCCTGGCTAAAAAACAAGGATATTGGAGAAAGAAATGTCTGTTGCTTCATTATCTTGATCAATAAAACTTTATACCTTGACATTTTGAAAATAAACACCAATCCTATCAGAGATTTCAGTATCAACTCGGAATGTTGGAAAATAATTACGACATGGCGCAGTAACGACGAGTGCTAGAGTACTGTCGAGTGAAGTCAGGAGTATCGGAACTTCATTATTTTTAATTTTAGTCCAGATCGGGATTATTGGTAGAGGCAGCAAAAATGTTCAGAGATCAAGAAAGAAAAAATAAAAAAATAAAAAATATAATCTACTCAAATAAGCAAGAAAATTTTAAGTATTTTAGGATTTATTGTAGGTTCCAAAAATCAGAGGTTTTGAGTGAGGAGTTCCGGGTTAGTCCTTTCAACACAAACATACAATTATTGTTGCTAAAAAAATATCACACATTTATTTATTTTTTGTAAATACCTTATTATGTTACTATTACTAGATACATATACCCTGTAAGATATACCCTAGATACATAATCAATGGACAACCCCTCAAGTCCTAAGTCCTACCACACTAGGATCTCGGCCTATAAGAAACTTATACTTACATCTAGTAGATTGGTTTGTGATTTAATTTTGTATGAAATAATTAGAAAGCAAACAGTAATTACAATTTCTAGTTCGTACAGAAACTATTTTAACAACAGTTTCGTCTGTTTTGCAAACGCTACGCTTTCTTGCGTCACAGTCTAGCAATTAAACTAGCGTGGTTTTGCCCATTATTTTTATGTCCGCTTTTGTATCTATGCAAAGCTTTGCGCTAGTAGCTTTTGAAATATCTATTTTTTTTAATAAAACTTTATTACTAAAAAAATACACATAAAAAATTGAAATTTTAGAGAGAGTTTTTGAGGACAATGTTTTTGTTAATTAATAGTGGCTGAGCACAGCTCACACACTGTATCCTGGTCCGGTGTGCGGTGACGCAGATTTTAACTTTGATTGTAAAATCTCGATTTGGGTACAAAACTCGCAGGGTATCCGCACTGACACCGCGTCTCCATGCGGACACGCGTTATGCAAATTTTGTCGCTTCGCACACCGCACCGGGATACGACGGCAGTGTATCATCAAGTGAAGGTGTGATCAACGAAATTGAAACAGGTGCTCAAATGAGGTCGTTGCTACACATCACCAAATTCTTTCAAGTTGAGGGTAGATAACAGCTGGCCAGATAGACCACAAGATGAGGAAGAGATTGTTTGTTTGTTGCAGAACCTTAAAATGAGGGTAAATTTTACTTTGCCGCAACCAAGTATCCCCTTGGTAGGGCATTTTAGTAGCAAGAGAATTAACAACATTGGTTAAATACAGTTTACATTCTCGATCTAAACCTAACCCAGTGTCCCCCCTCCATGGAAAGAAGAACAGCTCCTGGCACCAGCTTCACTGGGATCCTAGTCTTTTCAGCTGGGGACACCTCAAACTGCAGCAGTAGATGATACACCACTACCTTCATCTCGCTGAGAGCAAATCTCGAAGCTGAAATTTAAGACAGTTTTTGATTAGATACTTCCGAATGAACCAAAGATACCTTGATCTCCAAGGCGGAAGAAAGGCAGTAGGTGAGACCATCGAAGGATCAGATCACAATCGGATTTATGTCCCATTGCAGAAACATCGACTCTACATCGAGGGTGATTAAGCCGTTAGACATCACGCTGACTCCATGCAAGTTGGTGAGTATCACATGTCCGAGAATTATTATTTTAGATGACGGTTGCCTCGTGATGTTTTCCTTCACCACGTGACAAATTTAATTGCACATAAACTTTTCTACGAGAAAAAAGTTAGTTGGTGCACGACCAGGATCTAACCCACAACTTTCAGGTCGGAAGGCGCGCTCCATCCCGCTAGCACAACGCTTTTTATATATGCTAGCTTGCAAAGAAAAGATGATACGATAGAAAGAACATCTATTCACAGCAGTGAGCGGAAAACGGCTGCTGACGATGATCAATACAACAACAATAAAAAAAATATACTCAATAAAAAACAACCATAATAATATAAGCTCTTGGTGGATTGAAATGAAATAAACTTTTTAGAGACTTAATACCGTCCGTGGATGGTAAAGGAGAGAAAATTACTTACCAACGCAACTCCTGGGCCCGGATCCGAAAGGCATGTAAGTGTATGGCTTGATGTTAGCTCTGTTTTCCTCTGAGAACCGCTCCGGATCGAATTTCTCCGGATCGGGGAAGTAGTTAGGATCGCGATGGATGGGCCAAGTGGGGACGAGTACCAATTCACCTTTTTTGATCTGGGAAAGTAATTCTGTGTTATTAATAGTTCAAACAAATACAAATACGATGCATCCCCTTGGAAATATAAATTGTAGAGTCTCAGAATAGTTATACAGTGTTTCTGTTTTGTCTTTTTCTTTCTTTTAATTTGTTAACTCGATCGAAGAAGACAAAACACTGTATTACTATCACTTTAGCGTGTAGCTGTAGCTACTAATGAGTTGAATTGATGAAAATATGAAAAATATATTTAAAAAAAAATTGGTTTCCTAGTACACAAGAGTGTCAGCAAATATTTTTTGTACAATAAATTAACAGTTAGCAAATGACTTTGATGCTATCACTGTATACGCAGTTTTTAACCAATGGGCTACTCCTGGTATAAGAATCAGCCGTGACAGAATGTATGAGCTGTACAATCAAAAGTCAGGAAGTCACGATGAAAAACTGATCGATTATGTACGAAGATACAGTAAGATATTTAAAAGAGCCTGCAAATATGCAAAATCTTTATTTATACTTAATAAAATAAAAGTTTCAAAAAATATGTCCAAAACAGTTTGGTCTATAATTAAAACTGAAACTGGTAAAACCGAAGCTCGTGAATTAGAGTATAAGCTTACGATAAATAAGGAAACATTTACAGACAAAAAAGAAATTGCTGACCAATTTGTTGACTTTTTTGGTGAAATACCCTACAAAACCACTAAGTCATTAGCCAGCAACTGTACGGAGGCAGCGAAGCTACTGGTTAACAATGTAAATGCATGTTCTAGACAATTCAAATTTCACAAGGTAACAAGTGTCACTGTAATTAAAACATTTAAATCTTTAAAAACGAAAAAATCAGAAGACCTTTGGGGAATGTCAGTCCGTTTTATATCGGAAATAATCAACTGTTTAGCTCCATATTTAGCTCACATCTTTAACTCTTGTGTCGACAGCAATGAGTTTCCGGATCGCATGAAATGCAGTAAAGTAATTCCTCTTCTTAAAAGTGGCAGTAAAAACGACCCCAGTAATTTTAGACCAATTTCTATACTGCCCTGTCTTAGTAAGATTTTTGAAAAAATAATGTTAAACCAGTTAGCTTCGTTCTTTAATATTAACGATTTGTTATATAATAAGCAGTTTGGTTTTTCTAAGGGCTGTTCCACCATTGATGCAGCCTCAAATCTCATTGAAACTATTTACGAAGCGTGGGAGTCTCATCATGATTCACTGGGTATTTTCTGCGATTTGTCGAAAGCATTTGATTGTGTGAATCATGAAATTCTACTTTTAAAACTTGACCACTACGGTGTAAAGGGTGATGCATTAAAGCTGATGAAATCGTACTTAAGCAGTAGAACACAAAATGTAGATATTAACGGCACACGATCTAAGTCAGCTAATGTATCAATCGGAGTGCCGCAGGGATCAATTCTTGGACCATTCCTCTTCCTTGTCTACGTCAATGACCTGCCTTTTCTAGCGCGCAGGCATTGTGAAATCATTCTGTTTGCCGATGATACGTCTTTGTTATTTAAAATCAATAGGAAAGATTGTTATGTATCAAATATTAATATGTCGCTTAACACTATCAACAAGTGGTTTAGTGTCAATAATTTAATGTTAAATGCCAAGAAGACCAAATGTGTTAAATTCACCTTGACCAACAAACCTACTTTGCCGAATATTGTTATCAATAGTGATCTCCTTACCATATCAAAACATACTAAGTTTCTTGGCCTTACTTTGGATAGTAAACTTCAGTGGGGAGCACATATTCGAGAATTATCGAGTAAATTAAGCTCAGCAGCATATGCAGTGCGGAAAATTAGAGAACTGTCAGACATAAAAACTGCACGTATTGTATACTTCAGTTATTTTCACTCCATTATGTCGTATGGCCTATTGCTGTGGGGAAATGCAGCTGACGCAAATAGTATATTTGTTCTACAAAAGAGGGCTGTCAGAGCAATTTATAAGCTAGGATCTAGGGAATCGCTTAGAAAAGTTTTTGCACAAGCAAAAATTTTAACTTTGCCAAGTTTGTATATTTTCTTAAATATTATGTATGTACGCAAAAACTTACATAGATTCCCCACAAGAAGCGATACCTATGACCACAACTTTACGACAAGGAACAAATATAAACTTGTTCTGCCAATTACTAGATTAGCCAAAACTGGCAACTCCTTTGTTAAGAACAGTTTGACATTCTACAATTTACTACCTGTTAGCTTACTAAATAAAAATGAGACAACTTTCAAATATATATTAAAAAATTTCTTGACCCAAAAGGGCTATTATAAAATTAGTGATTTTACTAGTGACAAAGCTTCATTGCGCAAGTTATGTACATAAGTTATGTTCACACTTGTTTCATTTTTATTTTTATTTATGACATTCTTGACATCTGTTGATTTAAATTTGTTTTTAAAATTTCAATTTACACCATTTAATTTAATTTGACATGTTCTATTTTTATTTTTTATTTTTGTTGTGCTTTTTAATGTTTAATTTTATATATCATTATTTTATTTTCGATTAATTATAATTTTGGCAATTTTTGTATTCTGACATATCATAAGTGTACTCTGATGTACCTATTTGAAATAAATATTTGAATTTGAATTTGATAATTTAAGATGAATGCTGAAACTGGATTGAAAAATTTGATAATCGGCCTTTTTATCCTAAAAATAATATCTTAATACAAAAATCCCACCATCAAAACAGTCTTCGACTAGTTTGGAACCATTTGGAATAAAAACTGCAGCTGTAATTTAAATTATGACTTGAAAAAAATAAAAAAATCATGCTTACAATATAGTCATTAGTTGATTGTTCG
This sequence comes from Peribatodes rhomboidaria, assembly GCA_911728515.1. Classification (NCBI taxonomy): domain Eukaryota; kingdom Metazoa; phylum Arthropoda; class Insecta; order Lepidoptera; family Geometridae; genus Peribatodes; species Peribatodes rhomboidaria. Next base: position 17,353,686 of record OU452174.1, on the reverse strand, counting down.
TTCGGCTTTCCCAAGCTATAGTTCTTTGTGCAGAGTCTGTCTATGCCAACTCCTACCGGCCATATACGTAACAACTCTGTAAATAATTATATTATAATCTTATTAATATTATCATCAGCATTATGAAATCATAATACAGGAGGATGCGCCAGCTATCACTTTTAATCAATAAATAAATAAAATAAATCTCTTTCGCGATTTTTTTCGTTTTTAACCGCCGAAACGGAGAAAGTTAACAAGTCGACGCGTATAAATACATTATGGATGATCACGCATAACTTTTTACGGAGTAGTCCGATTTTGATAATTCTTTTCGTATTTAGGATTCGTAACTTCAAGATGTAAATGTAAATAGATAGCTGAGTCGTTTTGTTTTCTATCGGTCAACAGGTGTTCAATAAGTGTTTGGTTGGCCACCACCTGGCCAGATGAAAAGCAACGTTGTGGGCTGAGGTTTGTTTCCACTTGCAAGAAGCTTTCACGAAAAAAGTCTGTACGACAGCAGCTTCCAAGTGTAAACTCCAAAGCAAGTGATTTTACGGATAGACTGTCAGACATTTCTCGTGTGAGTTTTATTGCAAGTGGAAACGCGGTGTAAGATCTAGAGCGTACTTTTTTACACTGACCTCGAAGATTCCCAGCTTGTATAATAAAATTATGTATATAAAACAATAAGTTAAAAAAAAAAACTTGGTACTAAGATGAACTGAACCCTGAACAGAAAACGAACCATGGGAAGGCCACAAGGTATACCAATGATCGGATGAGGGTCACGATAAGCCGCAGGATGCCTGATGTTCCATATGCACCATTGACTTGCACCATCAATGCTGCAGAAGACACTGCGTTGAATCGTTTACACCATTCAAATTAATAATCCTACTTTGTGGGCAGCGCAAGACCGGTCGTTGTTGAAATAATATGGGAGACCTTAGTCCAGCAGTGGACGTTATCCAGCTGAAATGATAATGATAATGATGAAAATGAACTGACCTGACACCACCATATCCAAATACTTCAAGTTCTGTATGGAGTTGTAGTCAAATCCCTTATTCTTCGCGTCACTGTCCCTGAGCTCTTTGACCAGTCGGTCCTGGACTTCAGGTGCCACAGCCAGCTCGTACAGTAGGAAGCACATGGCTGTGGATATCGTCTCGAAACTGGCCAGGAAGAAGAGGATAGCCTGGGCGACCAGGTCTGTGTCTGACCATGCTGAAACCATCCCAATTTATTTATTTCAGAATTTTGGGCTGTGCAAAAGCGGTTAATTACATTGATGAAGAACCAGTGAGAATGCTTGACGATTACACATGTTATACAAAATCAGGATAAAATACAGTACTTACTTCGGTTTACGGTGCTTTTGCCTACTTCAGATTCTTCTACAGTTGCGAAGCCTGCGTCTTTGTATTGATCTTTATCCACGTGCTTCAAATTACCTGTGAAATTGAGAACAGAATCACAATTTAAATAGACGCATCATTGAGATATAAATACTTCGTACTAGAGAAACTGTTCCAAACATAAAATGTCACGCAACTTGATGACAACGACGATTTGCTGCAGCGTTAAAACATTCGTTATGTCATCCAACCAAACATGCAGCGCTAGAGCTATTTTTTTTTTTCGCTTCGTACTCAGCCACACGGCGTGCGTGTCGAAGCCACAGTAATGTAAGATGTACGGATTGCAATACAGTTAACAGTGCAGAGGAAGAAAGTCAATCGTGCTTGCGGATGGTGGCATAAAAGCAATTAACGCACCATCCTGTGAACATCCCTGATGCGCCTGGGCAACCCTAAAACTACCTTAAAAGCATTATTATATTGCACATAAAGGGCGCTACACTGCTTTTACGTTTACGACACCCACAGGCTGCAAGTGTTGAAGGACGTACAAAATGCCTTGAAAAGAGTTACTTTGACGTCCTCTGAACACACCGAGCAAACCTGCGGGCTATCGTTATAGTCCTAACAGATAACGCCTTCCTCTCCGGGTTAATATCTACATCATCTTTCAAGTCAGAGGTTACTATATTATTTTGCCCTACAAACTTAAATGATGCAATGTTCTGGCGATGAAATTTATTACGCTGTACATTATTAAATCGAATAAGGAGCATTAATTTTCTAACCATCTTTACAAGTACCTTTCTTAGCCTCCAAGAGAAGATGGATTATATCTGGCCTGAAGGTCTTCTTTCTTTCTCGCTCCAGTATAGTGTCAGAGAATAAATTTTTGAAGTATTCATTAGCTTCTTCGTTAAACAGTTTGATGTTTAGTTTCTGTAACAAAGGTTTTTGTCTCATCTACCAGTTTTCAGTCATTACCATGATTTTAAAATACTCAAACACGTTATTCCTAGTAGTTCTGTGTGCTGTAGACCTCGCGTTCGACGTTTGTACTCGTACTCCTCTACAGGTAGCATCTTTCAATCGATTCTCGTGAAATTTTGTGAGCAGATTCAAAAAATATTTAGAAATGCGACTTGTAGAGCAGGACATCGGTCTGGAATTCAGACATACCAAAGCATTTTTCTTGATGCTGAAGCATAGACGCTTCGCTAGATAAAGCTCGGTTGATTACTTTTTATAGACCTAACGAAGCGAGGTCTCAGCGTTAAATGTAACATCTCGGCATTTGTTTGTTCGACGATAACTTGGGTATAGTTGATCCAATTTTGATAGAATTTTAGAGGCAAATAGTTCATGCAAATATTTTTTTAAGTTCGAATATGATTGAAATGGGACAAGAAGTTATCCTCCAATCGAGGTGAAGTGCTAGCTAGTTTTATTTAAGCTTTCTTTATTATTTTTCAATACAACGTGTTGTTTTGCATTCCCGTGGGATAGGTATAATCCACTAGCAGAGCACGAATAAACTATGGGACAATCTTGAAATCGAGTAATAAAACAGCTGTTCCATACACTTGGTCTACGACTTACGAATGTTTTGTGTGGCACAGCTGTTTTTTTTTTCACGATTTCAAGGTTGCCTCATAGTTTATTCGTCCTCTGCTAGTGGATTATACCTACCTCTGCAAATTATGCGGGAACGCAAAACAACACGTTGTATGGTAATTTTTAGTTAAGTATTTACTACTCTATTCATTTATATTTGTCATCAATGTCAATCATAGCGTACAAAGTAGCATTAGAGCTATGTAGTAAATATTTTTATTGTACTTACCTTCATAATGTTAGGAAAAGAGCTATATCCCAGAAATACCAAGATCCTTCTTAAGCTGAGATGAGCCGTGGACTTGGCGTGCAAGTAGAACTCGTTGTCCGAGTCAGTGTGTGAGTCGACGTTGAGTCCGAAGCCGCAGGAAGCCATGACGTCGTTGGTGTAGCGAGTCATCAGGTCCTTGCTGTCTATGTCTATGAAGTCAGCTGGGTAAATAAAAAAATTGATTTATTTTGTGGTCTTCTTTTTTTTTGCTTCCCCATCCAGGGGAATTTGGCAATGCACGTCTTGTGCATTTGTATGTCAAGTAATACAGATTTTTACAAATGATGGAGTAATAGTAATGAGACGATGATGAATACCCCTCCATTTTGTATTTCAGTAAAGTGATAAATATTTTACTGAAACTTTAAGTGGGGTTTTGTAGAGAACATGAAAAGTCACGTGTCACAATGTTTATAAAATTAGCCCACACTCGTGCACGTTAACGAACCAGATAGGTTCGAACCTTTTAGGTTCCCGCCAAAAAACCTTTACACCTATTTATTTTGGCTTTAAACAAAATTGTTGATACGAGTACATATACTAGCAGCTAGAATATGAGCTAAATAAATCAAATATTTAGGAGGGCTCCCATACAACAAACTTGATTTTTTAGTACAACTCGCACTTTTTTATTTTACTTTTTCAAGGATCCGCTTCTGCTTGCTTTTGTTTTGATGAAGAGGAAAGAAAAACTCTGTTTTAATTTTGAGGTTTTCCCTTCTGTTTCGCGAAAATATTATATAAGAAAAATATCTTTTACATGAAAATAACTTTTCTTTAAAACTTTTGCAGGGTTATTCAATAGAAAATTACTACATTTATTTGTTTGTGATTTTTATCATAAAAATGTATGAAAGAAATAGCTATAGACGTGAGCGGATGCAAAGCCTCGATTAGAGAACATTCTTCCTTTTTTCAAAAACTTGTTTTTCTGCGAGCAACGATAGTAATTGAAGGTTATTGATAAAGCTTTAAAAAAACGCCTTTGGAGAATGTCATAGTGAGTCTTTAACCAAAATAAAATATAAGGAGGGGCTTTCAAAAAGCGTATTATTGAAGCCAGTCAAATAAGCTAAGGGCTCGCATAATGTTTAAAAACTACTCAGGTATGTCTTAAGACGTAAGAAGCGCAACACGTCTTTTATGTGGTTATGTTTTCACAAGAAAATTTGTTCTAATAATTAGAACAAATAAAACAGACATTAATATTATTAATCTCTGTTTTATTTCTCTTGACCCCCAGTAGGGGCAATAAGAGAGGAAGAGACAATTATTGTCTAATAATCCTTTTTTTTTACTGACTTCCGAAAATAAAGATGTTTTATGTTCGTCTGTATGTGTATTTTTTTTTCTGTATGTTCTCTAAAAATATGCAAATACATAGGGTCAATACTGACAAACCCTACACAAATCGGATGCCACCAACATCTTTTTTCTTTCTTTAGTTACAATAATCTGTACTAGATGGCGTTAGATGCTTAATTTGTGAAAGGTTTGTCAGTGATTCTCGTAAGACGCAATTCCCTACAGACGCATTTGTACCAGTTTACTCTATTTATTATTAGGTCTAAAATATAGTCTGATGGTTTGACTGAATTTTAACCGAATAAGGTCAATGTCTTTGGTCAGCCATTTATTTTAGTTTGAGTTAAGCTTTATTTTACTTCACATAGCTTTGGTGGCCTAGTTGGAGAAGGCCCGCCTCTCAAGCCAAAGTGAGCGGATTCAAATCCAGCCGCAGGCACGCACCAATTTGTTCATTGTGTGAACATATTGTAATGTGCGTGTCTAATTCAATATCACCTGCTACATAAATGGAGCCCGGTGAATGGCGACAGGCTCGCACCCTGCACAATCTGCACATTTGGGAATGAATTTCGTCCGGCGAAGTGTGGTTGTTGTAATACAATTCTGCCAGCCCCCTCGGGGAAAGACGTGACGATTTCTATGTATGTATGTACTGAAAATCAACTTACAGTCCGACTGCATCATTTTCATTTTGAGCTTCTTTATCATCTGATCGCTGGCGCCCACCATGAAGGGCACCATCGCGCGCATCTTGGACCCCGTGAATGCTGGGCTCAGGGTTGAGCGCATGTCCTTCCATTCCTGACCTGGAATAGCAAGCAAGCAAGTTCGTAGTCGACAGACTAGCCCTGATGTCAAAGTGTCGGGTTTTTTTTAGCTGCGATAAAGGAGGGTTATGTTTTTCGAGTGTATGTATGTTTGACAGTATGTATGTATATATGTATGTGGGTGTGTATGTATGAGGTTTGTTTGGCACGCCATACGGCCTAAACAGCTTGATGGATTTCGACTTGTGAGGTGTCATTTGAATCGTCTTGATAGTGGAGAACGGAAGTGACATAGGGTACAAAATTTTGCAGCCAGGCTTTTCGTTTTTCTTTTAATAATGTTACTCGTCATTAATGTAGTTTTTACATATCATTTGAATTATATTTGTATTGCTCATAATTAGTGCTCAGCTCCTTTTTGTGCATAGTATTTACAAGTGGTTTCACCCGCGTTAAAAATATCCTATGTGTTATTCCGGACTATAAACTATCTCTGTGATAAATTTCATCAAGAACCGTTGAGTCGTTCTTGCGTGATTGAGTAATGAAAATATATCCCATAAATCCAAACTTTCGCATTTAAAATATTAGTGAGATGGCGGCTGAAGAATTGTGCTAAAATTACTGTAACTTGAATTATATGTTAGGTACGAAATATTGAAAAATAAACATAATTCTGAGTTTTGAACAAATGTTACTGAAACCAACCCAACAGCTCAGAATACTCCAATACAATACAATACAAAAGGCCGATCAGTCACAGAAGTGTCAGCTGTTTCACAGAGAAATGCCATTAACAATGAACAAAATGTCTGGAGCTACATACAATACAATACAAAAGGCCGATCAGTCACAGAAGTGTCAGCTGTTTCACAGAGAAATGCCATTAACAATGAACAAAATGTCTGGAGCTACATACAATACAATACAAAAGGCCGATCAGTCACAGAAGTGTCAGCTGTTTCACAGAGAAATGCCATTAACAATGAACAAAATGTCTGGAGCTACATACAATACAATACAAATGGCCGATCAGTCACAGAAGTGTCAGCTGTTTCACAGAGAAATGCCATTAACAATGAACAAAATGTCTGGAGCTACATACAATACAATACAAAAGGCCGATCAGTCACAGAAGTGTCAGCTGTTTCACAGAGAAATGCCATTAACAATGAACAAAATTTCTGGAGCTTATAACCGGTGTGTGATGGTTTACAAGCTATTTAAGCACAAATCGTTTGGTATTTTGACGGCATGACCGAGGTGTGAACCAAGTAAGCTCGCTCGTCTACATATCAGAAAGCTACCCGAGCTTAAGCTACCCGAATGCTTGGCGACAGGTTTATGTAGCTCATACAAGCACCAGAAATGTTGGTGCTAGTTGACTAGTTGACTAGCAAGAAGCAATTGTACTTTTTAGAAAGCAATCTTGCTTAGATTATAAATCCGTAAGTTTGCGCATGTGTGTGTGTTTGTTGCTTCTGCACGCTGAAACGGATCAATGGATTTTGATGAAATTTGGCATGGAGATAGCTTAAAGCCGGATTAACACATATACTCCGTTTGACAGCGAGGCGCAGTTAGTAGTAAATCCTAACTAATATTATACATCCGAAAGTGAGTTTGTTCGTTTGTTTGTTTGTAACGCGCAACCAATCGTCTTAAAATTTCGCATACATGTTGTCTGGGGTACAGAAAAGGACATAGGGTACTTTTTATCCCGAAAAGATAAACGGTTCCTGTGGGACCGCGGGTGAAACCGCGGGGCGCAGCTAGTAGTTATTATAGTCACTTAGAAAATAAAACAATGGAAAGCATATCAAAGATTTACCTTTCAAAGAAAACAGGTTCCTTCCGAACAATGGATCAACAGTCTCGTCGACCATGCTCCGATGATCAATGAAGTGCTCGAAGTCTTTAACGGTGATCTGTTTTATTAGATCCAGGTCTCGGATCATGATCACCGGAGTCATCAGCTCGAATCGACCCACGAACCTGTTGAACAAGGATTGTTAGTTTATGCAGGTGGAAGACAGCCAAGCCTGAGTATTACTTTACAGACAATATCAATGCTCTAAAATTATGTTAGTGATGATAATGGAAAGAAAAGAAGGAGAGAATTGAGTGAAAATTGTAATAAAATTAAGAAGTCCCATTTCGAAGACAGTGTCCGAATATCTTGTGTCCCAAATGGAACCAAGTACCAACTTTGGCGTTTAACTAGTGTAACACGATTAGCTATTTAAATTTAAAATATTAAAAATAAAAGGCTCAATCGGTTATGACCTAAATCTACCTAACTTTGTACCTATCTACTCTACCTTACTTTACCTTAAAACTTTGGCCAATAAATGTGATCGTCTAGTTTATTTTATAACCGTCTAGAATTTGATTTAATGGACCCTTTACGTTGTGTCATTTACGTTGTGTTTTAAAGACGAAAACAAATGAATAAATTAAATTATCAAAATAAATAAATAACCGTAACCGTAACCGAAATAAAACCGCAAATGTAATCGAACACAAATAGTCAAAACAAAAGAATCATGCACATGTAAAATAAAACATTGAAATACACACACATGAATAAAATATAGCCGTAAGTATTTGAAAATAAAATAAATCAATAGAAAAAAAACAGAGCAGAACACAAAACAAAGAATAAACAATAAAACAAAACCAATAAATTAATTTCAATAAAACAACGGATTTCGCAAATGTAATGTAATGGCTTAAACATGCAACTTAACTGAACAGCAACCAGCTACTCGGATGAGATGATCCTCCTCTTCTTTCTTCATGGCCATAAACCCATACAAATACATAAATACTTCATTATAATAAGATATAATTATAAAAATATATAATTTAAATACATAAGGTAAACACATTAAAAGGATTAATATTACAAAAGTATACGCTCAGCTCCACGCTCCAAATAACTCGTCGCTGACAGCAATATCTAGAAGAAAGTAGGGAATGGGAATTTGACCTTTAGGTCCATGAATGGGAATCCTAAGCGAATGGATTAATAATAAGGCTCCCTTCCAACCTAGCACCTTATTCCTTTCCATACAGATCCTTAGAATCTCGTTCAATGAGTCAGCATACTTCGATGATGACGATTATTGTAAACTGCAGAAACCACACCTCTCCAAAATATATCAAACTGCTCCAGTAAAAGTAGTTGATAAGTGAAACTTGTCACTGTATCTCCACATAGTTGATTTTGTAATAACTTTGGTTGTAAATATCGTTGCAGGCATAAATTATGCAAAGAAGTTGACTTCATTATGTTCGTAAGTAATGTTCTAAATTGCACCCAAACTATGAGTTTCTAACAATAAATATATGTCCTAGCTATAAAAAAGTAGGGTATATCCATTCAAAATTCCACATATGCAACACATACAACACTCACTCCTCCTACAAATGTCCTACAATAATAATAACATAGAAATCTACCCCACAATTAACCCGTGTAGAACAACGTCGTTACTCCCGGCAGCTTCTGAAAATTAATGATTAACACTACCCCCTATTTCCCTAGCACAATTTATGAAAGAAAACAACGATGTCGAAAACGTAGTACCGCTTACCTGAAAACTTGGTAAATATAACATTTTAACATTATAAAATAAATGCAGATATTAACACTGACTTTAACTCTGGTACGAGTATCAGAGTCTTTAAACACACTTCACTAACACAATAGAGATATCCTCCAGTATCTCAGAAATATAGCTCGCTTTCACTGATATATTACAATACAACACTTGTACAAATTTCACTCGCGTTTTATGAAAGAAAGTGCGACGATTTCTTTCTGATTTCGACACTTTGACCTTTACTTGATCATGGTGTAACGCGGACTCTATGAAACATATCTCACTACAACTCATACAAATTTCACTCGCGTTTTATGAAAGAAAGTAGCGACGATTTCTTTCTATTTTCGAAATTTTGATCTTTACTCGACCAAGGCACGACCCGGACTGTCGACCCTGTTCCCTTTCTTACATGATTTTTGTTTAAAAAAATATTAACATCTTAATGTGTTTCACCACAAAAAATCCCCTTGAAGCTCACTTACGTGGACCTGTCATTTTTTTTAAGAGAACACATTAAAATTATATTTATTATATTTAGTTTTGAACAAGTAAAAAGTTTCGCACTTGAAAAGCACTTATTTTTTTGTTAAAATTTCTGGGCCACCGAATATCAGTAAGCAAAGTCTCACGTTATTTTGAAAGTGATCTAAAAGTATTATTAATATGATTACATTAAGATAAAGATTTATAACGTAATCTGAAGACATGTTTAATTACAATTGTTGCCTTAATTTGTTAAAAACTTTGAACGAGAGTTTTATTTTCTTTGGTTCTCAACACCAGTTTGAACTTAAAGATCAATATTTTATTATAAGATATTATTATTATCATTTTAAAATTAATAAAAGTACTATTAAAATTATAGTTCGCATAAAACTATTAATTAAATGTTTAAAATTTTCTAATTTCAAATTAGCCGAAGTTGATATACTGTAACGTATTTATACGTGTATAGTATGCGCCGGCGCCTGTTTGTCGCCAACCCTTAGGGCTGTGTCAAACCGTTAGTCAAATCCAATTTGTTGAAACTAGCGTACAGTGTTTATTTATGAATATTGTAATGAGCAACCAAACTATAATAATTATAATATACACGACTTTAAATCATAAAATTAAAATTAAAAATATATGATAAGACCAACTGATAGTTAAATTTTATGTACTTAACATTTAATCAAATAATATTCAAATTATTTATTACTTTAAAATTTAATCTCTACTTTTATGAAACTTGATTTTTATCAGCAAATTCATACATATTTATACAACCCATAAAATGATTGTAGAGTTATTGACAGCCTTAGTAAATTCACTTCTAAATCCACTTGAGATCGTTCGTCAACACTGTGAACACATTAAAACTGTACGTGTAAATGTTTAGTCAAAATTACCTATTAACGCATTTGAATTATGGCCCTCTTCTTAAAACCAACAAGACTTGCCTTGTTTCTCTCTAGCTTAATAAGTTTACAGCATTTTAATCCTTATTTAACTGTAGTTACGATTCTAACATGAAATAGTAAACTGCAATTATTCATCTATAGTAACATAACTCTCACGATGCCTTGTCAACAAGTCAGGGGAATATTTGTTTAAAAACCCATTAAAACGGAACAAGGATAGCAAATGTGACTTTCGCTATATTTAAATGAAATAGAAACTCTTATCGTCAATCGAATATTACTGTGACAACGTTATGTACCTTTTGGATACATAACGGCGGTTACAGATCACCCCTTTGAGTTTTGACGGATTTTAATTTTCTTGAAAAGGAAAAACCCGGAGAAAATCACATTACAACACTGAAGTGTACTCTGTAACAACGTTATATACCTTATGTATACATAACGGCGGTTACAGATCACCCCTTTGAGTTTTGACGGGTTTGAATTTTCTTGAAAAGTAAAATTTCGGAGAAAATCACATCACTAGCATCCCACTGGTATAAATACACACTAAAAAGCAAAATTTATTTATATACCTTTCTCTTAAATTCGTTTACCACACACACACCCCATCGAGTTTAAGAACTTAATAAATTTTAGATAGTGTAATTAGTAGAAGAAATGAAAATCACACACGCTAACTTAAAAGTAAATATCTTAGACGATTGTGTATTCATAAAAATATATTTATCAGTATACCAGTTGGTGGATAAAACAAAAGTATTTCTTAAAAAAAATAATAATAATAATATTTTCAATGTCGACATGTTCTTGCTGCTCAGCTCTCCGCCATCCGTGATCATAATTTTTTTTTTTTTAAAGAAAATTCCTAGCGCCCTCACTCCAACATATCTCCATCTCTTCGTGTTATAAATAGGCCTGCTGACTCGACGAAACTGTTGCTACTGCCATCCACATCGTTGATGATCATGCGACCGCTACCGCGATCTAGATGAGCTGACACTTTTGTCTCAGGAAATAAATCTGCAAAACAATTCATCCATGTTCTTCCAGCTCGAGCGATGAATCCTGGACTCAGCATTTTCAGTTTTAATTGATTTTGAGTCTCTCTCCTCACGTGCTGTTCCGGAAAATCTTCTTTTGGAATCTTCAAATATCTTCCATGTATGGAAACGAATCTCAGATCAAACCACCGCACTTCCAAACAGATACTCCAAAGCTGTGTTCAGTTTATTGAATTGATGTCCATGTTTGATAATATCTCTTATCAATTCTACCAAGAAAGATCGTCAGATGCACATCACTTCCGTTGAGTCTCGGCCCCGTCATTGTCTGCATAACAAAAACTCGGAAATGTGGCTGATGGATCCGTCGTATCCAAGCTCACATTACTGGAAGGTGTCCGAATTCTTTACTCCAACTCATTTAAACACCCGATTACCGAAGTAATAATAGTTGATATTATTTCTCTCATTGTTCTTGAAATAACAACCTTTCTTTCCTCAGGTGCCTTGCGCTTCCGTTTTGAGACACTTTTTTTTTTATCAATATTTTTCTTTTGTCTAATTATTAATTCACAAAAAAAAAAACTTTACGTAAACTCACTATTGCACTATTGTAATCCACTTTTATTTTATAAATTGATTTAAAGATTGCCCTATTCATTCGCATTGGTTTAGTCAAAATTATTTTTAAAATGTTTAAATTTTACGACATACTATTTATTTATTTTTATACTATTTTAGCAAGCAAGCAGAATTTTTATTTTATTTATTTTACCAACCATTAATTTACCTGATGTCAATTTGTATTTGTGAGATTTTAAGAAGAGACAATTCTACACTAGAAATGATTCAGAGAATATAGAGTGTTATGTTTTAGCATTTAATTTCCTAAATAATTCCCTTCAAATAACGCTTTAACTTCCTTAAATACTCTATTTTATTTCTTTCATTCTATATAAATCTTGTATTGAAGTAATATTTTAACCTATGTATAAAAGTATCATTTCCTATAATCATAAAAATAAGAAAATCCTACTCTACTCTAAACTACATAGAAATGAAAGCTATTTATGAGAAATGATTATGAAATCTAATAAAAGTTTTCAACATTGCTAACTACCATAGTAACTCAAATTCTTTTAATGCGTAATTTAATCAAATTGATTAAATTTTTAATGACGCAAATCCTGGCCACGGCACCACTGTAACACGATTAGCTGTTTAAATTTAAAATATTAAAAATAAAAGGCTCAATCGGTTATGACCTAAATCTACCTAACTTTGTACCTATCTACTCTACCTTACTTTACCTTAAAACTTTGGCCAATAAATGTGATCGTCTAGTTTATTTTATAACCGTCTAGAATTTGATTTAATGGACCCTTTACGTTGTGTCATTTACGTTGTGTTTTAAAGACGAAAACAAATGAATAAATTAAATTATCAAAATAAATAAATAACCGTAACCGTAACCGAAATAAAACCGCAAATGTAATCGAACACAAATAGTCAAAACAAAAGAATCATGCACATGTAAAATAAAACATTGAAATACACACACATGAATAAAATATAGCCGTAAGTATTTGAAAATAAAATAAATCAATAGAAAAAAAACAGAGCAGAACACAAAACAAAGAATAAACAATAAAACAAAACCAATAAATTAATTTCAATAAAACAACGGATTTCGCAAATGTAATGTAATGGCTTAAACATGCAACTTAACTGAACAGCAACCAGCTACTCGGATGAGATGATCCTCCTCTTCTTTCTTCATGGCCATAAACCCATACAAATACATAAATACTTCATTATAATAAGATATAATTATAAAAATATATAATTTAAATACATAAGGTAAACACATTAAAAGGATTAATATTACAAAAGTATACGCTCAGCTCCACGCTCCAAATAACTCGTCGCTGACAGCAATATCTAGAAGAAAGTAGGGAATGGGAATTTGACCTTTAGGTCCATGAATGGGAATCCTAAGCGAATGGATTAATAATAAGGCTCCCTTCCAACCTAGCACCTTATTCCTTTCCATACAGATCCTTAGAATCTCGTTCAATGAGTCAGCATACTTCGATGATGACGATTATTGTAAACTGCAGAAACCACACCTCTCCAAAATATATCAAACTGCTCCAGTAAAAGTAGTTGATAAGTGAAACTTGTCACTGTATCTCCACATAGTTGATTTTGTAATAACTTTGGTTGTAAATATCGTTGCAGGCATAAATTATGCAAAGAAGTTGACTTCATTATGTTCGTAAGTAATGTTCTAAATTGCACCCAAACTATGAGTTTCTAACAATAAATATATGTCCTAGCTATAAAAAAGTAGGGTATATCCATTCAAAATTCCACATATGCAACACATACAACACTCACTCCTCCTACAAATGTCCTACAATAATAATAACATAGAAATCTACCCCACAATTAACCCGTGTAGAACAACGTCGTTACTCCCGGCAGCTTCTGAAAATTAATGATTAACACTACCCCCTATTTCCCTAGCACAATTTATGAAAGAAAACAACGATGTCGAAAACGTAGTACCGCTTACCTGAAAACTTGGTAAATATAACATTTTAACATTATAAAATAAATGCAGATATTAACACTGACTTTAACTCTGGTACGAGTATCAGAGTCTTTAAACACACTTCACTAACACAATAGAGATATCCTCCAGTATCTCAGAAATATAGCTCGCTTTCACTGATATATTACAATACAACACTTGTACAAATTTCACTCGCGTTTTATGAAAGAAAGTGCGACGATTTCTTTCTGATTTCGACACTTTGACCTTTACTTGATCATGGTGTAACGCGGACTCTATGAAACATATCTCACTACAACTCATACAAATTTCACTCGCGTTTTATGAAAGAAAGTAGCGACGATTTCTTTCTATTTTCGAAATTTTGATCTTTACTCGACCAAGGCACGACCCGGACTGTCGACCCTGTTCCCTTTCTTACATGATTTTTGTTTAAAAAAATATTAACATCTTAATGTGTTTCACCACAAAAAATCCCCTTGAAGCTCACTTACGTGGACCTGTCATTTTTTTTAAGAGAACACATTAAAATTATATTTATTATATTTAGTTTTGAACAAGTAAAAAGTTTCGCACTTGAAAAGCACTTATTTTTTTGTTAAAATTTCTGGGCCACCGAATATCAGTAAGCAAAGTCTCACGTTATTTTGAAAGTGATCTAAAAGTATTATTAATATGATTACATTAAGATAAAGATTTATAACGTAATCTGAAGACATGTTTAATTACAATTGTTGCCTTAATTTGTTAAAAACTTTGAACGAGAGTTTTATTTTCTTTGGTTCTCAACACCAGTTTGAACTTAAAGATCAATATTTTATTATAAGATATTATTATTATCATTTTAAAATTAATAAAAGTACTATTAAAATTATAGTTCGCATAAAACTATTAATTAAATGTTTAAAATTTTCTAATTTCAAATTAGCCGAAGTTGATATACTGTAACGTATTTATACGTGTATAGTATGCGCCGGCGCCTGTTTGTCGCCAACCCTTAGGGCTGTGTCAAACCGTTAGTCAAATCCAATTTGTTGAAACTAGCGTACAGTGTTTATTTATGAATATTGTAATGAGCAACCAAACTATAATAATTATAATATACACGACTTTAAATCATAAAATTAAAATTAAAAATATATGATAAGACCAACTGATAGTTAAATTTTATGTACTTAACATTTAATCAAATAATATTCAAATTATTTATTACTTTAAAATTTAATCTCTACTTTTATGAAACTTGATTTTTATCAGCAAATTCATACATATTTATACAACCCATAAAATGATTGTAGAGTTATTGACAGCCTTAGTAAATTCACTTCTAAATCCACTTGAGATCGTTCGTCAACACTGTGAACACATTAAAACTGTACGTGTAAATGTTTAGTCAAAATTACCTATTAACGCATTTGAATTATGGCCCTCTTCTTAAAACCAACAAGACTTGCCTTGTTTCTCTCTAGCTTAATAAGTTTACAGCATTTTAATCCTTATTTAACTGTAGTTACGATTCTAACATGAAATAGTAAACTGCAATTATTCATCTATAGTAACATAACTCTCACGATGCCTTGTCAACAAGTCAGGGGAATATTTGTTTAAAAACCCATTAAAACGGAACAAGGATAGCAAATGTGACTTTCGCTATATTTAAATGAAATAGAAACTCTTATCGTCAATCGAATATTACTGTGACAACGTTATGTACCTTTTGGATACATAACGGCGGTTACACTAGCTGTGAGCAAGATATGAGTAGTTTGTTATCGGAAATTTCATGTCAGCGCTGTGAACCAACCTTACTTACTGCGGTCAGAACTAAAAGTTCTGGAGGCTATTCCTACGCGTGAGATGAGATCAGATTTTATCTTGGTCACTACTACACCTATGACGTTTCAAACGAGAGCAATAAGGACGAAAAAAGCTGAGATAAAAATCTCAAATCTCCGAAGGCCCTTGAAGTCTTTCTCATACAATGATACCAGCAGAATATTTCAAAAATAATAATTGACGCTCAAAAGGTTAAAAATCTCACAATTCCAATGTGTTATACTAATGCTATTTAATATGAAAGTCAATTTTTTTTTAATCAATTGAGTATCGAAGTTACACTTAGCATCAAAGTTTAAAAATAGACTCGACCGCCATGTTCGGGAAAAGAGCCATTACTCAGAAAAACAGGCAAGAAATTGAGTGGCATTATTTTTTTCAAAAAATAATTAGATTATTGTCTCTCATAATATCATCCTGTCACTCTCGTCTTGGCAGTCCTCTTGGGATTTTCTGCTTTAGAATCAAAGACCTTCAAAGATCATTCACATGAATTCATGATATCATCCTTATGGACCCAATTAAGGGTCCTTTCGTAACAATCACTTTACAGGTAAATAAAATCAAATGCCCTACACAGTACACATACCTTTCATTCGGGAAAGCGCTGTACAGGTTCTGAAATATCTCCACCATGTGAGATTTCTTCAAAGCCACCGAGCCGACATTGCCGACAAATGGCACTGGTTTTATGTATTTCACTCCATATCTGCTGAATCTAGAGTAGACCTTCCGAAGATACACTGCCAAGGATACCAGGACAGCAGCCAACCAGATCATAAAAATTATCAAATTCATTATTTATTATGTTACTGTAATTTTAGTGCAACCATGCTGGTCTTCAACTTTTTTCAATTAAGTGTGCTCGCCGTCTTCCTTCCGCTTTATGATAATAATCTAATGTGATTGTTGTTATCATTTTAATTATATAGTTTGGATTGTAAGTACTCTCAAGAAGTTATCTGTAATGCAAAATACCTATTAAATTTTCCTTATCTAAGTGCTTGTGCACCGGAACTGGTTCACAAGAACATTGCTAGGAAGACAGCTCTATTTTCACGGATAAGACTATTGTCGGTGTTATGATCAACCGGTCCTAGCACCGGGCAATGCTCGCCGATATCACAATCTTTGATAGTGACAACAGTATGTAAGCCGAAAATGATAAACTGCGCAAAATATATATGACTGCCTCGGTGGCTCAGTTGGTAGT
The DNA here is from genome assembly GCA_911728515.1 of Peribatodes rhomboidaria. NCBI lineage: Eukaryota > Metazoa > Arthropoda > Insecta > Lepidoptera > Geometridae > Peribatodes > Peribatodes rhomboidaria. The sequence goes on along the minus strand of OU452174.1, from coordinate 17,336,732 downwards.
GAACCTGCCTTCTCAGCTTGGGGGCATGGGTTCGATTCCCACCTAGGGCAAACATTTATGCGATGAACATTTGTGTTTGTTCTATGTCTGGGTGATAATATGTATTTAAGTATGTATTTAAAAATATCTAAGTACTCGTATGTATATCAGTCTCTGGTAGCCATAGTACAAGCTCTCCTTAGTTTGGGGTCAGGCGACCGTGTGTGGAAGTGTCCCGAATTTATTTATTTATATTTTGGCTTGGCTCACGACGCTATCGCTAGTGGTTTGTAGATTCGGACAACGCCTACATGACTTGGGACTATCAATGTCCCGATTGATCTTCCTAATCTCAGTATACCTTTCAGTGATTTGACTATACGACGTAATTAATCGACCTAGCCTCTGTTTCAGTTTGGCAAAGATGCTTTGTACGCCAGTCTGGTTTTTTTTGTCGATTCAGTATTTTGGGGTTGTAAACGTAAAAAATTATTTCGCGACATTTCATACGTCGCGAGGTCTTCGTTCAGGGCGAACTAATAGTTTATTGTTGACTATATCCTGTAAGTGAAAATCTGAAGCATAGCAAAAGGTAATGTCCCTAACATAATAACCATTAAGTATCTGAAACACTCTACTACCTAAACAACTATATAATTTATGAGTGTGCTCTTTAGAAATTAAGTGTTTTTGAATATGATTCGTAGTTATTGGTATTTACTGGCAACATAGATAATAATAGATATAAGCGTTATTCTTACATGAAAACATACAAAACTATTTTTATTTTTCGTTGTGTAGTAAAATTTTAAACAGTCTGAATTCTTTTCAATAATTTCTTTCTATTTGCAAAGCTTTTGATTTAATAGTACAGATTACAGATTGGCAGGAAATGAGCTGAAGAAAACGCCTGAACAGATCGTCACAAATGATAGCTTCATCAATCAATGATCACATCAGCTTTCAAAAAAAAAAACACGTCAAAATCGGTTTATTCGTTTGGGAGTTATGACCCCACAGACAGACTCACAGATAAACAGACAAACTTATACACACGTCAAGCATATAACACCCCTCTTTTTGCGTCAGTTGTTAAAAATATCTAGAATTTGCAACCAAAATAATAATTTTACTCTTCACTCTTGTTAAGTCCACGTTTCATTCACTAAAACGGACAGATGTCGCTCTCATTTAGTCTAAAATGTTCAAAGCTACATTTTAATACCGACCCAAGCAGGGATCCCATTCAAAACGATATCAAAAGAAACATCTAGGTACGTTATCTCGTTACTTTGATCTAGAATTTCAACTGAATACAACAATGACTTAACACTCCGTTACACGCGCCTTCAGAGATCCCGTGATAACACGCGCGGGGCTCAAAAGTGCCCCAAGGAAATTATTTTTTTTTTCCTATTGGAATAGTAAAAAGAACAAAAAGTTTTTTCATGCGTAATCAGTCTTTATTGATGCATAAAATACAAATAAAAAATTTCACTCTTTTACACTCAAACATTTAAAAAAAAACATTTTTACCATAACCTCAGGAAACAACAAAAAAAAGACATACTTAATTAAGAATTATAATTTTAGTCGTCATTAGGTGCCTGGTCGAGATTTTTTATATTTTGGTCATAGCACTGGATACATATACTATATTTATGTTCATTACATATCGGCTTATAGCATTTTTGGCATGCTGTTCTGGTCGATCGATCTTTGGCCCTTCCACAGTAATGACATCTGGCCGTCTTGGTTCTTTTGCGCGGGATATCGTTATCCTGGGGTGTCAAATCGTTTTCATTGATACCTAAAAATAGCATGCTTCGTTCTTTTATATTTCTAGGAATCGTTTTAGAATACAATCTCCGTTGCATTTGTGGTTTTAGGTATTCTATAGCAACAGAACGCAAGTAGTTGCGTCGAGGTATGCGCTTGTAATTGTGATTGACCATAGCGTCAATTATCATGCCATTTATTCCAGCTATGTTTATTATATCAAAAAATATGGTCAACGGCCATCGTCGGCTATTTCGTGCTACGCTGAAATGCTTGCACATTTTGTCCAATACGTCAACACCACACTTGGTTCTGTTATATTCCGTAATCATTTCAGGTTTTCTCGCGTCGCCAGTATTAGGATCAATCCTATCATCATTGTGCATAGTAGATGCTACTAATACTACTTTTTTGGGTTTTGGCACATATGACACTAAAGTGCACTTCTTCTGGAAACCGAACAATGCGTCATTGATGGGTCTGTCTTTAGATGTTTTAAATTTTTGCGGAATATCAGGTTTGTTCGATTTTAGGGTTCCTATGGCCGTAATCTTCTTTTTTTCTAGTTCCAGTAGCAATGGTATGCTTGTGAACCAGTTGTCCATAGTTACATTGCTTCCCATATTTTCAAGAGGTTTTAGCATCCTATGAACTATATCTGGCACCTTATTGGACACTTGAAAAGGTCCTGTGGGTTGGACTCCAGCGTATATTTCCAAATTATATGCATACGGAAACTGAACATCTACTAAGGCAAACAGTTTTAAACCGTATTTATCTGGTTTATTAGGTATAAACATACGAAAACCGCATCGCCCTCTAAATGCCACAAGCTGTTCATCAAGGGTGAGATATTCGCTCGGCGTGTAATATTTTTGCAAGTTTTTTACAAAAATATCGAATATTTGTCTAATGGGTGCAAGTTTGTCAGTTTCTCTTCGACTATCTCGGGTATTGACATCATCAAAACGAAGACATTTTAGCAAGAAGGTAAATCTATTTTGTGACATGGTGAGATTGATTGCGTCAACTGCGGTTCCATACTTATTATCCCAAAAGTCTTTTATTATTCTTCTTCCACTTTTTTCAACACCCATCATAACAAGCATTCCAATTAGAGCTGTTATTTCGCCACAGTCAGTATTTTTTGCATCCCTTTGTCGTTGATAATTTACTTTTATCTTATCGATGTATATGTTAGTACATTTTGTAATGATGTCTATCGTCTCATTGTCTATAAACAGATCAAAACATGATTTTGAAGTCTTACAAGCCAAAGCTTCGTTTTTTGGCCCGCAAATACGCGTACGAATGTTAGAGGCTTGTGTTCGAACGCTGTTTCGAAATGGTGCAGACTTCCACTCAAAACCTGATTTTGTTTTATAGGTCCGTAAATCAGATAAAGGTGCATCGTCATCTGAACTGTCTGACGTCAGTGATTGTGGCAGGGGGGTGGTGATTTCTGAGGCTGCAGAATTTCGTGCTATCTGGTCTTCTTCATCATTTTCTTGCTCTGACTGAGAGTCATGTAACTCTTCTATACAGTGGTCTTCTTCATCCTCACTACTAAACAGGTCTCCTGCACCACCATCTTCTTCCTCGTCAGACTCCTGAAGCCACTCAAGTATTTGAGAGTCCATTCTATCCATTTTTATTTATGGTAGTACCTAAAATAAACAAAATATGTATTTAATCAAAACGACAAATAAAATTATAAACGACTTTACACCAAAACTTATTGATAAATTGCATAAAATAACTAAAACAACTTACCTCCGTTGTACGTACAATAGTCCCGTAGTTTCACGCGTGGGGCACAAATGTGCCACGGCAGCACTTAAATAATTGTCCAGCGAACGTCCTTCCGCCAACGCAGTCGACGTGTCACTAAACGCATACCAAGGACACTAGCGTCAGCTACTCAACGTCTCAAGATCATGCTTCACATATTTAATTAATAATAAGCAAAAAATCTTGGTTGGGGCACTTTTGAGCCCCGCGCGTGTAATGGAGTGTTAAGCTGAACAGAACGCGACGACAATGAAAACAACGACCTTTTGAAACAAACAATGCACGGAATAAAGAAATATGCCCATACTTGTATGTACATGTAATTGAATAGGTTATCTAAAAAACGTCCTTTTGGTGTACAACAAAACAACAACAATAATGCACCATTTATCTATGAAGTCAAAGTCAAAATGTTTTTATTCAATTGGTTATCAAAGATACACTTATGAACGTCAAAGTTTTTAGGTTTCACCGCCTTGTTCGGAAAAAGATCCACTACTCAGAAGAACGGACAAAAAACTGAGGAGCATTTTTCTTTTAATAAAATATTTTTTTTGTCTCACAAATTTTTGACTTACAACTAAGTAATATCATATTATTTAAATGTACTAGTAGCTATTCGGCGGAAGTGGACGGTTCCAGACATCTTTGTCTTCTAAATAATTGTTAACGTTACAATATCCTCTTTTCATTTATGTAGTTTTTACATGGGGTTTAATTTTTCCTATTTGTTTAAAGCTCTATTGTATTTTTGGGGATTTTGTTATAAAAAAGAACGCAAGTATAAAGTAATAATTATGTAAATACGTATTGATTATAGGTATGTAAAGGTATATAGAAAACTAGCTCTTCTGTTCACGTCTTCGCTCGCGTTTCATAGCTTAAGTCACTCTGTGAAAATATAGCTTTCTGGTAGTGAAATAATTTGTAGAATTTCTTCGGTAGTTTCGGAGATTACCCCTCCTCCTCCTCGAGTCGTGTTCCTCATATCTGAAGGTTGTGACCTCCGCCTCCAAGTACTTTCTCTCATTTGATTTTTCACCACCGGCGTCTATATTCTCCGCAAAATGGAGAGCAGTGTCAGGTGTCAAGAGTGAGGCGAATTTGATCGGACCAACGCTGGTCCGGCTTCGACCTCGTGACTTCTAGCCGTCTTTTGCCGTCTCTTGTCGACTTTCCCTGTCACCATCACCTTCTCTCTTCTTCTTCTTCTTCTTCTTCTTCTTCTTCTTCTTCTTCGTCTTCTTCTCTTCTTCTTGTTTCCTCGCAATGTAAACCCCTTGCAAACTCACAAATGTTACCTCTTTAAAATATTAATAAAGAGAGTAAATAATAATTACAGTATTTTTTAATAAGTGTACCTACATGGATGGAATGCCGAATGCTCAAGAAAGCGTTAAAAGTTTAGTTAAAGTTTTGAAATTCGAAAAATAAAACTAAGAAAATTCTTTTTTTCAAATTTAAATTTCTGTATAATTCAGGCTTAAGGCTACAGGATCTTTTATACCTTCAGTTCGGCTTGTTGCCATCCTTCCGGGAGATCCACCGAATCTTATGAAAAGATCGGTACCATTATGTTCTTATAAGGTGTCGGCGCGTGCTCCGGATCAACTGATTTGGCCAATTCGATATGAACCGCTCGTGTGCGTGCATGTAAACCAAAATGGCACGTGGTTTTCGATGTAATTTGGCATCTCCGTTCCTCTGGAGCCCAATTTTAGGATTTTCTACCATTCCTTTTATATTATGTACTTACTCCAAAACATTTAAAAGGCGATGAGAAATAATCAAGTAGGTACGAGAATATTAAAGCAACAAGTTTATTTAGACAAACATATGCACTTACAACTTTTACAAATTACTGTAGTTAATGTTAAGTTTGTACGGAATTCATTTTCAATGACCAAGCGATTTCATTGTAAAAATTAGTATAGTATCTACTTATATACTAGAAAAATGGATTTCCTCTTAAGGCGAAGAACTGAGCTTGAAAATAATGCACTTTACTTATAAAAACCGTTTTCGAGATGAGAATAATAATATTTTATTTTTGTGTAGTTTTACTTGCGCTGTATTCACGAGTTTACAAAATGCTCTCTATCTCACCTTGCTTAGTTTCAAATCCGGATATTAAATCTTGTTCCAGACGAGACATCGCCTGCTTACAAAACAAGGACAAAAAGTACCTATCACACAAGTGTGTATTGCTAGTAACAATCTCATCAAAGATATAAAACGACAAAACTCAAATAAAACAGTGTGTGACAAAAATCCTTACTCTAGAAAGCCAGCAACGCACTGGTAAGTTTAATAACGCATCTATGAGCAGCAATTACTCACTGATACACAAAAAACTCACCTGCTTTTTACCACTTCAAAATTTTATGATGAAGAGTAGAAGAAGAGATCCATTACACTGCAATTACAGACTAAACGATATCTCATTCTATATGTACATTAAGAGTAGGTACACTCACAGTTTTTTCTTCCCTAATTCGAAACCGGAGCACGGCACCACCACCTGCTGTTTTAGCTCCACGGGCTCATTTACACGTTAAAAATAAACATTTACTTCCCCCGTCTTGCCCTTAAGGCGCGTCTCGTCTCTGTCACGGGCAACATCAATCTTATCTGTGAATATTTTCGATCCGCCCCGTGCCGAAAAAAATATGCCACCGACAATTTTTGCAAGAGACTTGGCGGGGAAACTGACAGGCGTTTAATCAAGATATCGGGGGTTTTGTCTGTGGGGACCTTCTGGGGATGTTTGGGTGTTTGAGACAGCCATTGGGGCTTGTAATTGAGGTTTTCTTTCATACAGCCGAGTAATCGAGTCGTCCGTGTTGTGGAAAGCGCCTCTGGTCACGCCTATCCGAATATTTTCATTGCAAGCGTGCTCCATCGTAGGCCGCATTACTACATCAAGCGATACGGCGGTCAAATGCAATCATAATTATTATCTTAGAGAATAAAAAATACTTATAGGTACAGTAGTTATAGGCTTCAAGGCTTTAAGTGCAGTGCAGCAGCAGCGGTGGCTGCTCACTTTTAGTAAGTTGAAAAACGCGCAAGCTCATGCTTGAGGTTTTGGTTTGTCTTTATAGTCAGTAGTAGTATCATTAATGTTTAATAATAGTTCTATGCCAAAAAAAAAGGAAATAAAATATTCTTACACAAATTGAACAAATGTTAGTAGGTGCCCAGAAAGCCCAATTTAGGCAAAAAAAGCAATTAGGCATTTTTTTTTTGTCTCAATTTGTGGGTCGTAATGTTGTTAACTTTTTATCATGTAATAGTTTAAATCCGATAATTGTGTCCCAAAGACCAATTAAAAATCGATTCAAGGCTCCAATGGAATATGCCACCGAACTCCGTAAACGCTACACGAGAAAGAATTTCCAAAATGGCGGCGCGTCGGAACCTTTATCAAACGTTGGTAACGCAAAAATAATGGTATCAGAGACATGCGGCGCGAATTCGCGAGATTGGACGCCTGACATAGAAAAAGGTACACTTTAGAAGATAAACCTGTAACAGGCGTTTTCTCATAATAGGTGTTACATGTTTACAGTGCTACAAGGATTTTTTCGCACTTGAGTGAGGGCGCCGGTGTCGTTTTGGTAGGATAATGTCCAGAATTAATGGGGGAAAAGAACGTAGGTAACAATCAGAAATATAATTTTATTAAATGATCTAAAAATTGGTTGTCTGTAAAGTCGGTTTACTGACGATAGTTGAACGTGACAACGTGCTCACTCAAATAGGAGAGAGACGGATGTCGAACGCTGCCGAACGCATAGGCCGATTGTGCTTCCTTGTCGCTCGTTCCGCGCTCTCGCTTGCACTTCAAGCCTTACATGGAACGCCTCAGAGCGAGGTAACGCCGCATGAATCATGTTTTCTCGTGCGTGCAGCCGGCTCTATCGAATTATAAGACGTTGTCACGTCAAAAATCATAGCTGCACTGAACGTTTCTTTTGGAAAGAAAGCTGATACGCAGCTTGAACTATGCGATGCATCAACAACAGGGAAGGCACCATCCATAACTTACTAGAAACCGTTTCTACCAGTACTATGCTATGTGAAACAATGCATAATTATGATTGGTAGAATTCAAACGCATCCATAGCAACGTAGTAATAGCACATCTCTGGCAGAAAGGCACCCCGATGCTGGCGGAGTATGTCTCTACCCTGATTGTCGTCTGCAATAGTAAGTAACATTATTAAAAGAAAAATAAAAACTAGGCTGCAAAATGTTGTGCTCTATGTCATGATATGAAATGATTATAAAATGACACCTTACATGTCGAAATCCATCAAGCTGCTGCAGGCCGTGTTAAACCTCATACATACATACATACATACATACATACACTCGAAAAACATAACACTCTTTCTTGCGCAGTCGGGGAATAAATTAGGTGCTTGTCGGTCAAACATTAAAAAAGTGTTCAGATCTTGGAATCGTGATTAGTACTTGTAACGCTAGGATTATTATATTCTATGATTGAGTATCCAAACAACTCGCTAACCAAGCGAAGCAGGAGATTTCATCTCCTACTAGTCTAGGAGCGAAGCAGGAGATCTCGTCTCCAACTACTCCAGGAGCGAAGCAGGAGATCTCATCTCCTACTACTCTAGGAGCGAAGCAGGAGATCTTATCTCCTACTACTCTAGGAGCGAAGCAGGAGATCTCATCTCCTACTACTCTAGGAGCGAAGTAAGATCTCTCAGCTCCTACTACGTTTTTACCTTCAGTAGCACAGGTACCTTTGTCATACCTTTGTCTACTGCAACTGTGGCACTGTTGTCTCCGGATAAATTCCTCGAGCGGGTTCCGGAGCACATTTTCCAGAAGTCATCCGTTATCCTGTCCGGGCCACCTACGCGAGATTCTTCGGCACATTACCATGATTTGAAAAAGATAATACATACTTACGAATAGATCGTGGTAACACCACATTGAACGAGAGTTATTTGGATTGGCCCCGCTGTTCTTAGAGATGCTTGGGGCGGCTTATCATTTTGTAGGCTTAAGTTGACTGTTGTCTCTTTCGTAGTTATTAGCTAGGTACGGAATTAGCTAGGCAGAGTTTGTTTAGTATAATATTTTTTTGTTCTCTTGAGATTTTAAGAGTTTTTGAAGTTTTGTAAGTACACAAGTCACATTTAATTTAGGAAGAGTTTAACAGTAATTCTCAAAAGACGCAATTGCCTCACAGACGCATTTGCTCCAGTCTTTTCAGCAGTCAAAATGTTAACTTTTATTTCAGACAGTTGAAAAACTAATTTGTCTATACTTTCGCCGAACGAAGTACGAAGTAATGACAAGATTTCTACAAGACTTCTGCAAAGTCGACCCAAATCTCGTAACAGCAGTAAGCATGAGTAGATAAACATGAATCTCTTCGCTTCACACATTTACACTCACACACTGTCGACCACACACCGCAATTTAAACTTGAACTACTGACTAAAAAAGAACAGACGTAATAACTGCTTATAAATGCTTTTAAATTTAATATTTTTTTAGGAGTGCATTTAGGTATTCAAAGTTACTAATATGTGTTTCTTATATCATCTGTTTTTTTTTTTAAATAATTTATAGCAGTTACTTACTACACAAACATTTAAAATTGAAATAACTATTATTTTGAGACACACATACTTTTTGTTGTCTAATTATTAAGCACATAAATTAGTTACAGAAAAACCTGCACACAGTCTAAGACTACGACTACTTATTGTTATGCTAAGAATAAATACAATAATAATATAAAATTAATTAATAAAAGAATGAGAATAAGACATTTTATTGCAGTACTGTGTACAAAGGTCTAATAAGTAGACCCAATTTAAGTCGGCTATGCAATATAATGTACCTACATAGGTATACACATAACGATGTCGTAACACACAATAAAACGTTTTCAGTATTTAAACAAAACTAAATAAATAAACATGAAAATGATTATTCAAAAATAAATGACAATGAAGTTAGAGACAATGCTGACATTTTAAAATTTGAGTAAGTAGGAAGAGGAGGAATATTTTATTCAACGACACTCTCTCCGCAAGTTATCCCTCTCTTGTTTTATACTCCCAGCTTCAACGGAGCGGTTGAGTTGGCAAAGATACAGTGAGTGTGTGATAGTTGAGTTGTTAGCTACCACAAATAGGCGGTAGGCAGACACAAGGCCTTAAACCTTCAGGTTTATGTTAACTTCAAGTGTATGTGCTTGAATAGTAATGCGAGATTGGGTTAGTTCATGTTCAAAATAACTTGGATTCTGGTACGGTTACAAAACATGTTCCCACTTAGCAATTTAACGTTGTACAACCTCGGAATAGTTTCACAGTCTTTTGCCTTATTCGATCAGTTTAAAAATGTAAAATAAAGTAAAAGACAAAGCACTGTATAACTATTCTGAGGCTTTACAACGTTTATTGGTAAGGGGGATTATGTTTTGTCATAGTTTAAATGACACTTTGAGTGTGTGTGTTTCGTCAGTAACAATTACATCTCACTATGCTCCTGTAATTTTTCATTGTCCTTATTCCATTTTTTTAACTTTTATTTCAAAATTAGAATCTTTAAGTACTTACTGAATACTTTTGAAAAAAGTGTATACTAAAGTATGAGGAAATTTTTTGGTCGTTTCGACAATTAAACCCTAAATATACATGAACTGCATATATGACAAATAACTACCTCCTAAGAGTTTCATGAGCGGCTAGCTGCTCCCCGTAGCCCTGCGCCCATGCACGCCGGCGCGACGAGCTCCGAAACTTGGATTCGACCAACGAGCCGTCGTTGATGAGCCGATGATGATGTTTGAAACGCCTTTCGATGGAGTCCAGTGTGCCAATCTGGTACTTGACGGAAGCATGTCAGCAGGTGCTTAGCTTATGGGTAGCTTTTTTTTTTCCGACGCTGAAACAGAGATGCTCTGCTCGCAACGCACGCTAGGTCGATAAAAAAATCCTTTTATCTCATAAATGGAACTAAACATTTAAATACTTATCTTAAAATGGGACATTATTCTATTCTATTTCGGTCACTTAATGCGAAAGGGAGATAGAAGTCTCGAAAAACTGGTCATTGTTGGCAATACCGAAGGGAAAAGAGCACGAGGCCGGTCGCCAACACGATGGTCTGACCAAGTGAAAGAAGCGACGTCTTCAAGCAAATTCCAGCAGGTGGTGATGGCAACTTTGGACCGGAATCGATGGAGGCAGATTGTCCGCTTAAAGGGGTCCAGTGACCACTATCCTCAGTAATGAGGGAACGATTAAAGAAGAAGAAGAAGAAGAAAATGGGACAAACTGCAAGAGGCAATACGCGAGAAGAGGTTCCGAACTTCCGATTAATGAAGAGCTCCACTTTCTACTCCACATTACGAAAATAGCCAAAACCGTTTATATTTAAGGGAAGAAATACTTATTAGAGACTCAATCAAGCTCCTATTTGAATAATCTCCACTCGTAATATTGCAAGAAAGCGTAATGATCTCCAAGTATCTACTCCGAGCACTTGACGACTCGCAAAAAGTGATCTTTTGACCACAGTGTGGGGAAATCAGAACACGTTTTTCACTATTTGTAACATATCTATAATAAAAAACATAGAAAGAAATAAACATAGTTTATGGATACTGAGATCAAACTGATATTTTTGTTTTACTAGCATTTATGTGGGGCTTGTGTACAGGGATACACTAAACATAAATAACTTCTTCTTCTTATTCCTCACACATAAATAACTTTTAGTAGTTTCATGATTGAATTTAAAAAAACTAGACGCTCGGTACAAAATGTTTAAACACATTTTGACACAATACTATACACTGAAGTATTTATTCCTAATTATAGTAAGTAGATCTAGTAAAAATGTTTTACAAGTCCATCGGCACGTCTTGGTAGGCTGCACAAGTTTTTCTTCTAATGAAGCCCACCGCAGTTTTAAGTGATAGTCGCGCTAATGTTTGTTCCTCTACCTTCATCTTATCTATCATTACAGACATGTTCCTTCTCTAATCTCCTCTCCAACTCCAACTTTGCTCCCGTTTCAACTAAGCCTACTATCAAACACTGTGACCTAATACAATTTCCAAGCCAGCGCGTTTGGTGCCTCGCGGAGGATTATCGAGTCTAACCAGTGGAGTGCTCTAAGACGTACTTACACCGTCTGATTAGAAGACAGGAGTCTTATTAACTCAAGCGTTCGAAAGAAACCGGAAAATATAGCTAAAATACAACTTTGTTCTAAAAATAGGAGAGACGAAACCAAGTTGTTAATAAGCGAAATATAATATGAGAACAATTTATAATTACTTAACCTTCTTTTTTTTTTAATTTAGTTACACCATACTCAGACACTTATGACTGCTTGCACTGAATGTAAGAATTGCCTAAGTCCTTGCTTAACTAATTCTACTCCTAGAGAAATATTCGAAATAGGAATTCGTTTTTTTTTTTTATGGACAATAAGTCGGCGTTAGAGCACCAACTCGCCTGATGTTAAGCGACGTTGTGGTCTAAGATAGAGCACAACGACCTATAAGGTACTTATTCACTCTAGCCTTGAAGTTTTGTAGAGTGAAGAAGTACAAAAACGGCAGTTGAGTGAGGCGCTACAAGTACGCTACTGCTCAGACCCGTCTTCGGAACGGTTACACCGGACTACATCCCGAAACACGAATAGGTCATTTCACGGCATGGCTTGGTCCGGTGGGTGATAACTAGCCACGGCCGAAGCCTCCTACTAGAGTTTGCTAAAATCAGAAATCTAGAATCAGAATAGAGTACACTCCTACGGACGTGGGTAGCACACATAAAGTTTAACTATTTAGTAAACTAGATAGTTAAACTGTATTTAGTGCCAGTGGCCATACTAGCCCTTAATTTTTTACATTAATAAAAATATTAATTACGACATATAGCGTGTATGTAGCCAGTTTGTCCATTTTACCGCCTCCATTTTGAAGAAATATATTGTGCACAGGAGAAGCACAAGCAAGCTAATACCATCGTCTGATTTCCGCCACAGGTCATCGATGCAGACTATCCATTCTCTATGTCGTTAGCTTCAATAAAGTCCGCACGAGTTCCCTATCAACACGTATAGCCTAGATGTTTTCCAGATAAGAGTCAATAGGCACTTCGTGGGTAAGCGTGCTTCATCTTAGACTCATCGTAAGATAGGTCTGTATTTATTTTGTTGGGCTAAAGTTGCTGATAACTGCCGTACTAAATATTTAGCAAGACAGAAGCATTAGCTTCTGTTGCCAGGGTTATAGGATATAAAAATATAAATAATTCAGTCAAAAAAGTATCGGGAATGGATGATTTATTTATGACTAGCTGCGCCCCGCGGTTTCACCCGCGGTTAAAAAGTATCCTATGTGCTATTCTAGACTATAATCTATCTCTGTGCCAAATTTCATCCAGATCTGTTCAGCCGTTCTGGCGTGAAAGAGTAACAAACATCCATACATCCATTCTTACAAATTTTCGCGTTTATAATATTAGTAGGATTACTGATTCAACTTTTTTTTTGTTGTGGTTAGATTGGCATAACTGTTTTCCCATTTTAGCGCGGAATTTGAGTTGCATCTGTTATTTATATTTTAATACAGTGCTGTTTTTAGTTATATCATTCATAATGGACAAAAACATCGAACAAAGAGTTTGTTTTAAATTTTGCATCGCCAATAGAATTTCGCGTTCAGAGCTTTACTGAAAATGTTACAGAAGGCTTACAATGAATCGACTTTATTGAAAAACGTGCTTATGAGTGGTACAAAGCGTTCAAAAGCGGTCGAGATGTGATAGAAGATTTGCCTCGCTCTGGTAGGCCATCAACGTCTGTAACTGAAGTTAACATCGCAAAAGTGAAGGACATAGTGACTGAAAATCTCAATCGCATGAGAGTCGCTGAGGACATGCTAGATCGAGTCAATTCCGACCCAACATTCATGAAACGCATTGTTACTGGTGACGAGACGTGGGTTTACGAGTTTGACATACAAACTAGTCAACAAGCTTCAGAGTGGCGCCGACTGAACCGAAATCGAAAAAACCACGCAAAAGTCGATCAATCGAAGAGTCAAAGTCATGTTGACTGTTTTCTTTGACTCTCGCAGTGTTGTGCAATCAGAATTCTTGCCAGAAGGTCAAAAGGCGTATAAAGAGAGCAAATTCGACGAAAAAAGCCAGATTTATGGAAACACATTTTAATTTTTAATAGGATTTTACACCACTATAATGCGCCGTCGCACAAGGCCATCATTGTAAACGATTTTTTGACCAAACACTCAACAAACACCACCAGCAACCACCATATTCACTACCGACAGCCGTCTTTTTTCCCTAAGATCAAATTATCGCTTCGCGGCACCCGTTTGCAATTGGTAGAAGACATAAAGGAAAATTAGCAGCGAAAACTGAACTCAATTTCGGAAACAGCGTTTAAAAAACATTTTGATTGTTCTAAGATACGTATCTACTTAGCTACGTGTGCCTGCTTATCCACTGTGCTGTAACTGTTCGAATTATAGTTTGATTAAGTGTACGAACGTGTTTCCTTCATCCGACACTACCCACCGACGCCCACAGTTAACAAGATGAGTGCCAATGATAATGGTGAGGACCATCTTCCTCCGACAAACATATATTTACGCGTCGACTTATAAACTCCGTTTTGTCGGTTAAAGGTTAAATTTCAGACTTCGACAGTTTCCTATCCCGATGCTAGGGAAAGAACAACACTAACATGAAAAAAATGTCCAACGCTATGGACCAGAAAACAATAAACACAGATTTAGTTATGTAGTTACTTTGCCAATAAACATTTCCATTATAATTTGATGCTCTCAAAAACACCTACCGTTTGATGAGAAAGGTTGAAACGGTATGCCGAGAGTTACTCCAACTCGTTCCCAGAAAGCTGCTTTGATATCCTATGACTTCGTTACGAGGAAATTGAATTAAGCCCCGCTACAACAAAGGTGACTGTAACTCTGTTACTTACAGTCTATTCACTTGATTACAATCAAAGAAACGTATTAATTTCCTTTGTAATTGGTTCAAATTTGTTAGAGAGGTTTACCTATCTATTCTAAAGGAAATAATGATCTACTCGTGTGTTTTACTCGTACTTGATATTTATTAATAAATTATATTTTAAGATTCTAAGATTTCATACATCAAAAACTCGGTAAAATCTCTTCTTCTTCTCTACATAGTTTACAAAACAAAAAATTAAACTCCCAACACCGATTTTTATCAAATCATAGCTAATAACACTACCGACTAGTTTACCTTTTAAACAAAATAAAATAAATAAATTCGGGACACATCCACACACGGTCGCCTGACCCCAAACTAAGCAAAGCTTGTACTATGGCTGCCAGAGACTGATATACATACTTAAATATTTAAAAAAAATACTTAAATAGATATTAACACCCAGACATAGAGCAAACACAAATGTTCCTCACATAAATGTTTGCTCTAGGTGGGAATCGAACCCACGCCCCCCAGCTCAGTAGGCAGGTTCACTACCAACTGAGCCACCGAGGCAGTCAAAAGTAATTAAAATCGGGTCATCCGTCCGGGAGCTACGATGCCACAGACTCACTTTCCTTCTTTAGGTAGTATCAAAGAAATATGATAAAATAGAAAGCAAAGTGTTTCTTAACCACACAACGGATTTGTAGCGGTTTCCACCATCAGTTAGATATTTTTTTCACGGAAAGATTCCAGGTACCGTTCGAAGCCAGGGTGGATTGCTAGTAATAATTGTATAAAAGAAAAGATGGTTTCAGTCTCTTTGTCTGTTTATCCGCAAACTCTTCCTATACCACACAACGGATTTTGGTGCAGTTTTCTCCATTGTTTTTGTTAGATAACTTTTCACGGAATGTTTGAAGGTACCTACCGTGTGAAGCCGGGGCTGGTCACTAGTATAAAATATATTAAATACACTACTAGTTTGCTTAGGGGGACGGCCCGCCCATGGAAAATTCTGACTGTAGAACATTGCAAAAAGCACCAACTAATTTTATTTCCTACGATCTAAACCATAACTATCGTTTATTGATAATTTCACACCTATTGTACAATGTAAATTAAAATAACACAATTTTAGTTCAAACCCTTGATCTAAATCTGACCCAGCTTCCTCCTTCCACGGAAAGAAGAAGGGAACCCGTCGTCAGCTTCGGTGGGTTCCTGGTCTTCTCTGCTGGAGATATCTCAAACTGCAGCAGTAAGTTGTACACCATCACCTTCATCTCGCACAGCACAAGTCTTGAAGCTGAGAATAGTAAAGAAAAGTTTTGATTACCTTCCGAAGAATAATACTTGAGACAATCTCATCATTATCATCTCATCATTATCTCATCAGGATGCCATCGGTGTCTTAAGATCTTTCCAAAGCGTTTGATTGTGTAGAACACCGCACCTTGATCCGTAAATTACACCACTACGGAATTCGTGGAATCGCTCTAGATCTTGTCGAGTCATATTTAACTGATAGACAACAAAAAGTGGGAATTAATGGCGTCACATCTTCCGGATCTTTAGTTACAATGGGAGTACCACAAGGTTCTATCTTAGGCCCGTTCTTATTTTTGGCGTATATAAATGATTTGCCGTATATGGTTAAGGACCTTACAGACATAGTTCTATTTGCTGATGATACATCTCTTATTTTTAGAACAGATAGGAAAGATAGTGAACTTGTGCATGTGAACAACGTACTGACTATTATTTCGAGATGGTTCGCTGCGAACAATTTGTTACTAAATGCAAAAAAAACTAAGTGTTTAAAGTTTTCCATGCCTAATGTTAGATATATAGAACCAAACGTAATGCTTGAGGGTGATAAACTTAACATAGACAAGGCGACGGTGTTCCTGGGTATAAGCATTGATTCCAAACTGCAATGGGGTCCACATATTAGTGCTCTGTCTGGGAGACTTAGTTCTGCTGCTTATGCGGTTCGCAAGATTAGGCAACTGACGGATATAGCTACAGCTCGGATGGTTTACTTTGCTTACTTCCACAGCATAATGTCATATGGCATTTTGCTGTGGGGATCAGCTGCTGAAGTGGAGGCCATTTTTATTTTGCAAAAGCGAGCGGTCCGCGCTATCTACGGAATGGGTCCCCGTGAATCATTGAGAGATATATTTAAAGAAATAAATATTTTAACTTTACCTTCTTTATATATCTTTGAAAATATTATGCACGTTCGCAAAAATCTACATAAATTTAAATTGAACAGTGACTATCACAATTATAACACTAGAAATAAGGATAGGATAGCTGTACAGAGATTTAGACTGACTAAGTCAAGAAAGTCATTTTTAGGCAACTGCGTTAGTTTTTACAATAAAATTCCGAAAAATATAACAGGGCTCACCGAGGGAAAATTCAAATCACATGTAAAAACTACATTAATGAAAAGAGGATATTATAAGGTTAAGAATTATTTAGAAGATAAAGATGTCTGGAGCCTTCCACTTCCGCCAAGTAGCCACTAATATTTATAGATATTACCTAGTTGTAAGCCAAAATTTGTGAGACTAATTTATTTATTATTTGAAAAAATAATGCCCCTCAGTTTCTTGCCTATTCTTCTGAGTAGAGGCTTTTTATCCGAACAAGGCGGTCGAGTCTATTTAAATAATTTTGACGTTCATAAGTGTATCTTTGATACCTAAATTGAATAAAAACATTTTGACTTTGACTTTGACTTTGACTTTATGATTTTATGCTTGGTACATTTATTTCTAAGAAAGACGCGCTTTGAAAAGGCTGCCGAATGCGGTTGAAACTATCGGACAGACAGACTTAATCGTGTGTGATTATTTCCCGTTTCATAAAATCATAACATCTCGTCATCACTATTATCGGTTTACATATTGTTTACTGTTTGGTCGCCGCTAAATATCTACCGCCTCTATAAATAATTTCATTTATTTCTTGCATACAAAGCAAGTTACAGAACTCTCTATGAAAGCCACATTCCACGATCTTCCGCTATACGCATCCACTTGCTACCAACCGCCTTGTGGAAATTTGCACCTGCGTGGTCGCGGTGTGCGCATGGTAGTCGATACACCCTGACGCAGGGCGTTCTAAGCTGAGTTTGCCAATCCAAAATGTCCACTACGCTCAACCCTAGAACTCGTCTACTTCAACAGTTGTCGCTTCTTCTACAGATACGGCTACTGTAGCCAGCCCATTTTCATTTTACCTCGCCCTTTGTGCTCAGTTCATTGCAGGATAATCTTATTTCTAATTTTATCTTTAAGGACCATCTGGAATCTTACAGCCTTAGAAATAAAGTTTTAAAACATGTGTACACACATTGTGTAACACAAAAGCTGAAAAATAAAAATATTTTTGACTTAAACGTTGTGTACAGTTCGTGTACAGATGTAACAAAATCAAAGGAAAATAAACATTCGTTAAACGGCCGGGTACCCTTGTTTAGCGGGTGTGTACGGGGTCAAGATGGCGGATTTCACTATAACAGCTGATCTACACTCAGTAACTATGATAGAAACTGTGTCATGTTTTTCTATTGTCAAACTAAAAACGATTCTATAGTTGATATTGTGACATTTAGACACATTGTAGTGTTGACATTGATTGTTCCGTTCAGAAATTTGTTGTTAGTCTCCCACTATAACCAAAAGAAAATGTTTTCCTCTAAAATAGTTTATATCGACGAATTTAGGACAAGAGATTCAAAAAACAACATAGTTTATTAATATTCCTTTCCTAAAACGTAAATTGTACGTGCAATTTTAAAAATTAGGGAGATTTCTTAAAAAATAATTACTAAAAAACTATTTGGACAAAAAAGTTTCTAAACGAATTTACCAAAAGTTGCCAGACGAAAAAGAAAAAAGTGTTAAGCATGTGTGTAAATACCCAATGCCGATTCACACTTTATTGCTCAAACAATAGTTACACATTTGTGTAGCGCTATTTACTGACTACTCAATGTCTAACTGAACATTGGTTTAGCAGATGTTTATGCATTTTTTTATTTCTAAGGCTGTTATTGTGTAAGCATACTGGTGATGGTAAACGATGGCCTTTTTGCTCTCTCGTATAAATTGAGTAAAATGGAGAGACCGGCATGACTCGGCATGATCATTGCTGTCACACTTACACAATAAGACCCCTGATCAGTAAAAATATACGAAGAGATCTCACCAGGGCAACTCCTGGGCCCGGATCCAAAAGGTAAGTATGAGTATGGCTTTAAGTTAGCCCAGTTTTCCTCCGAGAACCGCTCTGGATCAAACTTTTCAGGATCGGGGAAGTATGTAGGATTGTGATGGAGAGCCCACACTGGCACTGATATCAATTCACCTTTTTTTATCTGGAAATGTGAAGTGTTCTTAGTTATAATAATACGGTCACCTACATATAGTATATTGACTATGGAACAAAGTGAATGAATGAATGCAATATTGGTTTAATGGATAGCATAGTGATGTATAACGGTATTGTATGCCCAAAATAGAGCACAAAGCTTTGGTTCAAACAAAACACGAATAAATTGGCAAACGTTTTATTTATGCATGCCTAGTCTTTTGTGCAAGTAATTTCTGTTAAAATAATTATCACACTAATATTATAAATGCGAAAAATTTAATGGATGGATGAATTTTTGTTACTCAATCACGCCGGAACGGCTGAACGGATCTGGATGAAAACCACAGAAATGATAATAGCCTAATAGCACATTGGCTACTTTTAAATTGCGGGTAACACCACGGGATGGAGCTAGTATCTTTTGTCCCTATTAATATTCTTAATATTCTGCATATTTATCAAAATATGCAGATTATTGTACTTACAATATAGTCACGAGTCGCTTTAGCATTCGGCTTTCCTAAATTGAAATCTTTGGTGCAAAGCCTGTCCATGTCAACGCCTAACGGCCAGAAACGAAAGACCTCTGAAAAAAAAATGTTTTTAAAATGATTAAAAATAAATAAAATTATAATTAAGCCGTGATAAAAAAGTTAAAGTCAGCACACAATTTTTAAGCATCTCGGAAGTCAAATCTAATCTATACTTAACAGAGAATAATTAACATTTTAAATTTTAATTTTAAAAAGGGTCTTAGATATTAAAACAATCTGGCATTGGCTACAAAACTCTAAAATTAACAGAAGCAGTAAATATTTACTGACCTGATATAACCATATCCAAATACTTCAAGTACTGTATCGAGTTATAGTCAAACCCTTCGTTCTTGGCTTCATTGTCCCTGATCTCTTTAAGAAGTCGGTCCTGGATGTCAGGGTTCACAGCCAGCTCGTGCAGCAAGAAGCAAATGGCTGTGGATATTGTCTCGTAACTGGCCAGGAAGAAGAAAACAGCCTGGGTGACCAGATCGGAGTCTGACCACGCTGAAACCATACCAATATGAGTTAAAATGATAGGATTCAATAATTAATGATGGGATATTTTTAGACACACGATCGTCTGACCCCAAACTGACTTAGGCTTGTACTATATGGCTTCCAGATATTGATTTATATACATAATTTTGTATTTTGAATGTACTTATGAGTGTACTTATTGTGTAATAAGTAGATTTAGCACTCACGTTTAGAATAAACACGAATGATCATTACATGAGTCATGAATGTTTGCCCTGCGTGAGAATCAAGCCTACGCCCCCAAGCTCAGAAGGTAGGTCTACTACAAACTGAGCTACCGAGGCAGTAAAAGTCGTTCGAAAACTTGCTTTGAATGCTTGTTCTCGTCTAAAATATTACGGCTGTTGAAAAATTTGGTTTCATACAAATTTAACTGAACCAACATAACTAACATAGTCGGAAAAATTGCTAAGCTGGTGCTGTTGCCACCATGAACCGGAAGACGCAGCGGAAGCGTATTCCCTACAATTACTATAGACCGACAATCTGATGATTCCGAGAAGCTGGATGAGATCGTCGAGATTATTGGTCCAGAATATTGTCCAGCGGATCCAGCACTGGATATTTTTAGGCTTAGATGATAAATAATAATCTTATTACTTACACCTATTTATGTTGCGTCTGCCTACTTCAGATTCTTCCACAATAGCAAAACCTGCCTCTTTGGATTGATCTTTGTCTTCATTCATCAAATTTCCTGATAAAATAAAAATATAATTTAAAAAATATTATTATTAAGTAACAGGTTTATTCAGAAGTTGCTATACTAAATTCAATGGACTGGAATAATCATGTAACAAATAATCACCAAAATTACCTTTCTTAGCTTTCATAAGAAGCTGGATTATATCTGGTCTAAAGATATTCTTGTTTTCCCGTTCTACCATGATGTTATTGAATAGCTTCTTGAAGAACTCGTTAGATTCTTCTTGGAAGAATTTTATGTTTAATTTCTGGAACAAAGTTTGTTTTTTGTTACTTTAGCAGGCCACTCTCTCAGGTCAAGAATCTCGCCCGGAAAATTGAACTTTTCATAACTAAAATCGAAGTGCAGTCTGTGAAACTCGCTTTCACTCACCTTCATGATACTAGGAAAAGAGCTATAACCAAGATATACCAAAACTCTTCTAAAGCTAATATGAGCCGTAGTTTTCGCCAACAAAAAGACGTCATTATCCGTGTCAGTATGGGAGTCAACGTGAATTCCGAAGCCGGCTAAAGCCATGACGTCGTTGCTATAGCGGGACATTAGATCCTTGCTTTCAACGTCAATGTAACTAGCTGTGGAAAGAAAAAAAAAGTGTTACAAACCAGCCCTACAAACCAGGTGACAACCAGGTGCAAAATGAAATAATACTCGTAGACATAACAAATTTGAGTCCAGTCGAACTTTAAGAAGCGGTTGTAATTCATATTCGAAGATTTAACCCAAGCATACATATATTTATACTCGTACATACAGTCATACTAATTAGGACGGCAAGTTAAATAAAAGCATGTAAAAATGTGATTTCAAAACATGATATTTTTGAGAGAAACAAAAAACACCACTTTTATTAAACCTGCAATGTTCTTAGCGTTGCAATTATTATTGTAAACCAGTTTTGACACCAAGAGGTTTCATCCACAATGAAAATGAGATGCTTCTCTTGAACGAAGCAAGCTAGAAAACCTTCATTGACATACAGTTTGAGTCGTTCATTTTCTTTTTGAGCGTCTTTATCATCAGGTTAGTGGCGTCCACCATGTAGGGCACCATGAAGCGCATCTTGGATCCCGTGAACGCTGGGCTCAGGGTAGAGCGCATGTCCTTCCATTCTTGACCTGGAATTATTTGTTATCCCTTTAGGGTTTAGATCTCATTGTAAGCCTCTAATTTCATAGTTAATCAAAATCATTCAAAGTCAAAATGTTTTTATTCAATTGGGTATCAAATATACACTTATGAGCGTCAAAGTTTTTTAATAGACTCGACCGACTTGTTCGGAAATAGTACCACTTCTCAGAAGAACAGGCAAGAAACTAAGGGGCCTTTTTTTTAAATAAGTAAATAAATTACTGTCTTACAATTTTCTGCTTACAACTAGGTAATATCTATGTACTAGTAGCTACTTGGCAGAAGTGGAAGGCTGCAAACATCTATCTCTTCAAAATAATTTTCAACCTTATAATATCCTCTCATTAATGTAGTTTTACATGTGATTTGAATGTTCCTTCAGTAAGCCCTGATAGATGTTCCGGGATTTTATTATGAAAACGAACACAGTTGCCTAAAAATGTTTTATTTGACTCAGTCAGTCTAATCTCGGTACAGCTATCCTATCATATTAATGATTAGATTCATAGCGATGATAGCCTAGTTGGAGAAGGCTCGCTTCTCAAGATAGAAGGAGCGGGTTCAAACCCAGCCGACGGCACGCACCAATTTGTTCAATATGTGCGTATTGCATGTCATCTGCATAATTATAATCATAGCATAGAAATATGTCTGTATGAATCGGACCCAGTGTTTGGCGACCGGCGCGCCCACTATCACATTTGGGACTGAATATCGTTCTGTGAAGTGTAGATGTTGTATTACACCTCGGCCAGCCCCTTCAGGGGAACGGCGTGACGATAATCAATTATTATATCAATTATAATAAATAAGGGTTGTTCAGCTTATTCATCAGCTAGAATATCTACAAAACTTTTTGACATGTGATGTGAAGTGCTTATCCTACACAGTGTTTTTTATTCCTAATGTTCGTCATCATTTCCTGATCCAGGTGCTTTTTCACAAAAATATGAGCATTCCGCAGATGTGTAACGAGAAAAAAAACCACGAATCTAACATGTACTTTTTTTTTGTTACTTTTGTAATCTTATTGATTGATTTTTGCTTTGATACATATCTTCGTATCTTTTGGTAGTAAAGCATCCTCCCATATTCTTGCGGGATCGATGAAGTATGTACATTTTTTCAATTTCTTTTGGTTCGTATTGAACGAAACCTTCAGCGTCTTTGATGTTACCTTTCATAGCGAACATGGTCCTCCCGAACAATGGATCAACACTTGCGTCCACCATAATCCGATGGTCAAGGAAGTGGTCGAAGTTTTCTACGGTGACCTTTTTTATGAGATCAAGATCCCGGACCATGATCACTGGCCTCATGAACTCGAATCGACCTATGAACCTGTAAAGTGAATGTGAAATAAGACTATCACACTAATATTATAAAGGCGAAAGTTTGCGAGTGTGTGTGTTTGTTCCTTTTTCACGCTGGAACGGGTGAACTGATTCTAATGAAATTTGGTATGGAGTTAGCTTATACCCAGGCTTTACACATTACTTTTTACAGGCAACACCGCGGGGCGCAGCTAGTATAATAATATTATAAACAACGCAGTATTGAAATTGGTTTAACGACTGGAATTGGTTTGGTAAGCCTATTAACGAGGCCTTACAGTTTGTCAAAATTATATATAAAGAAGAAATTCCAAATAAGTTGATCAACACAAGAAAACAATATTTTATAGCGATCCACATCGCTTCGGCTAAAGAGATCTAAGACTACTTATAAAATGAAATAAAAAGCAATTAGCCGCAGTAACTTTTTAGACCGAATTGAGAAATGGCTTCCGACAACACAGACTATTTTTCTCCGCTCTCGACATTTCCCCGCGCTAATTGGTTTGAGCTCAAATTCGCACAGTCCTTTTAAACTAGTACTGGGTCTAATAGTTGTTAGGTCTCACTGTTATCACTTTCTAAAGTTTAGAAATAAGCAGGTAATTTTTTAGGTTTTAGTGCCCTAAGGGTAAAACGGGACCCTATTACGGAGACTCCGCTGTTTGTCCGTCTGTCTGTCTGTCTGTATGTCACCAAGCTGTATCTTATGAACCGTGATAGTTTAAAAGTAGAAAATTTCACAGATATCTGTTGCCGCTATGACAACAAATGTAAAAAAACGAATAAAATAAATATTTAGGGGAGCTCGCAAACTACAAATGTGTTTTTTTTTCGCTGTTTTTATAGATACGTTATAAATTATTACGTTGTATATTATCTATATAGTTTTTATAGGCACGGAACTCTTCGTGCGCGAGTTCAATTAGCACTTGGTTTTTATCGACTTATAAAAAGTTAGGATTACCTAAAACTATCCAATGTCTAAGTTTCTTGTAGTTTAAAATCATCTTTACATTTGACCCATACTATGCGTGGCTTTCTTAAAATTATATAAGCATTAATATATATAATATATTATAAGCATTCTACTTATCAGTTCACGACCAATTAATATTATAGGACCAACACTGAAATCGAGGAAACAAAATTTTTTCTATTCATCTCGTTGAAATTGAATGAAATTATTCTATGAAACAGTTGTTTGTTTGTTTTAGCGCGATTTCGGTGTTGGTCCTATGATAATAGATGGTTGTACAACGATGATTGTCCTTAAATATGTCAGTTGTCCTATATGTCCTAAAATAATAATTCGAAAGACATGTCACATTCAGTAACACACGCTGAGAGAACGTGGTGGATAACGGCTCAACCACCCTCGATGTAGGGTAGGTCAGTGTCCCTCCAGTGGGACGTAAATGACTGTAATGATGATATTTGTTTATAGAAACTTCCTATATTTCAAGAAAATTAAACTCATCATCATCATTACTTTACATTATTATGTCCCTCTGCAGGGACACCGACTTACCGTACATAGAGGATGATTGAGACGTTATCCACCACGCTTGCTTAGTGCGAGTTGGTGTCAAAGATGGTGGTGGATGTCACATGTCTGAAATGATATTACTAAAATAATATTCTATTGACAGGCAAGTTCACCTTGTGAATCAATCGCTTGGCAAAAAAATAATTTTAACTTTCAAAATAAATAGTAGTTCTGGAGTTGAAATCCTTGCGAAAACGAAAAAAAAATTCGCCATTTTGAAAAAACTCTAAACTAAATCTACAAAAAAAAATTGTATATAAGTAAAATAATAATTATAATTATTGAACCTGCTCACAAAATTTCACGAGAATCTGTTCTGAAATATGACCTGTATAGAGGAGAACAGCCGGACATCCGGATAAACGAAAGTATTTTTGACCAGCTGAAACAGAGATGCTTTGCTTGAGCTTCTAGCTTGCTCGAAAAAAACCGAAGTAGGTACACCCAAAAAAAAATGACTTAGAATATTATAGATCCTTACCTTTCTTCAGGGAAAGCGTTGTAGAGATTCTCAAGAACTCCCACGAAGTGAGACTTCTTCAGAGCCAAGGCGCTAAAATTGCCTAAAAACGGCACTGGTCTTACGTACTTCACTCCATATTTGCTAAACCTGGAAGTTACCTTCAGAACATACGCTGTTACAGACAACGCAATGGCAACCAACCAAATTAGAACAATCATTATTTATTTTTCTACGAGAAATTGAAACATTAAAATTAAATTTGTTGTTTAAATTTTAAATAACGATTTTTGTTTGATTATTTTACTTAATTTTTAGCGCAACTTTACTATTTTAAAAATAATATTTACTAAAATATAACACTGGACTATGGCCAGCGAAGCAAGCGAAGCAATTAAATACGCATCCTACTTTACTGTTCTATTTATATGAAATAGGCGAACTTTTGTCGGTTTGTTTGTTACTTTTTCACGCTCAAACGAATGGACGGATTCTGATGAAACGTGGTATGGATTAACATAACTATAGGCTACTTAGTAGCAGCGGGCAGCGCCGCGAGACGCAGCTAGTTAGTCAATAAAGTCCGTCACTAAAGTTGTCGACCCCGGCAATGTTATGAGTACAAAATCAACAGTTATTCTACTAACATGATTCTGTTAAGAAATAATATGTACTTACGAGACTGGAATGCCTCGGTGGCTCAGTTGGTAGTGAACCTGCCTTCTGAGCCTGGGAGCGTGGGTTCGATTCCCATCTAGGGCAAACATTTATGTGATGAAGATTTATGTTTGTTCTATATCTGGGTGTAATTATTTACTTAAGTATGTGTTTAAAATTTTATATTTATGTATAACAGTCTCTGGTCGCCATAGTACAAGCTTTGCTTAGTTTGGGGTCAGACGACCGTGTGTGCTAGTGTCCCGAATATTCATTTACTTAAGTGGCAACTGCGACAAGACCTAAAGGTATTCAAAAAATATATATACAGTGCATTTACAATTATTTGGTTTGCCCAGAAATTGGTAAATACGCCAAATTGGTAAACATGGCTTAAATGATACCTAAGTATATTCTCTCTGGCATCAGAGCCATGCAAATTTACCCGAAAGACCGGATCACGAATAGCAGCCTTTGGGCACTCAATATTTTCCAATACTGCATATTTTTATATTCGTGTATTATATTGGTTTGATAAAATTTACTTTGATTTTATTAAACATTTACCTACATAACTGTCCCTTTATCTATTAAACGTTGTATAGGTTCGGAAAAGTGTTATGCCTTTTTTTTAATTCCATCAAAAATCAAGAAAGACAAAACACTGAACACTGTATACTATTATGAGGCTATACAACTTATATTATTAAGAGGGTAGGGTCAGCTGGGGAAAATGCGTCGGTGGGGCAATTGCGTCTTTTTTTTTTAGAATTACTGACCAACCAACAAATTAGGCAATTATTGCCATATTATGCTATCTTGTACAGATTATTGCAACTAAAGATGTAGGTGGCGCCTAGACGCAATTGCCCCCCTGAGACATTTGCCCCAGTTGACCCTATATGTTTTACTTTTTTTTTTTTTTTTTTTTTTGTGGGGGCTGAGCTACCCACGTCCGTAGGAGTGTACTCGATTCTGATTCCCTACACGTGGTCCCCGGGTAGTGCTAACCGGGTAGCAAACTCTGGTGGGAGGCTTCGGCCGTGGCTAGTTACCACCCACCGGACCAAGCCATGCCGTGAAATGACCTAGTCGTGTTTCGGGATGTAGTCCGGTGTAACCGTTCCGAAGACGGGCCTGAGCAGTAGCGCACTTGTAGCGCCTCACTCAACTGCCGTCTTTGTACTTCTTCACTCTAGTAAATTTCAAGGCTTGAGTGAATAAGTACCTTATAGGTCGTCGTGCTTCATCTTAGACCACAACGTCGCTTAACATCAGGCGAGTTGGTGGTCAAACGCCGACCTATTCTACATAAAAAAAAAAAAAACTTTGTTACATTTTCGTAGTGTGTGGAAAAGTACCTACCAACAACATTGCAACAAAAAAAGTTAATCAGCTAGGTAGGTAGTTGTTTTTCTTTAGAACTGGGAACACATTGTATAATATCTTGACGTTTTTGGTTTGTTTTTGTTAAGTTTTAGATTTAATAGCTTCGATTAATAAAATTGTAATTCCATATTCCAAAGTTTATTGCTATGTTATTATCTAGAATATAATTACACGGAGAGTGACAAAGACTTAGACCATGTTCTATGCATTGTTTGTTTCACCAATTAGTCGAAAACTCGATCGTTAGCCTGCATGCGAAGAAATTCTCCCATGCAGAGTAACGCGTCATGAAAGTTCGTCATAAATAAATAAATAAATATTTGGGACATTTTGCACACACTGTCGTCTGACCCCAAACTAAGCAAAGCTTGTACTACGGCTACCAGGGACTGATAAACTAGCATATATATTTTTAAATCAGCCAGACATAGAACAAACACAAATGTTTATCACATGATTGTTTGTTCTAAGTGGGAATCGAACCCACGCACAGAAGGCAGGTTCACTACCAACTAAGCCACCGAGGCAGTCATTGACATAGGTAATTCATACCTACGTAAAGCGTGTTAAGCGGCGGGGGCGTAAATAAGTATAGGTACCTACGTACGTTTGGCGTCGACTCAAAATTACTGAGGTATACCTACATTAGTTTAAGAACTTAGTTATTAATTATTTTTTCCTTCTCAGTTTTTTCGGCGGTTTAATTTTTTGGTAATAAAGTTTTTTTAAGAATAAAAATTTTCCACTGAATGCGCCATGTGGTTACCCTGCGGGCAAACTTCTATATTTTTTAAACCAATTCGTCCATTGTCTTTGAAATGTTTATATTGTCTTAGGCATATGCGAAGACTCAAAGAAGAAAATACTTGAAAATAAAGTTTTGCGTACATTACAATCTACAAATTTACGCACCTTTTTACGTAATATCTAGTGCAATTATAAATTAAATAGCTAATACAATAAAATTAAGCTACGCAAGTCCCAAAAGACAATGGTGAGAATCGGTGCTTACGAACCATAGGTTCTCATGGTTGTTTTCGTGACTTGCACTTGCACAAACACTTGCTGTGTTGTGAACATAATAGATATTTTCAAAATGTAATAATCAGGATTCGGCGCTTAGACATCGGTTCTCACCATTGTTTTGGGAGTAAATGTTAGAAGTAAGGTAACTTGAAAATCAACACGTTAGGGTTCCGTACCCAAAGGGTAAAACGGAACGGAACGGAACGGTAAGGCTGTCCGTCCGTCTGTATGTTTGTCCGTCTGTCACCAGGCTGTATCCATGAACCGTGATAGTCAGAGAGTAAATTTTCACAGATAATGTATCATCAACCTTAGTAAAAACGTTACAATAAGAAATTGTCGGAGTCTTTGTAGATGCGGGGCAATTCAGCTATCTCTAGCCAATGTCTAACTGAAGCATTGAAGTTGCTTTTGTCATAAAACACCACCACCGATATTGTGACGGTCTCTACGCGTGCACTCATAGTCTAATAATGTATGCATGCACTCAAACTGCATGACGTGTGTATAGCAACAAAAATGCTGTAGATAATCACTTACAGTAAATCATCTGGATCGCTTTGTTGTCAGTTTTGTTGCTTTTGACTTCAGGCGAAAAATTATAACAACAACATAATTATATGCCAGTTTTCCCGATGCCGATCCCAAAAGAGCCCATAACTTAATAACAACATATTTGTTCCATTCTATTAAAATAATTCACCGAGCATACAGTGTGTTGTGAAGCTCCGTCTGACGTAAGCACTCTGAATATAGGATTGCTTCCCGAGAGATCAGAAGTTTGCGGAGTTTAGAATAAAATGTTATCCGTCCGGTGTGGTTCGTTAAAACTGTGACGTTGGCAGCCGGCCCGAGAACTTGGGTTGATACTGCCAGTTCGAGTTTTGTTGTGTGGATAAGAAATGAGTCTAAAGGTACTGCATTTTACTGAAATATGTTTATGATCTGGCCCATATTCTTGTCACTCGAGATATTTATATCATTGTCGCACTCGTTTCAAAGTGCATGAGTGAGAGTGACCAATAACCATCTCGCTCGCCAAGAATAGACAGCATGGATGGTTATGACTAATGGCTAGGCCAGCAAGGCGCAAGGCGTAGCAGCAGTAATACATAACATTTACGAGTAAATACGTACTCGTACATGTAGTCAGTCATGCCTTTTCCCGTAGGGGTAGGCAGAGACCTCTTCTCTCTACTTGCTACGATCCTGGCACAAATCTTTCGCTTCCTCTACTTCCATGAGTCCCGTCATACATGCTCGTTGGTTACGGGTACTCCTAACCTGGCCTTTTTTCAAAACGTCTTGTATTTGATCCTGATACGTTTTCAAAGGTCGCCCCTTACTGACTTGACCATTCACACTCGCCTTGTAAATATGTTTCGTCAATCTTCTTTTAGCCATCGCGCGGGCGAATCATTCATAATGATTATGCTTAAGTAAGGCGCAAAACATACAGGCCGCACGTAAGGCGAGGATGCGTCATGGACACGATTCAGGCGTAAAAGCAGTGACTGTGGCGTATAATTCAAAAAACGTCGCTTTCACACATTTTATGTGAACAAGTTTTTGAAGTAGCGCAGCGCCTGAACCTGTCCACGCCGCATCTTTGCCTTACGTCCAGCACGTATGTATAATTCGGACCTAAGAGAGCATTCAAGCTGAAGCGCGTTCACACGCATTGTTTTTTTTTTAATTTTTTAACCTCCAGCGCAAATACGACTGGGTGTTATAAGTTTGACGTGTCTGTGTGTGTGTGTAGGTATATCTGTGGCATCGTAGCACACGAACGGGTGAACCAATTTTGATTTGTTTTTTTTTTTGTTTATTTGTCGGGAGTGTGTGAGCTATGTTTGACGAAACTCGAGTCGCGCGATGGCGATGCTGAACGCGCCGCGCGACACCCAACTTCTTTCTGAAGGAGGCCTTTGGATCACGACGAGGATCGTATCGGGCAAAAGAACATATTATACATATGTGGCCGCAGCATTATGTGTATGAGAAATAACTTTATGTGCACTTTAATTAATATATCAATTTTATTTTCTATGATAATATTATGACTTATTTATGATATGATTTTATCATAATTAGACCTTGGATCTTTTTTTTTGATAAGTCATTTTTTTTTTTTAATAAAAAAAGATTGAGTTATATGTGTACATCACACTTATCAGCTATCTATTATAATAAAAATTCAGGCTGTCAAACCCGAAATCAAGTTCAAGGTCATAATTATTATTTTAAGTATTCAGAGCTCAAAGCCTATCGGAAAATTAAACACCACTTAGGGTCTCTTCTTTATATTTTGATTAATAGGTCAGAGATAATTAAGAATTTATGATACTTCTATACAAAATATTTTAACTTTAAGATGCTCAAAGCATAAGCACATTTAATATTGAAAGCTTACAAGGAACCAAATTAATCTCCTTTGCGAAAAAACCCCATGACTTTACAAAGAATCCCTTTTGAAGTGTTCGCAATATATCCGACTTCCGAAATTAAAGAAATCCCACATCTTTTGTAAAAGGTTAGAGCGCACTACACGGTGTCTGGCGACTCGACGATTTGACGAAATAAATTTACTTTGGTCGATGACTGGATGCATTAATTTCTAAAATTGAATGAGGGCTAGGGAAAGAAAATGGGGAGCCAAATTTTCGTGAAGGAGCCCTTTGTTCAGAAGTGGGAAAGCATCACACATGAATAGACCGATTAAAGTGTGATGCTGCTTCAGCTTCGACAAAAATGCTTTCGTATGGCCGAATTCTCTTCGGGTCTTTTCTATACAGGTCGCATTCCTCAATCGATACTTGTGAAATTGTATGAGCAGGTTTTCATGATCATTTTTTTTTAATCGTATATCGTATATCGTATCCAGTTTTAAAATTTGCGAGAATAGGTTGAGGAATGTAGAGAGCCGTCTCTGTCCTCATGTAGAGGAGGACAGAGCCGACTCCATCCTCGTGTAGAGGAGGTGAGGTCTACAGCTCACACAGAGCCACTAGTTTTATAATTGCAAAAAAAAAAAGTTTGTATGGATGGATGTTACTCGCCAGATCGGCTGAGTGGATCTGAATGAATTTTACCCAGATATAAAATTATAGTTTGGACTTCTGGAATAGTACATAGGCTGCTTTTTAATCGCAGATAATACAGCAGGGCGTAGCTGATAGATAAAATATATTTGGTTTAAAATTTGTGTAACGTACTTCTACAATATTATACATATGCAAATAATAAGTTTGTTTATTTTTACATCAAAGTTCAGTAAACCAAAACAAAAGTGTATGCTATCAAATGAGTGGGTAATTATTTAAAGCTAAATAATGAGATAATAATGATAAGGTAAGTAAAAAAACGACCTATGACAATGAACTTTTACGATATTCCTAGCCTAGTCGGAGTTCGACTGCCTTGAGAAGAAGGTCACCGGGTTGGTTACACAGATGCTCGAATGATAAAGTTAAACATCTGTTCTGAGTTAGTTGTCTATGTCTGTGTAATTTAAAGACATCGTCTGACAAAGGGAAACCTAATGGATAACAATACAAAAACACTTACACATTTAAAAATAAAGGCGCAATGGGCGGTCTTATCGCTTAAAAGCGATCTCTTCCAGACAACCTTTGGATGGAATAAAAAAAATACGATTAAGCATGAACGGAAAAAAAACTTTCGGGGAAAGGTGCTTCTCGAGGCACCGCGCTAGAGGGCACCACCGGTACGTTCCTGTGTAGATCTCGGTGCCGTCTGTCAAGCACAGAGGATGGCCATCGAGGTTGTTTTAGTCGGTCAATCCCCACATAACCCCACACAACCCAAATCCCAATGTAGCCGGCTATCTAGTGAAAATTAAAAAAAGTCGGGTCACACACTGTCGTCTGACCCCAAACTGAGCAAAGCTTGTACTATGGCAGCCAGAGAATGATTTATTTACATGTACATTTATATAATTATAAACACATACTTAAATAGAAATTAACACCCAGACAAAACACAAACACAAATTACCATCACATAAATGTTTGCCCTAGGTGGGATAGAACCCACGCCCCCAAGCTCAGAAGGCAAGTTCACTACCACCTGAACCACCGAGGCAGTCACTTAAAAAATGGTCTGTAAAACCCATTACATATTTTTTAAAGTGTTGCGTCGCTCAAATGGCTTCCTAGTGCGCTCTGACCCTAAGCCGGGGCTTCCGCTTCGTTACGATTTGCACAAATATTCTGATTGTATCTGAGAAATGAGAATTCTTCGAGAACTCTAGGCAAGAGGGGCGGAGGGGGAGGGTGAGATAGTATACGATTTTATACAGTACAGGCTTGGGTACACATGCTATTTATTTCTTAGCTATTTGTTAAGTTATTCCGTCTAGTTTTATTGCAATAAATAAAATATAAGCAAGTTGTTTGTTTATTTATTGGACGAGAATGCTAATAATGTTTAAGAATAGATGGTAGTTATTAGGCGCTAAATAACTAGAACTGCATGACGTATTGAAAATGTTAGTTACTAGCAAGTGTCATTTTTTAACCGACTTCAAAAATGGAGGAGGTTTTCAGTTCGACTCTGTTGTTTTTTTTACATATATGATACACGACTACTACGCCAATAGTGAATTGATTTTATAGTCTTTGTTTGTTGGGTAGATCACACTTTAGAATTGGTCTCATAACATTTTTTTTTTATGTTAATCCAAATACGAGTAGGTAAAGCAGTTTTTAAAATATCAATAGAAGAATAAAAACGGGACGTCGGTTTTTAAGCTTTGCTTTTTAATGTAATGGCAGCCTAGTTGGGAGAAGGCCCGCTTCTCAAGCTAGAGGGTGCGAGTTCGAACCCAGCCCACGGCACGCACCAATTTGTTCATTGTGTGAGCATATGTGCGTATTGTATGTCATCTGCTACATGACTGCAGCTCGGTATAGCGACAGGCTCGACCCTGTCACATTTGGGACTGAATATCGTCCGGCGTAGTGTGGGTGTTGTATTACACCTCTGCCAGTCCCCTCGGGGGAAAGGCGTGACGACGATACATTTTTACATAATAAGTAAGTAAATATTTACTTTAGTAAATTTAGTTTAATTCAATATTATCCACGAAGTTTAACGTAGCCTATGATAAAAACCGATGCTTAAAATCTAGCTCAAAATACCTAGGCTCCAGTTAATCTCCTGACTAATGACAACCCTGCGAGCTATGCCTGCCATCTCAGCTATTTATCACATTTTATTTACCCCTTCCCTGGGAGCCTACCATGACATCTTAAGGCCCGGTATTACACGAAATCAACTAAAAAAAATATTTTGTTTACGCCTAGTTTGATATGAAGAATTGTGATGATCAAGTGCAAAAAATACAGCTGGTAGAAGAAACAACCAAGAACAGTTTAACCGGAGTAGAGTTTTGAAAGTCATTCTCGTTTTGGAAAAAAAACACAGAAAGTGTCTTCTTAAAAAACTGTTTTTAGCGTGGTTGTCTAAATTTTCAGCGATTACAACACATTGTTTTTCGATTATTATATAGCCAGATTAGTTTTTTAAAATTCACCAAGTAATTTATTCTTATCTGTGTATTTGTTACGATTAATACCAATGAAAACGACAAGAAAATAATATTCTATTAACCGATCTCATTTTACCATCAAAAATGATTTACGATTTTCAACTCTAAATGAAGCGGCTTAAGTAAACGTGTGCGTGGATAGAAAAACGTGATATGACCGCGTCTTAATGCCATGATGGTTACGTTTTGTTTTCGACACTGCGCGACCATGAACCTTATTGCGCGGCGATACGATTCGAAAACGTAACCAATGGAAATTAGATTTCATGGTAGGCCCCCTATATGCTTCCCCAAAAGGTAATAGAGATCAAAATTAAATAAACACACGTTACACGAGTCACCTGCTCAAAACATTCATTAAAAGTCACAAGTACTCCAATTCATGGTTCGAATAAACAACTCTATTTCGATACTCAACTTTATTTCAAAGGCGTAAAGTTTTAAATGCACGGTCGCTGTTCAATTAGCAAATGTATTTCGTATTACGGTATAGCTACTTATGAATTTCTCTGCGTGGTGAATTAACTCCTTCAGACGAAATGGCTTACAGTTTCCACTTTAATTGCTAGCAATGAAAGTGGCTGTAATACTAGTCTTATTTAAGTCATTTCATGACAGATCAACGTAAAATTATGACTTAACTACTATTGCTAAAGCCATTTAACTATTTCTTGTAAATTGATCGTCGTATTATTACCATTCCAAACTTATTTATTTTTAAAGAAAACTCCGTTCTGGTTGCTCACCACCACGACAATCTCGCCACAGATCGGTATTGAGGCACTTTCCTTGGGATGTCTTTGGTCAACCAGATCGGAAGTTGATAACCAAATCGAAGTTAATCGATTTGTTTTATCGCTTCCAGGGTCCTACCTTCGAAATTAAATCACGCCTACTGCCACCACTCTCACCTCTGCATATCATCTTCCCGTCTGAGCGCTAGCTAGCCCAGAATATTCCAGCATCGCCGGGAATCCAGGCACTCCAGGAACGCTAGCAGAGCGTCCCAAGACCAGGAGAGTGTCTTTCAGTGGCGGAATCAGATAGGCCGAATACCCACGACCAAAAAACAAAAATTTGTGTGCTCGCCTACCTATTTTTAATTTTAAATAATACATGTTTTATTGTATCACCGAATTTTGATTTACCAAATCAATAGGTAGGTGTCACACTGGCGCTGACGCTGTTTACCGTTGTAACGTTGAAGCGAGTAACAATAGGTGCGAGCGAGACACACTATACCGGGCGTCGCCCGCGCAGTGGGATGCGCGCGTCGCCAGTCGCCCGTTAGATACACGTGCGGCTACTCCACGCTACTCTTAGCAACCATTATTACTCCCGACGGCTATTTTTTCATTTAATTTAAACTTTTAAATATATATATTTATACTGTAGTCGGTGGAGGTGACGTATCACCTACAAAATTGTTTTGGTGAAGGATACGAACCCCGCTTTAGGGTAAGTTTTGAATAGCATTGTTTCGTTCGTATAGTTATTTTCGATTTCCAGCTCATTTAACATATAATTGCCAAATATCACCCCCTTTACTATTGCTAAAGCCATTTAACTATTTCTTGTAAATTGATCGTCGTATTATTACCATTCCAAACTTATTTATTTTTAAAGAAAACTCCGTTCTGGTTGCTCACCACCACGACAATCTCGCCACAGATCGGTATTGAGGCACTTTCCTTGGGATGTCTTTGGTCAACCAGATCGGAAGTTGATAACCAAATCGAATTTAATCGATTTGTTTTATCGCTTCCAGGGTCCTACCTTCGAAATTAAATCACGCCTACTGCCACCACTCTCGCCTCTGCACATCATCTTCCCGTCTGAGCGCTAGCTAGCCCAGAATATTCCAGCATCGCCGGGAATCCAGGCACTCCAGGAACGCTAGCAGAGCGTCCCAAGACCAGGAGAGTGCCTTTCAGTGGCGGAATCAGATAGGCCGAATACCCACGACCGAAAACAAAAATTTGTGTGCTCGCCTACCTATTTTTAATTTTAAATAATACATGTTTTATTGTATCACCGAATTTTGATTTACCAAATCGATAGGTAGGTGTCACACTGGCACCCTTTACGTGGTTACATCTGATTTTGCCATCTGATCTTTTGTGGTGGTTGGATTGTACGTGTGTGTGTCCATTTGTAAACGTCTTTATATCATTATTACGTAAGTATATTATAATTGTGTTAAAAAAAATTGTGGTGCTGTAAAGTTTTTGGCTTGGTATTTTGTGTACGTACTTACATTTTGTTCTACGTTATTTGGTTTTGTTATTAAAAAATAAAATTATTAAAAAAAAAACAACATAAAAAAAAAACAAGTAAGTAAAATTTTGTCAACAGTTCTCATTATTTTCTTATTTTCATTTATTTTATGTTTTGTTTTTCGTTATATATATACATAAATATACCTACGTGTTTATAACATTGTGGTAAGTATACATTTTATTAGTTAAGTATTTACGCAGGTTTAGTCGTGTACAATACTGTTTATACAATCATTATAAACTTGTTGGCGTATTTCTTGAGTTTAATTTTTTTTAGTTAACCAAGACGTTCAGAAATTTAGTATTACTTGTTGTAACAGGACGGAGTTATTTGAGTAAATTGAATGCTATCAAACCTTACCTTAAAGTAATTTCACTAAACATGGCATTTCCGATCAAATATTTTTCATTACAAAAAACCGAACTGGAGTATGAAGTCGCTGTAAGAGGAGAGATCCCAGGCGCTACTGTAGCTGACCTTAGGAAACAGATCAATAAATTATGTCAATTGTTTCCTTCTGAGGACATATTATGTTCTCACCTTGAACCAATAACGGATCTTGCAATCGTTAAGGAGATGTTACATAAAGTCAAAACCGCTCTCGACTCTGGTATAACGGATAAAAGTACGTTGTCACGTGTAGAGAACGTTCTTCATCACATTTATCACAGAATCAATAGAATCGTGCCGGATGACTTTATGGAACAACACTCTGATTGTAGTAAAGCTTATAGAGAATGTTACGAACAGTATCTCAATCTCAGTAAAAAAGTAGTGGATCCTCTATGTGTTAGTGTGTCTAGCTCAGCACCCCCAGTTGCTTCTAACGTGCCGATTAACATCGCAGTTACTTGTGACAAGAGTCTCATATCCGAATTAGGCAAGCTGAGGTTCGACGGCAAGTCATGTGTCCGATCTTTTATTCAACGTGCTAGCGAATTTAGCGAAGCGCGTAACATATCCGATACGAAACTTATTTCGTACGCTACGGAAATATTTACTGAGGATGCACTTCATTGGTTTAGGAGCATCAAGGATCAAATTTCATCCTGGGACGAGCTCGTCGTTCTTCTAAAACAAGATTTCGATAAAACGGATTATGACTATCGTTTGTTAGCTGAGATTCGCGCTAGAACTCAAGGGGAAACAGAAAATATTACGATCTATTTATCAATATTGTCAGGTATGTTCGCTCGGCTTTCAAAAACATTGACAGAAGAAGACAAGCTCGAAATAGTTTTGCACAATATTCGCCCTTGTTATGCAAGCACATTAGCTTCCGCAACAGAAATACGCGATATCGATCATGTCAGGACCATGTGCAAGACTTACGAAAATGTCCACTCTCGACTTGCCCATTTCCGAGAACCATCCGCTGCTACTTCAGATACGTTGGCACCAGAGTTTGCGTATAAGTGTACAATCAAGCCAAAAGTAAGTAATGAACACTACAAACCAAACTTTAACAATAACAAACAGGGATACTTTAACTCGAAAACAAACTCTAATGCTAACGTTAATGAAAAATATTTACACTCTATTGAAAAATCCGATTCTGGCACAATTCAAAAAATGCCTTATTGTCCCAGATGTCGCAACAACACACACAGTTTGAGAGAATGCACTAATACAGAGATAATGTGTTTCAAATGCGGTTACAAAGGGGTTAGGAAACCGGATTGTCCTAATTGTACTGACACCCAAGCTCCAAAAAACTGAAATTGCAGAATTGTAGCAATCTATTAGTGAAGACCCGTACGAGTGAAAAAGAATGGAATAATTGGTTAGAAACGGTTCGTTTATTCTTTAACGGGTACAAGGTTGCTTCAATTCTGCACACGAAACCTAGAAACGATACTAGACCATACGTCAATATCAAAATTAATGATCTGACAGTTTCAGGCCTCTTAGATTCAGGTTCAGCAGTTACTATTATAGGTAATAATGTTCACACTGCTTTAGTTAATCGCGGCCTGAAGTTGTATACGGACGATAAATTGTCAATTATTGCGGCTGGAGGACAAAATTTAAAAAGTATAGGTTATCTTGATTTGCCGGTGCATTTTGATAACCAGTTTCACATTATTAAGACCCACGTAGTCCCAGAAATTCAATCTTCGCTCATTTTAGGGATTGATTTCTGGCGCGCTTTTAAAATTTGTCCTAAATACTTAGGTTCTCTTAACTTATCCAGCGCCCCACTAGCCGATTTAAATGTCAATAGTCCGTCTACCTTCATACATTCTTACGACAACTTAGATGACTCTCAGAAGGCCCTTGCTGATAGTATTAGTAAAAAGTTTGAAGAAATATCTTTTGAGCGCAAAGGATTAGGCCGTACAAACTTAATTACTCACCGTATTGATACGGGTGACTCCCCCCCGGTGAGACAGCGCTATTATAGGCTGTCACCGGAAAAACAGAGAATTTTAATCGAACAAGTAGATGAGATGCTTCAGCTTGATGTGGTTGAGCCATGTGAGAGCGCTTGGCAATCACCGGTATTACTAGTCCCTAAAAAAAACGGTCAACCTCGTTTTTGTTTAGATAGTAGAAAGCTAAATTCTATCACTAAGCGTGATGCTTATAACTTGCCTTATATATGCGAGATACTATACTAGACAACTTGCGCGATGCTCGCTATCTTAGTAGTATCGACTTATCCAAAGCTTTCTGGCAATTGCCAATATCATTAGAAGATAGAGATAAGACGGCATTTTACGTCCCAGGTCGAGGAACATTACGTTTTAAGACCACACCGTTTGGTTTGACAAACGCGCCTTCTACGCAACAAAGGTTGGTTGATTTGTTGTTTGGTAACATGGACCACAAGGCGTTTGCGTATTTGGACGACATAATAATAATAAGTAGCACATTTGAAGAGCACGTATCTCTACTCCTTCGCGTGCTAGACAAATTGCGCCAGGCTAATCTGACAATAAATCTTGCAAAATGTGAATTTTTCCGAAGTCAACTTAAATATTTAGGCTATGTAGTCGATGCTAATGGGTTACGTACTGATCCAGACAAAGTAACAGCTATTTTGAATTATCCAACTCCCACGTGTCGTAAAGATGTAAAGCGTTTTCTAGGCACGGCAACTTGGTACAGAAGATTTGTTCCAAGATTTAGCACGATAGCCGGGCCGCTCAATAAGTTAACTTCTAACAAAAAGACTACACCCCCTTTTCAATGGACAGATGAGGCTGAAACTGCGTTTAAGCAACTTAAAGAATGTTTAGTTTCTGCGCCTATTCTCTCCTGTCCGAATTATGATCTCCCTTTCGAAGTCCATACTGACGCTAGTAACTATGGGGTTGGTGCCATGCTTACTCAGTCTATCGACGGAAGAGAACACCCTATAGCTTACATGAGCAGGTCTTTATCAGGGGCGGAAAAAAATTATAGCATAACTGAACGTGAGACATTAGCTGTTCTCGTAGCCCTAGAACATTGGCGCTGTTATTTAGAGAACGGAAAGACTTTTACGGTTTATACTGACCATAGTGCATTAAAATGGTTCCTTTCTTTGGATAATCCTACAGGTAGACTTGCTCGTTGGGGGGTACGTTTGTCGTCCTTCAATTTCAGTTTGAAACACCGTCGTGGTGTAGACAACGTAATTCCGGATGCTTTGTCTAGAGTATTTCCTGTTTCCTCCATTTCTACCGCTAATTCCGTTACGACTACTAGTGACGATTGGTATAAAAACATTTACAGTGGCTGTATCGATAACCCAGAGAACTATCCTAATTTTCAAATAAAGAATAACATTCTTTTCCGTTTAAGTAAAAATAAGTGTCAACTTACTAATGAATTTTCTTGGAAGGAAGTTGTTCCGATGGATCTTCGTGATAAAATCATAGCAGAAAACCATAACGAGCCCACTGCTGCTCATATGGGTATATTTAAGACATACAAACGTATTACGCTTAGGTATTACTGGCCCAAAATGCATAGTGACATAGCAAAGTTTGTTAGCTCCTGTATCACATGCCTTTCCTACAAATCCCAAAATCATGCTACACTTGGAGAAATGGGTCGTCCCAAACAATGTTCACGTCCATATCAAATGATCTCAATAGATTTGATGGGTCCTCTTCCTGTGACACGTAGACAAAACAGCTATATTTTAGTAGTGACTTGCTGTTTCTCAAAGTTTTGCCAGATTTTTCCAATCAAAAGAGCTATTTCTGACATAATTGTCAAGATTCTTGAGGAACAGGTCTTTCTAGTTCATGGAGTCCCACAGACTATTTTTTTAGACAACGGCAGCCAGTTTATAAGCGGACAAACCAAAGCATTATTTGATAGCTACAAAATTCCTAATGTCTATTTTACACCCAAGTATACCCCCCAAATAAACACAGTTGAGCGCTATAATAAAACAATCATAACTTGCCTTTCGACGTTCGTTGATGATGACCACAGAACTTGGGATATATTTATTCCAAAAGTACAATTTGCCATCAATAACTCTGTTAATGAAGCTACAGGGTTTACTCCTTCATTTCTCGTATATGGTAGGGAATTAATTCTTTGTGGTTCTCATTACATAGATACCAATTTAGGTGATGAGGTTTTATTCTTGCCACGCGAGGCATATGCGGAAAACCTCGGTTGCTTATCTTCAATCTTTGATCAGGTTCAGAAAGCCTTGTATCACGCGCACGAAAAAAATACTTCCCACTACAATTTGAGGCGGAAAGCTTTTGAGTTTAAGGTTGGAGATATCGTTTTCAAACGTGCATATGTATTAAGTGATAAAGATAAATATTTTTGCAAAAAGTTAGCCCCAAAATTTATTAAATGTCGAGTAACTCAAAAGCTTTCTCCGCTAGTTTACGTATTAGAAAATATGGCCGGGAAGGACATAGGCACGTGGCACATCAAAGATTTGAAAATCGCAGGCTATAATAAAAATTAAATTTTAGTCTTAGATAAATAACTTAATCTTAAAAATAAAAATATAAATACACAGAAATAAATATTGTAAAACTTAAATAGCTAGATAATATAGTTAAATAACAATAGTGATAAATAGATTTATAAAAATAAAAATAAAAAATAGTTAATAGTTAGTATTACATTCGGATTTTATCTACAGGATAAAATCCTTATGCGGGGACGGCGGGTAATGTAACGGAACGTTACATAACCTTTTCTAAAATTAAAAAATGAGACGCGAGTGACACCGCAGGGCGCCGCTTGTTTTACAATTTACCGTTGTAACGTTGAAGCGAGTAACAATAGGTGCGAGCGAGACACACTATACCGGGCGTCGCCCGCGCAGTGGGATGCGCGCGTCGCCAGTCGCCCGTTAGATACACGTGCGGCTACTCCACGCTACTCTTAGCAACCATTATTACTCCCGACGGCTATTTTTTTATTTAATTTAAACTTTTAAATATATATATTTATACTGTAGTCGGTGGAGGTGACGTATCACCTACAAAATTGTTTTGGTGAAGGATACGAACCCCGCTTTAGGGTAATCGAAGTTAATCGATTTGTTTTATCGCTTCCAGGGTCCTACCTTCGAAATTAAATCACGCCTACTGCCACCACTCTCGCCTCTGCACATCATCTTCCCGTCTGAGCGCTAGCTAGCCCAGAATATTCCAGCATCGCCGGGAATCCAGGCACTCCAGGAACGCTAGCAGAGCGTCCCAAGACCAGGAGAGTGCCTTTCAGTGGCGGAATCAGATAGGCCGAATACCCACGACCGAAAACAAAAATTTGTGTGCTCGCCTACCTATTTTTAATTTTAAATAATACATGTTTTATTGTATCACCGAATTTTGATTTACCAAATCGATAGGTAGGTGTCACATAGATTGAACGAGCGCATAACTTCTGCTTCGACAAAATGCTTTCGTGTGTCTGAATTCTGTCTTGATTTTTGTCTTCATGTACAGGTCTGGTCGCATTTCTTAACATATTCTTTTGAAATTTTGTGAGTAGGTTAAATTTTTTTATGTTTTTTTTTTGTCGAGGCAGTTTTAATTCTTTTTTCGAAATAGAGGAAATATATATTGTTTTTAAATCTTCAAAATTATTTGCTCTGGTATTGCTCACAAAATTTGATGAGGACAAACGTCGGCCGCGAGGTCTACTGTATGAGCCAATCTCTATGAGGTGTTATGTGAATTTGTACGCAGGGTTTCCGGCATTGCTACTGGTTTGATTTTTAAAAACTAGTGTTCTATGCGCTGAAGACCTCAAAAGCGAAAAAAACCTCTACAAAACAATCCTACTAATATATATTATAAAAGCGAAAGTTTGTATGGATGGATTGATGGATGGATGGATGTTTGTTACTCTTTCACGCCAGAACGGCTGAACAGATCTGGATGAAACTTGGGACAAACATAGATAGAATAGAATAGCATAGAATATTTTTCAACCGCGGGTGAAACCTTGGAGCGCAGCTAGTCTTATATAATTATCAAACCTGCTTCCATAACTTTACGCGATTCGATTGGGAAATGCGACCTGTGGGGAGGAAAGGGACAGACGCTCGTCCACCGGACGGGCGGAACGAAAGCATTTCTGCCGAAGCTCAAGGAGAGACGCTTCGCTTGCTAACGACCTCGCTCGCTCGGTCGATAATTTCACGAACAAAGGCTACACAAATCTTGATAGACATGGAATATGAAACGAGAGCAAGACTGCGCGCAGATGAGCTAGTTGACTTAGGTCATGTGAAAAACGAAATCATTCATCATTCATCATCATTACCATCATGCTGTCCGCCCCCAATTCCTCTAACATTTTTTTTCAAAAAAAATTCCAGGCTTAAGCAAGTTTGCCACCTATGGCATACAAGTATAAGTTTAATCTTTAAAAACCTCCGACACCGACTTTCATCAACAAAGATTTTCATCAAACATAGCAATTAATTTTTAGTAGGTACTTAAATGACTTCTAGTTTAATTTTTAAAATATTTTGTAAAGTGACTGATGCCCGTTTACACCAGTGGCACCTAAACCATTACTTAATAAGGTATCCCTTAGCTTAAGTCATCCCTTAAATTAATAAACCCCTAACTTAAGAGTCCGGCGACCTAACTAATTTCGACCTAGGCGACCTAGACTAACTTCGCATTGGCTTAAGGTATTCTATAGCCATTTCGTCTAGAAGAAGAAGACGAGTGAAGAGCGCGAGTAATGATACCTGACGAGCCTCTAAAGTTACCTACAGAGTGACAAAGTGCAATTTCATTTTTTTTTATGACTTTTGCACTACCGTAATCATTCTTAAGTAACTAAGAATTTCCCTTGTATTATTGATTCATTTAACAGCTAATGATGTAGACAACCTCCGTATGTAATGGAATTTTTGATTTGCTTTGTCTATCTATTGAATAAATCAGTCAAAAGTGACCCCTTAAAATGCGGATATTTTTCATAGCTCTATTTTAGCTTGAGAACGTTTTCAAAAAAAACCAAATACATAGGGGCGAAGATATTGTTAATTTAATTGTACATGCTAAATTTCATCATAATCTGACAAACGGTTTTCAAGAAATTTCAGTAGTGCGTTTGTATGGAAATTTCAGAACGTCGCGGCCCTCTTATCGTTTTTACAGTGATAAGTGACACTTAATTTGCTAGGAAACACATGAGTAGGTGACGTTCGTAGTGGTTAAAAAGATTGCTCTTTTACTAGTTTTTTACCGGTAAACTTCGGCTTACATTTTTTTTAACTAATTTGTGTCTATTTTTTATGTTATTTACTAAGATGATTGTTTATTTGGAGAATAAACGATTTTTATCACCATTTTTCTCCCAAATCTTGCTAAAATAATGAAAACAGCGTGAAATTAAAATAACAATAAAAGTATTGTAGTGCCTAAAAAAGTTATATGTCAGTTGAGATGGCAGTCATTTTTATTGTTATTGTTTTTGCGTCGTGATAGTATATTAATATAATTTATGTAAGTACTTAGTAAAAATAAAATTACCATCAAAACTAAATTGCACGTCGCACTGAAAACGTTGGTCCATGAAAGAAGGAATTCCTCATGAAGGAAAACCAACCACTATCACGCAGGCTCATGGATGTATGCATTCTCCCCATTCTCACATACGGAGCGCAAACTTGATCTTTGACTGAAGCTCAGAGGCCCGGCCTCGCAGTCTGCCAGCGGGCATTGGAACGTAATATTCTCGGTGTGAAACTCACTGACCGCATAAGAAACACCATGTTCTAAGACTAAAATTGCTGATGTGACCCAAAAGCTAGCCAATTTGAAGTGGGATTGGGCTGGGCACGTCTGTCGCATGTTTGATGATCTTTGGGCCCAAAATAACTACTTAGTGGATGCCAGATCGAAGTCGAACTTGACAGA
Source organism: Peribatodes rhomboidaria (assembly GCA_911728515.1). Lineage (NCBI taxonomy): Eukaryota > Metazoa > Arthropoda > Insecta > Lepidoptera > Geometridae > Peribatodes > Peribatodes rhomboidaria. The sequence goes on along the minus strand of OU452174.1, from coordinate 17,292,245 downwards.
CCCAGGAAGCGATGGCGGGACGACCTCGACAAACACCGGAGGCGCTGGCCAATTGTAGCTCAAGATAGAGACAAATGGAAAGAGAGCAGGGAAGTCTTTACCCAACATTGGGAGCACAGGCTTATAATAATATTAAATAATAATAAGTAAACTAAAATTAAAGTTTTTGTTCATTTATTCGATGTGATATTTTTTGTTGTGATATTGTACCTATTTTTCAAAATTAATTTGTGAGCAAGTACCTAAAGGTTTTTTAATGTGTGTGACATAAATGTAATTAATGTGTTCGTGTTTGTCTCAATAAATTAAAAAAAATATATATTTTTCTATTTCATTTTTTATTTTATTTTTTAAATTTAAAATTTAAAGATTTATTTTATAAGTTTATATATAAATGTTTTAATTAATTGTTTTTCGGGAGGGCGAGGATTGGTTTCTGTTAAAAACTGTATATGCATGTGTAAAGTACTATATAAGGTACCTACCGGTACCTTTTATACCTTATATACCTTATGTACCGGTAGGTACCTTAGGTATCAAAGTAGGTAAGGTATTCATACTCATAGGTTGCAATACTCAATTACTGACCCATGAGAAACCTATCATCAAGAAATTCTAACTTGTTCAGTTTTGCCCGACAAAAAAACACCTATATCTTGTCATAAAGTTTCGAAAAGAAGTTGGCACTTTCACGGTAAAGCCGAGGTCGCGCCAACAAGTATTTGCTATTACATGAAATAAAACATAAGTATTTTTCAAGAAATAGTTTAAACACCTTCCATTTCACAAATTTATCAATAGCAGTTTGTCAATTTCGTCAAGACTAAAGTGTCCCGTAGCTAGGGGATTCGATAGGGGCCCGACATTCCGGCCCGTAAAATTTAGGGGCTCCCTTAGCATATACGAGTAAGTATCCCCTAAACGTTGGTGAAAACCAAATCGCTGCTAAGTGTCACCTATTTAGGCCTAGGTGTCCCCTAAAATTTAGGGGTTGTTGGCGAAAACGGGCATGACTGTTTTATTTTATTTTAATATGAATCTTTGTAATCCTACTATCCTACTAATATTATAAACGCGAAAGTTTGTAAGAATGGATGTATGGATGTTTGTTACTCTTTCACGCCAGAACGGCTGAACAGATCTGGATGAAATTTGGCACAGAGATAGATTATAGTCTAGAATAGCACATAGAGACTTTTTAACCGCGGGTGAAACCGCGGGGCGCAGCTAGTTTGAAATAAATGAATTTAATTTTAATTTATAGCTAAGAACATTTCCGACTAATTCACCTTTAAAAACAAAAAAAAAACAAAATCAAAATCAGTTCATCCGTTCGGAAACTACGATGTCACAGACACACACACACATAGTTACCTCAAACTTATAACAGCCCGTCGTTTTGCGTCGAGGGTTAAAAAAAATAGTATTACATATTGTTGTAACTAATATCACTTATTTATGACCACACCACACCAACAACACATTAAAGCGTGTAATAGTATACACTAGTATATTCCGCCGACTCCACCCGTGCTATAAATCGACTAGTTTTGTGGAGCGACCGATAAAGCTTAATTTATGTGATGGTAAGCGCGGTCACGCCGGCTACAGAGGGATACGCCGCATTTGAATATTCTACGGTTATACGTTATAATTCAGTAATATTTTATACCTATTCAATATTATAACACAACATGTCACGCCTTTTCCCCGAGGGGGCTGGCAGAGGTATAATACAAAACCCATAGCTCGCCGGATGATGTTCAGTCCTAAATGTGACAGGGGGTGAGTTTGTCGCCAAACACCGAGCTCCAGTCATGTAGCAGATGATATACAATACGCACATATGTTCACACAATGAACAAAATGGTGCGTGCCGTGGTCGGTTGCGTTTGAACCCGCTCTCTCTGGCTTGAGAAGCGGGCCTTCTCCAAGAACGCTATGATCGCTTCAATATCATTGAAAATAAACAGTTTATAGCGAAAATATTATTCCGTAGATTTATATTATTCTATTAAAAAAAAATGGTGGAGGGTAGTGTAACCGCCGTTATGTATCCAAAAGGTACATAACGTTGTCACAGTACTATTCGATTGACGATAAGAATTTCTGTTTCATTTAGATATAGCGAAAGTCGCATTTGCTATCCTTGTTCTGTTTTAATGGGTTTTTAAACAAATATTACCCTGACTTGTTGACAAGGCATCGTGAGAGATATATTACTATAGATGACTAATTGCAGTTTACTATTTCATGTTAGAATCTTAATTACAGTTAAATAAGGATTAAAATGCTGTAGACTTATTAAGCTAGAGAGAAACAAGGCATATCTTGTTGGTTTTAAGAAAGGGGCCATAATTCAAATGCTTGAATAGGTAATTTTGACTAAACATTTTACACGTACAATTTTAATGTGTCCAGTGTTGATGAACGATCTCAAGTGGATTTAGAAGTGAATTTACTAAGGCTGTCAATAACTCTACAATCATTTTATAGGTTGTATAAATATGTATGAATTTGCTGATATAAATCAAGTTTCATAAAAGTTGAGATTAAATTTTAAAGTTAATAAATAATTTGAATATTATTTGATTAAATGTTAAGTACATAAAAGTTAACTATCAGTTGGTCTTATCATATATTTTTAATTTTAATTTTATGATTTAAAGTCGTGTATATTATAATTATTATAGTTTGATTGCTCATTACAATATTCATAAATAAACAATGTACGCTAGTTTCAACAAATTGGATTTGACTAACGGTTTGACACAGCCCTAAGGGTTGGCGACAAGCAGGCGCCGGCGCATACTATACACGTATAAATACGTTACAGTATATCAACTTCGGCTAATTTGAAATTAGAACATTTTAAACATTTAATTAATAGTATTATGCGAACTATAATTTTAATAGTATTTTTATTAATTTTAAAATGATAATAAAAAATATCTTATAATAAAATATTGATATTTAAGTTCATACTGGTGTTGAGAACCAAAGAAAATAAAACTCTCGTTCAAAGTTTTAACAAATTAAGGCAACAATTGTAATTAAACATGTCATCAGATTTCGTTATAAATCTTTATCTTAATTTAATCATATTAATAGTACTTTTAGATCACTTTCAAAATAACGTGAGACTTTGCTTACTGATATTCGGTGGCCCAGAAATTTTAACAAAAAATAAGTGCTTTTCAAGTGCGAAACTTTTTTACTTGTTCAAAACTAAATCTAATAAATATAATTTTAATGTGTTCTCTTAAAAAAATGACAGGTCCACGTAAGTGAGCTTCAAGGGGATTTTTTGTGGTGAAACACATTAAGATGTTAATTTTATTTAAACAAAAATCACGTAAGAAAGGGAACAAGGTCGGGCAGTCCGGGTTGTGCCATGGTCGAGTAAAGATCAAATTTCGAAAATAGAAAGAAATCGGCTCTACTTTCTTTCATAAAACGCGAGTGAAATTTGTATGAGTTGTAGTGAGATATGTTTCATAGAGTCCGCGTTACGCCATGATCAAGTAAAGGTCGAAGTGTCGAAATCAGAAAGAAATCGTCGCACTTTCTTTCATAAAACGCGAGTGAAATTTGTACAAGTGTTGTATTGTAATATATCAGTGAAAGCGAGCTATATTTCTGAGATACTGGAGGATATCTCTATAGTGTTAGTGAAGTGTGTTTAAAGACTCTGATACTCGTACCAGAGTTAAAGTCAGTGTTAATATCTGCATTTATTTTATAATGTTATTAGGTTATATTTACCAAGTTTACAGGTAAGCGGTCCTACGAGTACGTTTTCGCCATCGTTGTTTTATTTCATAAATTGTGCTAGGTAAATAGGGGGTAGTGTTAATCATTATTTTCAGAAGCTGCCGGGAGTAACGACGTTGTTCTACACGGGCTAATTGTGGGGTAGATTTCTTTGCTACTATTATTGTAGGATATTCGTAGGAGGAGTGAGTGTTGTATGTGTTGCATATGTGGAATTTTGAATGAATATACCCTACTTTTTATAGCTAGGACATATATTTATTGTTAGAAACTCATAGTTTGGGTGCAATTTAGAACATTACTTACGAACATAATGAAGTCAACTTCTTTACCTTAATAATACATCATCTTTATGCATAATTTATGCCTGCAACGATATTTACAATCAAAGTTATTACAAAATCAACTATGTGGAGATACAGTGACAAGTTTCACTTATCAACTACATTTACTGGAGCAGTTTGATATGTTTTGGAGAGGTGTGGCTTCTGCAGTTTACAACAATCATCATCATCATCGAAGTATGCTGATTCATTGAACGAGATTCTAAGGATTTATACGCACACACATTTTACGCTCTCATTATCATTACAACTGCTGTTATTATTTTATTCTTGGTGTCAAGCGCCAAGTTTGAAAAATCATACTCGAAACTTGAATCCTATTGGAAACTCTGATATCTTATAAGTTTACTTCATTAAGTTGCAACCCATACTCAAAAAAATATTTTAGCTTTCGAATTTTGATTTGAATTGAGGTTTTATTAGAATTGTTTGCAATTCTAATAAAACCTATACACACGTGCACACTATTTAACTCACTAGCGTTTGCCTAGGGAATGCTGGCGGAGATTACTCGGGCTCCTAGAAGTCTCTCGCTTATCAGCAGGGAAACCGCGCGTACCGGATCGGGAGGGATAACACAGAATATTAGGTCGGAATTGGGTCTAGCTGGCGAGATCTATATTTCGGCTGAGTATTCGATCATGCACTAGGTACACACACCACACACGTCAGACCATTTAATGCCCGTAGGGAAATAGGAAAGTAGAGTCATATTGGATTACTTGGTCGTAAATTAGAATAGTTAAAATCAAATAAAAATAAAATCCAAATTACCTGTATGATTGTGATGAATGATTCTGATAATTAGATGATGTAAGAATGAGATCGGTATGAGATATGAAGGTTTGTAAGTTAGTTTTATTTGAGGCGTGTTAGGTTGAATCCTAAGGATCTGTTTGGAAAGGAATAAGGTGCTAGGTTGGAAGGGAGCCTTATTATTAATCCATTCGCTTAGGATTCCCATTCATGGACCTAAAGGTCAAATTCCCATTCCCTACTTTCTTCTAGATATTGCTGTCAGCGACGAGTTATTTGGAGCGTGGAGCTGAGCGTATACTTTTGTAATATTAATCCTTTTAATGTGTTTACCTTATGTATTTAAATTATATATTTTTATAATTATATCTTATTATAATGAAGTATTTATGTATTTGTATGGGTTTATGGCCATGAAGAAAGAAGAGGAGGATCATCTCATCCGAGTAGCTGGTTGCTGTTCAGTTAAGTTGCATGTTTAAGCCATTACATTACATTTGCGAAATCCGTTGTTTTATTGAAATTAATTTATTGGTTTTGTTTTATTGTTTATTCTTTGTTTTGTGTTCTGCTCTGTTTTTTTTCTATTGATTTATTTTATTTTCAAATACTTACGGCTATATTTTATTCATGTGTGTGTATTTCAATGTTTTATTTTACATGTGCATGATTCTTTTGTTTTGACTATTTGTGTTCGATTACATTTGCGGTTTTATTTCGGTTACGGTTACGGTTATTTATTTGTTTTGATAATTTAATTTATTCATTTGTTTTCGTCTTTAAAACACAACGTAAATGACACAACGTAAAGGGTCCATTAAATCAAATTCTAGACGGTTATAAAATAAACTAGACGATCACATTTATTGGCCAAAGTTTTAAGGTAAAATATGGTAGATTAGATAAGTACAAAGTTAGGTAGATTTAGGTCATAACCGATTAAGCCTTTTATTTTTAATATTTTAAATTTAAATAGCTAATCGTGTTACAGTAGGTATGCTCACTCAATGACTTAGAGCACGTTTGAATATGCTAGTTCATGACGTCTTTTATTATCTACTAGCTGCGCCCTGACACTTTACCCGCGGTTAATGAGTAACCATAATGCTATTTCAGACTTAAACCTATCCCTGTATTAAATTTCATATAGATCTGTTCAGCCATTCTGGCGTAATTAAGTCACAAACTTTCTATCCAAACTTACACTTTGACAATACTAATTTAGTGTGAATAGTGTGGTATTTATCACTCATATCAACTATGAGTGTGATTATGATTATTACTGTAAACTGTGAAATATCACTAACTTTTTCAATCTAAAAAGTTTCCATTCCCTAATTAAATTACCCACCACTATAAATCCCATAGCTGCGTAACGAGAGTATCCCACAGCTAACGTTACTTTCTGTTTAGTAGCTCCCAGCTTCCAGCAAGGGTTATGACTTCCGGTCTGGAGGCTCTACTAACTATTGTTTAATCTGGGCCCTGGGCCGAGCGTAATGAGTTCACTGACTCAAGAGTAGTTTATACGCGTACTTGTACTCTGTTGATGGTAAAATGAGGTTAAGTAGTTTAGCACTACTTAGCTCCTACCTCTTTCACAAAGGCTTGTTAACTAAATTTGGTTATTATATCTTTTGTGAGGCGACTTGTTGAAGGATTTAGGTTTGAACGCTTTCCCGATAGTAAACGATTCCGATAGATGAAGAATAAAAATATTTTTATAGACATTTTATAGACTTTTGGTGGCTTGAATTCGGCTTCCAGCACACCTAATATTGCTTACGATTCAGCATGCAGCATCTATAGAAGAAATTGATCCTCCTCGAAGCCACCAAAATTATAACTTTCAACACGTCATGACATGTAAATAAGTTTTTGAATTTCAAATACATTTTCTACAAGCTGCACCCCGCGGTTTCACCCGCGGTTAAAATTATCCTATGCGCTATTTTAGACTACAATCTATCTCTGTGCCAAATTTCATCCAGATCTGTTCAGCCGTTCTGGCGTGAAAGAGTAACAAACATCCATTCATCCATCCATTCAGTCTTACAAACTTTCGCGTTTATAATATTAGTAGGACAAATCAACTGATTTTTATCGCTATTTAAAGCAGCGAGTTCATTAATTTTCGACAGAATTCATTTTGGAGAATGTGTATCGGGTTACAGGATTACTATTACAGGACTTGTAGGAAATCGGTCCACTACCAACCATACATTGTGGATTTGCCCCGTATACGTACTAAACGCTTCACTTCAACGTTCCTAATCCGTACGGCCAAAGATTGGAATAACCTGCCGGTTTCCTTGTTTCCTGAGAGCTATAATTTGGGCCTATTCAAGGCCAGAGTGAATAGGTATCTTCTAAGTCTGCGTGCTTCATCTTCGACCACATCGTTGATTACCAACAGGCGAGTTGGTGGTCAAACGCGGACTGATTCGCGTTAAAAAAAATATTCAAGATTAATTCCATAGTCAATGTTATTTAGGATTATGACTTAAGGCCGCTTGCAGAAGGCGATATCGGGATATCTTTTTAACTCTGATAAATCGTCTTGCGACAGTTAACCTTGAGTTAACACAATATTGTAATTAACTCAGATTAAAAAAAAAAATTAAAAACCACACTCCACGGACTCCGGGGACTGTGACTTTTGTTAACATAAATCTTAATTATTATTTAAAGGGAATACAGGTAGAGGGAGGTTAGTTATTAAGTCTTAATCTAAGGTTGGGTTAAAGGTTATCAGATTTACTTATTACATTGAGAGTACATCACGAGCAGACCGACGACCCGCAAGCAGCACCCGATCACGAGTATGACGCATGTGCCAGCCATCGCTCTCCTCAACCATATTTGAGGGAAGAGAACGACACACGACGCCGCAAGAAGGTGCCTTCGATAGTGAGCATGAATACTCGAGATGTACCCACAATTTCTGCAAAACGTGTAATTATTACCATTCTTATTGTCATAACATTATGGCCTCCTATATACCGACCCAGAGCCTCCATCACCACCGCGTTCCAATCTCTGATGGCCATCTGCAGGTTGTGTTCCTATTAACTAAGATTTGAAATCTTATAAACGTCACTCTAATTTATAACATTTCAAATCTGAGTTAATTATCCCTGTATTTAAGAATGTAATTCTATATCTTCTGCAAGTGTGGACCGTATGCATGTTTTCAGCTAAACTCTTCCTTCTAAAACCTCAAACTTCTAGCCCTTGACATAAAATTATTGGAAGGAAACATATTTAAAAAAATAAACTTAAATCCTGGCTTATCCGTAAAGTTTTTTACACTACTGAAGAATATCTTGAGGACCGGAAATTCTTCTCATTTAATATATTAGATCTTTAAGTACTCGTATCACTAAGTGGAAACTACTTTATATTTCGAAAAACGAAAATTGTACGCTCGAAATGGGCAGGCTGTTGATACTAATTTACAACTTGAAACATCTTTCGTACACAGTTATTCAATAAATATATTCTTATTCTTATTCTCTGCATAGTTAGCTTAAACAGTTGAGGCCAATTAATGTGACACGTCTCAGATAGAGATGATAAATGTAGTGAAACGTAACACCGCGCTGGGTCGCAGTATTTAACACGGTGATTACCATTTCTACTGATAGCACTGCACGAGTACGTGTTGGAACTCAAATAGGGTCAAGATTTAGATGCGAAGTTTATTTTGGCTTGCACGTGATAGCTAAGGCTCAAGATAGCGTGGCATAGTCGTTGTGGAATATTTGGGTTAATTATAATTATAAAAAAACTCTCATGATTAAACGATCTACTCGTACAAAGTGATTAGAAATTTATAATACGAGTATATTATGACAAGATAAGCGATGATAGCTGAGTTGGAAAAGGCCTGCCTCTCAAGCCAGAGGGAGCGGGTTCAAACCCAGCCGAAGACACGCTCCAATTTGTTCATTGTGTGAATATACATATGTGTGTATATATATGTCATCTGCTACATGACTGGAGCCCGGTGTATGGACGGTGTATGTGACAGGGGGCGACAGGTTCGCCCCCTGTCACATTTCCGGCGAAGTGTGGGTGTTGTGTTACACCTCTGCCAGCCCCCTCGGGGAAAGGCGTGACGGTATATATTATACTAGCTGCGCCCCGCGGTTTCACCCGCGGTTAAAAAGTATCCTATGTGCTATTCTAGACTACAATCTATCTCTGTGCCTAATTTCATCCAGATCTGTTCAGCCGTTCTGGCGTGAAAGAGTAACAAACATCCATACATCCATCCATCCATACATACAAACTTTCGCATTTATAATATTATTAGTAGGATTTCATTTCATTAAGTGACACATACTTATCACACTAACAGCAACGCCAAGGCGTGTGACGAGATATTATGAGAAAAGGAATTTAAAATAAAAAACAGAATAGAAAAATATTTATTGTCATTAAGTAACAGCTCCTTAATAATTTAACTAAAATGCAATAAGAAAAATGCTTCTTTAATGGACTCGTTGAAAATTAATTACAAAAAGTTACAAAATTGTTTTTATTTTTGAAATTGTGTGTCTCCCTAGAAAAACGACAATGACAATATTGCGAGGGTATCCAATTATCCAGGGAATCCATTCCTAAATTAAACTAAGTAAAAAAAAACCGTATTGGCTAACCTCGAGTCAGAGTTTTGAAAGCTTCTGACATGGCTTTAAGGTTGTCGTTATAGAACCAACAACCTCTAAAGCCTCTAAACATTTTAACTCTTACTTACAATAGATCATAGACACCAAATATGTTATATACGTACTAAAGACAGTTCAAACTTTGCCAAGATTCAGATTTTTAAGGCCCGGTATTACACGAAATCACCGAAAACAAGTTTTTTTGCGCCTAGTTTGATATAAAGTGTGGTGATGATCAGGTGCAATAAAAACAGCTGGTAGAAGAAACAACCAACTAAAGTCTAACCAAAGTACAACTTTGAAAATTATTTTTGGAAAAAAAAAACACAAAAGTATCATCTTAAAAAAAAATTATTGATCGTGATTCTGTCAATTTTCAGCGATTATATAACATTTTTTTTTTCAATTAATTTATAGCCAGATTAGTTCTCTAAAATTTAACCGAGCAATTTATTTTTATGTGAGTCCTTGTTACGATTAATACCAATAAAAACGGCAAAAAATGTAGTCCTAGGCGCTAATCTCATTTACCATCAATACCATTTCACCATATACGATTTTCAACGCTAAATGAAGCGGTTTAAGTAAACGTGTGTGTGGGTAGAAAATCGTGGTATGACCGCGTCTTAAATTGGATTCAAAAAATTTTTTTTTTTCAAAAGGATCTGCAATCGATCGCAAGACCATAAGCTGTTGAGTTTGGCAATGTTGACGTGTAGGCGATGAGGCCAGCGCCTCATCTCTCCTCACAAGTCTAAGTCCGGACTTTCTTCTGCTCAAAAATACGTATGTGGAACGCTTCAACTCACACCCCAGTCCTCTAGCAACACAACTTTTAATACCTTTCAACAGAAAAAGACTGAAGCGAAATAATTATATTATAAGAAGTACCTGGAATAATACCGCCTGGAATAAATGGAATATGCCCGGTATTTTTTTTTTTAATTGTATTTTTTGGAAATTATATTTAAGTACGCATAAATAAACAATTAATTTTAGTCTAACCTCAAAGCAAACACTCATTGACTTCGTCTTAATTAACAACGCCATCTGCTGTTGTGTCGTTAAAGCAATTAGTTGCTCACAAAAAATAGTATTATTATTCGCCAATAGATGTCAGGAAGAGTCATATTTTTCAGTTGAGACTACTCAAACGCCTCCTTTTTGTTATTTTTCTTCCAAGTTTATGTTTAAGTTGATTATCGATAAAACACGAATAAAATGACATTTTCTAAAAATGATTCCTAGCTAGATCGATTTATCGTCCCCGAAACCCCCTATATACTAAATTGTATGAAAATCGTTGGAGCCGATTCCGAGATTCCAATTATATATATATATATATATATATACAAGAATTGCTCATTTAAAGATATAAGATATTTAAACTACAGATAAGAGAAATATTTGATAACATACTCGTACATTCATGTGGAACCAGTAAACACATAATTTAAAAAGCAAAGCTTAAAAACCTTTTTTCCGTCATCCATGTAAACAGGACCTAAAAATGAAACTAGGACCTCAAAATGTCAATATCTGTTTTAAAACTCGATTATCGAAAAACGGGGTAAAAGTATTAACTTTCCAACTATTAATTTTTTTTTCTTAGCGAGAAGTTAAAAAAACATATTTTCAAACGACAAATATTATTCGTTAAAAACAAATAAAACACGGAAAGAATTATGAATTTATTTTAATAATTTCTCTGTTTTTAGACTAAAAATCAATTTGTATAAATTGCAGAATTCATCATGAAATTTCCTGTACAATTGGAAGTTGTTGCCGTAAACTATCAAGGGTATAGCAATAGAAATATTCCTCTATAGATGTTTTCCGATCGTAAAGCACTCTCTAGGAACCAGTCCTATTGGAATCCTTTTCAGTTTTGCGTTACATCCCAATGTTGGGTTCCCAATCAGGAACCCAATCGGATCCCAACAAGTCTTTATGAGATTTTTCTAGTCGGGATATAGCCCCTAAGTATATATGCATAAATCCGAATATAATGATTAAATAAGCATTATAATGCTTTGTATTATAAGTCTTGTAATAAATGAGAAATGAACGTTTTAGTTTAACAACTTTATTATTTTCCATCTGTGAAATGATACATACATTGCTGACTACTTAGTATTACTCTCAATAACTTTATTAAGCACATCAATAGTCGGTAAATCAGCTACAATGGTGTAAAAAGAGTTTTTTGTATTCTTAAATGTATCCATCATTGCACCAAATGTTTCAGGAGGATTTGCCTCATTATAATCTTGCTCCCATATAATCTTTTGATTAGGGGTTAATTTTTCAGGATAAGGAAATTCACGGTTGATCGTTAGGTAAAATAGGTAGCACTTGGAATTTTGTTTATTTACCTCAGCTTGAAGTTCTTCAGCATATGAATAATGTGCACTCAAATCATTTGCTACATTATTACGTTGCTGATCGCGCACTACGCATGATATGGGAGTGGTGCATCCCATAAATTCGAGACTCTTTTCTAACAACAAGATTTTTCCTCGGTGCTGTCCAACGGTGTCGTCCAATGACCAATTTTTTACGAATAAATTCGGATATGCTTCAACATACTTTGTTCTAAGGATTTCACACTCAGACAAAGTTGAGTTGATGGCCGTGGATTCAGTGTGCATGATCATTATAACGAATTCCTTAGGGTTGTTCTTCAAAAAAGTCTTGATGGTTGTCACCAAATCCTTGAATTGCGCTCGCATGCTGAAGGAGCTATTGTACATAGCAAAATCGTTGTTGATCCGACGTACGCCCATATCGAAGACACGTATGCCAACTGTTAATTTATCAGACAGAGGTAACAGTCTGGGTAAGATTTTGTTGGAAGTTTCGAATGTGGGTGGATCACGAGTGCCAATAAATGCAAGTGTATTCAATTTCCTTGAATCCGGAATGTTTGTCAGCCACATCTTAGGTGTATAAGTAAAAGTGACCTTTCCTGTAAAGCGACATTCCACGGTGGTGAGATATGGAAAACAAAGAAATATCAGAGGAATCAGCATCTTGATTCTTGTACCCATTTTGAATAAATCTGAAACAATTAAACATTTGAGCGACGGATAGACTCAGTATGATTGTCAGATAATTTTAACTTAGAATCTATGATTTAGTTAATACAATAATAATTACAATAAGTTTCTGTAAGAGTAAAAATAGTCGGCAAATACGTTGTAAAAGTGGGGAACATTTTTTGCATTTGGAAAATTTTAATTAGTAAAGTAGTTGTGAGATATGAAAACAATAAATAAGAAAATAGTAGTTTTGGTTCATAAGATTATTGTCCGTACCGATAGAAAGAAATTGTAAATTTTCATAATGTTAACTTCAAGTATAAACTATTAAAAATTTCATGATTAATCGACAATTCTAATATTATATAAATGTCTCCTTAAGATATTACAATTAAAACATTTAATTAGCGCGTTTATTCTACTCGTACTGTACTCTACTGTACTGCATTCTCGCTGTTGTTCAAGCATTTAATAAGCGGATTTATTTATTTATAAAATGTAATTTAGTAAAATATAGTTTATTAAATTGATTCAGTAATACGTACATGTATAGTGCTACTGATTTCAACTTAGACCTAGTCGATGATTCTACGACAAAATATAGCGACACTTTGAAGCTGATTACGTAATCTATAATTTTTCGTCATCTATTATAATTGTTATTTTTACAATTTCTAGTCAAAGTCAAAGTCAAAATATTTATTCACTTAAATAGGGTAAGTACATAAAGTTCTTCAATATATAATTTAGTTCTGCCTATTTGTCAGATAACCTGACATGTGAATATGTTAAAATTAATATAATTATAATCGAAATATTAGTTTATTAAAATTATTAAAGTTATGTCAGTCAATATCAAATTTAAAAAATATATAATATTATTGAATTTATTTATTTTATATATAGTATTCTAAATTAAATCTTATGTTAGGTAACAATATTATTTTAAAAAGTCTTTAATACAATAGAAGCGTTTGTCTAATAACCATGTTTTTAATTTCCTCCGGAAGATTCCGTAGCGTAGGTCTTTAAGGGTCGAAGGAAGCTTGTTAAATACAGAGATGCACATCGCGTAACAATTCTTTCTACATACTGCCAATCGAAGCGCATGCTTGTGAACCAATCTTAGTCCGTTCCTAGAATTGGAAGGGTATAAATCCTTGGCAGTGGTAAACAAGTCAGGGTGGTTACGCACAAATATTGCTAATTCAAAAATATACATGCAAGTCAGGGTCATAATTCGCAGTTCTTTAAAAAATGGCTTACACGACTCATGTGGACGAATGCCTACTATAGCTCGTATACATCTTTTTTGTGATAAGAACGCTTTCTGTATTGCCGTTGAGTTACCCCAAAGAAGAAGCCCGTACCGTAACACAGAGCTCACATGGCCATGATATGCCAGTAACACAGTTTGTCGCGATGAAGATTTCCTAAGCTTATTTAGAACATGCACAAATCTATTTACTTTTGTACACACATTACTTATATGCTCCTTCCAATCTATATATTGGTCTACAGTAATACCCAGGAAGCTCATCTTATTTGTCTCTTTAAGTAAAATATCATTATACCGTACATGTCTTGCAATAGGTTTTGATCCTTGCGTTAGAAATTGAAGATAGTTAGTCTTAGTCAAATTCACTTTAAGATTGTTATCATTTAGCCATTCAATAACTGATTTAATAGTATTATTTATTTCAATGTCAAAATTTGTGATTTGTATGTCACTTGTAATTAGTATAGAAATATCATCAGCGAATAATGTACATTTATAACTAGTAATGTCAGGTAAATCATTTATGTATAAAAGAAATAGTAGAGGTCCCAAGACGCTTCCCTGGGGAACTCCGTACTTATTTACGTGGTATTGTGATCGATTATGTCTTATTTCACAATTTTTAGACATATTTGAAATTACAACACACTGTTCACGATTCGACAAGTAACTTTTTAACCATTCCAAAGTAGGACCACGCACACCATAATTTTCTAATTTCTGTAAAAGAAGAGAATGGGAAACAAAATCAAACGCTTTGGACATATCAAAAAACACCGCCATAGTTTGTAATTTATTATTAAGATTTTCCAGCACATTGGACACTAAATAAAAAGAGGCTAAAGTCGTCGATTTTCCCTTCTGAAAACCATTTTGTTCTCTTTTAATAACTGAAAACTTTTCTAGAAAACTCGTTAATCTTTTGTGCATAGCCTTTTCAAAAATTTTTGAAATTATCGGTATCAATGTGACTGGCCTGTAATTGTTCATATCGGTTCTATCTCCCTTTTTGTAAAGAGGCTTCACGATTGATTTCTTTAGCAAATTTGAAAACTCACCTTGTTCAAAAGAGAGATTTATGAGATATGTGAGTATAGGGACAATTACATTCATACTTTTTTTCAAAATATCAGTTCTTATTTCATCATACCCTACAGAATGTGTATTATTTAAGGATTTAATTATATTGTGGACTTCTATGCAGCTCAATGGTCTTAAAAACATACTACAATTTAAGCGAGTCTTGTTAGTATTTCTACAAAAATAGTTGTTTGCATTAGTTTGCTTAATAAAATAATCGTTAAATTCATTTGCTATTTCTTGTGAATTGTCTAATAATTTATCCCCTACTTTTATGCTATCGATGAAGTTGCTCTGTACATTCCTATCTGTGTCATCATTTATTACGTCCCACGCCGCTCTACATTTGTTTTTCGAGTGTGAGATGAAGTTGTGATTACAAATCTGTTGCGACTTATATATACATCTTCTCAACATTTTGGCGTAGTTTACATACTCACTCTTACTCTCTATTGTTTTTTGTTTGTAAAACTTACATCGAAGTGTTCTTTTAGTTTGGCAGCTTTTTCGAAGACCTCGAGTAACCCATTTAAGGTCTCGCCTTTTTTGAGTGACTTTAAATCTCAATTTAGGAAAACATAGGTTAAAAAGTAAACTGAAGTCCTCGTGAAAATTGTTGAAGGCTTCGTTTAAGTCAGGAGTGAGAAATATTTCCCCAAAACTCAAGCAATTAAGATAGTTTATGAATCTATTAACATTTTCTGAACAGAAGTCTCGTTTTGTAGTGTAGTAAATATGTACGGGAAGAACCGTCTTTTTACAAGGTATACTAATCATTTGTGCCGTGTCATGATCCGAGAGACCAAGTTTTAAAATTTCACTATTACCTTCTTTTGCATTACTTATGATATGGTCCAGACATGAATTCAATCGTGTTGGTTCGTTTATTCGTATTATCTAGAAATTTGTTTGTCAATTTTCATGCCGTATTCCAATTTGAAACAAAAATTTTATCAGTTAATTAAACTAAATATCAATGTCAGATGAGCTCTTGTCTTTAAAATTAAAAAAAAAAAAAAATTAGTTTAATTAATTTTTAATTTAATTTAATGCTCTAAACTTAACTTCTGTGTAATTAAACTAATTAGCGATCATGCGCCTTCTATCAATAGTTTTCACCGTAGGCGTACGTTTGGTCAAAAAATTATGTTTAGGCTCATCAGACCGTTTCAGAATAAATTTTAATCTAGACTATTGAAAAAATAATCTTGGACCGATTGACCTTAAAGGCCATCCCTGCTACTTCCCGCTAATGCCATATTTAAGCGCTTAAAACTGCACTTTTGCTCGAAGAGCCCAAAAATAAAATTAGTACGTTATTTCGAGCTCTCCAAGCTCAAAGAGTTAGCTGTTCTAAGATTTTGAGCTCAAAAGTCTGATAGAATAGAAGTTTAAAGAACAGTATTTTTGAACTTTCAAACCGCAATTACTTCTGAATGAATGAACCAATTTTGACGCGATTAGCTGCATTTCACGCATTTTTCTTACAAACTTTCGCGTTTATAATATTAGTGATAGTGAAGTTTGTAAGAATGGATGGATGGATGGATGGATGTTTGTTACTCTTTCACGCCAGAACGGCTGAACAGATCTGAATTAAATTTGGCACAGAGATAGATTATAGTCTAGAATAGCACATAGCACACTTTTTAACCGCGGGTGAAACCGCAGGGCGCAGCTAGTGATCAAAAATGTCATAAGTTTTGAAACAATAATGAAATAGTGAATGCTGTCATTTTTAATTTGATACATCTAACAATAAAACAAAAAAATATTATAATGATTGTGATTAGTTTCAACCTAAAAATGAAAATAAGACGAGTTAAGTTATTCCGAAACTCTAATTATCATTAAAACGGTTGTACTCTATGGTGTTCGATTTTTTTTTATGAATACATTGATCTCATTGGCCTTGAAATATTAGGTCCTTACGTATGAAATTGGCGTTTTGTACGGGAGGAATAAAAAGTCGATTTTTTTTTGTAAAATTTATTTAATTAATCAAAGTATGTACCGTTGTTATCTATGCACTTTTGCCATCTTATGGGTAGTTCATTGATCCCTTTACTATAAAAACCATGGGGGCGAGAATCAATAAACTCTTTGAAGGCGGTTTGGACTGCTGCATCGGAGTGGATTTTTTTTCCCTGTAAAAAGTTGTCCAAATTCCGGAAGAAATGGTAATCTGTTGGAGCAAGGTCCGGGGAGTACGGTAGATGTCGCAGACATTCCAATTGTAGCTCAGCTAACTTAGTGGTTGCTTGTTGTGCAGTGTGTGGTCTTGCGTTGTCGTGAAGCAGCAGTGGCCTAGAGCGATTGACCAATCTCGGTTGTTTAACAGCTAGTTCTTCCTTCATGGTTTGCAGTTGCTGACAATAGATATCTGCCGTAATCGTTTGGCCAGATTTAAGAAAGCTGTAGTGAACGACACCGGCGCTAGTCCACCAAACACTTACAAGTAACTTTTTCTGAGTCAATTTTCGTTTAGGGCAGGATTTGGCTGGGTCTCCAGGGTTCAGCCATTGCGATGAGTGCTTTCGATTATCGTACAATATCCACTTTTCATCACAAGTAATGATTCGATTTAAAATCCCTTCATTATTGTGTCGGTTGAGCAAAGTAACACAGCAGGCGACCCGTGTTTGCAAGTTCGATTCACTCAATTCATGAGGTACCCATCGTTCGAGTTTTTTTACTTTCCCGATTTGCTTCAAGTGGATTAATACAGTTTTGTCACTTACCCCGAAGCCTGCTGCTATCTCTGAAATGCTTTGTGATGGATCCGCTTCCACAATAGCCTTTAATTCTTCGTTTTTCACTTTGATCTCCGGCCGTCCACGGGGTTGGTTCTTAAGGTCGAAATTTCCAGAACGAAAACGTTGAAACCAAAAACGTACCGTGCTGTCTTTAGCGACACCAGCGCCGTACACATCATTAATTCTTCGAGCTGTTTCTGCAGCACTGGTGCCACGGTAGAACTCGTACTCGCAAATATACCGATATTTCATGTTTTCCGGCGCGCGGTAATAAGCGACGCCAAAGAAAAAATAATGAGGAAAATAACAAATGAATGACTGTATTCCAAAGAAAAAAAAACCAGCTAAATGAATTTATTAATTTGAATTTCGAATGCTTAACCAAAGAGGAGATATTTCAGATCAAATTGATCAGTACGACAAAACGCTAATTTCATACGTAAGGACCTAATACTATCTAAATTAGGTGATAACAAAATTGATTCTTACCTTTTATTTCAGCTCTGTGTCTCTTGTAACAACGGAAATTTATAAATGTATCATGACACCTGTCCGTGTTGTAGAGATAGCAAAGCAATCTTTCAACTGTAATTCACCCCCGCTTTGACCTCTATATACACAATTGGTTGTACCTATCGGTCCAGTGGAGGGAGAAAAACGTTACATATTGCGTCAGCACCTCGATAGTCGTTAGTTGAACTTAATTCGTAAACAGTATTGAATTCAACGCAGAGAGTTATTACGCAGTACTTCTACTCAATAGAGATAAAATCAACTTATGTAACGTTTTGTAACTAATTTAAGTTATAAACGTTACGTAAGTTGATGAGTCATATCATATCATGTTGACATAGCTATAATGTTGTTTTGATTTGATTATTTGGTTGTATCTTCTGAGATAGTTATTTAATTATATTGTTACGAGCTAGGTACGAATAAAAATAATGAAACGTCGATGCATCCGAAGATTCACTTATATTCATCAAGTACACACATACAAACACTTACTTACTACAGTAGACACTTGCACTATAACGCTTTGAACACTACTCGTAATCACTTCGATGTTAGCACTTTGAACGCTTAATCGAAACTGACTGCCGAGTCTTTTTTTTTTTTTGATGACTATTCGCTGTTGGCCACTGACGTCTCGGCAGCTTACCGGGCATTTGGCAAATGACGCAGGGCCTCAAATGCTTAAGTCCTTTGACATTTAATAAAAACTTAATTTTTAATTTTGATTGTAGTTTATAATCGTAATATTATTATTGACATGTTATTTTACAATTCAATGTTGAATTATTGTTATTGACTTGTCATTTTCACTTATATCAAATTATCTAATGTTATTGGCATATTGTCCGTTTTAGTTATTAAACAATTAAATAAAATAAAAAATAAAACTAAGCAAAGCTTGTACTATGGCTGCCAGAGACTGATAAAAATTCATTTATATTTTTAAATACATCCTTAAAATATTTATTAACACCCAGACATATAGAGCAAACACAAATGTTCATCACAAATGTTTGCCCTAGGTGGGAATCGAACGCACGCTCCTAAGCTCAGAAGGCAGGTTCCCTATCAACTGAGCCACCGAGGCAGTCAGGTATTAAACAATTAATGAATTAGTTACAAATATAATTAAGCTTGAACAAGAAACTGGTACTCAAACAAAATTACGAACGCAGTGGTTGGCGGAGCTCATCCTAACATACACTAAAAAGCACCTTCTCTTCACATCATGTGGTTTCTTCATATTTTCGTTCATATAAAACTCAACCTAGTTTCTACGTACATGTCAATTTGGTATATCTACCCTCATACACATAGCATACCCTCTTAAAGCAGTCACAGTGTGTAGGGTAAGATTGGGCTGGGTTTTTGCCCATCCTCGGTAATCGTTCGACCGAGCTTAGCATAACATGGCTTTATCGCAGAACCGAGCTCGGTGTAGCAGTAAGGGCAAATAAGTGTGGGAGAATTTGTAGCCCATTCCGGTATTGTTGAGATTGTTGGGGGAGGCATTCGTTCAGCACTGAACGTCTTCCGGCTAATATGATGATGATGCTTCCAGCGTTTTCCCTACGTTTGAAGAACGAATGAAAACCTTCATCAAAATTAATGTTCTTCTGAGTAGAGGCTTTTTGTCCGAACAAGGCGGTCGAGTCTATTTAAATAACTTTGACGTTCATAAGTGTATCTTTGATACCTAAATTGAATAAAAACATTTTGACTTTGACTTTTGACTTTAATGCATGATCATTCATAATTATTTCATTATTTATTTTTTTCATTCAGCCAAATCCGTAGAGAAAAAAAGGAAGGAAGAAAGTTTATGGTTCTACTAACTCCCGCAAGCTGACATATTTTGTAAATTAGCATGTAAAATGTGTTCAAGGTGGTGTTTTAACTACTCAATCAATCATAATGAAATTTTGCATACACGTTGTTAGGGGTACATAAAAGAAGAATTTCAATCATACCGAAAAAGCTAATGGTACCTGTGAAACAGTCCGCAGGTGTAACTGTTTGACGCGGCTTTTTTTTAAGCCTTAAGTGGCAAACCAGCCAACGGGCCGCCTGATGGTAAGCGATCACCAAATGATACCTGTAATACCAGGGGCCTTACAAATGCCTTCCCGACCCTTAAGAACTCCATTGACAGACTTTTGACGCAACTTGTATTATCTGTAATCGCTTACATATAATACAAGTTAAAACCAGTTAATAAAGATAAAAGCTAAAAGCTAGAGAAATAAAATTAAAAATGAGACAAAGTTGTTCTACTGGCATATATCTATATTTCTTATCTAGATCTAGGCAATTTACAACTGGCGCTGTTTTTGTGTGGGATCTTGTTATCCTGGTGGAGCTCGTTATTCTGTTTACATTGTTCGCCTTTGAAGGCATTTTTAAGAAGAATAGTTGTTTTTTAATTAAATTATCTTTTATTTTGATAAATATCTTGCTCCTTGGAGTGAGCGGTTAGAATCTAATTACTTTTCTTTGACTTTTATATGACTTGGAAGGTCTGCTATGATATGGGGGCTATTCAACTAACCACAGCCGATTGACGTAACGTTAGTCTTAAAAAAATAGACAAGGAACGATTGTTTCACTACTTTAGTCTACTAAGTAACTGTAAAGTGACACTTATAGTGCTTTAAACGAGTTTTAAATAAATAAATATAATTATTCTGCACATTTCCGTAGACACGGTCGTCTGACCCCAGACTAAGCAAAGCTTGTACTGTGGCTGCCAGAGATATATAATGTCTCACAAATGCGTCAGCTGGACTACCGGTAACACGTTTGTAAAACATTAGTGCTACTGAGCCGTTACCCGTCAGTGTTTGAGGCTAAAGGTATCATTTTGCACCCAACTGCAGACGCCAGTAGCAGACAACGTGTCGACGCCTTATATCGTGGCGACATACCGTCTGCCGCTCTCGCCTGCCTTTGTGATTCCGTAGCCGATGGCAGATGACAGCAGTAGGTGCTAGTGCAGTTTTTAGTTGAAATTGTTTTGTGAGATTTGATTTTTGACGTGAACCTCTATCTCTATCACTATCTCTTCTCTTTCTCTTCCCCGGAATCGGAGAAACACATTTGAACACTACGAAAATGAACAAATTAAACGTGTCTTTAGAGACATTACTGGTTCAGAAGAAATACTATACCTACGGCTACTGGTCTGCGGTCGGACGATGATGCATAGAAACCAGTAGATGTCAGTAATGTCGCGACGACACGTCGTCTGCGGTCGGGTGCGGATTGATACCATAATGTAACGTCTACGTTTCAGTTAAGTATCAGTTATAGTTAGCAGAATTCCCCCTGCTTTAATACCTATTGAATAAGTTTGATTCATAATGTAAGTATAATTCTTTTCATATCATTCAGAACTATACAAATTAAATTATAGGTAGGTAAATTACACGATTTACTCAAGGAATTTCAGTCAGATATTTAGGAATATTTTTAATCATTTCTCGTCACCTTTATCAAGGATTATTTAGTACACGTGTTTAAGGGTCCGGTGACCACTTTAGACGAGCTGCGCATTGGCTAAAAGTTTTCCAAAGCCATTTCGTCTTGAAGAAGAAGACGAGCGAAGAGAGCAAGTAAAGATATTGATGAGCTTCTAAAGTTATCTACAGAATGAAAATCGCAATTCATATATTTTTTTATGACTTTCGCACTTTTCTAATCATTCTTAAATAACTAAGAATTTCCCGTGTGTAATGGATTAATTTAAAAGCTAATGATGTAGATAACCTCCCTCTGTAAAGGAAGTTTTGATTTGCTTTATGTATATTAATTAAATAAATCAGTCAAGTGACCCCTTACAAATGTGAATATATTTCATAGCTCTATTTTTACTTGAGGATATTTTAAAAAAAACAAGAACACAAAGAAGAAAATATAGTTCATTTAAATGAACTATAAAAATACAGTTCATTTAAATGAACTATATTTATAGTGGATGCACTATTAATAGTGCATGCCAAATTGCATAACAATCTGAGGAGTAGTTTCCAAGAAATTAGACGACGCCGTTTGTCTGGAAAATTGAGAACGTCGCAGAACTTTGAAATACTTTCCGCGTATGATTGACGTAAGTGAGTATCTAGTTACTTAAATAAAACGTAAGTCGATGTATATAAAAAGCAAACTTAATCATTATAAGTTTTCTTCGCTTTCTACCTGTTAAATGTTTCCATCTGAGAATGTTTCTGTGTTGACAAGATACTCGTACATCTTATATTTTTACATACACGACCTCGATACTGTTGTTAACTCACTAAACGAAGCTCATATTGCTGTCTCTTATAAATATAAACATAAGAAAAAGAAAGCATGAGCTTGAGTGCTGTTAAAAAAGTTGAAACTAAGTATTGCTTACAAATTTAGTCGGGCACTAAGCAGATGCCAGATAAAATAAATTTGTAAGTATCGATAATATTAGCGATCGAATAATAGCGATGATAGCCTAGCCGGAGAAGGCCCGCCTCTCAAGCCAGAGGGAGCGGGTTCGGAATCAGCCGAAGGCACGCACCAATTTGTTCATTGTGTGAACATAATTATGTGATTGCTACATGAATGGAGCCCGGTGTAAGGCGAGAGGCTCGCCCTCTGTCACATTTTGGGACTGAATATCGTCCGGCGAAGTGTGGGTATTGTACACCTCTGCCAGCCCCCTCGGGGAAAGGCGTGACGATATGTTATGTATCACTTGAATTAGTCTGACAGCACTAAAATTCGAGCTGTCTCTTGCTTGTGCTTCTATTGGTAAGATAGATACTCGTGGTTGAGTACGAGTAGATCGCGATAAGTAACACTATAGTACTAATACTAGGGTATATAACAGTAGCACTAATGCTAAAATGATGCTCACTCATAAATATCGATACGAAACTGGTTTAAAGTACTCATAATAAAACTAATTCTAAATCGAGATCCATGACCGTCGGTTTTGAACGCGGCCCTGAGTTTCGTTTAGTAAGTTGACAACAGAATCGAGACCTTTTCTACTTACTTTTTTCGTAATAACCTAACTCACAATCAAATACTTTTTAATGTACTTTTCAAGACAACGAGATACTCTGAAGTAATTTACTGAAAAAACAAGACAAACTACTGAAAATCATGAAGAAAGATATTATGCGAAAAGATCTCTTCAAAAGAATTAAAAATAAGTACTTACTTTAAGCGTTCCTTTGTAAAGACCTGAGTTATTTTTAGGAAGACCGTCTAAATTCAAAGTATATAGACAGAGCGAAAGAAACGACGCTGAAATTGCTACACTTTTCTTGGAACCAGAGAGCTTAATTTAGGGTGAAAAAATACGAATTTGGGGTAAAAAATCGGGTAATTTCTCCCTCGGAGACAAAGCTCGCGTAGAAAATGAGTGAAAAGATTCACTAATAGGGAAAAATTACCAGAGTCTTATTGTTGGGCTTTGAAGCTAAATGTAGTTAATGTTGTGCTCTGAAGTGAATGTTGGGGACAATAAAACTAAAATACGTTACAAAATAAACATTTGAGTAATTCAACTGATGAAATAACATTAATATATTGTAACTATAACTTTCCTAATTATATTATCAAAGGCGAAAGTTTGTGAATTTGTCTGTTACCTCTTCACGGTCAAACGGATTGACGGATTTTAATTAGCCTCGTTTAGAGTTAGCTCATGTCATGGATTAACAAATACTTTAAGCTACGAGTAACGCCGCAAAGCGCAGCTAGTAAAGTATAAAAGCGAAAGTTTGGATGCATGGACGTGTGTTACTCAATCACGCCTGATCGGCTTAACGGTTCTGGATGACATTTGGCACAGAGCTAGATTATAGTAATAGTAACACATGATTATAAAACGCATAATAGGTTACTTATCAACAACGAGTAACGAGTGCAGCTAGCTACTTATAAAATTGATCATATGATAGAATCTGAAAGTGTTGCATATTTCAGACGTGAGTGAAGGCACAGAAATGAATTGCATGTCTACAGACATGGCCACTTGCACTAAATATAAGAATTTCCTACGTCCTTGCTTAACTAGTTTTAATCTATAAATATTAAATATTCGCTTATCGGGCACATAAAGTTAAGATTCTACTAAGGAATGACTTAAGGTTAAAAATGTGGGTAGGACCTAGTGAGGAGTAGGTATATTGAATTAGTTAAGCAAAGACTTAGTAAATTATTATATTAAGGCGAGCCTGGCCAGAAAACGTCTAGGAAGAATCAACTTTTCTCTAAGATAAACCATGGTTTTTACTGTGTAAAAAAAAATATGTTATTCTTAAGCATGTTTTTAAGTGGAATCATAAACCTGATACATGTAATGAATAACTTCACTCGATAGAAAAAAAATCCAAAGTCACCTCTATTTGGTATTTTAAACACGATTTGCGACTTAATTTTAACAAATCATATTGCTTTTTAATTTTTTTTACGAATAACAACGCAATAAAAAAATGGAATCATAAATAAAAATGCTAAAAAGTTAACATGATAATTTTATATGATTTTTTTATCACGAATTCATGGTAAAAAGGAGCGTTTGCGTGACCGCCAGTCCGCCCGCAGACCCCGTCGACGCCGGACGTGTGCCAAATTTTTGTGATCTCCGCAGTGCCGCACACACCAACACCAACCAAGCATTTAGTTTTGCCATAATGGGTAACAAACATAATAAACGAAAAAAATGCTCAAGTCTGGCTTTTAGAAAATCGTACGAGTCAAGGAGCAAACGTCGGTAAGTAGATAAACTTCTACTAGATTATATTGGTAATCATTGTTTTTATTTACTAGAATCGACATTTCTTGCATTGCTTTTTGTAGTCAGATGATGTATCAACAAATCTATTAGTACCTACTTATATTCGTTTTAGTGTTTTCAAATATTATACTCATCATCATAGATACTTTTTTGTCTCTTTACGTGTATTCACGATGTAAATACCCGGCCTAGTACACCTCCTAGTATACCCACTAGTGATATTTATGTAGTTATACCTACCTACAGTTACAGTTTTTTTTTTGCAGAAGACTACTACGTAACAAACTCCAATGACTTTGGAATTGACGAAACGTAAGTACCTATCTACCTTTTGTATCACGCAGGGAGGCGGGTGTTCTGCGAAGTTTTGACTATGTCGGTCATCATTTATTATTTCACCCAGACAACTTGTGAGCTAAGGATACGGAGCGACGTTCATATTTTCATTTTTCCTGAGCATTCTAAACTGCACAACGAGTAAATACCCGCCCTAGTGGCATACCAGTGATATTTATATTTATATAGTTATACCTACTTACACGAATACCTATCTTACAGTTTTGTTTTTTTTTTCAGAAGAGTACTACAACCAAATGTAATAAACTCCGATGACATTGGAATTGACGAAACGTAAGTACCTACCTACCTTTTGTAACATGCAGGGCGGCGGATCTTCGCTAAGTTTTAACTATACAGGATGTTAGGTGAGATACGGGAAGACGTTCATACTTTCATTTTTACTGAGCAATCTGAACTGCACAACGAGTAAATACCCAACCTAGTGGCATACCAGTGATATTTATATTTATATAGTTATACCTATTTACACGAATACCTATCTTACAGTTTTTTTTTTTTCAGAAGAGTACTACAACCAAATGTAATAAACTCCGATGACATTGGAATTGACGAAACGTAAGTACCTACCTACCTTTTGTAACATGCAGGGCGGCGGATCTTCGCTAAGTTTTAACTATACAGGATGTTAGGTAAGATACGGGACGACGTTCATACTTTCATTTTTACTGAGCAATCTGAACTGCACAACGAGTAAATACCCGGCCTAGTGGTATATCTAGTAGTGATATTTACGTAGTTATACTTACCTACATGAATACTTATCTTCGTTTTTTTTTTTGCAGGAGAGTACTTCAAGAGAATGTAATAAACTCTGATGTACTGTATGTTTGTAAATTATATAGGGTGTTAGGTGAGATAGGGGACGTCGTTCATACTTTCATTTTTGACTGAGCAATCTGTACTACACGAGTGTTTGGTAGCGTTTGAGTTATAGCCGTATGATTTGAACACAACTAGGCCTGATTAGTACTGCAACGTGATTTTGGCTGTTTTGAAGAAAACTCGTAAAGTTGTATATTCGTTTTTAACGATTAGCGAAAATCGAGCATTTCGGTAAATCTTGTAAGTACGGCTTTTATAAACCTACGACTGGTATGGATGTGTTCGTCGTTGCCTTTGAAATTCGAAACTGCCGGTTGTAAGAAGCGATAGCGGGGACACGCGAAGCTATGTATATACGTCACAAAGATGGCCGCCGACCGTTGTAGATTATTGCTTATATCTCGAGTTCTATCTCATCAAATCAGTTGTTTGAGGTGTCATTTGAAAGCTCATTTATTTATAATGTAGTTGTTATATAATTATGTACATACCAACAAGCTTGAACGACAGCTTCCGTGCGCGAGTCCGACTCGAACTTGGTCGGTTTTTTAGAATTTTTATATTTTGAACTTTTGGACATCATACTTATAAATATTTATTTTTATTTTGTTTTAGGCACGTGGATGACATTGACCCTGTTTCACTCAGCGTGGTCATCATCCTGCGTCAGTCATGGTTTGGTAGGGGGTATCCTATCACGGCGTCACAAAGCTTAGTTTTTGTGAAAAGGGGGTTAAAACTTCTGCCAAAGTGTATCAAGAGACCGTCTTATATGGTGTTGTATAACCCCTTAGCAATACACTTTTTAAAAATCTACCGTGGAGTTTCCAACTAGACTCTGCACATGGTCACAAGGCGCGAAATACCCAAGCCTGGCTGGAAGCCAATGTTCTGGACTTTATAAGGGCTGAAGACTGGCCCTCCTCTAGCCCAGATAAAAACCCCCTGGACTACAAATTATGGTCAGGTTTAGAGGGCATGGCCTGCTCTAAACGACACGTCGACATAGAGTCACTTAAGAAATCTTTGAAGCAAGCAGTGGCTAAATTTCCCATGGAAACAGTCCGTAAATCCATAGATTCTTGGCCAGACCGACTAAAGGCCTCTATCAAGGCCAAATGTGGTAATTTTGAATAAAATAGTAGTTATATTTTTGTTAAGACTTCAATACATATGTAAATATAACTTTTATTAACATTACATTACTGTATAAAAAAATAAATGCATTTTCATTTGTAACAGAACTTATGGCTAGACATGCATACATATCGTCACGCTTTTCCCCGAGGGGGCTGGCAGAGGTGTAATACAACACCCACATTTCGCCGGACGATATTCAGTCCCAAATGTGACAGGGGGCGAGCCTGTCGCCAAACACCGGGCTCCAGTTATGTAGCAGATGACACACAATACGCACATATGTTCACACAATGAACAAATTGGTGCGTGCCGTCGGCTGGGTTCGAACCCAGCAGAGCAAAATTGCCACTCCCAACTAGGCTGCCATCGATTCTACAACTATATCACAGAACACATAATAATACTACGTACCTATAGCTCAATTGTATATATAAATGTAAATATTGTGAATGTTTATTTTTGTATTGGATGTTTTGTTAGTACTAGCAGAATGTCCGCCACTTCGTACCCAGGGTATGTATATATCCGGTATAAGTTTACTCGATTCTTTCATAATTATTGTTCAAAATTATATCTGAATCGTGTATTTTTTTAACTTTGTAACATTTAACAAACCATACAATATTATTAGTACGCACCTAATGGTAAAGTAAGGTAATTAAAATTGTTATTACCATTGTTATACAATATACCCAAAAATAATGAAATTTACTATGTTGTATTATTTAATGAATACCGGTAGTTACACAATCATTCCAACACCCTGTATAAATATTTGTCCTAATAAGGATAACAAGTTGCCTATGTGTCAATCCAGGGCATAAGCTAACTCCGTTCCAAATATGATCCTCATCCGTCTAGCCGTTTAGGTGTGAATAAGTGAAATACAAGTAAGTACCTAACTTCCACACACAATCGCAATCTTTTGTATTTATGAGTGTGAAGTGTGATAAAATGGAAATATGACACTACCGGTAAAATGAAACTAATGCCACGACTGCTCACACATCAAAAATACAACAACTCGTGAACATGAGATTGGTTGTACCTATATTGGCTTGAACGGCATTTTTTAGATTTTTTTTTGGTTGGCATCAAATAAAAAATGTTCATAAAATGGATGAGTACAATGACGGACGGATTATTTTATCGATTTCCTAAAAATGGGTGTTTAGGTACTCGATACCATAACGTGACTGACGGGTGAAAGACGTGCGCGCGGCGCATCGCACACAACTTTTGTGTCGCGTGAATGAATACGTCGCGCTCCCAAAAAGTGCGGCCTGAGGTAGAGTAAAATACCTAAAGTTCTGGGAAAGCCTCGCCTTAAGTGCAAGTGGCCAACAGTGTCTATTCATTTCTTACTAGGATTTTAATTTTTTTTTTACACACACGGTCGCCTGACCCCAAACTAAGCAAAGCTTGTACTATGGCTGCCAGAGACTGATATACATGCATATATATTTTTAAATACATACTTAAATAGATAGATATTTACACCCAGACATAGAACAAACACAAATGTTCATCGCATAAATGTTTGCTCTAGGTGGGAATCGAACCCACGCCCCCAAGCTCAGCAGGCAGGTTCACTACCAAATGAGCCACCAAGGCAGATTAACTTTGATTGGACATTGCATTGACAACAATTAGGATTCTACACTGTTCTAAAAGCATATGTTTAAGTGTAGAAAGTATTTGATAAACTCCGAACTATTTATTTGTGTATAAGCTATTTTTGAGTCATTCTTAATCAAATTTTCATCTCAAAAGACAATCCTTTGTTCTTTTGAAGGAAACTTGTTTTGTTTTCTCGGAATCTTTTATTGTCTATTGTCTATTATAAGACTCCAAAATTGGTTTATCCATGATATAAAAAACCCAACAAAAACTAAAACTCAATTAAGAATTGTATATTTTGATATCTATCTTCCAGTAAAAAACTTAAAAAAAGAATACCTTACACTATTTTTTAAGAACTAACAACATTCAACTACAAAATTCAGTTAAACAAAAACTAAAAAAGGTATTACAAATCCGTAACAAGTTTAAAAACGTTCACAGTTCAAACCAATCAGTAATTCAACTTCAATCAGAAACAGTTGCAGTTTGAAATTCGAATTGCAGCATTCAAAGTGCACTTATTTACTCTGTCCCGCTCGACGGGCGGTCAACCGTTATTTTTACTGTCGACACGACAGTGGCTGTGGTAGACCGAGCCATAAAGACGGTCAGACCATTCGACATAATCGTTACGAGGCTACAGGAATTATTTAGTGCACTCCTCTCTGTTTTGCAATGTAGACACAGACAAAGAAGGTTTTGACGTTTAGTTTGACAGATGGATTTTTTTGTTCCCTAAAGTGAAATTTGGCGTCGCCCACGTCAGGTGCATTTGCCAGTGTCAAGATAATCGCGACTCTCTTTCTTATTTTAATATCACAGTCATTTTGATAACTTTGTAAAATGTATACCGTTCGTGTTCCTTAAATAGTTATTTGAAATGATTTCATATAATTATTAAAAAAAATAAGAATAGGTTTCGATTGTTTTAGTCTACTTTTCTTCGTCATTATATCACCAAGAGTTGTATTCTGGCGCGCGCAATACTAAATCGATCGCTGTTTTTTTTAAGTCACGCCTCTAAAAACAATCTCTCAAAAGTGACCTCTTATAACTACGTCCCTTCACGTCGGTTCCATAACTTGTTACATGCGTATAAGATCTAAAAAGAAGCAGACTATACAATTACCAAGCAAACACACAACCAAAATAGAACATGTTGAATTTTTTTTATTACGCTAATGTACTCTCGAGTGCGAAAGTTTGTGTGTGTGTGTGTTTGTTTTTTCTTCTTCACGCTCAAACGCATAGGCGAATTTTGATGACCTTTCGAACGAAGGCAGCTTAGGCCCTAGGTACACATAGGCTACTCATAACCGCGGGTAGAGCTGCAAGATGTACTTTTAAAAGTTTAAACACTTTCTTCTGCCCGACTTGCACTGTGACGTCTTTGTTTTAGTTCGTCTTTCCTGGGAGCTAAACTTGATTACAGGACATTCCGAGTACATTACTGTTTATTTGTTCTTCACAATACTTTCTTCTCTCGGAGCATTTTATCGACACTCTGTTTTTAGTGCGTAATTGATTTTCTTAGTGCTTCTCTGAATCAATTCTAGAAATAGCCTTCGCTTTTGTCGTCAAGTCTAGTACTAAAATTAGCTTTTAACAAAACATTGACTGATTGGTATAAGAGTAGTTCGCTTAGAACGAATTTTTCAAACGGTCCTATCTTCTCAACTACCCTGATCGATTTTACTTATACCTACTCAAAATTAGGAACCGAAACTTAGTCAACAATATTTTTTTTTTACTATAAAATGATAATATTATACAAGGTCCTGCTTTTAGGTGTAGTAATGCTGAAGGGAATAGCAAACTTTAATTCTACCCGTCAAGAATGCACAAGTGTAACAAGTTTGCAAAATTCTAGAACAAAAATTGAGTCTCCATAATTATGTACTATGTAAATTGATTACGTGACAAGTAATTTTGTATAGAGACTCAATTATTTTTGTTTCGAATTTTGGAAACCGACCTTCTAAAAGTTGTCCACTTTGATGGGTAGACTACGGCCAAAAGCAGCACCTTGTATGTAGATAAACATACTATACCTGTACATTACATACCAATACGGACTTCCAAGCCTTTGCATCGCTTCATCATCACCGTATCACCAGAAAGGCGTCCACTGCTGGACAAAGGCCTCCCCCAATCTTCTTCACAACGACAGGTCTTGCGCTGCCCGCATCCAGCGGTTTTCCACGAAGGGTCCTGACGAGACTGACCTTGTGCAAGGCCTTCCCACTGCATCGCTTGCTCAATTAAATTTATTGACACTCAAAACGCACTCGAAATGTATATTGATATTATCTCAGAACCACCCACAAATCTCTACCAATAAACCTCGTTTGACAGCGGTGCGATCAATGCAGATCTCGTATTGGCCTACTTATCCATGAGCAAGTGCTCTAGAAACTTTTAAAGGACGTTGCTTAAATCACCAGTAAAGATGACTAAAGATTGTGACGAAATATGAAATATTCTACATAACAAGCGGCATGAGTCTAATTTTTAGTACACAGTGCGTGGACCCAATACAACTACAAGTAAAAGGACACTACACAACTCCGTTGACAGTATTACATATCGACCCCTCTGGGATGAAACGTCGTAAAAGCCATTTTGGCCAAAATCTGTTTTCAACGGTTTCTTATTCAGAATCGCGCGCTCTATCGATCTGTATATTTAAAATGTTCAAATTCGCGAAAAAATGTCTTTTACAACACGCTCCGATTGACTCTCTAAACCTAGTTTTCTTTTTTTTAAATGTCGTAATGAGCATTTTTTTTAAATAAATTATGAAATTTATGTAGTAAGAGACATATTTTTTCATTTCATGGTTAATACAACATAACATAATACAGTATCACAAAATAATACCACTGAACATTTTGTAGTAAAAGACACGATATCATCAAAAATGGCTTTTACGACAGTTTTCA
This sequence comes from Peribatodes rhomboidaria, assembly GCA_911728515.1. Taxonomy (NCBI): domain Eukaryota; kingdom Metazoa; phylum Arthropoda; class Insecta; order Lepidoptera; family Geometridae; genus Peribatodes; species Peribatodes rhomboidaria. The sequence continues at coordinate 17,260,361 of OU452174.1, read as the reverse complement.
AGTCAAAAATTGCAAATGAACGATGTCAATTTACGGCGTAAAATCCACAAGTTTTAAAAAATATGGTTTCTACGACCGTTTTATTACTAAGAGACTATTGAAAAGTACGAGAGTAAGAGTATGTAACACCAAAAGGAAAAGTAATCGTAGCTAAATCAATGAAAGAAATCCATACATTCCTGAAAAATTTAAGATAGGATGTTACGAAATAATAAATAAATAATTTCGGGACACTTCCACACACAGTCGCCTGACCCCAAACTAAGCAAAGCTTGTACTATGGCTGCCAGAGACTGATATACATACTTAGATATTTTTAAATACATACTTAAATAGATATTAACACTCAGACATAGAACAAACACAAATGTTTATCACATAAATGTTTGCCCTAGGTGGGAATTGAACCCACGTCCCCACGGTCAGAAGGCAGGTTCACTACCAACTGAGCCACTGAGGCAGTTATAATAATAAGATCGAGGATCGTAGGAAAAGTATTTTTATATTTTATTGGAATCTAGATGTTAAACGACGACGAGATTGATTAATTCGCTGTGAACGTGTCGATGGCATTAGAAGAAAGAGAGTGGACTCTAACAGACGAAAATTGATAGTTGATTATTTTATCAACTACAATGAAGACCATAAAAAAGTATGCCAGAAATTGTTTACTTAGTACTTTGGATATAACACAAAGACATTTAAATAACATTATATTAAATGCATTGGAGGGCATGTCACAAATAGATTTAAGAAAGCAAACTGCTGAGGGCAAATATTCAGTCCGCGAAACAAAATGTGCGGAAATACATCGGAAACCTCCCAGCGTGTCCATCACACTATAACAGAAAAAAAAGAAAAGGTTTCACAAGGATTTTTTAGAGATGCCTTACAGCGGTTATAAAAATGATACTTTGATTGAGACCGATGAAGAATACGAAAAAGAAGAATGAATGAATTACGCATGTTGCGTATGTATGTTATGTACGTTACAGATGTTATTAAATTTCTTCTTATACATATATTATAAAACTACGTTTCTTAGTATAAAATAATGTGCCATTTACAATTATTTCCAAAGATGAAAAATCTCCATAAAATTTACTTTAGTTATGAACCTAAGATAGTTTGATGATAATTATATTTCCTTAATAAGTTTAGGAAAATGTACTTAGTTTCAGTTTAGCAGTTTTCCTCAAAAATATTAATTACCTAGCCTTACATTACAAAGAACTGATTGTTTTAAGAAATTGATTTGTTAAGAGATGTTATTGTTGAATACTTACCTGTTTTCGTGTGCGTAAAACGCGCAGTTGGATCTCGTAGTTTAATAAAACATAAGATTAGAAGATTTTAATTACTGGGTTCACTGTTACTGCCTATTTTTCCATAGTTTAAAGGTTTTGTTGATTTTAGTTTGATAATTATATTAGTGTTTGTCAGAAAAAGTATAATACTACTTTTAAATAATGAAAAAACATTTAAATAATATGATTTTGGTCATAAACGTGTGCTGCATTTGCCACATAAAATTTGTTTCTTCTTAAAACAATTGTCTTTTAATTCAAAAATTCCTTCAATAAAACAAATATGAAGTCTTATGCAACCTAATAAAAAAACGGTTACAGTTGCCAAGCAGAAGAAAAATGTCGTAGAAGCCATTTACAACTTTTTTTTTTGTAGTAAAAGCCATGCTATCTCTGGAACTAATGAATGTAGGTTATTTTGAGTTTCTATTTAGTAAACAACTCGAAAACCTAAGCTTAATTAGTTACAGTGGCTTATTATAGATTTAGTAAATCAAAAGATGTACAGGAAATAAACTTTACCATTTTTGTTTTTTGGCCGTACTGAAAAATGGCCTTTTGGCTTTTACAACGTTTCATCCCAGAGGGGTCGATATGTTTCGTGTATCAATAACAAAGATAGAGAGACTTACAAGAGACTGTAGCGAGAACGAGACAACAATAATTATCACTGTTGCGACTGGGTCCGTTTGATTTTTGACTATGGTGAATTGTGTGTATACACCTAATAAATGAAATCCGTTTTTAGGTTCTCGTACCGGATCTGCCATAAATATTAAAGAAGTACAGAACACAGTAATTATTTTAAATATGAAAGTTTGTAAGTTTGTCTGGATGTATGTACATACAGATGTACATACATCCATGTATTTTGGGGTCTGAGCTACCCACGTCCGTAGTAGTGTACTCTACTCTGATTCCCTACACGTGGTCCCCGGGTAGTGCTAACCGGGTAGCAAACTCTAGTGGGAGGCTTCGGCCGAGGCTAGTTACCACCCACCGGACCAAGCCATGTCGTGAAAAGACCTAGTCGTGTTTCGGGATGTAGTCCGGTGTAACCGTTCCGAAGACGGGTCTGAGCAGTAGCGCACTTGTAGCGCTTCACTCAACTGCCGTCTTTGTACTTCTTCACTCTAGTAAACTTCAAGGCTAGAGTGAATAAGTACCTTATAGGTCGTCGTGCTCCATCTTAGACCACAAGTGAGTTGGTGGTCAAACGCCGACTTATTGTACATTAAAAAAAAAAATGTATGTACGGGTTTGGATCTCAAACACGTGAAAAAGATTAAACGGATTTAGATGAAACATAATAAGAAAAAAAGCTTATGCCTTGGATTAACACATGCACTGCTGTACTTAGAAAAAAAAAAAACAATTATAATATCATAGCGAGTAAAGTCGTTTACAGCTGATTTAGAATAAAAAACTTAACCTTGACCAGTACGTCTCAGTGTTTAAACAACGTCGGCCACAGCTAAGCTAAGCACATACTGTGTAGCAATTCAGCAGAAGGCAAACTCCCGTTGGTTGTATTATGCATCTCGCATTTAGATGCCTTGCTCGGACACTGTCTTCGAGAGCAACAAGCCACAGAGGAATAACAGTATAACAAATTTTGTATAGCATGCTAGACTAGAAAGTATTAGTATCGGGACACTTCTATCAAGATGATAATGACTTCTTAGCTAATTTCAGCTTCGGGGACTTTTGCTGCTGTTTTGCTAAAAATTACGTTTTTTTGGAATTGTGCATGACGTCATCATCGTCATCATTTTTACCCGACTGCGCAAGAATAAGGGTTATGTTTTTCGAGTGAATGTGAGTATGTTTGTATGTATGTATGTATGTGGGTATGTATGTATGAATGTGTGTATGAGGTTTTTTTGGCACGCTCTACTGCCTAAACAGCTTGACGGATAAACTATTAAGACGATTCAAATGACAGCTCGAATGTCGAAATCAATCAATACATACATACATACACTCGAAACAAACATAACTTTCCTTTTTGCGCAGTCGGGTAAAAACGGTATGCTTATTGAGAACTGAAGCTGATTTTTTATGTTAAGTAAAATGAGAAATTTAATATTACTCAATAATAAATGAAGACTACGGAAAACAGCTCAAGTTGTTGTTTTCCCATCAAAAACTCAAGACGAACTTCCAACCGGTTTTCAAGCCATTAAAGCCCCTTCACCTTAAACCCTGACCTTTCTTTCCCTACTGCTGGCGCAAGTTTTATTTAAATGATCATCATCATTATTTAAGAGTCTGTAATTTTCCACTATTGTAAATAGGCCTTTATTTTAGGTACGCTATTCTTTCTGGCGATGATAGCCTAGTTGGAGAAGGCCCGCCTCTCAAGCCAGAGGGAGCGGGTTCGAACCCAGCCGACGGCACGCACCAATTTGTTCATTGTGTGAACATATATGCGTATTTTTTTTATTACATAATAGGCTTGCGTTTGGCCGCCAACATGCCTGATGATAAGCAGTGATGCGGCCTACGATGGAGCACGCTTGCCTAGAAGAAACCGATTCACTCGAGACTTGAAGACACCCAGATTATAAGTGTCAGGGAACACACAGGTCACACACTCTGGCAGAGTATTCCACACTCTAGCGGTCCGTATCAGAAATGAGGAACCAAAGCGTTTCGTGCGTGTTGTAGGTATGTCAACCATAAAACGATGCCGCTTTTTCGTACTCTTGGTTGTTTTATAGAAGAACGGGCGTATTGTATGTCATCTGCTACATGACTGGAGCCCGGTGTATGGCGACAGACTTACCCCTGTCACATTTAAGGCGATTAAGGCGCGGACGATATTCATATCGTCCGGCGAAGTGTGGGTTTTGTATTACACCTCTGCCAGACCCTTCGGGGAAAAAGCGTGCTGATATGAAAAACCTATGAAATTCTTCATACACTCACACAGTTATCTAAGAAAATATTAGCATTTGTCTGTAGTAAACTTACTGTGCCCTCTGCTACAGACACGAACATACCTTCTGAGAGCCAGGTACAGGTACAGAATTTATTCATGCCTATATTTCCTCACACAGAGAATACCAAATTCCCTCTCGCAAGTTGAGAGCTAGTTTATTAGTTCCTCAGTAAATTCAAAGAATTTGACTCGGAGAAATTTAGATTTTGGTGGTGTCGCTTGTATGACTTGACTGCAAGATTTGTATAATCAGATCGTTTGAAACGCTGACGAATTATTACAGAACTTTTTTATAATTTATATACTTGTACTAATGAAGCGGTAATATTATCATACATGTTCCAATTCTGAATAAATTCTGAGATTAGTCCCAGAAACGTTTTCTGAGAGTATTCTGAGAAATGTATCATTAGTATTATAAATGTAAATAATTATAAATTTCTCAGAATACTCTCAGAATATATTTCTGAGACTATTCTCAAATATTTTTTTTTTAAATAGAACCGTGCATAATAAATTGTTATCAAAAATTTATTGTAACTCCATTAGTAACACGTATAAATAAAAATTACTTACGCCGATTTTGAACACCACCGATTTTCATTAAACATAGCTAAGAACATAAACATATCGTCACGCCTTTTCCCCGAGGGGGCTGGCAGAGGTGTAATACAACACCCACACTTCGTCGGACGACATTCCGTCACAAGCCTTTCGCCATACATCGGGCTCCAGTCATGCAGCAGATGACATACAATAAATTCCCAAAATGAACGAATTCGCGCGTGCTGTCGGCTGCGTTTGTACCCGAACCCTCTGGCTTGAGAAGCGTGCCTTCTCCAACTAGGCCATCATCGCTTTTAGCAAAGAACACTTCCGACTAATTCTCCTTTCAATTAAAAACAATAACAAATCGTTTCATCCGTTCCGGAGCTACGATGCCAAAAACAGACAAACACGCACAAGCACACTAACAAACGTAGAGACACGTCAAACATATAAGACCCCCCGTTTTTGTGTCGGCGTTTAAAAACAATAATATTAAAAGAAACGGAGAAACCATAGCTAAAAGTTCAAGAGCTCCAACAACACAAGCAACGGTAAAAGAGAAAACAATTACTGATCCTCCGAACACTTGTCGCGTCACATTATTTATACTTGACGTGTAGACTCCTTCCTCCCCTTAAGGTTCAAATAATACAACGAAGTCGTACGATAAGTTTTTAAGGAAAAAATACATAGCGAGCGGAGGTGGCTCGGCTGACTCGTCGCGAGAGACGGAAAGTTAAAGGATCTCTGTCCGGTTCGTTTTTACCCGACTGCGCATGGAGGGTTATGTTTTTCGAGTGTATGTATGTGATTTAATGAATATATGACTTATTTTAATTCAATCCAATCTGACATTGTGAGGTAAATCCTTTTTGACATCCACAATTGCATTAATTATTAGTTGTACTTACTTAAGCAAGTTGATTTCAATTTAAATTATTTTTAGTAATTGTTGACTTACACGTTGACACGCCTTGGCGTTGCTGTTAGTGTGGTAAGGTTTTGTAAACAAATAAATACCAAATAAGTGTGTATGTATGTATGTGTATATGGAATAATAATAATAAAAAAAATAAGTTCCGGAGATATGTTTTTTTTTTTTGATTTGCAATATTTGTCCCGCCATTTAGAAAAGCGTCCAAAAACACTAGAACAAAACAATTTATTATCGACTTGCTCATCAAATTTCACGAGAATCAATTGATAAATGCAACCTGTAGAGCAGGACAGACGCCGGCCGCGAGGTGCCACTAGTTTTAATTATAACACACTATTTTAGCCAAATTTATTTTTAGTCTACTTACACCATGACATAAATAGGAATAACCTAGAAATTTGCGAGATACTTTATTCTACTAAATTCAGACCAAAAAGTCATACAATACTACAAAAAGTTTCTTTCAAGGAAAATCCGTACGTCTTTCCCAGTTCAATCTAAATAGCGCTCAAAACGTATTTCCCTAATATCTGTCTAACAAATACGTTTACAGAAGGGTACGTAAAATTAGAAGCATGACACATTGTGTATTAAATAATGGAGTGACGAATCGAGCCCATAAATAGCTTTTATGAAAAAAGTCTGCCTGTTTTCGTCGTGGTTACATATTCAGCATAATAATTTCAGTTTTATTCAGTTATTGAGATGTTATTTTTAACCCCTGACGCGAAAACGACGGGGTGTTATAAGTTTGACGTGTCTCTGTGTGTGTGTTTGTGTGTTTGTCTGAGGCATCGTAGTATCAAACGAATGAACCTATTTTGTTTTTTTTTTGTGTTTGAAAAGTGAATTAGTCGGGAGTGTACTTAGCTAGTTTGATGAAAATCAGTGTTTGATGAAAGTCGGTGTAGGGGTTTAATTTTTTTTAAATTTGTACTTGTTAGTGGTGCTTTTTAGTACTTTATAGGTGGTTACACATCAATTGGCCGAAGTGTCTTTGGCCGAATTTTATAACGCCTACGGACGGTGCTTGTGAGTGTGTGTGTGTGTGTGTGTTTGTTACTTCTACATGCTCAATCTTTAAATGCGGATATTTTTCATAGCTCTATTTTCGCTTGAGAACGTTTTCAAAAAAACCAAAAAGATAGGGGCGAAGATATTGTTAATTTAATTGTACATGCTAAATTTCATCATAATCTGACAAACGGTTTTCAAGAAATTTCAGTAGTGCGTTTGTATGGAAATTTCAGAACGTCGTGGCCCTCTTAATAAACAAAATCGGTTTATTTTGAATTCATAATAGAAGGTATTATTGTTCTGTTAAGTCTTTAACGATTAATTGATTTGTGCTAGAATAAGTGATAATTTAGAGCGGTTAACACCGAATGGAGTTGCGTTTGGGATGGCAGGCGAACGTGATGTCTGTCATTCATTCGCTTGACTTGGTTGAAGGCGGTCGCACGCAGTAATTATATACAAACCCATTACCTCTCAATCGCTAATTATTAATGTAATCCTTCACTAATTAAGTAATCTCAGTATCTGTATAATTAAAAATAGTGAAAGTCAACATTGCAGTCCCCTTATTTTAACGTTCCTGAAGTCAAATGCCCTCCATAGATGCTCGTGATGACGAGTTCACGGATCAGAAATAAGACACGACACCTCGATGTTCCCGACTTTTTCCCCGTCATGAAGATTTTATTTTTCTCGACAGTTTTTGGAAATTTTTCAAAAGGGCGGGATATATTTTTTCATTTTTGAAAAAAAAAAAACGTAGACGTCGGCCGCAAGGTCTACAGGTTGACATTGATATAGACAGTGCCACTAGTTAGTAGCTCTTCTCTATCTACAAGATAAGGTAATTTCCGAAAAATCTGGTCCGAATTAAACAACTGAGAAAGTAACACAACTTCTGAGTGCCTAAGGGCACTTACGCGACGTGAGTGAATCTGCGTCAGGTAATTAGTTATTACCCGACTGCGCAAGAAAGAGAGCTATGTTTCTCGAGTGTATGTACATGTGGAAGTATGTGTGTATATAAGTATGAGGTTTCTTTGGCAGGTTTTGATGGCATAAGGTACATATTTTGCAGGCGGGATTTTTTTTTGTTTTTCTTTTAACAATTTTACTTGTTTATTTAAAATCATAATATATCTTTACATTTACAGATAGCCTTGTCACGTTCTCACACGACAAAAAGTGACGAGAAGAATTTTGTCGCACGTGCATGGCCTGCAGGTCACTTTAAAACTCCAATTTTAACCGACTTCCAAAAAGGAGAAAATTCCCAATTCGATTGTATGTTTTTTTTGTATGTATGTAACGTGATTACTCCGCCAATTGTGAATCGATTTTAATGATTTTTTTTTTTGCTAGATCATAATTCAGAGGTAGTCCCTAACACATTTTAGTAGTTCCATCCATGTAAGAATTGTTTACATGTATGATGTTTTTTTTTTATGTATAATAGGTCGGCGTTTGACCACCAACTCGCCTGATGTTAAGCGACGTTGTGGTCTAAGATGGAGCACGACGACCTAGAAGGTACTTATTCACTCTAGCCTTGAAGTTTACTAGAGTGAAGAAGTACAAAGACGGCAGTTGAGTGAGGCGCTACAAGTGCGCCACTGCTCAGACCCGTCTTCGGAACAGTATGGGATTACAGGATGGGAAGTCGGTTTTAAACTTTGCTTTTTATTATTATGCAATAGTAAAACTTCAACAACACACCAAAATGGTAAATTGCCGGTGAGACATCATAACATTGCGAGCACTTGTACAGACGTGTCACAATTACTTTCTTGCCACAAAAAATGTGTCCCTTTCATCTTTGCACAATATTATAAAAGCATTTCCCCGAGTGAAGGGAAAACTTTTGAAGTACTTCTTTGTAGGGATTTGATTTAACTTTGGCACAAAGGAAATATTATGCGAACTATTATTTGAAAGGGGTTGAGTAAAAAGGTTTTTTTCCCTTTCCATATGAACCTAATGGTGAAATGTATTAAAATCAGTTTTACTTAAATTGTATGTAAGTAAGTAGGTAAGGTAGGCCACGGTGGCTGGTTTTACAGCCACCGTGGCCTACCTTACTGTGAGCTTCGGGAAGAGTAGAGTAAGACTGTCAGTTTTTCTCGAAATAAAAATTAAGTAAACCAAGATAAAAGCTTTTTAACCGACTGTGCAACTTTTTAACCGACTGTGCAAGAAGGAGGGTTTTGTGTTTGAGTGTATGTATGTATATGTGAAGTTTCTTTGGCACGCCCTACAGCCTAAACAACTTGATGGATTTCGACATGTGGGGTGTCATTTGAATAGTCTTGATAGTGGAATTGACATAGGGTACAACATTTTTCATCCGGGTTTTTCTTTTGAAAATGTTACTTGTTAAATGCTCTTTTTTAAGCTAATGTCCAGAAGGAAGGTAATTGTTTTTCTAATTATGGCAATCATGTTAAACTTAAATAACCACGACGACTTTTGTAAATAATCATCATCATTACAATCTTCTGACTACCTCGGTGGCTCGGTGGTGGGTAGTGAACCTGCCTTCTGAGCCTAGGGGCGTGGGTTCGATTCCCACCTAGGGCAAACATTCATGTGATGAACATTCATGTTATATGTCTATGTGTTATTATCAGTTTAAGTTTATCTGGCAGCCATAGTACAAGCTTTGCTTAGTTTGGGGTCAGGCGACCGTGTGTGTAAAATGTCCCGAATTTATTTATTTTTATTATTATTTTATTATTATTATTATTGAAGTAAAGTGCTGGTGACATTGTCACCAGTCCACCATCGTAAAGTGGTGGTATACGCCACACTGCAGGGACACCGACCTACCCTACATCAAGGGTGATTGAGCCGTTATCCACCACGCTGGCTCAGTGTAGGTTGCTGAGTTTTTTTTATGTACTTGAGAAAGCTGACGACTAAATCTAGAGTTACATTAGGTGCTATTTCGTTAAAATAATTGAAATAAAAAACATTCTTGACATTCAGATATTCAATTTATTCTGTACAGTATATCATTTTATTATTAGATTTCGTACGCTCTCAATGATAAAAATATTAAAATAATAAATTCACACAAGTAAAAGTATATCGTTAGATACAGTAGCTTATGAATGTCTATCTGAACACGAAATAATATTAGAGATGAATAAAAATTAAATTGTTTACTTTGAAGTAATTTTGTTTGTCATTGAGAGAATACAGTGCAATTTAAAATTGACAACATTTAAGGTCATCGCACACAGTACTGACTCAATATGAACTCGAATTCCGATCTGACAAGTTTTTGACTGGCTGCAGAATTGTTTTCTTTACTTATATAGGTTGTATGCTAAGACAGATGGCATGTGACTGATAAATTACATGCCAGAAAATGTGTTACACTATACGCCATGCTACATATGTATATTACTTTGCTTAAATAGGCACCGCGTCAGTGAGAATGATATAGTATATAAATGATGATATAGTAAATGAATATGACCATTAACTTGTATTGTACTTGTTGGAACAACATAATGAAAGTGATTGTAAAAAAATATATTAAGTACTATTTTTACAATCACTTTCATTACGTTTTTTATTCATGGATTGGCTTGCAATTGCCCGCCATCTTACCGAATTTTAAACAATGATGCGGTCTTGAATAATTGTCATTAGCTACTTGGAGACACCAGGATTGTAACTATTAGAATAAAAATCTGTTGTCAACGAGCTTTTTTTATACAATAAGTAAGTTGTGTAAACCATTTCAAATTATGCTGTACGTCACACAATGTAAGGCTCAAATTTCAAAAGTTTGGTTTAACTCGAGTCATTGTCGAGTCGATATGGTATGCGACGACCATTTATACATATACTTCACAATATATTTTAACTTTATCAATAATAATAAATCGCTTCTCTCTTACAAATAATGTGTTGGCACATCCACTTATATATATTTACAAAGGGATATACAATTTCATTTATCACACTTGTTTCGTATCATTCACCTTTATGAGAATACGCCTCAAAAACCGATCATTATTTTACAAAAAAGCGGAAAAAAAATATTTCTAACGCGCCCCGTGGTTTCAACCGCAGTTATAAGTCTAAGTGTCCAAATTTCATCCAAATCCGTTCATTTTGAGCTCGAAGAAGTAACAAACAAATTCACACAAACACTCAAAAATGTTCACATTTCTAATATAAGTATGAAGTAGGATGAAAAAAATTCAAGAAGTAAGGGCTTTACCTAAGAAAGACTTGCGTTAGTTCATGTCATAGTTTTCATTACAGTAACTTAATATGTACTGTATCTTCGCTACAATTTTTCGTAGCACTGATCTGCTACGTTACTTTGTAGCATGAATCTGCTACGCTACTTCGTAGCATGAATACGCTACGCTACTTCGTAGCAACCTTGCTACGGTAGTAGCAGTTGTGCTAAGAGGAAGTCACGGCTACTTGCTTGTTATAGATTTGACCAAATGAATGTGTGGTCATTTATTTGTTATTATTAAGGATCAAACAAACAGGCCGCCTGACAAGGTGGCCTACCGCTCGCCGCAGCTCCAGCTGCGGCAACAGCACACTGCCGCGGCCACTGACAGAGGCGGCCTGAAGCGCCAGCAGTGTTGCCACCTTGGCTTTTGAAAAGGGCTAGTTGGACAGCTAGATATAACAAATTCAAATAATGCCACAATTAATTATTCTAAAGCGGTATTGTAAGCGTATCCTCACAAATCAATGTTTTTGCTTTGTTGTCAAACAACCAAATATTTCCGACTCGATTCTGTACAATTTATTTATGTTTAACTTTTTTGTAACAACATCACGATTTTTACAGTATTTCTAATCAACGTGTTTTTATTTACATGTAATATAAATAACTTTCTTATCTTAATGGATTGCAAGGTTTTTTTTAATTGTAAAGCTCTTAACACAAGAGGAGATATTTTTTACAATAATTTAAGTACATTGAGCAAAAATACTTTTTAGTTCGTGTGATCTATCCTTAGCTGTGCTTTTTAATTTCAAGGGAAAAAAACACGTTATTCTTAAAAAAATACACACTCATACACTTTCGTACATTTTCAGGTATTCGAAGTAAATGGTGCAATAGTAGATTTAGTGTACGTATTTACAATTTTTTGTAACATAAATTTTAACCTTATAACTATTAGGTTAAGGACCAGACCAACGTTTATTAAAGTTTAGCTTAACTTGCTTGGTTCTATTTCAGAGTGACGGCTGTATTTTATGTGTAATTAAAAAACCCAATAACTTAAGCTACTACAAATATAAAATGAGCTATGTGATCGGTAAACTCTCTTGGCTGAGTTGGCAACGCCTCTGCCTTATAAACAAGGTGACTCGGGATCGATTCCAAATGTAAGCTACATCATGTTTGTTAGAGAAAATTGTAAACAAAAAAACGCTCATCTGGCCTTAGCCTAAAACAAAATAAAAGGGTCAGGACACACGATACGTTGCCTGAGTAGACTTAACAACGCAGCTTTTGGCCAAGCCATGTACGTTCAATATTTAGAAATAAATTAAAAATTATATCACAATATTGTGAGTTAGGTGACTTTTTACGAAAGTTACATTTTAACCAGGTATCTGTGTATCTTACCCTTACATTTGCACGTGGGTACGTACAAGTACATATGTACACGTGTTACTACTATTAAAACACGTATTTTACATGCATACACAATTACACACATACATACACAAATGTAAATGTACACGTACTTATGTCTTTTCACACAAATGTAGATCAAAACTGTTTACGTACACATACGTGCATTAACGTACGTCTACGCATGTATGCACATAATCCGTGTTTTATTAGTTTTACACTGTTTACAGAAGGTAAAAATTCAATACAGTTCTATGGTTTTAATATCAAATATCGTGATTACAATTTCGTAGGAACTAATTTCGAAATTGGGCAATCATTTAAAAGTCTTCAGTACCAAAGTATCTAGTATCTAATAAATGATCGGAAACTAGATACCTAATACTTGGTAGGTAATTGTTTTCAGAAATAACTATAGTTCTCTTATTAAGAAAGTAATTTGATAGTTATTAAAATTTGTAATTGGAACCTTATCGTTACGAGCGATCCGTTTTATAACTTCGTTAAATCGTATCCTTTTTTTTTTCAGTAATGGCGTATGGTCTTCAGCGAGTGAGATCACACACACATCATTACCGTCTTTTATATTTTTTTCACTGTGCTTATCCTGTTTAATTATTTTTTTTAAATTTTATCTCTTCTTTTTATTATACGCAGGGTTTGGTTTAGATACTTTGTTTTGTTGTCATACTTAATGTATTTATTTTTTACTATATCTTGTATGACGTATCCTTTAAAACGTATGAAAATTAGCCATCATTCGTTACGCAATATTTTAACAAAATTATGTACTTATGAGCTTATGATAAGATCTTAAATGTTATTTATCCTGCAAAATATTCAAATACCCATAATTTATAAGATATGAGATACCATTACATTTTAATTGACACTCCTCAGGAGCTTCAGGGCCTCACCATACAGGGCTATTAATAATCTACCAAAAAGGTCCTCTTACAATACATAGTTTCTAACATAACTGCCAACTTTGAATAAAATTAATAAATAAACAATAATGAATAAATATTAACTATGAATAGTTTTTTTTTCTCTCAAGACTCGAAACAAAATTACTAAATTAATTAAAGGCTCTGGATGATAATGTCTTTATGCAGTGTGAAATAATGTGGAAATGACGAGTACTTTGACGTTTGTTACTTTGATGTTTTTATTGTAATTTTTTTTTAAATAACCCTGTTCAGCGATTTTACTGCGGTTATTCTCTCTGACACGTCTTTTCCTGTTACTTTTTATGGTTGTTTTTTTAAAACGATTTTTTATAGAATACGATCCACCATCGCAGACTTACGTGACTGTTTTGCAATTAGAATCAGTGATTATTATGTTAGCGTGATGGCGATGGCAATTGTGTGCCGTCTAGCTCACTCGTATGGCGCTAGTAACTTGGCGAGAGCGAAATAGAATATGATGACACTGCGCCGTACACAATAATGTTCCAGGCCTCGTACACACAAAGTGTGTGAACGAGGTCCTAAAATAAGGACCTTAGAGTACAAATTCAGATTGCAACAAAATTAAAATTAGTTCCTACGTCGTTGTTGTTAAAAATTGTTGTAAATCTTAATAAACAATACTAAAGTTGTCCAACAATCAGTTAAACTAACTAATAAAGGCACTTGTTAGCAGCAGCAGTACAGTCCAGGAGGTGACCTCGACGCAGCGACTTGAAGAATTACTGCTGGCCACTGCATCTGAAACAAATGTAGTATGATGAGGCTATGTTGTATTAAGAATTCTAATTGACCAAGCGAGAGTTTGCAGACGAAGCGTCGCTGCTTCAGCCTCGTATGTCCGTCCAGCGTCTGTCCAGCTGTCTTCGTCTACAGGTTTTGCATTTCTCTACCGACTCTTGTGGTCTAAATATCTCGATAGCCGAACGGACATACGAAATCATTTTCGTGAGGTCTCCAACTCACAGAGCCACTTGTTCAAACTAATATTTATATTTAGGGGGTATTTGGTTTGTTTGTTTACTGCGCTTACATGCCTTAGCTACTCAACCGGTCATCATTAAATTTTGCATACAGAACAGAAAAGGTACAGAAAAGGACAGGGTCTTGAAAAAATTAGGGGTTCCTGGGTGACCGCTGGTGAAATCGCAAGGCGATGCTAATAGGTCATAATCATACGTGGTCTAGTCCATATTTTATGTGGAACACGCTTGATTATAGCGCATAAAACAAAACAAGGCGCTCACTATTTATCCGTAAATCCATATGTACATAATATTAGCTATTAGGCAATTTTAGCTAACCATGACCAATCGGCTTTACTGAACCGTTGACGTTGCGTTTGTCTTAAAAAACGGACGAGCTACGAGTATATTCATACTATCCAGAGTTATCGGTATTATATAGGGTGGACTAAGCCAAAAGGGGGTCATTGTACTCATCATTACGAACAACCTTTATATGCAGCCAACCCAAAATCTCGAAAAGAAATCAGCTGTTCTATACAAAAAGTTCGTTGGTCGTCGACAAAATGGGTAGAACAGCTGGTTTTTTTTTTCTAGATTTGAGGATTGACCCCAAAATAGAAGTTGTTCATAATGTTGAGTACAATGACCTCTTTCGGCTTAGTACACCCTTTCCTGCCAACCCTGTAAACAGTATGAAACCATTTTTTTATGCCCATTGTTTTTTTATTAGAAGCGGTTAGGTTTAGCTGAATTGTCCCCCAGTTCAGTCTAAGCGATTGCACCCGGTGGCGTATAGCAATACTTTTTCGATTAGTCTGTCATAAAATTTAGAAAGCTTTACCCGTCTGGCGCTCGGCTTGATTGATTTAGGTAGGGTCAACTGGGGCAAATGCGTCTGTGGGGCGATTGCGTCTTTCGAGAGTTGATGACGAGCCCTTCACAAATTAGGCGCCACTTACATCTTTTTTAAATCTCTAGCTGCAATAATATGTCCAAGATGGCGTTGCCTAATTTGTGAAGGGTTTGTCAGTAATTCTCGAAGAACGCAATTGCCTCACAGACGCCTTTGCCCCAGTTGACCCTTACAGTACTAGATACTGTAACAAAAGCTCAACTTACCCTACAAAAGCTTAAAGGGAGTTCGAGGCCCTACTCCCAGTAGGAAGTATAAAATGTAATATTTTGCATAATGTTCTTAAAAGAAAAAAGTCGCGGAACTCGTCGACTCATTTGCATGGCAAATTTAGAATTTCCGCGCATTATGTCCCGCTTAGGTGAGGTTTAAAAGTTGATTACAAATGTCTGCTTTTTGTTAACTTCTTTTCATTTTTACAAGACTTTTTAGTAATACTTAGAGACAATGTTATGAAGAGGCGCTAGCGCGAACGAAAGTTGTTGTTGATTTTGTATTCTGTATTCCGATTACTTTCCATCATGTCCATTCAAAGGCTGTCTAAAAACAAGACTAAAGGCCGCTTTTATATTACCGATTGTTGTACTCCTACATATTGATCAGTTTAAGTGGCTATAGTCTCGAGAGAAACTTTTTCTTGTAGACAAGCGTGCTCTAATCGTAAGACGCATCAATACTTAGTATTGACTATCAATACTTATCTCATATCTCAATCTCAAATCTCAAATCTCAATATAAGTATCAATACTTAGTATTATACATAAGGCGAGGCAGCCAAATACAAGAGTATTAACGAATAAAAAAGCGTTTGATATTTTTTATGTCTTTGTTGATCACCACTCGTAATCAATACTGCTGAGCGTAGGCCTCTCTTCTCTACCGGTGAAATTTGTAGAGGTAGTTATACCCCACTAGAAGAGCATGAATAAACTATGGGACAACCTTGAAAACAAGAAAAAGCAGCTGTTCCAGACTTGACTAGTAAAATCATATTGTTTTGTACCTAAATTGTGTTTATATCAAGAGGTTTACAGTACAGCCAGAAGACACTGGTACTTATTGAGTAAACTAGAGGTTTATTACATCGCTATACCGCCTACAACGTTATTGGCAGAGACGCGCGTCTGAATATTGTATTCTATTTGATGTTCCGCCTCTCCACGCACATGACTTTGTTAAATATTAAGCGATGTTAGACGTCGGTGGTGGAACGAAATGAGATACGTAGCTGGCTTCTTATTTGGGTAAACTAGCGACCCGCCCTGGATTCGCCTGGTACTTGTAAAGCTTCTGTGAACAATGATCTAGCTGATGGTGAAAATCGCGTCAAAATACGTTACGTGGTTTAGGAAGTGTTATACAGACAAAGAGAATTCAAGAGACAGACAGACTCGGAAAGTGACTTTGTAAAACTATGGAGCACTAGTTTTAATCACGTATTAAGCGAGAATTTGGCGCACTTCGGAAATTTAATATAGGTCTCTATAAATATCTGGGTAATCGACGAGCGATAGCGAGCGAAGCGTCTTTGCTTCATCTTCGACAAAAAAAAATCATAAGTCCGAATTCTGTCTAGATCTCTGTCCGGATTTTTGTTTTGCTTTACAGTTCGCATTTCTCAACTGATTCTCTTGAAAGTTTGTTACTAGGTTCGATAATTACATAGATTTCTGGGTTTCTTCAAGACAAGAGTGAATAGACACCTCATGGGCAAGCGTGCTCCATCTTAGACCGCATCGTCACTTTCCATCAGGTGCGTTGTAGACAAACGTGGGCCCATTCAATTATAAAAAAAAAATATTTTGTCCAGTCAGTTTACGGATGTTTTTCTCAAAATGGAGGACCAACGTCGGCCGCGAGGCCTACAGCTCATAGAGGCACTAGTTAATAAATACGATAGTTATAAATACTCGTTTTAATAAATGTTTAGCAATCTAAACATCACATCAATTTACTATTTAAGAGCAACGTTAACGTTTCTGCTAAACGACATTAAAATAATTTTGAAGTAGTTCCTTATGTAATTCTATTTTATTCCAGAACAACATAAACTTACATCAATAATTTGACACCCACACTTCTAAATTATAAGAAGTGTGGGTGTCAAATTATTCTTGTCTAGCAATGTCTTGGAAAATTTCATTGTCATATAACTAGTGGCTCTGTGAAATCAACGTTTGTCTTCCTCTACAGGTTGCATTCCTCACCCGGTTCTCGTGAAATTTTGTGGGCAGGTTCGATAATTATCACTTTTTTATAAGAGACATTGTTTTTTAAAAGATCGAGAGAAACGGTTAAGTAATGAGAACTGTAGAGGAAGACAAAGATCCAGATAGAATTTGGACATACAAAAGCATTTTCGTCAAAGTTGAAGCAGAGACGCTTCGCTTGCCAACGCTCGCTCGTCGATTATTTTTAACCAACTTCGAAAAAGAGAAGGTTCAATATTCGTTAGTTTTCTTTCTTTTACACATTTTAAGCTGTCCGTTTTCATTTCATTAACTATTACTCTAAAAGATCTATCATGACATTCTTACTTTTATTTTAATCTGCGCATTCTGAGTCAGTATTTGAATTTTTGAAAAAATTAACACTTTTCATAAGTCCAGTTCATCCCATCGCCAGCCAGCGCCAGCTTTTTAACAAATGATGTAAAAACAACATTTTAAAAGAGATATTCACCGGCCCGGCGCGGCAGAGCCCATCGAAACACATTTTCATCTTAATAACGTGTAAAATTTCAAAGAAACGCCTGAATGGACGGAATTTTCTTTAGCAGATTACAGAGATGTTTCAGCACTTTTTTTTAATAATACTTTTTAATTTTGAAGCAAACAAAAGCCTGTTTATCTTCATTCATCATTTTTATTTACAGCGAATGTTGTGATATTGGCTCGTATATTTTTTTTGTAGATTAATATAAATTTCGTGAAATTTTGGGATGTATTATTATTGAGAAAAAAAAAACATTAGGTGGGCTCATAGTTAATAACTAATAACTTGTTTTAGCTTTGAATTTTTGTATTTTTTGTTAGAATTATAACTTTTTCTGAGGTTATCACCTAATTAAATTTATTGGTTATATATTTGCAAGCTCGTCTAAAAACAGACATAAGGAAGAGTTTGGCCACATACCCCCTTCGCTTAAACGTTGACATCTTTGGAATAGTTTTACAATGTTTTTTTTTTTTTTTGATAGAGCTCAAAAATGTAAAAGAAAGAAAAAGACAAAACACTGTATTAACAATTACGAGGCTATACAACTGTTTATTGCTAAAAGGGATGATATATAACGGTGGGGAAGCTACGCTTGAGTTTTCACGCTGCAGAAGCATCACACAATTTATCGTATTCTAGCTGGAAAAGCTATTGCAAAATTAGCTGAAAATGCTAAACAATCTGAGAGCTTACCACGAGTTTTGATAGTTACAAAAACTTTTTCCGTTTCCATACATTCCTATAAAGGCGTGCCTGGCGGAAACATTAAGGAACTAGGCTAAATGCATGGGGCCAAACAAAAACGTAAAAAGTTTTCGTTAATTATCAAAACTATTAGTAAGCCCTTTGGCTCCACTATAAAATTAAGTAAACAATACTCACTATTTTTACTAAACATATACGAGGATATATGCGGCCGGCTCGCGACGTACAGCCGCACGGACATGCTGCGCACGTGCGGCGGCCGCGTGTGCAGCGTCGCGCGACATCGCAGCGACAAGTACCCGCGGTGCGTGGGGTAGTCGTCCGGGTACACGTGGAGGGTCCGCCACGACGCGCGGAGCCCGTCGCCGTCCGCGCCCGAGATGTGGGTCTCCTCGGTTATTACGGGGTCCTGGGGAAGACGGAGCTAATTAGAGAAGCCGCAGGTTATCGTGTGACTGGGTCGTTAGTCATAGAAGGAATGGAGTAGCGCATAAGCGATGATAGCCTAGTTGGAAAAGGCCCGGCTCTCAAGCCAGAGGAAGCGGGCTCAAACCCAGCCGACAGCACTCACCAATTTGTTCATAGTGTGAACATAACTAACTATGTGCGTATTGTGTGTCATCAGCTACACGACTGGAGCCCGGTGTATGGCAACAGGCTGGGCCCCTGTCACATTTGGAACTGAATTTCGTCCGGCGAAGTGTGGGTGTTTATTTTTTATTTATTGTTTTGTGTTTTGAAGTATGTATTATTAGAGGGATTTTTACTTGCAACTATTTAAGTGTTTATAAGTGAAAACTTCTACGGCTTATGTGTTATTACTTATCATCTATCCACTGTATATAATAGCAGCTGTCCGTTTTCCCTGTACAATAAAATCAAAATAAAATAACATAACAAATCGTCACGCCCTTCACTCGAGGGGGCTGGCAGAGGTGTAATACAGCACCCACACTTCACCGGACGATATTCAGTCCCAATCGCCATACAACGGGCTCCAGTCATGTAGCAGATGACATACAACATGAACATAATTATGTTCACACAATTAACAAATTGGTGCGTGCCGTCGGTTAGGTTCGAACGCGCTCCCTATGGCTTGAGAGACGGGCCTTCTCCCAAGTAGGCTGCCATCGCTTTTATCTAAGTATAATTATGATTGATACTAATGCCTAATATGTAGTATCGTAAGTGCTACGTTAGGATACGCTTACGCTAACGTAGGCAACGGCCTACTACTTTGTTGGCAAAATTTCGTCAACATATATTTTATAAAAATGTAGAAAAATAAACAAAAGACAAAATCACACATAAATTATCTTAGAGCCAGCACAGCAAATGTCTAGATGGTAATGTCGTCTGATTTCAAATGTACATGAAGAAGACGAGTTTATGTCTTTCAATCAGTTTTTATTGCTTTTATAGCGTATATAAATAAGTCACGTTAGCCTCGGATGTGCGTCTGTCTGTATGTGATCTGGATGAGACACGAGATTACTTCATACAATAGTAATGTGTATGTAAAACAACTGATCATGTCTGATTCGAACAATAATGCTTCGCTTAGTAAGCTGTGAGCGGCTGACAGTTTGCCTTCAATTAGTCATCTTATATTGTACTTTTATGTAAGTTTTATGTAAATAGTTTATATAGGTGTATAGGTATAATACTCGATGTTTTGTTGTTTCTTTGTATCAATCTTATGTTTATTTTAGTTATTTTTGCACACCCTGTCCCATACTCATTTGTCGTATCCTCTCCATCCTAAGGTTGCCTGGAAGAGATCGCTTTTAGTGATAATGCCGCCAGTTGTTACACTATTTAATAAGTTTTATCTTTATTTTTCTGTTGTTGTTTTGTTATCTGTGGTGTGAACAATAAAGAGTTTATCTATCTATCTTATCTAACCGACAAAAGTTCTTTCGTATGTCCGAATTCTGTCTGGATTTGTGTCCGGATCTTTGTCTTCGTTGACAGGTAGTATTTCTATACCGATTTTCTTGAAATTTTGTAGACAGGTTTGAATTTTTTTTTTGTCGTGGCTGTTTTCGTCCCATCGCGGAATAATTAGCGGTCTTATAGAACCACGATTACAACTGCGGGACGCAATCGGACTCAATAAATATGGCTAGTGTTTGTCTAAAAAGGTAAGTATCGTCCGGCGAAGCGTGGGTGTTTTAATAAACCACTGCCAGCCCCTTCGAGAGCAAGGCGCGACAGTTTGTTACGTTGTTTGTAGGTAAACGTTTGATCTCGTCTCGAGTGGCCGAGGCACGGCTCATTAGAGAGCGAGTTAATTACGAGGTAAAGCCGCTACACACGGCTTGTTAATCCTCATGTTATGCTCAAGCCTAATTTTACGGGTCATTGACCTTCACCTTTGAGAGTTGGAACATTGTATGAAATTGGATTTAGTCTTTTTTATTTAGGTTACTTACATGTTTGAGTGTATGTTAAGTTAAAATGTTAGGTACTTATCAAACCGTAAAATTCAAAGAAAATTTGGTTCCATATCGATGTTCGCGTTTACCTCTAATGAGAGGGAGGTTTTTGTTCTCATATTTTTAAAGGGACTTTTACATAATACTCCCAGGCAATAAACGTTGAATAGTTATACACGGAATAGTTATACAGTGTTTTGTCTTTTATTTTCTTTAAAATTTCTAAGTAAATCGAAAAAGACAGAACACTGACTGTTCCGAGACAACGCAACATAAACTGCTAAGGAAGTAAAATCCATGCCGACCCCGGGTATCCTTACGTAACTACTTAGATCCAAAGACACTCTATCTCTTAAAACTCCTACTGCTCATTGTAAAACGTTTTATGGTAAGCCGTTTGCATTTCAGGCAGTCCAATTGTGGAACAAGCTTCCTGATGTCGCTACCAGACATGCTCCCTCTCTTGCTATGCTTAAGGATGCCGTTAAAAAAATGTATTTATCAAAATTGCCTTATTGAGTTTATTTATTAGTCTTATCTAATAAGTAACTCTATTTTAGTGATATTATTAGTAATAAAATAGTACCTATATTTTATTAACTATAGGTATTTTAAGTGTAAGAATGTATTATACGAGTATTAGTATGACATGTATGTTTATGTAAGTATAATTCAAATAGTTTAAGTAGGTGTATATAACACTCTTATTTTTGTTAGTAAAACCATTTTTTTTATTTGTGTTAATTTTTGCATACCCTTGTCCCATACTCTTTCATACGTATCCTCTCCATCCTAAGGTTGCCTGAAAGAGATCGGTCTTAGTGATCAAACCGCCAGTTTAAGTTTTTTCTGTTCTTTTGTTTTGTTATTTCTAGTGTGAACAATAAAGTTGTTATCTATCTATCTATCTATTTTTAACTTATAGTCAACTGGGGCAAATGTGTCTGTGTGGCTATTAGGCGCCACCTACTTCTTTTTTCTATCTTAAGTTGCAATAATCTGTACTAGATGGCGTTAGTTGCCTAATTTGTGAAGGGTTTGTCAGTAATTCTCGTAAGACGCAATTGCCCCACACACTCATTTTCCCTAGCTGACCCTTACTATTAATTTCCACTATAAATTTCCAACTAAATAAAAAAAGTTTTAGGGATAGTTAACGAATTACGAAGATTGGTGAAAATCGAATCATTCAGGGCCTAAAGAAAGGAATTCGCCAGTCCGCAAATGATGGGACAGAAGCTAATAACATTATTATAAGAAATTAGCTGAAAAAACTGTGGTGCATTTTTAATACAAGGTTCTGCTTTTGCATGTAGTAATATTTAACTTTGTTCTACCTTTCAAAGTAAATGAATAAATTCATAAATAAATTCGGGACATTCTCACACACGGTCGCCTGACCCCATCGCTCGCTAGCACTCAGTCGATTATTCTTGTGATCAATTTATACGGACCCTCAATTTTTTTTCTCGCTAATTTTCGTTCTAAAAGATGTTTACTTTGACGGGTATTATAACATCCTTATACTACTTTTTACTACACCTAAAAACAGCACCTTGTATAGCAAATATTCACCGTGATTCTCAGTATGTCTATTTTCAGTCATTGGTATTTGTCTCTTTAGATAGCAAACGTAAACAAACAATAGGCATCACGTTTCTCATGTTTGCAATATTTTTCTTTAAAAAACGTATAGAATAGAATCTCACAAAGAAAATAGACGAATAAAAGATACGCAGCGAATGTCCACGTCTTTTGCATAAAGCTGCTACTTTGTACAGCAATAATGTTCAGAGAGCCTCATTCCACTGAAAGGGCAGAGGCTTGGATGAATGTATAACTGGACACGACACACCATGTCATTATAACATTACACCCATGGTATAACATATACTCCGCCAGGTATAGCATTCAGAAACACGTAGTGACGTCATTTACAACAAGTTCGAAAGAGACGTATAACGATGACGTCATTTTGTGTTTGCTGAATGCTAGACCTTGTTCTTTTGGATATGCGTAACAGCTATATTTTTATTTTAGCTAACTTCAGTCAAATGTGGAATCTGTGGATGACATCGCCAAGTGTAGTATGTGGCATTAATAAATAAATTGTTATTTCTATAACTTTTGACAAAAAATCCAGAATATGATGGGCACTATACTAGGCACATTTTTTTTTTTACGTTTACAGATTAGGCCCACGCAAATCGGGCAAAGTGCGATGAAATTACTGAGAGTTTACCATTTTAATCTGTACTAAAAAAAGGAAAAATCGATGACAGCCTAGTTGGAAAAGACCCTCCTCTCAAACCAGAGGGAGTGGGTTTAAATTAGTTCATTGTGTAAATATATGTGCGCATTGTATGTCATCTGCTGACTGGAGAGCCTGGTGTATGGCAACAGGCTCGCTCCCTGTCACATTTGGGACTGACTATCATCCGGCTAAGTGTGTGTGCACCTTGCACCTCTGCCCGGCCTATCGGGGGCTAAAGCGTGACGATATGTATGTATGTTTGTATAATATAAATGAATGTGTGATAACGCCGGCTCTCAAGGAAGCTTGACAGCACGCCTCACGACGCTTGCTACAATTTATGTTTCGGGGTGTTATTTTCAACTGTATGGTAGAAATTTTAGAGTATAGTTTGAAATGTTATTTAATCTCGATCTTTCCTCGCCCCGCCTGGTTTGCGCTGGGCCTTAAACACACAACTTACTGAAACCGTATCTTAAGTTACATTCATAAATAATTAGAAGGTAAGTAAGTCAATAAAACTAAACTTAAGTGACTAAGAAAGTCTGAAAGCTTCACATAAACGTTTTAAGGACTTTATCTCAATTTCGTCTGTTTGTCACCTTTCACGAAAACGATTGAACTGAAGTATTAAAGGTCCCGGCATACTAGGTACAGCGGTACTGCTACGGTACCGCTCCAACTCAGCAATTAACTTGCTATTTAAATTAACGCATAAATCGAGTGTCGCATAACATAATATTTCGTAACAAACTTCAAAGTTTGTATCATCGGCGCAAGGTTGCTAGTCTATCGGTGTTTTATCGGATACATTGCGGGGAGTGTGCATCTGGTTTGCATGACCTTATTCTCCCTAGCCCGTTCTTCTATAAAGGAACCAAGAGTACAAAAAAGCGGCATCGTTTTATGGTCGACATACCTACAACACGCACGAAACGCTTTGGTTCCTCGTTTCTCATACGGACCGCTAGAGTGTGGAATACTCTGCCAGACTGTGTGTTCCCTGACACTTATAATCTGGGTGTCTTCAAGTCTCGAGTGAATCGGTTTCTTCGCGGTTAGGCCGCATCAGTGCTTATCATCAGGCATGTCAGCGGCCAAACGCAAGCCTTAATAAAAAAATATTTCGTAGGTTATGTACAATATAGTTATAAACAAGTATATTTTAAAAACTTACAAAGCCCCGGACGCCGGTTTTCATCAAACATAGCTAAGAACACTCCCGACTAATTCACCTTTCAAACAAAACAAAACCAAAATCGGTTCATCCGTTCGGGAGCTACGATGCCGCACACACACACACTCTCTCTCTCTCACACATAAACAAACACACACAATTACGCGCGCGCGCACCAAACCTATAACACCCGTCGTTATTTGTCGAGGGATAAAAAGTAACGGCACGGCGTCGTTGGGCAGTCAGCACGCTGCCGCTATCAGACAACTCAACTGGCAGAAGCGAACTGACCACGGGCTTACAGTGCGCAGTCGTTCCATACAAATGCCCTATAACATGTGTGACTCGCGGTGATAGCAAGCTTGCACCCTTGCAATGTGTATGCAAAATTTATGATGATCGGTTGATCAGTGAGTGGCGTGAAAGCATTACAAACAAACTAACTTTCACATATTATTTCATATTTGTTCTGTATTCCTATTGTAGTATTTCGTGTCTCGCTGTATATTCATTCAAGCCGAACAGTCGGACAATAATGTCCAGATCACCTTATCCTCAGGGGCAGAGCACGATACGGGTAAGACCTTCCGGCTGACATCGTGACGTCAGATATTACTTGTACGGGTGTACTATGTGCAGAATGTGAGATGGCACGCACACTACGGATGGATCTAAAGACCACTTTTTTTAAAGCAGTGATACAGCCTACGATGGAGCACGTTTGCCTAGAAGAAACCGATTCACTCGAGACTTGAAGACACTCAAATTAGTGTCAGGGAACACACACTCTGGCAGAGTATTCCACACTCTAGCGACTTAATCGGTTTGTGGGTAGGTTGGTGTAATTTTTTTCCTATAAAAATAATTATTTGTATCTTAACTCTTCGTTAAATTATCTTGCAAATTTCGTCTAAGATTTTATCATCCGTAAAGATTATCATGAAGCTTACAATTTTAACTGAGCTACCTTTTTATATATGTATTTACCCCATTAGCAATAGACGTTGTATTGTTTCGGGATAATTTACAGTAACTTGTTTTTCTTTCTTTGAAACTTTAAACTCAACAGACAAACACCGTTTAACTATTACGTTTACTACAACGATTATTTTTAATGGGGTGTAAGTTTTAAAAAAGGTAGCTAAGCTAAAATCATAAGTTTCACGATTTATCTAGTAAGAAATGTGATAATACTTAGTAAAGGAAAAGTAAAAAGACTTTATTCCAAATTACACTTCATTTCAATGAATTAATTATTTATGTAATTTTTATGTATTGATGTGATTGTAGGCCTTCCCCAGTTTAGTCTATTGTTTCTTGTCTCACCCTATTCTCTTCCACTGAGTGTACCGTCCCCATTTGCATGGAATAATGGAAGGAATAAATAGAAAACTTAAAAAATAACACAAACAATACTACGATACAAACCACTAAAACACACAGTCATATGGCACATACTCGTATACTACAGCGTTACTAAAATACTAGCATCCTTATCAGCCGCATACCCAACTTGGAAGCATCCGAGCCACTGACATTTGAAACCCAGCTAGCTCCCAACTAGCGAACAATGCCCGAACTAGCTAACTATACTCCACTAGTTACAGTTCACTCCTCCGTGAAGCAATCCATCTTTCGCATCGAAACTATGCCGTAATTTGCATACACATAGTTCATAGCTACATTCATAGCGCCAGCGGCGGCCTTGATAGATCGCTGAAATGGAGCAGCGATCTGTTAAGATGATATTTAGATGAATGACCGCGAAGGGTAGTATGAAACTAAGTATTAAGCGACTGATTCAAGACCCTTGAGTAGGCTTCAGCATGGTAGAATTTAAGGTGTCGTCCGTGTCACGGTCACACTAAAATATTATGCGTCCTAAGTCCACTAAATATAAGGATTGCCTAAATCCTTGCTTAACTAGTTTTATCTGCTTCTAGCTAGCTCCTACCTAAATTTTTTAAGAACCTTAAGCCATTTCTTAAGCCTTGAATATTCGCCAAATGCGTCTATTCAACTCGTAATAGTGAAGAAGCTACGGACCCTACCGATATGAAAAAAATATCACCAATAAGATCATTCTGTTACCTATTAATTAGCCTGATTAAAATATTATATTACTTACTAGATAGCGAGTAAAAAAATATTAAATGAACGTTGTTTTCGTTCTCATGGCGTGCAATACCGTGCTTACGGAGATTACGTTACTATATATTTTTACACCTTCGGATAGGAAATTAAAAATATGATTGATCGTCCTTTTACCATAATTTTAGAGCTAAAATTGAGTTAGTTTAGTAATATTTTGTGTTATTTTGAAGTATTTCGTCAGATCACGTGACCACTGACACCCGCGAGCTCCTTTGCGGGGGACGGGCCAGTCGGCGCCAGCGCCTCACGAAGGAAGGACGTACTCGCCTTGCCGAAAAATATTTTCGCATTTTTTTTCTATTTGTACGTAAATCATCAATTAAACAGTGCTTAATTATCCAGAGCCAATCAAAAAAAGTAGTTTTTCAAGACATTTGATAAGTTTTTAGTGACTTTACTACTAGTGAAAATATTTGGACAATAATTGATCGCGTTGTGAGTAGAGGGTACAGAAGGTTGATCCGATGAAAATGGGAGATGTCACCAAGGCAGCTAGGCGTAACAAAAAAATTGGACTCCAACTAGGTAGCTAAGTGGTAAGTACCTACCTACCTATTAATATTTAATTACCACATAAATATTTTTACCCGTTTGTTCTTATTGTGTAGACTGAAGTGACTAACCCTAGTGTCTGAGTTTTTAGTGGCATATGATTCGGTCTGACGTTTGTTTTCCTGATAAAAATACTTAATAGAAAACTACAGACGTGTCCTCCGACCTATGTTAACTCTCAGGGCTTCACCGTCCATTACACCTTATTGCGATGATTGTTGGATTTAGCCGCCGACGCTGTGCGACCATGAACCTTATTTTGCTGTGATACGAGCCGCGGTCGCGCAGCGTCGTGCTGTACTACAATCATCACGCCACGGCACGGGCCCCATTGTACATGTTGCTCATGATAATTATCCAAGTGCAAGACTTGTCAGAACTGTGCTTTTTTTCTTGTTATGTACAAATGTACCTATATGTGTCATATTAGTACATTGCACAGGGTTATCGGTATAGGGTGTACTAAGCCAAACGGGGGTCATTGTACTCTTCATTATAAACAACGATTACTTTTTAAACTTTTTTATTTGTAATATAAATCGGGGAAAAAAGCATCTGCTTACATTTTGTCGACGATCGATGAGCTTTCTGTATGAAACAGCTGTTTTTTTTCTCGTGATTTCATTTGATTCAATTATTCACAAAAATTATACTAAGGTCAATATACCTAAGCCATTTCAAATTGAAACTGTGGCATACTTGCTGATGCCCCAACACCTAGTTAATAACATAGAAATGGGGAGTATTCTATAGTTAATAATAATAAATAATCCTTCTTGAACAATCGGGTAAAAATAAAATAATGATAATTATTATGTGTACTTACGATGTCAATATCGGAAAGCGGTCGTTGCGTGCGAACGGTGTAATTGACTAATACTATTTTTTGTTTTTGGTATAGCACATTTCCTAAACTAACCTACCTAAACTAGAAACAATCACATTTTTATGTTATAGCTGACCAACCACGGTCCGCAATACATTATTATTTTTAGCAGTGTAGTGAGCATATTTTTCTAACTTATCCTGGTTTGATAACCGACTTCAAAAATTAGGACGCACTCAATTACATTGTATAAATTTTACGAAATGTTTGTTGCAGCATAACTTCGTCATTTATTTTTTATTTGAAAGAATATGCTTACTAACACTCTGATCAGTCACTTTGATCAAAATAAAGTATTTTTTTGTAAAAAATAGTATTTAATACAAAAATTCAAGCATTTGCATTCAGAAAGTAGTGTTCCGAGTTATGGCCATTGAATTCGAAAGAAAAGTTATTACATTTTCTTACAACAATAACCGAGCGAGAGATCGTTAGCGAGCGAAGCGTCTATGCTTCAGATTCGACGAAAATGCTTTCGTATTTCCGAATTCCGTCTGGATTTCTGTCCGGATCTTTGCCCAGACCTGTCTTAATCTACAGGTCGCATTTCTTAACCTATTCTCTTGAAACTTTGTGAGTAAGTCCGATATTTAAAAAGAATTTTCGTGTCTAGGCGGTTATTGGAAATTTTTCAATATGGCAGAGATGTGATTTAAAAAAGGATATATCTGCATAATTGGAAAATTTCCAAAAAACTTTTTGATCCGAGTCAAAACAAAAATTTATATAATTGTCAAACCTGCTCACAAAATTTCACGAGAATCGGTTGAGGAGTGTGACCTGTAGAGGAGGACAAATACAAATACAAATAATTTATTTGGGTATAAAATACATGTGACAATTTCAAATCGGACAGACATCGGTCACGAGATCTCCAGCTCACAGAGTCACTATTGTATGTATTGTTATTTATTTATATTTATTAAATACAACAATTTCTTTGGTAACTGATACCAACCTGCATCTAGTCTTAATAGTTATTTTAATCTAGTCTCTACTGCATGAAGACTAGAATAGTAATATATTTTAAACTGGGATTATAAATTG
The DNA here is from genome assembly GCA_911728515.1 of Peribatodes rhomboidaria. NCBI lineage: Eukaryota > Metazoa > Arthropoda > Insecta > Lepidoptera > Geometridae > Peribatodes > Peribatodes rhomboidaria. The sequence goes on along the minus strand of OU452174.1, from coordinate 17,231,195 downwards.
GTTATTGTTTTATATTTTATGGTATCATGGAAAGAGACAAACGAGACGCTTTGAGTAATATGAATATTGTGTAATTAATATCTTTAAATTGCTCTATTTCATTTTTTCAGAAACAGAGATCAACGAAATTATCAAAGTTTAAACACAAGCGTTCAGCCAACAAAAAATGCAAGTACTGAACTAAGGTGAGTTAAAAGACATTTAACATTATATTATTAGGGTGACAAGCATAGTGCATAGTCAGAGCTATGCCAAGTGGAAATGTTATTGCTAAAGTTATCGTATGTCCGGCGTCCAGCGTCTGATTGCACGGATGTCCGATTGTTTTCCACTACAGATCGCATTTCTCAACCGATATTTGTGAAATTTTGTAAATTTAGGTTTTATTTAAAATAGCGGAGATATGTAATTTGTGAGACGTTGCTCATAGAGCCACTACTTATAATCAGAGTGGCGCTGAACTGCTATGGGCATGCGTGACGCCAGTACAACCATTCACTTAGCGAGCGCGAAGCGCGAGTGAAAAACTTCCGTTTCAGTACTAAAAACTTATCCTATATTTTTATCTACAGATGCCTAGTTCAAAATCATCCGAAAGTTATCAGAGCATCCGAGGAACAGGGACTTTTTCACCTTCGAATAAACTGGTAATCATTTTTTTTTTGTGTACACAATGTACATAAATAAATTATTGATACGAGCGTTGGGACTTAGTATGGTTGCAAATTAATTATTATTTAATATTGTTTTTAGGAACAACAATATCAGTCTTCATTGCCGAATCTCATCGTCGAAGAAGAAGCCGAACAAGAACAGAAAGACAACAGTTATTGGCGTATTATAACATTAGCTTCTTCTTCGTAAAATTTAAGGAAATATCAAGACCCAATGGTTTTGGTTGCGCCAAACAATCGATAGACTTGATTGGAGAAAAGCAAACAGGTCTTGCTTCTAAATTCACCTTTTTGTGAATAAAGAGTAACAATAGTAAATTATGTACCGAGGGCACAAAGCAGTGCCTTACGTCGCGGGCGGCTTATTGTACCTTGAGCGTAACGAGGGAATCTAGAGTTAACTCCCGAGCGCAGCAAGGGAAGATGAGTCCTGAGGGCAGCGAGGGGTTCAAGCCGCCCAAGACAAAAACACTGCTTTATCCTAGAAGCGAATCCTCTTCTAAAAATACTGTCTAATATTATACTCTCTCTAGTTCTCTCTCTCTAGCTAGTTCAATTTTCAAATAAACTCTTCTTACAGTGCTTATTCTGAGTTTTCATTCAATGTTAATCTCTTTGCTTGGAAACTCCCAACTGCAAGCTTCGCTCGAATTTATGTTTCATCTATAAAACCAACATTTGATTTTCATGTGTTAGATTAAGGATGTGTTAATCTGAGCGATTACTGCCTTTAAAGCATTTGATTTATTGATATTTTTTGATTCTCGGTTTATTTTGATTATTTTTTTGGTGTTTGCTAAAATCTAAGCACTATACATGTATTTCAGCTACAAAAGGTTTTTCAATATCCAATCTAAGACCCCTTTAGTCCAGCTAGAGAGGATTTTTTTACTATATTAACTACTAGCTGTTGCTCACGATTTCGTACGCGTAGATAAAAAAAAACTCGTTCCGTTAGTTTCTTGTATTTGTCATTCACAGGTCCCACTCCGAACCTGCACCCTTCTCTCTACCATCATCATATTGCCAGACCATGGTACGGGCAACAGTTATCTAGTTGGCATTGGCAATTGTCTTTATACTGGGTTTGGCTGGCACTGTCCGATTAAAACGTCACGCTCAGACAGGTGTCTATGGCAAGGGTAGCGGGTAGGTAAGCCGTTAACTCGGCCTCCAAGCTAAATCTAATAGGTAGCCAAGTCTAATATGGAGTAGATAGTTACAATTTGTGTAGTAAGTAGGTTATATACTTGTTGGTAATAGGTAGAAGTACTAGGAGTTACTCGTACTATGCCAAATATTTCAGTCTGAATGTTTAGTAGGAATTACCTACTACTCGGAACCAGCCAAGCCAAGTAGGCAGTATATAGATACTATGTATATGTAGTAATTAGGTAGATACTTGTAAGTAGTATCCTTCTTCTTCTACCTATAAGACTTGGCTGGCACCGACTTCAAATAGATGGGTAGCGCTTATAATAATTATATTAATTAATATTAGTGCTTATTTGTGGTTTGGAAGTCGCTTTAATTTTGTTACAATGATCACTTAAAACATCTTCTAACTTGACTTTTATTGAAAATCAGTTTACTAAAAAAATTAAGTAAACAAAATTAAGTCAAAGTGTAGTTTTTTATATCGTAAATTATGACACTTTTGTGCTAAGATTATTACACTCGAGGCGGTATTATAGCGCGAGCCGTATGCGAGCCCACTAATGGAGCCAATAGTGTAAATTATTAACGCACACGCGTTTCATGTGACGTTTTTCATCACACATGCGAGGGGAAAAAACACAGACTTGCATTAGTCAATACATTTTTCTGAAAATGTATGCGCATTTTGCTGCTTTTCCACTTATCAAAATTTTACTAGGCATAATAATAAAGCGAGTACTTTGTTTAAATTATCATACCTAATTAATTGTCAATATTTTGATAAAAAAAATAATGTTTATTTACTGTTATTACGTAGTTATGATACTTTAAATCAAGAATTTAAGAAAAGTAAAAAAAAACTCTTGTTGATTTATTTAAAAAAAAGTCTAGTTTAGTTACTAGTGCGATAATGGTAAAGTAACAGCACACGTGCTTAATAGCTCGGATTATGATCTAAAACTGATGTAATAAAGTCCTTTTTACGAGTGAGAGTGATGAAAAAGATATTAAACACAAACGCGTTTTTAACTTCGAGTAGGTACATAATTATCAGCAAAATCAGGCAAGAAACTATCGAGATAATAATGAGGTTGTAAGTTCTAGGTCCACTATGTTTTCAATCATTTTAGTCATTTTTATACTACCTGCTGATTATGTAAAACAGATTAGTACTACCAACTCGTAGAATACATTTTTTAAGCGGGCCGTCGATTGAATAGCTCTGCTAGTCCTAGTAAATATGTTTTTTGTTATGAGATTTTTGAAATGTTGTAAGCATTGGTTTAGGATAGGTTGAGTAATTTATCCCTGGTACCGGAGTTCTTAGGATGCCCATCAGGAGCCCTATTCTTACGAAAGATATTTTCTGATCAATGTCTCTCTCGTTTTAAAAGTCATAGTGAGAGTGACCAAGAAACATCTCACGCGTCAAGAATAGCCCTCCAGGGCCATTCTTACGATATTATATTATTTCCCCTATTCCTACGCACGAGATATTTTTTGGTCAATGTCTCTCTCGTTTGAAAAATCATAAAAGTGAGAGGGACCAAGATAATATCTCACACTTCAGAGAGTCCGTGGTCTACGATTGTTTTTTTAGATTTTACACGCACGACCAAAGGGAATCAAAACCTTTAGATGCGGGATATTTGTGAGTACATACTTAATCTACCTATACTTATAAACAAACTACCGCGCTCATGCTGCTTATAAGGCTCAACTTTAAAACGCCGTTGGCTTCAAATAATTTAGTAAAAAAACATTACAATAAAGCATAACATCACAGAGGGCTTTCATTTTTAGGCAAAAATATTTTTTTCACGGTGTTTCGTCTGAATTTGTTTGTCTTTGAGAAATGCTAGCTCAATGTTCAAAAGCTTCGAGCGTTGATCACTAGAGGCGCTAAAACCAGCTGAGCGCCGAATGCCAAATGTCATTGGCGCATCTTAACCCCTTAAGAGAATCCTTAATTTATGTCCAACTTGGTGCGCCTTGCGGTTTCACCCGCGTATCCGGAATAAAAAGTACCTTATGTCTTTTCTGTACCTTTGACAAACTGTATGTAAAATCTCATGATGATTGGTTCAGTAGTTCAGACATAAAAGCGTTACAAACAAACAAACAAACTCACTTTCTCATTTATAATATTAGTTAAGATGAGCGAATCTTTCGCTAGGAGTAGTTGAAAACTAGTTGAGCAAGGGACAGGGTAATTCTGATATTTAGAAGTGGCCAATAGAATAAGGCTGAACATATAGGCTCTGCGAAAATTATAACGAATGTACTCTCGTGAATAAGACTGTTATTGCCAGGTAAAGATCCGCTGTATAAGGCGTCAGAACACATCAGTTGCGATAGCAACTGCAAAAAAAAACTTATTACAAATTTAAACCTGAAAAAACTTACAGCGCAACCTTCTGCACGATGTACAGACTAGTCAAGATACGGCGGCCGTATTGCATTTTAATAATAATAATAATAATAAATTCGGGACACTTCCACACACGGTCGCCTGACCCCAAACTAAGCAAAGCTTGTACGATGGCTGCCAGAGACTGATTTACATACTTAGATATTTTTAAATACATACTTAAATAGATATTAACACCCAGACATAGAACGAACACAAATGTTCATCACATAAATGTTTGCCCTAGGTGGGAATCGAACCCACGCCCCCAAGCTCAGAAGGCAGGTTCACTACCAACTGAGCCACCGAGGCAGTAATCCTAGTAATCCTAGTTAATCCGAGAGGATTAACTAGAGCATGAATGTTAAAACAGTAAAATAAGACAAATAAAAGTTATTTCGTAAACCTTGTTAGTCAATATTACCACAGTTACTATTATTAACTGTTCTATAACTCCCAAAACAGAAGACAATCATCATTTGTCGAGGTCACTCGTCAAAGCCCGGCCCGGTCAAAGGCGGCTTTTAATGATTTGTTAGGGCCATCGAGACAAGCCACGTAATTAACCAGCTAACTACCAGCAATCCATCTTTACCATCGAAACTCTGCGGCAGTTTTGTGTACAAACTCTCCATCTATTAGTTTAGCTGTGTCCAAAGGCGGGCGGGGCCAGAGATAGTGGACATTCATCATCTTAATCCGTCCTGGCGATGACAGAGAAGTGGTCAGATTAACATAAAGGTTTAGAATTTGGGAGCGTGAAGAGCTATATTTTGCGCTTTAATCAAAGTGTCATTTGGGTATTTGAAAGTTAGCTCAGTGAAATAAAATGTTTTAAAAGATGGCAGCTATTTCTTTTGGAAGAAGTAAGTCATCTTTCGTACGATTTAGTCGATTATTCCGACTATAGTTTCAACCGCATTCGGCGGTTATCAAGGCGAGTGCGCGCGGGCGGCTGCGTCTCGCATAGCACACCATAATGTGAAAACCACGTCAGTTTCCATAATAAAATATCTTTCGTACTGTTTGTGCGGATTTCAGTTTTAATCGAAACGACTAGACAATTTTTTTTCATAAAATCATTGAAGCTATACTCACAAAATTTCAAGAGGATCAGTTAAGAAATGCGACCTTTCGATAACAACAGAAATCCGCAAAGAATTCGGACATACTCGTACGAACAAATTTTTGTCTAAGCTTTTTAGTCTGAGCACAGACGCTTTGCTCGGTAACGCTCGCTCGGTCGATAATGACAGAAGTTTGTATGTGTGTTTGTTACTTCTTCCTAAGTTTCCTTGTTTGTTTGTATGTGTGTTTGTTAGTTCTTCCTAAGTTTCCTTGTTTGTTTGTATGTGTGTTTGTTACTTCTTCCTAAGTTTCCTTGTTTGTTTGTATGTGTGTTTGTTACTTCTAGAGTTACCCTAAACACTGACACATTCACTCTACATATAACCGCACAACACCAGCCAGTTACCCAGCTAGTTTTCGAATAATATCTATCTCGAAACGAATCAACATAATTCAGACCGCCAAATCATACCTAGGTATACCCAAAGTTTGGCATAGTCAAACAATCTAAGTTTTATCTAGAAATCCTTGAAACAGGACTTGTAACAAAGGATTTCCAGGGACCAGGACAGATTTTATTTGTACAACAATTTTATGCTAATAGAGAACTGGAGTTGTTTGCTTAGGATCCAATAAAATATTATTTCAGGTAACTTTCTTTGTGAGGTTCTCTAAAAATACGGCTATAAATAAAATAGAATAACATTGAACCGAGTTACATCTACATTCACCCTTTGACCCTTCTTTGGTCGAATAATTTATTAATTAGCTAAAGAATTTTTATTGTATTTTTTATTGTATTTCTCGAAATTTAAAATAATTTTGCTTTCATAACATAGCATTTCGTTACGCCTTTTCTCTTAAAGGGGTTGGCAGAGATGTTAGGGTTACAACACCCACACTTCGCCAGACGATATTTAGTCTGAAATGTCACACGGAGCGAACCTGTCGCCATACATAGGGTTCATGTTATCTATCAGATGATACTTCATACGCACATGTTATTATGTTCACAAATGAACGAATTAGCGTTTGCCTTCGGTGGGGATTGAACGCGCACCTTCTGTATGGCTTGAGAAGCGAGGTTCATCAAACTAGACTATCATCGCTTAAATTGCATCTGTGAAATAGTTTTCTAAAAAAAAAACTAATATTGAACTGGATGCGCCTCGCGGTTTCACCCCCGGGGCCAGAGGAACCGTTAACTCGGTGGCTCAGTTGGTAGTGAACCTGCCTTCTGAGCTTGGGGGCGTGGGTTCGATTCCCACCTAGGGCAAACATTTATGTGATGAACATTTGTGTTTATTCTATGTCTGGGTGTTAATATGTATTTAAGTATGTATTTAAAAATATCTAAGTATGTATATCAGTCCCTGGCAGCCATAGCTTTGCTTAGTTTGGGGTCAGGCGACCGTGTGTGGAAGTGTCCCGAATTTATTTATTTATTTTCGGGAGAAAAATTACCCTGTCCTTTTCTTTACCCCTGACAACGTGTATGCAAAATGTCCTAACAATGGCATGGTTGAGTAGTTAAGCTATGAAAGCGTTACAAAGAAACAAACTTTCACAAACACACTTCCACATTTATCCTACTTTTATTATAAACGCGAAAGTTTGTAAGAATGGATGGATGGATGTTTGTTACTCCTTCACGCCAGAACGCCTGAACAGATCTAGATAAAATTTTACACAGTTATAGATTATGGTTTAGAATAGCACAATGTATACTTTTTAACCGCGGATGAAACCGCGGGCGCAGCTAGTACATAATAATTACTTATTTAGGACAAGATTAGCTTGAATCAAAGATTTTGAGTGAAGTGCTTACAAGCATCTTACATCTTTAAATTTATGCCAGTGGACTCTGAGACCTAGCTTCGCTAAGTCAGTGCACACGTGCACAACTTTGTTGTTTTTGTAGAAATGTACAATTATAAAAGACAAACAATCTGCTATAATACAGCAAACAGCTGCTTACTAGCCAAACTTTTTATCAGCGTAGTTAAAATGAATTACTATGTAACACTTTTATTTTATTTCAGTTTAGGCGAGTGGCGGATGTGAGCACTAAGACAAACATCACAGAAACACACTAAATGTCATGATTTTTTAAGTGACAATAATTAAACATATGTACATATTGTCACGCCTTTCCCCCGAGGAGGCTGGCAGAGTCGTAATACAGCACCCACACTTCGCCGAACGATATTCAGTCCCAAAAGTGACAGAGGGCGAGCCTGTCGCCATACACCGGGCTCCAGTCATGTAGCAGATGACATACAATACGCACATATGTTCACACAATGATCAAATTGATGCGTGCCGTCGCGTCGGCTGGGTTCGAACCCGCTCCCTCTGGCTTGAGAGGCGGGCCTTCTCCCAACTAGGCTGCCATCGCTTAAATCAACAATAAAATAATAATAATAATAATACGTTTATTATGGAACAAACAACACAAGGTATTACAAATTTACCGATCGATGACACCTGCAGAAGTGTAAAACTGAGTCACAGATGTCAACGCCCTCGTCCGAAGATTTTCACAATAGTTCCGTAATTATTCTAAATTTTCGACAATAAATATTCGACAATAATCGAATACATACATTTCATTTATTATCATTTCATAGTACACCAATATGTCTAATATTTTACTATGAAAAACGTGCCCATAGTTGCTTCAAATAAAAACAATATAAACGTTCACACAACGCCGCCCTACAAATAAATAACTCAGGCCATTTAATCCGGTTTCCGCTATGTCCGGTTTTCCGGGCCGTCTGATTGGGGCCGTATTGTAGCTTATTGTGTTAGGGGGCTAGCAAGTTGTTGCGGGACGGAACAAATAGGTTTTTTCATAATTTTATTGGCAAGTGTTTGACACTAATTATTATTATAGGCTTTTATAAAACTTATTGTTAAATAAAAGTTGTTGGTTATAACCACTTCCTGACGTTGGATCGGAATCAAATTTGGTATACTTTTGTGTTTATGGTCACATATCGTCAAGCTTTTTCCCCCGAGGGGGCTGGCAGAGGTGTAATACAACGCCCAACCTTCGTCGAGCGATGTTCAGTCCCAAATGTGACGGGGCAAGCCTGTGCTAATAAACTGGCTCCACTCATGTCGCGGAGACATACAATACGCACATAATATTAAGTTCACACAACGAACAAATTGTTGCGTGACATAGGCTGGGTTTGAACCAGCTTCCTCTGGCTTGAGAGGCGGGCCTTCTCCTACTAGGCCATCATCGCTTCATTTTTAGTTACAATGTAATGATCAAAATATAGTATCGTTGAGCTGGTCTGATGCTGGAGTCGGAAAGTGGCTGTAGGAACTCTTCGATAGTTAATAGTAGACTGGCCGTGTTTGGCTCATTTTGATCAGCTTATGGTTCTGCTCTTAGCTTCTTAATTTTTATTTTTATCATCATTACTCGAATTTACAGTTTATGTTAAATATTAATCAACCAAAAAATATTTTTTTTCTTTTTATCAAGCTAGAGGAAGAAAGAGAGGAGTTATAAAGAAAGAGGAGGATGAAGAGATTAAATAAAATAAAAAAACAACACTTCCTTTAAAATATTGAAATATTCTGTACCGTTGGTAACACAAACAAAGTAATTAAAAAATTCAACTGTAATTTCAATTAAATACCAAAATCATCGTGAGTGACGTGAAGCAAACCTAAAACTAATGAAAACACAAGCACGCCCGCGGACGGCGGCGGACCGTCCTCAAAGCACCCTATTATCAAGGTAAATAAGTAATATCCTCCAGCTTGACCCTATCAAACCGTAATCAGCTTAACCCACAAGGCGTCACCTAAGGGCTGATTCATACCGAGATGACAGCAAGATACGTCCCACGCGTACGTTACTTTACAGTTAACATATTTCATGACAATGTTCCGTACATGACAGCTAGATTAGCGTGGCGTCTTTGTGTGAATTGGCTCTAATAGGCGTACCATACGCTCCAGTTTCCCCACACTTTTGACTGTGACATGAATGAGGCCTGCGCGTACTTAACTGAGCCTGATCGTTTTGTTACCAGACGGCTCAGTTAAGTACGCGCAGCCCACATTGTCGAAGTCTTCGGCGTCTTACCCACATTTTTAACTGCCAGACCCGCCTTGAATACTGAACGCCTAACCACACGCACGAACAAGTACGCGTACTCCGGCCTGTAGCAAACAAGTCTAAGTCGCACAGGCCATGCCGTGGGGTTGGCGCGGTGTGCAGTTTTACCAACCACACTGTGTTCAAGCCTGGCCTGCGCAGTTAAAAGTGTGGGGAAATTGGAGTGTATGGTAGAACTATATGTCTACTCTACGGTATACATAGTCGACTCTACGGAAGAAGTATCACGAAACTTCGTAGAGAGAGACAATGAAATTACTAATTTCGAAGTTTCGTCATTATCATCGATCAACATACTGTTAGGGCTCTATTCTGGAGTTTGTGATATTAATTCTGCCACTGTCTATGTTATTAGAAACGTCATAAGAGTGATCGAGTTAATATCGCATGTGCCAGAATAAGTTCTCTGGTCATAGATTTTTTCCAAGGAACGCTATTGGCTACAGAGTTTTGTAGTAGATCGATTTTGTTTGGTCATGTTTTGTGTCAATATAAATGTATTTTTTTTATAGTACACTAGTTGCGCCCCACAGTTTTACCCGCGGTCCCAAGGGAAACGTTATTTTTTTCGGGATAAAAAGTACCCTATGTCCTTTTCTGTATCCCTGACAATGTGTATGCCAAATTTTACGATGATCAGTTGAGTAGTTAAGGAGTGAAAGCGTAACAAACAAACGAACTCATTATCGCATTTAAAATATTAGTTAGGATTATGAAGGATTAACAACCAAACCTATATACGTTATTTAAGTTAATTATAAATTTCTGTTTAAATTTTTAATTATTTAATAAACTAGCTGCGACCCGCGGTTTCACCCGTGGTCTCACAGGAACCGTTAATTTTTTCGGGATAAAAAGTACTCCATGCCCTTGTCTCTATCCCAGACAACGTGTAAGCAAAATTTCATGATGATCGCTTGAGTAGTTAAGGCGTGAAAGCGTAACAAACAAACGAACAAACTCACTTTCGCATTTAAAATATTAGTTAGGATAATAATGTAAATTATCTACAATTCAATATTTCTCGACACACCGGTTTTCGTTGTACGATGTCCGTCACTACCATCACAATTTTGTTCTGTCAAGCCAAACATTTTATTAAATTACAACTCAAATTCATAATTTCACAAAAGTCAAGTAATTTTACGTCAAGTAATAATAGACTCCCGGAATTCATCCTAAGCATAAATACTTGAGTAAAATCCGCCAATCTGACTCGATCAAATTTTAATAAGGGAAACCGACGAGGTGTTACATAAAACAGCTCATAATCAAAAATGTCTATTAATATCGAATTGACCCCTTTACAAGATTTAGGTGCGGAATTAGCAGTAAACAAAGTTGGCTCAAAACGTTTTTGATTTGATCATATAGGTCTAAACAACAGCTTTACACGTTGTAGTATCTCTATTTCTACGTCACAGACCACTTGTTTAATCAGCCGTTTAATTCACAGCCTAGCCAATTTACTAAACGGCGTCGTTCAACTAGCTTCCTGAATGATATACAGCCATAGAGTCTTAAACAACATTTAATAACTTGACTGGCTGATGCTCAGGCCATTCATGCAATAGGATGATTATTTGCTAAAATTACTGTTTTTGGATGAAGAAATGGGGTTTGAATTAAGTATGATCCGAAAATCGGTAAAACGACCCGATATTCTGATAGACATGATATTTAATCCTAAAACCTCACCTGCACGATAAGGTCGCCCTTGTACTGCCGAAAAATGTATTTTAGTTTTTAAGATTTTCATGTAGTTTTTGGTGTGCAATAAAGATATATTGTATTGTATTGTATTGTATTGTATTGTATTGTATTGTATTGTATTGCACGACTCCTTTATCAGGGCAAATCCGACTTGAATTGCTTAGGTTAGAAGTTAGCTGCCTTAGCCTTCGTGGTTTTTTTAAACAATCCGTAAACTCTCCTACTTAAATGACTTGGCTAGGCAATTAGTAGTAGGGTACTAGGGTAGTGCTAACCGGGTAGCAAACTCTGGTGGGAGGCTTCGGCCGTGGCTAGTTACCACCCACCGGACCAAGCCATGCCGTGAAATGACCTAGTCGTGTTTCGTGATGTAGTCCGGTGTAACCGTTCCCAAGACGGGTCTGAGCAGTAGTACACTTGTAGCGCCTCACTCACCTGCCGTCTTTGTACTTCTTCACTCTAGTAAACTTTAAGGCTAGGGGAATAAGTACCTTCTAGGTCGTCGTGCTCCATCTTAGACCACAACGTTGCTTAACATCAGGCGAGTTGGTGGTCAAACGCCGACCTATTCTACATAAAAAAAAAAAAAATTGTCAACGTTGTCGATCCAAGTCATTTTTCCCAGCCATTTGATTGAATGGCTGAACATCAGATTGTTGGCGCCGTTTAGTAAAGAGGCTAGGCTGTTAATTGAACGGCGAATTAAGCTAGTTGGCCGCGACATCCACATGGCAAAAAACAAAGCCGCTTTTCGGCTCTCTTTGTCTCTCTATCTGTATTATCCGCTAATTCCTAAAATCCGCAACGGAGTGATGTGATTTTCACTATCATTAAGGTAATTTTTCTCTGAAGGTTTTACGGATACCGTCCAAAGCACGAGCGGGTCCCTAGTTTTTTATAAATCACATTTCACACTAGTACCTGTAAGATTTCTTATAGGTACTAGTGTGTGTGCGGGAGTTTGTATGTGTGTGTAATTTTTACTTCTTCATGCTGTTAAACAGTTTAGTGACAAACATGTTTGCTACTACACTGTGTGTGTATGCATTCATTCACTCGCTCAATCACTCACGAAATTTCCCACGAACAATATAAAAAGCACAGCTAGAAAAACCGACTTCTCATCCTGTAATTCGTTATCCATGTAAACAATTTTTAGACTATTGTCGATATGTTAAAAGCTGCTTGACTGAATTCGGTAAAAAAATATATAAGACCACCACTGGTATGATCTACCAAAAAAGAAAATAATCATTAAAATTGATTCACAATTATATTGGCGGAGTAATCGCGTAACATACATACAAAAAAAAGTAGTTGAATTGAGAACCTTCTCCTTTTTGGAAGTAGGTTAAAATATTCTTTTTTTTTATCCGTTTTTATACTACAAAAAAGATTTAGTATTATCATTTATAATAGTAGTTTATTTACTAACATAATATTAAAAATAAATTAATTCATTTAGCAACATTTTTTTTTTAAATTGTGTCATAAATCGTAGAACCCTTACTGTGGTACAAATGTAGTGTGGATTAGGGGCCCGCGACCTCAATACCGGAAATTAAACCTCCCGTGTGAAAATCTTTGTAAGGATTTCATTTTCACTCTTTGAAAACGTTATTATTATAGCCTTTTGTTACCGAGATGGTTCGCCAATTTCGGGGAATTTCACTTTTATTGCCTTTTTAATATTAACTGATGTTAGGGTAGGGGTATCAGCTGGTGCTAGGGTAGGGTACTTATTAACTGATGTTCAGGGAGGTATTTAATTTTTATTAAATGCTCTTTTATTGCTAAAGATGGGATTAAGATAAGAGGTACATAAATTTGGGTTGTTATAGTCATTGTTGGTTTATTTGCATTATTTTGTTGTTGTATGACAGGGTTAATGATTTTTTTCAGTTCTCTTTTTCGCTTGGTTTTGATAAACAAATACATTCGTTCGTTATTGAAATTAATAGAGATATAAGCTTGATTGATTGTTTATTGGTCTAATGCCCACTTGCTCTGAATAAAAAGATTTCCTAAGTCCTTGCTTAACTGGTTTAAACTACTCCTAGTAGAGTACGTAGCAAGAAAATAAGTACAGGCTACCTACTCTACTTACTTTCTTGCAAGAACTTTTAGCCATTCCTTAGGATACACTGAACTTAGTGTGCCCAATAAGCTAATATTTCGCTAGGAGTAAGTAGCATAAAATAGTTTAGTAAAGTCCTACAAAATTTGTATATTTAGTGCAAACGGGCTTAAGAGACATATTTAAATAATTTATTTTAAGGAAAACATCGATGAAATTCTAATTACTTTAAATTTAATTATAGGTCCTATTTGGAACGCGAAATTGGAAAAAGTTAAATCTAAACTAGCTAAAATAAAACGCGTCGAATTGAGAACCTCCTCCATTTTTTCGTCTGTTAAAAAGTATAGATTTTCTTATTAATACGCAACATAACAAAGACAAGAATGCGTCATACTCGTGTTTGGGTGCTGCTTGCGGGTCGCTGGTCTGCTCGTGGTGTACTCACAATGTAATAAGTAAATTTGATAACCTTTAACCTAACCTTAAGTTAAGACTTAATAACTAGCCCCCTCTACCTTTATTCCCCTTAAATAATAATTAAAGATTTATTTTAACAAAGGTCACAGTCCCTGAAGTCCGTGCAGTGTACTTTTTAAACAAAAAAATATAAAAAAGACAAGGATAAAAGATAATTTATAAGATAATTTCGAGGATAAGGTATATTTTCAGCTTGTTCAGTTTTTACAGTAAAGCATTCTAAACAGTATCATACATTAGTTTTTATCAAGTGGATATATTATAAGCGATGATGGCCTAGTTGAAGAAGGCCTGCCTCTCAAGCCAGAGGAAGCGGGTTCAAACCCAGCCGACATCTGCTACATGACTGGATCCCGGTGTATGGCGACAGGCTCGCCCCTGTCACAATTAGGACTGAATATCGTCCAGCGAAGTGTGGGTGTTGTATTACAACATTGCCAGCCCCTCAGGGGAAAGGCGTGACGATATGGATATATCATATAACTATGGTTAGCGAATACACAAAAATATGGACAAAATTTAAAGCCCAACTAATAGCATGTAAAGCTACTACAGAGATTATTACTCTAACGCCATCTAGGATAGAAAATATAACGTATTTTCTAGGACCCAAGGTCACATTTCCATTGTACTCCAACAAGGCAGCGTCCTTCACCCTACTCTATTTAAAAGCTTTATCTCATAAAGTGAAACGTCAAGCCACAATTTAATAAAGTCGCGCGCAGAATAATAAATATCATAACACAATAAGGTCCCAATCAGACGGTCCGGAACCGTCCGGACCGGAAACCGGATTAAACACCACGCTTTGTTTATACGGAACCCGCGTGTGAAAAATGTTTTATTTTATTTGACGGCGACAAATCTGCCTTAGCTCTTCGCGTGGAATTTTCTTGAGTCTTAAGAAATTATGCGTGTTTATTATAGTCATACATTCGCACATCTTTATGCTGAAGCTTTATGTGGCTGCTAGAAAATTTCGTGCAAATATTGTCGAGATGTGTAGGTCTAAAAGTATAAATAAAAAAAAAATAAAAAAATCCCTGACACCATTTTCATCAAAACATAGCGTCGAACACTTCCGACTAATTTCCCCTTCAAACAAAAAAAAAAACAAAATCAAAATCGGCTCATTCGTTCGAGAGCTACGATACCACAGACAGAGACACATACAAACACATACGCACACGCACACACAGACACATACACATATACTCAGACAAGTTAAACTTATAACACCCCGTCGTATTTTGCGTCGGGGGCTAAAAATAGTAGCCCCCTTAAAGTTAAACGTTATTTAGTCTCGAAATATTTATCTAATGTTTTGTCTTTTTCGATCGAGTTTTAAAATTTAAAAGAAAGAAAAAGACAAAACACCCTTTAATTATTCCGAGGCCGTACAACGTTTATTGCTAAGGCAGTAGGTGTATATAGTAGGCATACTCTTAAAATGTCTTCTTTACGATTTGGCTGCATACTCTTTGATTGCCCGAATACTCGCGATATCCGAAAAGTATGGCCAGAATTAGAGTGCATAATTGCCCAATCACATTGCTAAAATCTCCGCTCCACTTCAGTGGAAGCATTGTGATTGGGCAATTATGCACCGCTCCGCTCAGCTCCGCCTCAGTGGAAACGCAGCCTTATTGCTCGAAGCGGTGGTTAGGTCTCTCCCAAAGTAAATTAAGTTTTGAGCAGCAGCCCTCCGTGGTTTGAACGGTACCACAGCTCGCAGTTCATGTTTAGGTCCTAGGGGTGTCTTAAAAACTTTGACGCTTAGAAATCTCAATGGGTAGGTTAGGTACTCGCTTACTTGCTTTCAGTGATTATACCCTCAATGCTCGTTTCTCTAGTTTAAGCTGAATGCAACCTGTACTAATGTACCTACTTAGATACCAAGCAAGCAGGTACGAGTATGTTTAATAGACGGAGCGAGCGCTAGCAAGCGAAGCGTCTATGCTTTAGCTTCGGCAAAGATGCGTTATGTTTGTCTATTGTCTAGCTTTTGTCCGGCGGTTTTCCTCCACATGTTGCAATTCTCAACCAATTATCTTGAAATTTCGAGAGTATTACTCATTTACAATAAAGTTTATTTCAATTTAGTGGTAGAGCCTTCTATCCTTCTGTCCTTCCTTAGAGACCTTCTATCAATTAGAATAGTTATTGTTTACAGACTCCCACGCCATCTAGTTTAGATTTTAGAACTTAGTAAACTGTTCAAAATGAAAGCAGGTTTTACTAATAGTTTAGTTAACTACCTAGTCAACTGCATTAAGTTAATCACATTGACGATTTTAATCATAAGCAAGAATGAAAGTAAACACTAATTAACCCCATTCATCAACTAACCACTTTTTCTTTCGCTTCGAAATTCTAAAATAATTAAACGCATAAATTTCTAAATTCATTTCGTCGCCCCCCACTGCTTAATCACTTTTGGGACATCAAAAATATTAAACAATTTGTTAGACAAAGAGCCAGAGGCCAGTTTTGTCCCGAGCCCCATTTCCAAGCTCAAGTGACGTGTAAAAATTATAATGACAGTAGAAATTATCGGAACAATGGTGCCTCGAACGCGCAGACACAATACAATTTTGCATTTTTATATTTAGGTCACTTTTAGCAAGGAGGGAGTGGAAAAGGTACTTGGAAAAGGCATCAGTTTGGGGTAGGTAATGAAGTAGGTATACTTAACAGAGTTGAGTGTTTAAGGTGATTCGTTTTTTTTTCGCTTATAACGGTCAATTTAAAACTGTAACTTTAACCAATGCTAAGTGTATTTCCGCTCTAACGTCGCATTAAGTATGTTCAGGTACGTTAGGGCATTTAAATTTTAAACTTTTTTGTTTTTACTTTACAGATATTTTTATTAAATTGCACACCTGTTCCATTGCGCACCTGATTACTCAAATAGGACAGTAAAACCTTGAGTCGTAAGTTAATCATACATACAAAAAAAAAACCGCCCAAGTGCGAATCGAACTCGCCCACAAAAGGTCCAAAAAATCTATGAAAACGGCAAAAAATCACGTTTGTTGTATGTATTTCCCGTAAATATTTAAATATCCCCTTAAATATTTATTTTACTCTGTTGTTATAGCGGCAACAGAAATACATCATCTGTGAAAATGTCAACTGTCTAACTATTGCGCCCCTTTTCACCCTTTGGGTAAAACGGGCGAAACCCTAAAAAACAAATAAGTACAGTCGAATAGTGAACCTCCTCCTTTTTTGAAGTCGGCTAAAAAATGTGTCTAGACACGATGACTAAATAAACCTTCACCTCTTCACGGTCTAGTAGAATTTGAAACTTTAGATTCTAGACCTCGTTTAAGACGATTCCAAACTAAAATTACATGATTTTGAAAGTGCTGAGACTCACATTTTCTAAAGCAAAAATTGTAAATTACGCGCCTAAATAGTTTTTTAGACAGTCGTTAAGTCAATTTAGCTTTTAAAGTCGAGTAAACGTACTTGCTTCGCAATTTATCGCACCTAAACATTTTGTTTACGAATTCCGAAAAATAAAACCTAACTAAGATATTTTTTAATGCTTTTTGGTGATTGAATTTAATTTTGTTTTGAACCAACTTCCAAAAAGGAGGTTCTTAATCCAACTGTATGTTTTTTAATAAAGAAAAAGGGGAAAGTGGGGAAATGCTAAGGTGTCGTGTCTGATTTCTGATCCGTGAGTTCGTCGTCACGGGAATCTATGGTGGGCGTTAGACTTTACGAATGTTAAAATAAAGGGACTGCAGTGTTGACTTTTCACTATTTTCATTATACAGATACTTAAATTACTAAATTTGTGAAGGATTGCTATTATAATTAGCAATTTTAAGCTAATGGTTTGCAAAAGACCATTTCGTGCGACCGCCGTCAACAAAGTTAAGTGAATGAATGACAGACATGACATGACGTTCGCCCGCTACCCCAAACGCAACTGCATTCGGTTTTGACCGCTCTAAATTACCATTTAGTCTAGCACAAATCGATTAATCGTTAAATACATAGCAGAACAATAATACCATAATAAACCGTTTTTCATTATTTAATCATGTCACGCGCCGTCATATGTGTTGCGCGATTACTCCGCCAATAGTAATTTGATTTTAATGATAATTTCTTTGTTTAGTAGACCATACTTTAGAGGTAGTCCTGTATAAATTTTATGAAAATCAGTCAAGGGGTTTTTAACATTTCAACTAAAGTCTAAAAATTATTAATGTGGATGACTTCCCATCCTCGGGTTTTTTAAACTTTGCTTTTATATTATTTTATAAGCAATATAAACATTAAGTAGGTACTAAGGGTCAACTGGGGCAAATGCGTCTGTGGGGAAATTGCGTCTTTCAAGAATTACTGACAAACCACAAAAATTAGGCGCCACCTACGTCTTTTTCTACCTTTAATTGCGATATTCTGTACAAGATGGCGTTGGTTGCCTAATTTGTGAAGGGTTTGTTAGTTATTTCTCGAAAAACGCAATTATCTCACAGACGCATTTGCCCCAGTTAACCCTATTTAGTGTCTCATGATATTGTTGAGGGTTAAAAAGGTAGTAGGTGAACGTGGCTTATGACCGGCAACGCGTTGGAGCGGAGACCGCAGCAGTCTGTGGAAAATGGCAGATATTGTGAAGAATTTAACTAGCATTATAAAAACTCCTAAGTAGTTAAAATAATGGACTATGTTACACCACTATTTTTAATAAGCTAGCAATATTTTCCACATCATAAGAAACAAGTAAAAAATGCATGAAAAAGCGATGAAAGTCTAGTTGAAGAAGGCCCGCCCCTCAAGCCAGAGGGAACGGGTTCAAACCCAGCTGACGGCACGCACCAATTTGATCATTGTGTGAACAAATGTCCGTATTGTATGTCATCTGCTATATGACTGAAGCCCGGTGTATGGCGACAGGCTCGCCCGCTGTCACATTTGGGACTGAATATCGTCCGGCGAAGTGTAGGTGTTGTATTACACCTCTGCCAGCCCTTTCAGGGGAAAGTCGTGGTTATGTTATGTTGCTTAACAAAGAACTTTTACTTTGTAACCAACTCTGAAATCGCAGAAGAAGCAGGTGTTCTAAAAAAAATCGACCAAGTGCGTGTCGGACTTGCGCACGGAGGGTTCCGTACAGTTGTTTATAAAAATGGAAAAGAAATCTCATTTGTTATATGGAAGCCCCTTAAATATTTATTTTACTATGTTTTAGTACATGTTACTTGTTATGGCGACAACAAAAATACATCATCTACGAGTATTAAAATTTCAACTGTCTATCTATCACGGTTTACGAAATACAACCTGGTTACAGACGGACAGTAGAGTCTTAGTTATAGGGTCCGTTTAACCCTTTGGGTACGTAACCCTTAAAACGTATGTAGCCAATAGATATTTCTGTCAAAATAAATGTAAGCATAAAACTACGACACCCGAACATCACAATACGAATGATGAAACTTTTATGAATGGAGTTTATAATGTAATAACCAGCCGCCGCAGCCCGTCCGTTGATTCACATGAAGCCGTCCGTGCAATTTGCAGCTTTCTACTCGTCATGCCCCTAATGAATGCACGCAAAAATATCCTGTATTGGCATGTTAATCTACGAGAATTCATGTCGAATATATGTAAACGAATGTATCGCATTCACAATGAACGCATAAATTGGGATTTTTTTTGACAGTAGCGCTGTGAATTAAATGCAATACAGATCTGTTGATTGGTGGATTGGAATTCTGTTTCAATTGGAGGTGATATTTGCAACCGCGACAACACTTCATCATACATATACACAGGATATAATTATAAATATAACGGATAAAATATATACAGGATCATAATTATTAAGAGCTTTATGGTATAATAATAAATGCTCTGCCAGCTATAAATTCTTGTCGTCACTTTTTGACATGCAAGAACGTGACAAGGCTATGTGTTAATATATCGATGACGGAAATTTCAATTGGCGTAAGGGACATTTGGTCGAAAATGAGTTATGAATGCCACTATACTCAGTTTTTTCCGCTCTTTCGAATGGTATATTTGAAATCTCTCTATCTCAAAAAAAATGTCCGTTACTCCCCAACTTTTTTTAGGCTTAGATCAAATATTTACTCAAAAAAATGCTTTAAGTAACATTTTGGTTTTAATGTGTGACGTAAGGGCTTTCCAAAAAATATTTAGTGGTGAATTTTTAACAGTTTTGTCATTTTGACCTTTACGACTTTCGGAAAAATTGTGCTGGATTTATAGCTCATGGTTTTAAGGGACACACTTTTCTTTGATGTCCTTTATGACCTCAAATAAAATCCAAACTGTACAAAATCACAGTAGCTTAAAGTAAGTCTGAAGACTTAAAAAAAACATCTAATAAAAAACTAAGTCCCCAGTATGTCCTTATAACGAGACTTGGGTCTACAAACGTCATTTCGATTTAAAATTACCGCGCACCCATCCATTTTGATACAGCGGAAGTAGTAGCCACGCTATTTATTGCTTGTCCTTGAACAAGTAACGTAAAGTTCGCCAGTCATCGATTCGAAGCCGCCCGCTGCCGCCACGACTACTAGATGGACTTGCCATCTAATAAAAAAAGAAGAAAATATCATACTTAGCGACGAACTCCTTGTTTGGAAAACCAGCACACACAATTCAGGTAAATCTTCTACAAAAACGATTACCCATAGCGATAAAGTCCAGGTTACAACAACCAGCACATTCATTTGATTCATCTAGTGAAAAAGAAAAGGTCCTCACTAGAAAATTATAAGCTCTAACTGCCGGGCTATCTAACTACAAGAAAGAACGTGAAAACCGCAAAGCAAAGAAAAATTAATCATTCATCGATTTTGTTTCCGAGGGGGAAGGAGATTTTTCCGGCGGAAGTTCAGATCTGTGAAGTGGAAAATCAGAATCAGAGTCTGCTGATTCAGAAAAAGATACAAGTGAAGAAGATGAGAGAAGAAAGAAACGAAAGAAAGTAAAGAAAATTACAGAAAAAACTTCGGTAAAACAACGAATTAAGCATAAGAACCAAAGTAAGTTTAGAAAAGGTAAAGAATATGGATATATAATTTAATAAACATAGATATAACTAGTCTGGCCATAAATACGAGTATTGTTACAGTACGAACTCCTTCGTTTATTTTATTTTTCTGCATTTAAATTAGGAATGCGTTTATTATGGCGAAAACTACAATCAATTTCCCGCCATTTCACATATATTTTTCGTGATTATTACTAAATTTACAACATGAAATGGGGTGTTAAAGAAAACAGGATTGCAGTGATTGCATTGCGCAAAGTGGGTATGGAACCGTCGGTCATTTTTAAGACTGTTCAAAATCTTGGTATCAGTCGTATGTTCGTATATCGTAGTATCGACAGATATACCGACACTTCCTCTGTTGAAGACCATAAAAGATAGGGGCGGCCGCGTGCGATGAGAACTACTAAGGCTGGTAATGCTGTTAAAGCCAGAACTTGCCGAAACCCAATGAGGAAACAAAAAATCTTGGTGCAAATCGCCGATATACAGGACATGCCCTTAATCAATCGCTGCAGTTAAAGAGAGTGGATAGATCAAAACGTCTTCTATCCCGTTACGCAGGTGAAAGTTACAGAAATATCCTTTTTACCGACGAAAAAAAATTCACGATAGAAGAGCACTACAATAAGCAAAACGACAAAGTTTACGCTCACAGCTGTAAAGAAGCTACGGAAGTGGTCGGAAAGTTACAGCGTGGTCATCATCCTGCGTCAGTCATGGTTTGGTGGGGGGTATCCTATCACGGCGTCACAAAGCTTCATTTTTGTGAAAAAGGGGTGAAAACTTCAGCCAAAGTGTATCAACAGACCGTCTTAGACGGTGTTGTAAAACCCCTTAGCAATACACTTTTTAAAAATCTACCGTGGAGTTTCCAACAAGACTCTGCACCTGGTCACAAGGCGCGAACTACCCAAGCCTGGCTGGAAGCCAACGTTCCGGACTTTATAAGGGCTGAAGACTTGCCCTCCTCCAGCCCAGATCTAAAACCCCTGGACTACAAATTATTATCAGTTTTAGAGGGCATGGCCTGCTCTAAACGACACGCCGACATATAGAGTCACTTAAGAAATCTTTGAAGCAAGCAGTGGCTAAATTTCCCATGGAAACAGTCCGTAAATCCATAGATTCTTGGCCAGACCGACTAAAATCCTAAATATAATAGTTATATTTTTGTTAGGACTTCAATACATGTGTAGTGTGTACATATAACTTTTATTAACATTACATTACTGTATTAAAATAAATGCATTTTCATTTGTAACAGAACTTATGGCTAGACTAGGTATTAAAAGCATATAAAGATACATAAAGATAGCGAAAAATGCTACACAACTCGATCGGGAAACCCTAAAGTATAGAAAACGATAAATAAAAATACCTGTGAGAAAGGCAAATGTACTAGGGGATGTTACGATATACTTGAAGCAAGACGAGAACAATTATTTAAATATTTTTGGGAGCTAGATACTCTAAGAAGGCATGCTTGGGTGCGAAGTTTTCAAACAGCATAATAATATATGTTAATATAATATAAATATTATTATATGATATACATAAATAATATAATATATTATATTAATAAAATATAAATATCTATAATAGTGTGTATACACTATAACATAATGTATATACACACAAAATACGCGTTTTGTGAGGAAGAGTCACAATTAATTCAAAATTTTACAATAAATCTGTACTAGATACAACCCAAAATTTTTAACATTATTTACTTTACGCCTCACATAAATCGAATTTCTTGAATATAAAAACGCATATACGACTGCTTTGGAGTAAAACACAATGGACTTACGACCTCCTGATTTTGCAAATCCAATTATTTTGTTGAGTCGTAAGGGAAAAAGTTGGTAAAATTGATAGGGCGTAAGGAGCAAAATCTCCTAAACTATTCGTTATAGCTCATTTTAACTAAAACCATTAAAAAGATCATTAAAAATTAAGACTAAGCTTCTCAGACGAAATCGCCGTAGACCAAAGACAACAAAAGTTAGAACTGATTAAAAAAAAAAACGTCATAAAAAAATAGTTTTTTGGCTCTCCTGAAAAGTCGTACTTTGTCCCTTACGCCAATTGAAATTTCCGTCATCGATATGTCTGTCTCGATAAAAACAGTCGACTGACTTTTGTGGCGTTGCGTATGCTAGGCCTGCAGGTATAGATAGCGTTACGAGACAAATATGTCACGTAACACGCGCTTACGTCAATCGTGCACAAGCTAGACTGGAATAGGTAATTTACAACAAGTTCGAGAAAGACGATGACTATGACGAAGTTGACACCAAACTACGTCACACTTAATGTACACACTAAATGTGACGTAGTTTGGTGTCAACTTCTGGACCTGTAGCCCTTTTTTATGGAATTGTTACTGTGATCTATCAAGGTAGGCACCTTGATAGATCACAGTAACTATTGTTTTGAGAGTTTGTTGGTACATCTGAGCGAGTGGGTGTATGATATAAGTGTTTATTACTTTTACATGCTAAAAAAAGATAGTGAATTTTAGTGAAATTTAGATTAACACATGGGCTATTTTTATTACCAATAAATTAGTTAGTTATAGCAAGTGAAACCGTGAAGCACAACTAGTCATTTTTTAAAGAACATTTTCAATAAGTCAATAACTTTGTTATTATTAAGGAATCTTTACACCAAAGTTGGAGGCCAACACAATCATCCCGTCGACATGACGAGAGCGGCTTGATTTCTTTAAAAATGTGGCCGTTGACATAAAGGCTTAGGTATTCGGAGTAGGCATCCCTAAATAGAAGGATCGACGGGGTGGGATTACGATTAAAGCGACGAGCGGCGTACTGGGACTATATGTATAGAATTGCATCGAGTGGTGTCGCGGGACAACGCGCATAGCGTGGAGCGACGTGGCAGGATACCGTGCGAAGCGCGGAGTGGTGTCATGGGAGTCGACGTTATGGGATCAATTCGTGCAAACAACAAAATGGTGGCGAATGTCGCCGAGTTTGGTGGTCTACACACCAAATTCGGCGACAGTCGCTTACGCTTAGTTAGGTTGGTATAAAAAATATTTTTTAGAAGAACTGTAACAGATTGTATCATCATTGTAATCAAATTGCGAATTAATCGACGAAAATACGAAATGGAACAGTGAATTAAGAAGTGATTCCAAGAACAATAATATAAAAGTTACTCATCTCAAAAATAATTGACTGAAACTTTGATATCCTTACCTCCCTTGAGCAAGGTCAAGATCTCTCCCTAGATCTTTTATAACTTTCTAGACACGTTTCGTGCACGCAACGTGCGCACGTATAGAAACTCATGTTACAAGTCACGCACGTTCCAACGACGTGTTAAAACACCGAAACATGATGTTATTTTGTAATTCTCGCTGTTCGCACACGAAGGTAGGTAACTAATTATTGGGTAAGCAGCAAATTTCAACCAGTACTTATTGAATTATCTGTTCTGGATTTGAGTGCTAGTGGTTCGTGTCTGTGTGTGTTATATGGCAGTCCCGAAACAAAGAAACTTAGCGAGGAGGTATATGAATGTGTGTGTGTGTGTGAAATCAGCTACTGAAATACATAGGCATAGCGTTAAGACTGCCATGACATGCTTGGATAAAGCTGTTTGCTTTGAACACGTATCGAAAAGATATCAATGTAGTGTGCCATACAACCGTGCGTCGGCGAGAGCCTTTAAGCAAAGGCTCGATTCGCCATTCAGTCAGTCAGCGGAAAGTCAGCCGGTCACTTTTTTATTGTTAATAAGGTCGAAACACAAAACAGAAAGCCCGTCAATTCTTCAAACGCTTCTCCCTGGTGGACTATCATAACTTCTTATTACCATGATGGTTACGTTTTGTTTTCGACGCTGCGCGACTATAGACCTTATTGCGCGGCGATATGATTCGCGGTCGCGCAGCGTCGAAAACAAAACTTAAACATCAAGGCTATAAGATGTCATGGTAGGCCCTCTGAACGCTCTCATACATTGATATATTTTATGTTTGATTTGCGATGCCCTGCATCTCGCTGATTGAGGCCTAAGAATTAATAAGATGACAGAGATAAATTCTACAAGTCTGGACTCTCCATAATATTTTTTTACATGCCACTGACTTTTGAAATTATCTCATGTTACGCCAAACTGTAGTAGGCGGCTAATAACGTTAGTTGAGTCGCCTTGTGTACTAACAGCCTTTCGGCATAATTGGATCTCATGACACATACTAATATTGCTGAGATTGAATCGCTTAGATACCGTCTGCTCCTAATTTATTTCCATCAATATTTAGGTTCAGAAATAACTTTATATCGAACCTTCGAATAACAAGATTAATTAACTTATTATCGGTTTAAATTGCTGACGAAATTGGATATCGAATTTCAAATTAGACTAACTAGTGGTTAAATTAACTCCTAGAGGTTAGTACAGAATGACCTGTAATGTAATTTTGAGATGCAAATTAGTAATTCACAAACCATTATTTTGAAACTACATACTTCATACGAATCAAAATACTTTTAAACTTTTTATTAATATACACACGTTCATAAAAAATATTCGGGACACTTGCACACACGGTCGTCAGACCCCAAACTAAGCAAAGCTTGTAATAAGGCTGCCAGAGACTGATATACATACATTTATAATTTTAAATACACACTTAGATAGATATTAACACCCACACCCAGACATAAAACAAACACAAATGTTCATCACATAAATGTTTACCCTAGGTGGGAATTAAACCCACGCCCCAAGCTCACAAGGCAGGTTTTCTAAATGCACACACACACACACACACACACACATACACAAAGACATGTCAAACTTAATACACCCTGTTGTTTTTGCGTTGGGGGTTAATAATAAAATAATAATAAATATTCGGGACACTTGAACACACGGTCGTCTGACCCCAAACTAAGCAAAGCTTGTACTATGGTGGCCAGAGACTGATATACATATTTATATACTTCAAAAAACATACTTAAATAGATATTAACACCCAGACATAGAACTAACACAAATATTCATCACATAAATGTTTGCTCTAGGTGGGAATCCAACCCACGCCCCCTAGCTTAAAAGGCAGGTTCACTACCGACTGAGCCACCGAGGCAGTCAAATAATATACCGTTACAGTCATTAGTATCATGCAATTGACAAATAGTTTCTGTTTGACCTCCCAACTAGTGGCTTTGTGAGCTGAAGACCTTGCGGTCGGCGTCTGTTCTCCCAGGGGGGCTATTCCTGCGCGTGAGGTGAGATGAGATTTTATCTTGGTCACTCTCACACCTATGACGTTTCAAACGAGAGCAACAAGGGCGAAAAAAAGTGAGATGAAAATCTCAAATCTCCGAATAGGGTCCCAGGTCGCATTCAGAAAATTCAAGAGAATCGGAAAATGCAACCTATAGAGGAATCTAGTCGGACAGAGTCCGGACATACGAAAGCATTTTTGCCGAACCTGAAGCATAGACGCTTCGCTCGCTAACGCTCGCGCGGTCGCAAAAAGGTGTACTATTTTATGCAAGTTTTTTTGCCACGCCTGGCTATCGTGACTTTCCGCGTAGCTGGGCCCATCAGGGTAATTCAGCTAAAAATAGTTGAAGCTTTACTAATCCGTGGACGTGGCGTTAGCATTAAAAAGACAGACGGAGAACGGCTCAGTTTCACTAATGTTCACATACGTGTAACCAGTAGCCCAGTTGGCATGTTTGTGAGAGATTAGTGATACCATAGATAAGTATACTACTAGTAGTATGCTAGTCAAGTGAAACTCAAGTGATACTGAGCCGTTCCTTATTCGCTTATTTTGAATGACTTCGAAAAAGGAGGAAGTTCTTAATTCGTCGCAATCTTTTTTTTATTTGCCTACTTTCTCCAATTACTCGAAGAGCCTTGAACCGATTTGGAAAATTCTTATTTGTTTTTTGAGGGTAGGTACAAATACTTACCGGTTAAAAAAAAAACAACAAAAATATAAAAATACTAACAGAATCAACAAAAAAAATATTAGGCTAACGCAACGCAACAAACAAACGCTACAACAACACGCAACAAACAAAACAAAATTATTAGGCTAACGCAATCAACAACAAACAAAACAAAATTATTAGGCTAACGCACCGTCAAGGGCATCGGCAATGATTAGTTGAATTGCCCTCTAGTTGTTTTTAGTGTGCTTGCGTGTGCTCGCGTTACATTACACTCCATGTTCCAGAATACCTTGTCTCGTAACGAAACAACAGCCGTACGACATAACATTAACCGACATGTTCGTGGTTAAAATTAGCGTTGTTATAACTATCAAACCGAACTACTAGTAAAGTTGGAACACGACACAACAGCAACATTATCATGTGCGATGTTATTTGGCTGATAACGTTGTTTTACGTCATGTTCAGAACACAATGTAAACTATGAAATTAGCTGGCATAGTAATTAAAACATGGTAGTTAACGAAATAACCGGCAACTTTAAACATAAGAGCTAATATATACATCATTACTTTTTAATATACTATTGGTTCTGTGAGCTGGTGTTTGTCCTCCTCCTTAGACATAAATTAAGACAAAATTTAGACATACGACAGCGTTTTTGTTTGTCTCGCTCAGTCGACTTGCAAAATACTGAAGGCAATCTGAAACAACTGTACATCAGGGAACAGTCCTTGATCGCAAAATAAAAATCAGCTCTTCCAGACAAAAAAAAATTACCGACAACAAAATGCATAGAACATTTTTTTTTTTTAATTTACTAGTACAATAAATATAGCGGTGTATATTGTAGTAAATACAATGCAGCGGCCAGCAAGGTAGAAAATACACATGCAATATACTTATTATAATTAGAATCCATGAAATAAAACTGCCGGAGCATTTAACTAAGTACGTATAATTTTGTCATTAGTGTCCAAGTGCTGTATTAGAGAAAAATATTCTAAGGTTCTTTGTCTCGCTCTCTCTACTGTTATAGTCTGACGTAAAAAACCAGATGTGACTCTGAAACAGATTGCTCAACGGCACAGTTCGGATTGGTTCACCGGTGTCCCCGATGGCCTGAGCGGGATAACCCGTTATTTTGCTCGGCGTTCAAGTTTTAAAAATATGTGGTAGGCCCGCAATAACAATAACCTGTCACCCTCACACAAACCTTTGAACACACAGGAAAACACATGAGAGGGTTTCATAGCTTAAGCACACCATTCACACCCGAACCAATCCGTGGACGAATCAGCGTGTGGACGCTCGCCTTGAAAGCTCGCCACCTAAACGCTCTGCCGATGACGGATTTGTCCACCGATTCATATAGTTCGGCGTACGGCTCGTGGCTCGTCTAATAAATAGCGGGCTTTTAGTATCGAGACTAACCTCCTGCGGCTCGTTGTCCACGAACCAGTCTATGATAGCCGCTGGGAGCGAGTAGTCTGACGTGCAGTTCACCATCGCCTGCTCGCCGGCCTGTACCAGCGTCGGGAGACCCGTAATCAGCGGGTCGTACTCTGGTAACACTGAGGGAGAAAATTGATTACATAACTAGGTATATTAATACAAAAAACAATGGTACTTGTGCAGTTATAAATAGCCCGCGCAATTTACGAAGACTGGCAGTCGTAGCACTACGACGAGACACGGACGGAGGGAATATGTAACATATCTCAACCCCAGTATAAAATACATTTTTTTTTAAAGTACGGGTCGACTTGTAAGCCTTCTCCGTTTCGTCGGTTAAAAAAGCTCCGACTCCGATTTTCATAAACACTGATTTTCATCAAACATAGCTAAGAACACTCCTAACTAATTCCTTTTTCAAATAAAAAAAAAACAAATTAAAATCGGTCCATCCGTTCGAGAGCTACGATTCCACTGACAGACAGACACACACGCACACAGACACGTCAAACTTATCACACCCGTCGTTTTCACGTCGGAGGTTAAAAACGAGAAGTGTCGCCTCTGTTGCGCCCTGTCGCACGTCTCTTCTATACTACCCAGACGAAGTTTTATTCTCCTTGGTCCCCAGTGGGGACAAAAAGTGGGGGACAAGAGACACATTTCTAATGAAAGTAAATTGAAGGAACGCCGCGTCTGCGTCCCGTCCGCGTCTCGTCCTCGTCATAAATATTTCCTGTCTGGCTTGCCGCTTAGGTTTCGCACTGTAATGCATCTGATTAGGAAGAGTGGCACGCTCCCTCATGGATGGCGTGGACTATAGTGACTAGAAACTTTTTGGCTAAGCACACAGATAGATATCAACTGAAGATCTGTTTAGCGACATAGTTAGTGTTTTAAAATAAAATTAAGAAAAAAAACATTTGTTGCTCATAACTTGAAATGTTGTGTTGCGTTGTTTAAAATGTAAATCCGTCATAAGCAGCTATGTTTTCCTGTAAGTTATTTTTTTTATAATGTTTTATTGAGATGTTGCAAAAGATCTATTACTAATGCTAATAAATGACAGAATTCGTAACAAAAAGATCACGCCTAGACGTGAGTAGCTCAAGTTTCCCAAGCTCCAAGACGGAGTGACGTACACAGAGGACTAGCAGTTTGCTTTGAACGGAACCTAGCATATCTCTGTATCATTCGCACATTTCGTCTGGTTTGCTCATATTCGAACTTAAGAGTTTTATTTTCATGAACTACTTGCTTGCAAAGTGTCATGAAGATTAGATCAACAATGCTCAAGTTATCAATCAGAAATAATCAATATTATAGTAGTCTGTGCACTTACTCAGCCACCATTTCTATTTTTGGCCGAACACCTACCTTCCTTTAAAGCCATTCTATGTTGGCTAAGTTCTTTGATTCTCGGATGACAACCAAAACTTTTCTCCCGCCTAATGCGAAAACTTTTCCTTTGCCAATCATAAATTGTTTGATGAAAATATATGGTGTCTTGACTTGATTGAGTTAATCAAGTACGATGGTACTGAGATCGTCTAAAATTAGCCTAAATCATCGTCATGGTAATTTTTCTACCAATCGGTTACCTTCAATGACGTCTAAACAGTAAAAACTAGTTTCACATTAGTTAAATACTTCTGTTGCTATTTCTCCTAGAAAAGGAAGGCGGGTGAAGAGCAACACAAACTACTGATGATTACAAATCGTGTTTATAGTCATAAATAGCCATCTAAAAATACAAACAGACGAACAAACAACCTCCTTCTTTAGGAAATCGGTTAGAAACTTGAACATTACGGAATGAGATATAGCCCAATTTAATTGCACAAACCAAATTTCAACTTAATCTGATAATTTCCGAGAAATTTGATAAGCGTGTTTGTATGAAATTTTCAGACATGCCCTTCCTTAAGACGGTACGCGGGTGAGTTGATCTAAAATTATGTTAAAAGATTTGCCACACTGGATGCGTTCTGCGTCTTGAGATCCGGTCAAAGCAAATACAGCCCGCATCATGTGTCGTGTGTCCTAATCGTCATCATTTACGGTTTACGTTTAATTTTGTGTAAATGAAATCTAATCAAACGGTCAGACTTTGTTTAAGAAACAAAGGCACAAGCAAAATAACGTAAAGAACGCACTGGATAGGCAGTCGGGGAGAGGAAGCGGAAGAGCTGCCCGGTTGCGGGCGGTGGATAAGCGCAGTCTGGGCATAAATAAAATGTATGTCCGCTCCTTGTTCTGCCTGGTGACCAATGCGCTGCTCGAAGCGCCAAATGATGTTTACACATAATGAGGGCTGCATTAGCTTTGACCGGACCGCAGGACGCAAAACGCATCTAGTGTGACAAATCCTTAAAGATCAACAAGTCCTTAATTCTCACCTGCTAATGTCATGTTTGTAGACTTCCTATCCACCGCGAACCTGGGCCCTTCGCTGGACACCTCGCAGGTGTACTTCCCCGAGCCTCGCTCCGGCTTCACCGTGATGTTGCACGAGGTCAAGTCGCAGGAGCTGTTCGTTATGGACACGCCGCTGCTGTTGAAGGCTCGGCTTTCGTACTGTGAGAGAAAAAATAAGTAGGAAAAGTTAGGGATGTTAAACTCGTTTTTTTTTATCGCCTTAGGTAGGCCGCATTTTCTCGACTGTCCGAATGTCTGTCACGACAGTTTATACTTGCAAGCTGCTGTCGGACAGACTGTCGAAAACTCGCAGAAGTTTTCTTGCAGATGGAAACGTTGCCTAAGGGCTTGTATTTATAAACGTTGATTTGATTCTTGATTAAAAACTCGACTGAGTATTATATAAGAAACTAAAGACTTGACATTAAAATAAATGAACTTTTCAATACAAACGAAACATTATATTGAACCGTCTAAGGAGTTAGGAGCAACTCCAACAATTTGTTTCATCTCAATAGAATCAATGAAATCACGAAGTTAATTTACTAAGGATTCGCTTGAAATCCAATATTTCCTAAAGATATTACAATTACGCGAATCTGAAACTCTGAATTTAATGTTGCGTGAAAATTCAAGTGAAACACAAATTTTCCCAAAATTACATTCTTGTTGTCGGATTTACTTTGTGAAAACCTGAAACCTTCAAAGCTTGGAAGCTCTATGAATTCTTGATTGCGGAGTCTTTGTTTTGTAAGCTAAGTATAGATTGAAGGACGAATATGCCCCGGGAACGATGTAGGACGGGATATTGGACACGAAGTTTCACAAACTAGTCGGCAGGTACAGAAGTCCGGTGTAGCTCTGGTGGCTGAGCCTCAAGTCTAGACACACGCCTCGCGCATAGTTTGAGGCTTGCCAATCACTCTATTTAGATTGTAAATAAGAATAATAAATGAATTCGGGACATTTATACACCCGGTCGCCTGACCCCAAACTAAGCATAGCTTGTATTTCGACTGTCCGAGACTGATATACATAACTATACATTTTTTTAAAATAAATACTTAAATAATAATAATAAATTCGGGACACTTCCACACACGGTCGCCTGACCTCAAACTAAGCAAAGCTTGTACTATGGCTGTCAGAGACTGGTAGACATCCTTAGATATTTTTAAATACAGTCATACTTACATAGATATTAACACCCAGACATAGAACAAACACAAATGTTCAACACATAAATGTCTGCCCTAGGTGGGAATCGAACCCACGTCCCCAAGCTCAGAAGGCAGGTTCACTACCAACTGAGCCACCGAGGCAGTCAAATAGAAACGAACAATTTGTGTTTGTTCTATGTCTGGGTGTTAATATGTATTTAAGTGTGTATATCAGTCTCTGGCAGCCATACTTCAAGCTTTGCTTAGTTTGGGTTCAGGCGACAGTGTGTGGAAGTGTCCCCAATTTTTTTTATCTATTTATTTTAACATTTAGTTTTTTATTTTTTGAAAAGCATGGAGCACGATTGCATTGAAGAAACCGATTTTGTCGAGTATTTCGATTAATGACACCCTGATTACAACTCTATCGAAGAACACATAAGGGCGGAACATTTTATTCAATAATTTGCATATTAGGCTATTGCTAAATCTATACGCAACAAAAACAAAGACAAGCATATATATTTTTGGCTAGTTCAGATTTAGCTATTGGAGTAGTGCCTAATAAAATAATAACGCTATATTACTTAGAAACCGTAAGACAAACATCTACAAGTACTGTTTCATGATTTAGGCCTAATCGAGTACCCGCAGTTCTAAAACAAGCTAAATACTTAAACAGTCAAGTTCGGAAATCAGGCCTTGTGAAACGCCTGCCTGAGTAGGATTAAAAATTCGTGGAAACCGCTCGTTGTTTTTGGGGTCGACTCTTTTAAATTAGTGAGTAAATAATAAATTATTGAAATTTTGATTGGGTTTTGAAATTAACTTTTACTTTAACGGATACAGTAGATTTATTGATCGTGAGCGAACCGGAATGTTTCAGCGTTCTAATTTTGGCGCGCTAGAAATTGCTTCTGACTCGTCAGTCGTTGCACTTAATTGTAGCATTTCATTCAATTTTATTTTTATTTTAACTTTTTCATTAGTGACACGTGTTATGTATTATTATTTTGTTTTTAATATTTTATATTCACATGAGTTTACACACCGAAGTTGCCGACATCCGCCGACGTGATGTCACGGCTATGTTTTCGGCAGCTACATTTTAAACGAATTCAAGATTGTTGTGTAGTGTCCTTTACACCTATATAACTCAGAAAATTCCCTAAAACCTTCTCTTTACCTACACTATTTAGTACTAGACTCGTACTTTATATTCTGTAAGTAATAAAAACTCTTTTAACGAAATTAGTTTGAATATCACATCATCTACTATATGAAGTTAAGTAGCTACCTACTACCTTATTTTCGTGAAAAAAAATCAGTGATCACGTAATTACGTCGATAACCATCTATTCACAATTTCTAAGACCCAATATTCGAAAGGACATTTTTTATTTATTTCCAGCAAAAGGCTTTCATTTTCCGTCGAATGGATTATAAATCAAATGGACCTCTCAAAGCTGAGATCCTGTTCGCTCCGATTACGTAAAATACCTATCAAATGCGTATCTCCAGAGCCCGGGACCAGATCCGCTGACCTGCGGGACCCGCCTGATCCTACGAAGGTCAGAGAGGTAAAACGCAGTACCCTGGCTCCTGCGGGCTTACCGCGAGTTTTGTGTTCAGGAAAACTTTTATCGTTTTCGTTTGGCTCCATACATATAACCTAATTAATCCGTCCCGTTAACTTGTGTGCACAAAAGCAGCCTTTCTTGTGCACATGTTGACGTTTGCGTGATGAATAGCGACGAGTTGTGAAGTGAGTTATGACCTGATGACTACGACTATTCTGACAAGAGTGCTAGCGACTAAAAGAGAAGCTGGTTAAAGCGTATGTTTAAATATATTATACGTATATTTAAAGGCATGGAACCAAACGAAAACGAAAAAAGTTTTCGTAACTATATCTCAACTATGTGGTTGAGATCACGGTCACATGGGTGCAGGTGGCCTACCATGACACCATTTGCCATGATGGCTTTGTTTCCGACGCCGCGCTACCATGAACCTTATTGCGCGGCGATACGAGTCGCGGTCGCGCAGCGTCTAAAACAAAACGTAACTATCATGGCAATAAAATGCCATGGCAGGCTACCTGCTCATACTTAGGTAAAACATTGCTATAAGTAGCTCGGAAATTATTGGTTAGAACATTCATGAGATTCATTTTCTTCCCCCGTCCGTAGGAGTGTATTCTATTCCGATTCCCTACACGTGGTACCCGGGTAGTGCTAACCGGGTAGCATACTCTGGTGGGAGGCTTCGGCCGTGGCTAGTTACCACCCACCGGACCAAGCCATGCCGTGAAATGACCTAGTCGTGTTTCGGGATGTAGTCCGGTGTAAGCGTTCCGAAGACGGGTCTGAGCAGTAGCGCACTTGTAGCGCCTCACTCAACTGCCGTCTTTGTATTTCTTCACTCTACAAAACTTCAAGGCCGTCAAAAGGTCGTCGTGCTCCATCTTAGACCACAACGTCGCTTAACATCAGGCGAGTTGGTGGTCAAACAGCTGCCGACATGATGTCGGCGGCTGTGTTTCTTGACGCCTCGGCCGCCATACTACTTTAAAAAGAAATAAAGCCACACACGACACGTCGGCGGGCTGTGTCGACGGGTAACTTTAGTGTGTGTCTACATGTAGCACAATTGAGGGTGATTTTACAAATGACACGCGTAAATTCTTCTTAGTCTCTCGATAAGTTTTTAAAAACTAAGTACTTTATGTAATTATTTAAAAGTGCTCTTTCAAATTATTTTTTTTTAAAGTCCAAATATCACCAGGCAAGGCTTAAGCCATTATTTTAATATTAGTTAGGATTAGAATAGGATTGGAATTGCTATTCAAAAAAAATACTGCCGCTATGGCACCGGAATACTCGCTTTTAATTGAGTTGGATATTCAGACTACACGAGTTCAGTTTCGACCACAATTCGGCAGTCCGAATGTGGTATTGGTTTGGTTAGGTTTTGAGTTTTGAATTCTGTTTTCCTAAAAGTTTTTTTTATGTCTATATGCTGTTTGCCACTGAGGCTTCGACAGCGTACCGGGCATTAGGCAAGCGTAGATGGCGCAGGGTCTCACCCTAAAAGTTTCTAAAGAAATAAATACTTTTAGACTTGGTATCTTAAAGTCTCGAGTGAATCGGCTTCTTCTAGGCAAGCGAGCTCCGTCGTAGGTCGTATCAATCCTAATCACCAGGCGTTAGGTATTAGGTTTATCAATTCGGACACAAGATTTAAGGACACTGTTCGAAATGACACTTTTAATAATTTGGACTAGTCTAACTGACATTTCGGACACTGCATGGAAGTGGGAATATATGTATGATATATGTACGTTGACCACGATTTACGCAAGTTCGACGGCGCGCTGGTGGACAAACGGAAGCCTATTGATAAATAAAAACCGGCCAAATGCGAGTCGGGCTCGCACAAAGGGTTCAATACCATTATTTTTAAAAACGGCAAAAAAATGCTTTTGTTGCATGGGAGCCCCTCCTATATAATTGTTTTATTTTAATTTAATTATTTATGTTTGAAGTGACAAAAAGAAATATTTTATGAGCATTTCAAGCGTATACTTTACGCCGTTATCAATATCGAGCAAAAACGAGCAAAAAATCACGTTTGTTGTATGGGAGCCCCCTTAAATCATTTATTTTATTCTGTTTTTTAGTATTTGTTGTTATAGCGGCAACAGAAATACATCATCTATGAATATTTTTCTACCGTCTAATGATCACGCTTCATGAGACACAGGCAGGCGACAGACGGACAGACATTCGGACGGATAGTGGAGTCTTAGTAATAGGGTCCCGTTTTACGCTTTCCGTACAGAACCCTAAAAATGGCACAACTTTTCGCAAACAGTCATACTGTCATATCGCTCTAGAGATGGAAGCTTGTTCAAAGGCTAAGGGATGAATTAATTCAACCCCAAATCTGGATTATTTGTCTTCAACGTGGGTTCTCGTTGGGCCCGATGAATTGTTGAAGCACTTTGACAAGGTTAGCACGGCCTATCAAAAAGGGTGAGTTCACCTTTTTAATTAATTTACAATGTTGTATCGGATACTGACTACCCTACCTACCCTATACGTATAGGATATACACCATCTAATGCATATATAATTTACACATGTATACCTTAAAGCGTTACGAAAATGTAATGGGGATCCATTATGTAAAGCTTACATGGTGTCCCCAAAGACAGTCTTTTAAACTATTTTAAGGGTTCCGCGACGCTTTGAATTTTCTATACAAATGCGCTTGTCAAATTTCTTGGAAACCATTCGTCAATTTATGATGTTAGGCTTGTACAATTAAATTAACTACATCTCGGACCATATGTTCTTAGTTTAAAAAAAAAAGTCCTAAAGATAAAATAGAGCTATTAAAAATATCCGCAATAATAATATGTCTATATTTTATATATTTAATAATATTTAATATAACAGATATACAGATATACAAAGCAAATCAAATATCCCTTTACATAGGGAGGCTGTCTACATCATTGGCTTGTAAGTTAATTCATAATACAGGGGAAATTTTCAGTTGTTTATGATAAGAGAAGTGCAAAAGTCATAAAAAAATATTGAAATCGCACTTTGTCACTCTGTACATAACTTTAGAGGCGCGTCAGTATCTTTACTTGCTCTCTTCGCTCGTCGTCTTGTTCTAGACGAAATGCCTAGAAAACCTGTAGCCAATGCGAAGTTAGTCTATTGTGGTCGCCGGACCCTTAAAATATCCATGCTAATCGACCAATCGTTATCCATTACTCGTTTGATTCCCATCCATTCGAATCCCGCGAGGTTACTTTTTACTGGAAATGAAATAAACAACACATCATACTTTTTACCCGACTGCGCTATGTTTTTCGAGTGTATGTATATTTGTATGTGTGTATCAATGGTTGTATGTAAGTATGTATGGATGTATATGGGTATGTATGTATGAAGTTTTTTTTTGGCACCCCTACAGCCTAAACAGCTTGATGTATTTCGACATGTGAGGTGTCATTTTGTTTTTTAGGAAGATACTTTTGTGGTATTTTTTTTCCAAAATCAGATTGATTTTATAAATTCCACTCCGGCTAAACTGATTTTGATTGTTTTTTCTACCAGCTGTATTTTTTTGCACCTGATCATCACAATTCTTCATATCAAACTAGGCGCAAACAAAATACTTGTTTTCGTTGATTCAGTGATAATACCAGACCTTAACAATGAAGAGATTGCCTATCTAATGTGTTTTAAAAGTTGTTGAAATGCTTGCAGACTTTTACACAAAAAGATTTAGGTAACAGCAACATGCAACTGTTTCAGCAACGTCATGAATACAGCTTAACAGAATAAATGATCTTTTTGAGGGTATCTCGCGAAATTCGCGTGCGCGCTCACATTTCGCGTAAAAAGAAAGATTTTATAGCTCACCAGCAACTTAGATAGGCTCTATCCCTCTTTATGGCGCCTCTTGCACGCCTTTCGCGCGTATGTGCTTAGCATAATTCGAAGGGTTTATATTTCAGTGATTTTGGTTATGGGGCGCCATTTTTTGGAAGCCGGTTTATGGGGGGCTATGATTGGGCCAGTTTTGTTCAAATGTTAGCGCTCAAAGAGCATGGCAATTTTGCTAGGCTTTGCGTTGAAAGAAATAAAGAAAAAAACAATTTATTTCGTAGCTTGAAGTTACTTTGCTGTTCTGTTGGTAAATGGTAATGGTATCTGGATGCGGGCAGCGCAGGACCGGTCGTTGTGGAGTTCATTGGGGAAGGCCTTCATCCAGCAGTGGACGTCTTCCGGGCTGACATGATGATGTTGAAGATGGTAATAGTTTTCGTATATTGTGACAAAATTGTTTTACTAATAATGTTATTGTGAGTCCGTAATATTGTTTGTGCATATTACTATCCTTCCTACTTTTTTTTTTGTGATATGAAAGGAAAAGTTTGTATATTTGTTTGATGATTCTTCACGCTCAAACATTAGACACATTTTCATGAAATCTGGTGTGGCTTGTAGCTTATACTCTGGATTAACACATAATAAAATGTTACTTTCTGACCGCGGGTAACAACGCGGGTGCAGCTAGTATATCTATAACGACGGAATAGATTTAGGAAATGTCGAAATGGAAATACCTTTTTCTGATGATTATCGGTCAAACTATGTAACGGTACTAGAATTCGGTTAAATTTTGATATTAAATGAAAATATTTTTTTTTTCAATCAACTTGGATAAAATAGCAATTTCCTTACCCAAGATGTATCCAAATGAAACTAAATAGAAAGTGCCGTACATTACCGTACGTAATAGAATTAAATCTGTACTGCTGAACTTGGGCCATTCTTACTTTTTAATGGGATTTTTATTCATAACTGTTTCACTTAGAATTGGAAAAGTTGGGATTTTCTTAGCTTTGAGATAATTCGGTTTTTGGTCCTGTCTTAACAAAATGTTGGGTTACAGAGGCCTTGGAAATGGCCAAAGTTTTCGATGTCAAGAATTCGCGGTGAAAATTAGATATTAAAATAAAATTAAGTTCAGGCCAAGTTAGGCGTGTTAGCTCTTTGACTACACTGTCCCAATTACGAGATAAGTATATTCCAGGATTCAAGCAGTTATTTTATAAGTTAAACGTAAACAATAATCGGTTAATTAAATGTAATGAACGTTATGAAATTTTAATAAACGGGAACTTAAGACCCAACCATAACATTTTATTTTGTCAACAAAAAATATGTTCAAAACGTTCCCAGACTTTTAAATTGTGGTTCAACTAGTGACTTGAAGTAAATATGTAAGAAGTAAACCTTCCGCTAAAAATTATCTAACTAATAGTAAATAATAGATTGTTATACAAGGGGCTAAAATTACCCATTATATACGAGGTAGTTTAACTAGTAATAGAAACCAAATTATACATACCATGCAATATATCTTTATTGCACACCAAAAACTACATGAAAATCTTAAAAACTAAAGTACATTTTTCGGCAGTACAAGGGCGACCTTGTCGCCTAAAGCGATTTCTTCCAGGTAACCTAATTATAATGGAGTTTTAGCCCCGTGTGCTACACTCTAGTTTTAACTTCGATTGCGAGAAGGAAAAATCCTACCTAATATTAAAAATATGTTACTGTCACCAATTCAACTTAAAATTAGAACAAAATCTAAAGGCTATTTTTTCTGTAGTCGCAACCTATTATTTTAGTTCAATTTTCAGAAAAAATATACTTTTTCCCCTAGAGCGAAATAAATACAATTTTATCTTAGGTCTGGTACGCTATAATGGCAGACTTTTTGAGCAAGAGAAGTAATTTTGAAGCGATTGCTTTAAAATCAGTTGCATGGTTTAGAAGAAGTTAACGGATATAGAGACAGACAAACGCGAAAGAGACTTAGTTTAATACTATGTAGAGAAAAAACAGAAAAGGTTCTCAATCTTGTAAAATATGGTTAAATTGCGACACAAAATATTCCCAGTCCTGTAAAGAAAACTTGTACAAACAAACACTCAACAAAGCGCAAAGCATATTCAATAACCTGTGTATCTGATCCCAGTTTGTACCACGAAGGTGTCCGAGGCAGATATGATCGCGAAATGACTTTACTTTTTCCAACAATACTAGGATAAAGAGAATATTCCTTATCTATATTCCGTAGTAGGCGTTGAATAGAGCATAGCGACCTTTGTTATGATAATGTGAATGCTTGAAGGCATGCCCTTAATCTTTTTTTTATCTTTCTGATTATTCCTTTTTTTTACTTTTTATATCTTTTTGTACGCCCTGTTGAATTTACACGCTAACTGAAGTAAATCTACAAACAGCTGATACATATTTTATTTGATTATAGTATTTTACACGCCGAAATAATATAAGGAAGAAACGGCACGAGTCTAATTTCTAGTACACAGCGCGTGGACCCAATACAACTACAAGCAAATGAACACTACATCAGCGCCATTGACAGTATTATGTTACGAGTATCAATAACAAACACAGACAGCCGTACATGAGACTATAGCGAGAACGAGACAACAATAATTATCACTGTTGCGACTGATTTGTTTGTGACTACTGTGAATTGTGTGCAGACCTAATTTATGCGGTCCATTTTTAGGTTCTCTTACCGTTTCTCCCTTTTAGATAATCGAAGAATACAACTTTTCATCGTAACATTTAAGCAACAGTGGCCCTATTCGGAGATTTGAGATTTTCATCTCACATTTTTCGTCCTTGTTGCTCTCGTTTGAAATGTCATAGGTGTGAGAGTGAGCAAGATAAAATCTCATCTCATCTCACGCGCAGGAATAGCCCTCTAGACCTGTGTCGACATTGTGACAAATTGTGTGTGTAAATGGGAAGTTACCTCAAAACTCGCTTATATCGCGACAAGAATTGTTTAATCAACTAAGCACCGAACGTTCTTTTAATTGGTTTTAGTTTCTAAAAGCTTTAGTGTATTTTGCGTGTTTAAAATTCTGTATTCTATGTATATTTTTGGTGTACAATCCTTTTCCTATCTGCCCTAACTTTTAAAATCTGTTAGTGAGTTTGTTTGTTGCGTTTTCACATTTGCATACACGTTGCCAGGAGTCTAGAAAAGTACCTTCTAGGTCGTCGTGCTCTATCTGAGACCACAATGCGCTAACATCAGGCGAGTTGGTGGTCAAACGTCGTCCTATATAAAAAAAAGGACAAAAAATACTTTTCATCCTGAAAAACCGAACGGTTATCGTGGAACCGCGGGGTCCAGCTAGTTCAGTTATTACAATAATAATAATATACTGTATTGTATCAATTCAGTTTCGAACAAAATCATTCCAAATAATTCATACTAATTAAATTCACAATAACTTATTCCCGTTGTAATTACAACCGACTTAATTTCAAAAGGAACTTTCTTCGTTAAATCTTCACAGCTGAAAGCTACACTTACTTGACTTAAATTCTAAATTCTCGGAAGGACTTTAAACTTTTATTTCCTTAGAAAAACAAACGGAAACGAAATTTCTAAAATCTCAGTGAATCTAAATGCTCAGCGTTATAACTCTGAACGGGTTAAGTGAGTTAAGTTTTGTTTAACTTATTGTTAATTTAGAGTGATGACGGTCAGCGGAGCTACGAGTACTTGGCTGCCTCGGTGGCTCAGTTGGTAAACTGCCTTCTGAGCTTGGGGGCGTGTGTTTGATTCTCACCCATGGCAAACATTCATGTGATGAACATTTGTGTTTGTTCTGTGTCTGAGTTTTAATTATCTATTTAAGTAGGTGTGTCGTAGGAATTGGTTCAGAAATGCGATCTGTAGATGAAGACAGAGATATCGAGAGCGAGTGGGAAGAAGGAACTGAATGATGATGTTGAATGGGAGTATTTGTGCCAGTGTGATTTTGATTTTTGGTAATAGATATTATTATTTTTATTTTCTTTTTTGGACATGTAAACTGTTATTTCTATCGCATTTTTGACATTATTAGTATTTTGACACATTACTTAACATATTTTTGACATGTATAACACCATTAACATAATTGCATTGTGACATTATTTTTATTTTGACATCTTATAATATTTCTGACATTTATACCACTATTTTTATTTTGTAATTGAATTACAATTTTATAATTTTAAATTCTGATTAATATTATATAGCATCAATCAATTTCTAATATTCCTAATGTAACTGGTTTTTAATCGTGTTAGCAATAATAAATAAATAAATAAATATAGACGCAGAATTCAGACATTGAAATTGACAGACAGAGAATTCGAATCTGAAGCATAGTTGCTTCGTTCGCTAATGCTCACTCGGTCGATGATTGGTAGATATCAAACGCATCCATAACATAGCATAGCACATCTCTGGTTGAAAGACAGCATGCTCAGATTTAGTTTTTTTTTGTCCTTTGATCTTCAGTTTCATTGATGATAATGTATTATAAGCTAACATTGAAAATAAGTATCAGCAAAATTCAGGACCGGACTTAGGGGAGGGCAGGTGGGCTAGAGCCCCGGAGCCTCCACAAGAGAGGGTCCCACAATAATAATAATAATAATAGTAATTTTAATTCAGAAAGCATAATTACAAAAGGAAATTCAATCACACATCACATAAAATATAAAACATAAAATCACATTTAAAAATTAAATTAATAAACACAGAATAATTAATTAAATTCAAAACTGATTAAATTTTAAAACTCACAATTAATCAATAAAAAAAATGTACTTAAAAAGATTTTTACTTTAATACCTACTTGTACAAGACAGTGTGAGTTAAATAATATAATTTGTTTCTTGCAATACATTGTTGACTGATTTTTCATTTTATTTGAGTAATAATTAGAGCTAGCTCCACTTTCCTCTCCTCCGCCTCTAGATCCGGCCCTTGCAAAATTACACATGAATCTAAATTCACAAATTACTCGGCTAAACAAACCTCTTTTTCGAGACTGGTTTAAAAACGCCTAAATGAAAATAACTCTACCTTTCGTGCGCAAATAGAACTCATATAAATAGAAAGTAAAGACGAAAACACGAGAAAGTACGCGAGCCTCAGTAATTGTGTTTACATATTAGATGGCAATATACGAGGCCATTGAGGGGCGCAAATTGCGCCATTATTTATAAAAAATACGCGAAAATGTGCGCTTTTGCGGAAGCATTTTGAGCTATTATTGAGTGGGATCTCGATTATGGTATGATCCTTTCTGGAATATTTAAGTATAATGGCTTGTACCATGAATGTGATAATTCATATGTGCGTGGTGACCTTTAACCGTTTGTCTACGCCAGCGGTCGCCAAGCAAATTCTACAATGTGGCAAAATGAAGAAGATGCGGGCTGCATTTATACTATCTATCAACCTATACTAAACGACGGAGCGAGCGATAGCAAGCGAAGCGTCTGTGCTTCAGCTTTGACAAAAATGCTTGCATATGTCCGATTTCTGTCCGGATCTCTGTCCGGATCTTCGTCGTCCTCTACAAGTTGCATTCTTGACTGATTCTATTGAAATTTTCTGAGTAGGTTCAACAACTAAACGGAATTCTTTTGTCGAGGCATATTTTAGAAAATTACATAAACTAGACTCGGCAAAAAAAAAACTGTATCTTCTTATACAGTTCGTATACGAACTCCGTAACTGTATCTTCGTTCGTAAATGTAATCTCGTTTTTAACTATTATTTCGCTCTTTGCTAATTCGGTACGCATAATAATAAACTATATAAATGTATTGATTTATTATTATATTTACTTATTTATAATTATTCATATATATTATATTTATTTTTGGTTATTTATTTAAGTAGATACTTATTATTAATATTACTTATTAGTATCTTTTAAATTTTAATTTAGCTTTATGTACACCACCTACCCTTTTCGTATTTCTGTAAGTTCCTGTCCATCCAAAGGTAACCTGGAAGAAATCGCTTTAGGCGATAAGGTCGCCCTTGTACTGCCGTAAAATGTATTTTAGTTTTTAAGATTTTCATGTAGTTTTTGGTGTGCAATAAAGATACGAGTATTTTGTATTGTATTGTATCTTTATCGAACCTGTTCACAAAATTTCCCGAGAATAGGCACTTGTAGAGGAGAACATACGTCGGCCGCGAGGTCGACAGCTCACAGAGCCACTAGTGTTATAAAAGGGTAACATTTGCGAGTTTGTATTCTTATAGAGGTAAGTATACTAAGTTTATACTTTATAATTTGTTTGTCGGGGGTAATTTCCGCAACTACTGAACGATTGTAAAAGAAATTTTGCACTACTAGAAAGCTATATTATCCCTGAGTAACACATAAAAACCTATCTTCAATGATTTCACTGAGAGTTTTTAATAATAAAATAAATAAATTATAAACATTCGGAGCATTTTCGTACACACGTTAGAGAATGTCATTCGATCGCGTTTTGACCGCTGGTCTACACTGACATTATAAAGAGGTAAAGAAGTGAAGTTTGTATGCTTGTATGTATATTGGTAGAGGGATTCGATTAAAATTATTTCACCAATAGAGACATAATATATACAAATTATACACTCACTCCGTGCGTGTTTTGGAACACAAATAAAGCGTGAGTGAAGCCGCGTGCAGATAGGTAGTTATTCATAAGTTGATTCGTAGTACATTTACGTTCTTATAATATTAATAATTACGTTCTATTAGTTTTATTTTTAAATTTAGTTATTTTTTTATAACTAGCTGGTATCTGCGACTTCGTTCGCGTTTATTCAGAAAATAGTATACAAAAACTATTCCTCGTGAAATACTGTTACTAATTATCAAATTTCATTTAGATTTGTTCAGCTGTTTAGCCGTGAAGAGCCTACAAACAAACAGACAGACCGACAGAGTTACTTTCGATTTCATACTATTATTATGGATTAGCTACGCTCCGCGGTTTCACCCGCGGTTAAAAAGTATCCTATGTGCTATTCTAGACTACAATCTATCTCTGTGCCAAATTTCATCCAGATATGTTCAGCCGTTCTGGCGTGAAAGAGTAACAAACATCCATCCATCCATCCATCCATCCATAAATGCAAACTTTCGCGTTTATAATATTAGTAGGAAGTAGGATGGATAATAGAAGATTAAAAAAACATTCACACGAATTTGTTTTGATTTTAACTGCGTAGGTATGTTGAAGTCATCAACAAATATAACATTACAATTAAAATTAACGAAGCATGTTATTCCAAATTTAGAAAAAGGGACTTTAAAAGAACAAACCATTATTTTTTTTCACAAATTAATCCCAGGTCGTTAATTTAGTAAGTACCTAAGTGAAACTACACGAAATTTAAATTTAACTCTAATTACTCCCGCAGGAGCTCCATAATTTTACTTTTCGGACACTAAAAGCTATTTAAAT
This sequence comes from Peribatodes rhomboidaria, assembly GCA_911728515.1. Lineage (NCBI taxonomy): Eukaryota > Metazoa > Arthropoda > Insecta > Lepidoptera > Geometridae > Peribatodes > Peribatodes rhomboidaria. The sequence goes on along the minus strand of OU452174.1, from coordinate 17,186,540 downwards.
AGCTCTAATCCCAGGCGAGGTGACACTTCAAAAACCGCATAAAAAAGTTTGTCTCAAATTTTTCGGAGTTGAGAAATAACCCTCGCTGGGTATTCCAACCTTACGGTAGGTGTTCACTGAAGATTTAGAGCTAAATAATATTATAATTAATTTTAGCCCTACCCATTCAGAGGCTCTTCTGGTTACCCATTGACATTGGACTAACAGGTAACTTGAGAAGCCTCTAAAAGCCATTTTAACGTACGCATGCAAAATTATGCATAGCGTGTAATAATGAGGTAAGTATTTAAAAAAGAGCTATTTAAAAATTTATTTAAATATTTATTTAAAAGAGCTTTCAAGCCATTAAATAAATAACCCAAAAATAATAAACCTAAAAGACCTTTTACTTTTCGGGTTTATTATTATTATTTATTTTATTTTTATTATTCTTTTTGGTTTTTAGACAGCATCTAGCACAATGCGAATAGACGTAATCTAGTTATTAGCTAAAAACAAAATAACACCTTTTGGTATGCTCGTAGTAAAATCGTATTCTATTGCTTTGGCAACATGATCCTTCCAAGTTTTTTTTTTTTTTTTATGTAGAATAGGTCGGCGTTTGACCACCAACTCGCCTGATGTTAAGCGACGTTGTGGTCTAAGATGGACAATAAATAAGTTGATAGATAATGATAAGAAAAGATAAAGTAAACGAAAAGAGATAACCTTTGAGGGACTTTAAAGAACTCAGGTACGTTTTTCTATCATTTTTTTCCATTGTTCTAAGTACAAAAAAAAATCGTGGCTATGAAATGATCTGTCAATGTACAACAGCCTTTATACTTAGTCACGAGTTTCGGTGTAAAGTAAACCAAAATTGTAGTACAGCTGTTTATGTTTGAGCTTTTACTATGTTAGTGTTGAGAAGTGTTTTAGTAAAAAGCTTTCAGACTCACCATGGCTTAATGGTCACTTTAGTTTAGATGGCCCGTTTGATAAGGTCACCGGTGCGGTCAGCGGTTTTGTCTTTTTTCACACTTTAAACAGGTGAGAAAAGCTGACAATAATACAGACTACAAAGATAAGATAAGCTTGAATACGAAAAATATGCTTTTTTTTATTGGTTCATTAAACTGGACGTTATATGAACACAACTGATAATCCTAACTAATATAATAAATGCGAAAGTTAGTTTGTTCGTTTGTTTGTTTGTTTGTAACGCTTTCACGCCCTAACTAATTAACCGATCATCATGAAATTTTGCATACACGTTGTCTGGGGCACAGAAAAGGACATAGGGTACTTTTTATCCCGAAAAAATAAACGGTTTCTGTAGGACCGCAGGTGAAACCGCGGGGCGCAGCTAGTTAACCAATGATGTAGAAAAATAGTAATGTCGACCTTTTAGTAAGTGAGCACTGCATGCGTTAAAAATGTGATTAGCTGAAATATAAATAGATACATATCGTCACGCCTTTCCCTCGAAGGGGTTGGCAGAGGTGTACAACACCCACACTTCGCCGGATGATATTCAATCCCAAATGTGACAGGGGGCGACCCTGTCACCAAACACCGGGCTCCAGTTTCGTAACAGATTACATTAAATACGCACAAATATTCACACAATAAACAAATTGGTGCGTACCTTCAGCTGGGTCCAACCCGCTCCCTCTAGCTTGAGAGGCGATATATTGTAAAAAAATATCTAACTGATGGTGAAAACCGCATCAAAATCCGTTGCGTAGTCTAGGAGGAGTTAGCGGATATACAGACAGAGAGACAGACAGACGCGGAAAGCGACTATGTTTTATACTATGTACAAATTATACTCACTCGAATTACTAAAATCTTTCAATTATATTTTTTAGTCGGATTAGTAATAATTAATTTTTCCCAAATTAAAATTACCTTGAAATTATTAAATACCTACGAAAAATAGTTAATAGCGTGATGGCAAGCGAACAATAATGGTTTTGATAGCTTTGAGACTTAAAAAAGTAACACGCAAGAAATTGCGAAAAGTTCTACGACTATAGAATTCACTGAGCGACTAACTATTACGCGACTCTATTTTAACATTGTCATGAAAATATTTAATTTAATGTATAAAGTCACTGGCAATTGCTAGTAAAATGAACATAAAATGACTAGAATACTTGCTACGGCTTACTAAGTTTTATGAACTTACGTAAAAAAGCACTTGGTGTTGTTTTTAATATCGTCTCACTAACGTATTGCTAAACTTGGTGCAGTCTAAATAAATAAATAAATTCAGGACATTTTCACACGCGGTCGCCTGACCCCAAACTAAGCAAACCTTGTACAATGGCAGCGAGATACTGACATACATAAATATTTTTAAATACATATATGCTTATTATAGATATTAACACACAGACTTAGAACATACACAAATGTTCGCATGAATGTTTGCCCTAGGTGAGAATCGAACCCACGCCCGGGCGCCCCCAAGCTCAGAAGGCAGGTTCACTACCAACTGAGTCACCGAGGTAGTCTGTGTTCTAAATTGCCTAAGATGCAATTAAATATTTAAAAAAAAGGTGTTTGTACTCACTTCGGTTGGACTCAACATTGAACCAGTCAGACTTTTCTTTCAGGTTCGCTTATTATGTAGCAAAATTAAGACAAAAATGTAATTTAATGTTGTATTTACAATTTACTTATTTGTACTTGTAAACAAATATTTAATTGCGGTCTTGCAATTACAACTAAGTAATTAGGTACCTTCTCGAAAAACGTCAACGTGGCTCTTGACCTTCGAACAAAGAGCGAAGCGAAATTAAAAATATATCACTCCAGAACTAATTTCCATTTCCTAAGGAAAGGGCACTTTTGGACAAAGAAAACAGACTTTTAATTTTTAATTTGATGTCACCACCAACTTTATTTAATTAGTCCGAGCAATTAATTTTGAAGTAAGTTCTCAACTTCAGCTCAGAATGGGGGACATATAGTCGAACTTGGTCCTTATTTTATTGCGTTACCAAGTTTTTTATAGACTTGACAAAGTTCAGCGATAAACGTGAAATAAAATGATTCGAATTTTTTTTGGGAACCATAAAGTTGGGTGTTTTTAATTTAAAGACATTTGGTTCGGGCATTCTTTGGCGCGGTCTAGGTAAACCTCACGTAGTTTTTTACAGTTTTCTATGACATGGGTGAAATGTTTAAGTACTTTTTACAATGGAATAAGAATATCTTATTGATTAAGCGGGCGCGGAACGCGAGCGTAGTGTCTCTGTTTCCGGGATAAATCTATCAATGTATGTTTGTCCGGCGGATATCCTGCTGTTCTCCTCTACAGGTAGCATTTCTCAGCAGTTTCTCGTGAATTTTGTGAGCAAGATCGACAATTACTTAGGATTTTTATAACATTGGGATTTTTTTCAAAATGACGGAGGTGATTATAGGGGTTTAAAGTGTAAAAAAACATATTTTAGCCACTTTGAAACGATATATCTTACGAGATTTTTGGCTGACATAGCCTCTTGCTTTGTTGGTAAAATAATTATTTGAAAACATGACAAAGATAGTTCTTAGTTTACTACGAAACCCTAAAAAAATCGTTATTTTTATTTAAAGTTATGTTAATCTGATATTCCCAATAACTGAGAAATTAACATGACTGTATGTTTTGATTCGAAGCAAATAAATATGTACAGTAAAGACAGTAACAAATTTTGAATCACTACGTTCAGTCATACCGCGGGGGCCGATAGTCATTAGTGTTACCATCTGTCACCGCGTTTAAGATGTTCGTGGGGACAGATGGTTACGAGTACAATTCAGAACGCTGTATGGGCCGCGTCCCCACGCCAAATACTAGTCAGATACAAGTACATAACAAGTAACATTATTAAAAAGAAAAACAAAAAACCCGGCTGCAAAATGTTGTACCTTGTGTCACTTCCACCATCAAGACGATTCAAATGACACCTCACATGTCGAAATCCATGAATTTGTTTAGGCTGTAGGGCCTGCCAAAGAAACCGCATACATACAAACATACTTACGTGCAAACACTCGCAAAACATAACCCTCCTGCTTGCGCAGTCGAGTAAAAAACATTGACAATTTATTCCGTTTTTGAAGTCAGTAAAAGATCCCTTTCCTAACCTTGACAGCTCACGTGGAAGTAAACCAATGAGAAAAGTTAAGAGCCCCATGTGATTTTGATCATGTATGTTTAGTGACACGCGTCACGCCAGACGTCCGTCACGCGAGACGTCTGTCACGCGATGCAGCCTGTCACCCCTGTCACGCTCGAATAAATTGGGATGCTTGTGTTTTATCGGCAGCTCGGTAATTGGTATATGACAAGTTGGATTGGAGAGTTTTTAAGGAGTTTTTCAAAACTAGTTTCTAGTGTTGAAAACTGATCGCGAAAAACGAATTTTAATCAACAGTGTTTTAAATATTGTAAACTAGCTGCGTCCTGCGGTTTCACCCGCGGTTAAAAAGTATTCTATGTGCTATTCTAGACTATAATCTATCTCTGTGCCAAATTTCATCCAGATCTGTTCAGCCGTTCTGGCGTGAAAGAGTAACAAACATTCTTCTAATCAAAACAGTCCTTCCATCCATCCATCCATACATACAAACTTTCGCGTTTATAATATTAGTAGGATTGATAAGTACCTATGTATACTAAGCTCGGACATTTTACAAATAATTGAGCCAAAAAATTTAAACTTTTAAAGAATATAGAATAGGGAGGCCTTTGCCCAGCTTAGAACGGAACTTGCTAAATAACAAAAACTCTATTATTTTATTTTTTACACTCACCTACTGGCTTTAAAGACAGTTTTTTCTCAAAAGTCTACATAAAATCTCATTGTTTTCAACTTCTTCACGCATGATTATCTTCAAAATATATCAGAAACCTCTAAAATATTTGTTTTACCGAGATTGAAGGTCCGCCCGAGCTCAGAGCCCACAATTAGCGAGGTGCGTCCCTGATACCCACCCGAGCGTGTTTCACGCGTCACGCGTTACGCTCGAATTTGACCTTTAAGGTCAGACAGCGGTCATTATCTCGTTTTCACGCTCGATTACCCGCTTCTCTAATTTTAACCATTGCTGAACTAATTTCTTTATCAAAAGGGTGGGTCTACTTTTTTAGTTTATGTTTCCCTGGTAGTTCCTCTATCCAACTACATCTTAAAGTATACATTTTCTATATTTCAGGGGTTTGAGTGCTAGAGTTTCTTCTCTAGCACTCAAATCCCATAAACAATAAACGTTGTTTAACTATGCCTTGTAATAGTTAAGCATCGTTTTGTCTTTTACGATCGAATTCAAAAATGTATAAATTAAAAATTTAATTTATCCCCGATACCGATTTTCAACAAACACAGTTGAGAACACTACCGACTAAATTCATTATTCAAACAAAAAAAAACAAAATTAAAATCCGTTCATCCGTTCGGAGGCTACGATGCCACAGACACACACAAACACACACACCCAGACACGTCAAACTTATAACACCTCGTCGTTTATGCATCGGAGGTTAAAATAACTGTAATACAAAACATTATCACTGTAATAACTACATTAATGAAAAGAGGATATTATTAAGATGTCTGGAGCCTTTCACTTCCGTCAAGTAGCCACTAGTATTTATAGATATTACCTAGTTGTTAGCCAAAATTTGTGAGACTGTAATTTATTTATTATTTGAAAAAATAATGCCCCTCAGTTTCTTGCCTGTTCTTCTGAGTAGAGGCTCTTTATCCGAACAAGGCGGTCGAGACTATTCAAATAACTTTGACGTTCATAAGTGTATCTTTGATACCTAAATTGAATAAAAACATTTTGACCTTGACTTTAAATAATAACAAAAACTTATAGTGAAGTAAGAAGCAGGGGTGGTAGACTTGAGTCTTAGTTTCGATTATATTTGCGCAGAAGCGATTGCTCATAAAGAAAACTAATAATAGGTATATGTAGGTATGTCAAATGTCAACAAAAGAATGAACGAAATTAAAAATGAATTCACAATGAACAAAGAATAAGAAAATAAGTTTAGAATAGCCTTCATAAAAATTACAAGCAAGTACACTAAAGTTATATTAAGGGCACGTTATATTGAATTTAAAAAGGTGTCTTACAATGATAAACTCTTATGAAACAGCGTCTAAGCAAAGTAACTCCATTTTATTCCCGGGACAGCTGAAACTTTTAACATCGCCTTCATACAAATTTCTCTTGACTCTCCAAAGTGAACTGTAAATTGAATTTAAGTGCTCGAACTGAGTTTCTAGACATTCCCAGGTGTACTCTGGTGCAGTTGACATGTTTGGGAGCACTTAGGCGACAGCTGGCTGGCAAGCATGTTGTTTAGTAGGTTATGGCTGCGGAAATAGTTCGTATTTGCTCGTAACTACCTCCTTGATAGAGAAAGTCAGGTCTCACCTCCTTAATAATAAACGTTAACGCTTCGCAATAGTTTTACTGCTTTTTGTATTTTTTGATAGAGGTTAAAATAATGTTGTAGGTATAACCACGGAACCTATATACGAGTACAGTTTTTTTTCTTTTTCACTCGAGGCAAAAAGTAATGTAAGAAAAATCCAACATACATACTCGTACATATCGTCACGGCTTTCTCTGAGCGGGCTGGCAGAGGTGTAATACAACAGCCACACTTCGTCGGACAATATTCAGTCCCAAATGTGACAGGGGGCGAGCCTGTTGCCATACACCGGGCACAAGTCATGTAGCAGATGACATACAATACGCACATATGTTCACACAATGAACAAATTGGTGTGTGTCAGCTGGATTTGAACCCGCTTCCTCTGGCTTGAGAGGCGGACCTTCTCCAACTAAGCTATCATCGCTTAAAAGGACGCGAAGTAGTAGTTCGTGGCAAAGTACTGGTGGTATTTTTAACCGACTTACAAAAAGTGGAGGTTCTCAATTGGATTGTTTTTTTCTTTTTTTAATTAATGTTACGCGATAACTCCCATTGGTTTGGTAGATCATACTTTAGAGGTGATCCCGAATATATTTTATCAAAATCAGACAGTTTTTTTTAATTTACAGAAAAATCTAAAAAAAAAACATTGTAGTACAGCATAATGGTAAGTCGGGTTTTTAAGCTTTGCTTTTTATATAATTACTAGCTGCGCCCCGCGGTTTTACCCGCGGTTCAAAGTATCCTATGTGCTATTCTAGATTATAATCTATCTCCGTGCCAAATTTCATCCAGATCTGTTCAGCCGTTCTGGCGTGAAAGAGTAACAAACATCCATCCATCCATCCATCCATCCATCCATCCATCCATACAAACTTTCGCGTTTATAATATTAGTAGGATTAGTCGACTGCATGTTTAGTAAAAGGGTCATAAATAAGATCGTATATGACTAGTGACGTTATGTTATAATTTGGGCCGCCTCGATGTCTCTGGCATAACTTTGCGGTTATAATAAATAGTTGTAATAAACATTTTTTTCTAAGTTGGATTCTCTGACTATAAACTACGCCATAATGAGGCTTACAATAACAGTAAAAACTAACTTCATACTGAATAAAGAATACAGAATAAGACAATATGTCTTTACATCTAAATGATAATTAATTTATTTATTTTACATAATTAATAATTAATAATATTAATAACTTGAAAAATTTATCTTTTTGCTTTATTTGTAAAGCAAAAAAATAAAACGATTGTAATAGCTAAGCTCAGCACTATAACATTTTTTACTGTTTAATTTAATTTAAGACAAGCATTACAAAAACGCCCTGTTAATCTCATTAATAGCAACATCAATCTCAACATAAATTTCAAAGAAATCTTAAAAGGAGACTACTCGATAAACATGAAAAAAAATGTAATAGATACCTGCATACTGCCCTGCCTGCTGTATGGTTGCCAAACATGGGTATTCACGACAAGAGCTAAACAAAAGATTGAAACAACACAAAGAGCCATGGAGAGAAGTATACTGAACATAAAGAAAATACACAAAGTCAGAAGCACAGTTATAAGACAAAAAACCAAGGTAACTGATGCCCTCACGCAAGCCCTAAAACTGAAATGGCAATGGGCGGGCCACGTATCACGATACAAAGATGATAGGTGGACAGCCAAAACAACAGAGTGGAAAGGGCCAAAAGGAAAAAGAAGAGTAGGAAGACCAAAGAAAAGGTGGGCAGACGACTTAACGGATACAGCAGGAAATGACTGGCAGAATATTGCAAATGACAGGGACAAATGGAAGAAACTGGAGGAGGCCTTCACCCATGGAGGGGCCCATATCCCAAAGAACGTACTAACCTACATTAAAACCTAAATTTATATACTAACAAACAATAATCAACACTTACATTACAATGTTATTTAAGGGAAATGGGAAATAAAGGCTTTTTTATTGTATTTTATTTTATTATTCTCATTAATCTCATTCAAATCTTGAGACTCGCTACGGAACCCGAGACGTAAATATATATTCCGGACATGGCGGACATAAATATACACCCAGGACGGCGGACACCCGCGAGAAATGCACTCGGATAATAAAAACCGGCTAAGTTTGATTATCCGTATAAATCCCGAGAGTCCCAGAAAGTCCCGGAAGTTTAATAATAAGTTTAATATCGCCTTATTAAAGTTGGTGCCACAATTCATTCGCCGCCGCCTGTGTTGCGGGACTTTTAAAACTGTTTGGGAATTCTTTTAGCCGATTGCGGAAGACATAGCAAGAGACATAGTTACTTCTAGGTTTAAAACTTTATTGTAGTTTTAACACATCGTCACGCCTTTCCCCCGAAGGGACTGGCAGAGATGTACAATACACTTCACCGAACGAATGTGAAAAGGTGAGCCTGTCGCCATACAACGGGCTCCGGTTATGTGGCAGATTACATTAAAACACACATTTGTTCACACAATGAACAAATTGGCGCATGCCGTCGGCTGGGTCCGAACCCGCTCCCTCTGGCTTGAGAGGCAGGCCTTCACCGATTAGGCTATAAAATTATCATTCACTATTAATTATCATTTTAATTTTACCTAGGTTATCATTAGTTAAAATTATATTATATACTAGCTGCGCCCTGCGGTTTCACCCGCGATTAAAAACCATCCTATGTGCTATTCTGGACTATAATCTATCTCTGTGCCAAATTTCATCCAAATCTGTTAAGCCGTTCTGGCGTGAAAGAGTAACAAACATCCATACATCCATCCATCCATCTGTCCATACATACAAACTTTCGCGTTTATAATATTAGTAGGAAGTAGGATAGGATACATCAGTAGCAGGTTGGATCAGCTATATTTTCTTTCCTAGATGATTCAATTTAATTCCATTTACTCTAGCGTTGCCTTGCCCATCATATCAATCACGTCCTTTTAAAATTCAGCTCAATTAATACAAATGAACGAAGGCACGAGTTCCGGTTTCGATACAATTATATTAATTAATAATCTCATTACGTGAAATCAAATTTTTAATTAACACAAATGTAATTAGTGAAGAAAAAGTTAAGAGTCGTGATTGTCTTTTCCTGTTAAACAACAAAGATATTGATTGCGATATTTTTAATTATTTGTTTTTGAATGCCCTACTGTGTTAATTTGCTCTGGGGATTGTCCGATGGGTGAGGTGGAAGTGGCCGACGCGACGGGTAGATACGAACCTATGTTAATGAACCTAAGTAATGTTTATATTATTCACCTTGTACAAAAGTTATGGCAGAAATAAATAAACAGCATCTGAGACTTTTGATCTATCGTTTATTGTTGACCGAACAAGCGTCAAGTGCGAGTGAAGCATCTCCGTTTCAGCTTTGGGCAAACAATATTTCGTATGTCTGTCTACCCCTACAGGGGCTACAGGTCGTACTAGTAGTAGTTGTAGGAGTAGTAGTAACTGTAGTCCCCACTAGAGGTCGCATTTCTCAATCGGTTCTCGTGAAATTTTGTGAGCTGGCTTGATAAATTAATAGTATGACTTTTTCTTCGATTCAGTTTTTGTTTATTGTTTTTTAATGTCGGAGATATAAGGGAGATGGATTCGCGAGGTTTTTAGCTCACAGAGCCACTACTTGTAAATAGTTTTCATTCCCAGTTGCGAATCGAAAGCTTGACGGTTATTTTTATGTAAAACTCATAACGGTATTTTTTGTAACTTTACGAAGCAGGCCTTATTTCACACCCCTTACATAACACAATACGCGTTCTCTTTAAAACTTTTACTAACAAAATCGAGGGACAGAAGGGCCCGTTAAAAAGGTCACCTTAACAAAAACTCCGCATGTAATTTAGCATTATCGCGCCATCGCTTACGTCTTTATGCGACTGGAGCGCCATCTCGAGCGGTTAAGTTGCTCTAAGGGCGTCTTGCTATTCAGACGGTGTCATTAAAAACGCGGGCAGAGTTAAACTATACCGCTTTTTTCTCACTTTTTACGGTCCCTCTTTGTAAACTACCCGCTTTTTTTCGCGAACGTCTGTTTTGAATTTGTTTACATTGCCATGCTGGCTCTAACTAGATGGCATTGTGTCTGAAAAAACTGGTATTTTTGAAGTGGAGACGTTTGAAATGTTGTTAAATACAAAGTTTGTTGGAAAATTGGCGGAGACGTCAAATTTGCGAACATTGTAGGAGAATTTTCTAGAATTGGCTCATTAGGAATGTATGGCAGGTGTTCAGAAAATTCTAGCATTTTTAGGTGGGTTCAAGGTGTAGGTAATTTGGTACGTTGCTCTTCTTGCGATGGAGGGGTAGATTAGATTACTAACGAATGGAGAATCTAGAGACTAATATATAACAAACTTAGACACTGTAGGAGCCCAAAGATGTTGATGACGAAAGATGCTGATATCATGAGATAAGAACTATTTAGAGTCTTAGTAGCGATATTACAACATTTACAAGAAAAGTAGCTTTTCATTTCGGTATTGAATTTTTTTTCCTCATGTGCACGTAAATGTTTCTTTCACTCTTTCTACTTCATCGACATCTCAGCCGGAAGACGTTCACAGCTAGACAATGGCCCCCCTTAATCCATGATCGTCTTGCGTTGCTCGCATTAAGCTTTCCTGGACCCTCACCAGCAACTCTATAATACGCGCGCGACAAAATTTTCCTCGTCACTTTTTGTCATGCGAGAACATGACAAAGCTACACGTAGCTTCGTTATGTTACATGACAAAGCTACACGTAGCTTTGTCATGTTACACATCGTGTTACACGTTAACATACGTCTGTCTCGATAAAAAGAATCGATATACCTTCGTTTCGTTGCGAATCTTATGCCGGATCGTCAACCTTATATCTCTCGTAGAACTATTGACTCTCTACTATCCCCCTGCGATACAGGTAAGATTAGGTCGTGGAGGTAAGGCATCAATGGCGATAGAATTGGAAGCGTACGATAGGCCCTACCACCCCTATTTCGCTTTCTATATAAACCGCGCGAGCGAGGACTTATCTAAGCGGCCACACTGGGTTTCCTTATAAGTAGTTGAAGGTGGTAGCGAAAGCTTTTTCATTTTGAATGCCTTTGACTGTTGGCCACTAAGGGCTCTACAGCGTTAGGCAAGGCAGGGGGTTACCGGGAGATATACAAGCCCAAAGCACGCAGAGTAGTAGCTAGAGCTCACCTCTTGTGGCGTATACCGGAAGATCTCGTGCGTGCCCCGGTACCACTTGACGGAGTGCAGGGGCGGATCGAGCGGCTGTCGCGCGTACGAGCAGCGCAGCTCGGCCTCTCGCCGCGGGTCGGCCCAGCGAGGCACGTCTAGGGATGTGATGGTGTGGGACACGCTGCGGGCTGAAACAATCGAAATACCACTTTAATTACATGCTTAAAGACACTCAAATTGTTGGTCAAACTAAAGCAAGGTTTAGGGGTGCTTCTCTTCCAGAAAATGAACAGTGCAAAAATGTCCAGTGGCGTAAACATTCATCAAAATGATCCCGTCATTTATCTTTTTTTTTTCTTCAGTGATCTTCCAGCGTGGTGGATAACGGCTCAATCACTGTCGACGTAGGGTAGGTCGGTGTCCCTGCAGTAAGACGTAAAAGACTGTAACTCTACAGAACTCTACAGACTGCTCTTCTAGTGGAAAGCAGCCTAAGGTCTACTGGGACAAATCGGCATTTGGTTTGTCCAACGAAAACTCGACCACCGTTGACCCGAGACAAGTTTTACAAGAGTAAATAGGCACCTCATGGGCAAGCGTGCTCCATCTTAGACCGCATCGTCACTTTTCATTAGTGTGTTGTGGTCAAAAGTAGGCCCATTATTCAAACATTAAAAAAAAACGATTTTCAAGACATTTTTCAGGCAAGTAGATAAAGCAAATAAAACATTTAAATTCAAATGTGAGCCAAATCCATTTAGGGGTCACGAAGTTGCAGTTAAAGGTAAACTACTTAATAGCTTTGAAACATTTGCACATTTAGTTGCACTGCTCAATTCACATCACTTTGAACTAGTCATTTTCATTCTGTAATTATTCACGGTACATTAACTACTCACAAAGAGCATGTTTCTAAGGCATGGTAATTTGTTGTGTAACTAGCTTGACTTTGTAAACATGCTTAAAATAAACCAGTTAGAGTTGAAAATGGATATTTAAGTTGGTTTTTAAGGTTTTCCATTGTAGGTTTTGTTGTGCAATAAAGTGAAAATGTATTGTATTGTTTATTTTTTGGGATTTCAATCTAAGCTCTTTAACCTAACAACTTGTTATTTAAATCTTAGCAGCAGTAGTTCTGCGACATTATTGTATATATGTACTCGTAGATAGTTAATAAATAAACAAATAATCAAATACAGGAATTTTGAGATGTCTCCATTTCATCTGGCATAGTGAGTAAGTACATAAAACTTCAGTAATCAATAGGTTATGTCAATGACATCATTAAATAATAAAAAATCAGTTAATTTGAAGAGTTGTTTTGTTATTTTTAACGATTAATCGATTTGTTTGTGGTAATGTAGAGCGGTTAACACCGTCATGTCTATCAATTATTTCATTCACTTGAGTTCGTTGAAGGTGGTCACACTCAATGGTCACTCGCAAACCCATTAGCTCTAAATCGCTAATAGTTATTGTAATCCTTCACTAATTAATTATTCTAAGTGCCCGTATAATTAAAATAGTGTAAAGTCAACACTGCAATCCTCTAATTTTCACGTTCCTGCAGTCAGATTCCTGAAATCAGATGCAACGCTTCGGCCTTTTCCGACTTTTCCCGTCACTCATGACTGGAGCCCGGTATATGGCAACAGACTCGCCCCCTGTCACATTAGGACTGAATTTCGACCGGCAAACTGTGCGTGTTGTAATACACTACTGCCAGGCCCTTCGGGGAAAGACGTGACGATATGTTATGTAACTACTTGTATATGTAAGACGAGTGGAAAACGTCAATCTCGGAAAAACATCAAATTTTCTGCGTTTCCTTCTTTTCAAACAAGTATCGCAGAAAACCAACACATCCTTCAGTATTTCCTCCAAAAACAGTTTTGCATCAATAGCTCGCGAACGAAAACTCGCGTAAGCAAATAAACGTAACTACGTCACCTGTAAGTCACGTTCTCAGCGTTTCGATAAAAACTTCAGCGGCCTCATTTTTTTGCTCTCAATATTTTTTTCTGTCACTCTCACTCTAATGAAATGTTAGATGGGAAAGACAGTGACTGAAATAATCTCGGTAGCGCAAGAATCGGTCCATGTTCCGCGTTTCAACACTTTCCGACGTGAAGCTCGTCGGTTCGACACAAACATTTGAGGGTTAAACGGATCTGGGAGACCCCTCGCTGTTTGTTTTTGATTCTGAACCATGTTTGTCTTGGGCTGGAGGGCTCGGAGGTTTTTCGGGAAAATAGGCAGGGTACTGTTAGGGGCTGAATGATTTTTACGTAACGTTGTAGAATCTGTTATAAGGATGTTCGGCTTCTTTATGTTATAATAATAAAGGGTGAGTCCAGCGGCTAACTTAAGCTATGCTTACATAGGCTAAGCAAATATTATTTGTCAACTGAAACTTTTATTTATATCAACATAACATCATAACATAACATATTGTTACGCCTTTCCCCCGAAGGGGATGGCAGACAATAACATAATATATACAACAACCTCACTTCGCCAGTCCATTGTATGGCGACAGGCTCGCCCCATGTCACATTTGGGACTGAACATCGTCCGGTGACGTGTGGGTGCTGTATTACAGCCCTGCCAGCACCTTTGGGGGAAAGGCGTGTCGCTGTGTATGTATGTATAAAACGTTTCGCGTGTTGACACCCAACTACGTCATTCAGTGTATCGTCTTCGTCTGTCTCGAACTTGTTGTAAATTACTTATTCCGGTCTTGCTTATGTATCGATTGCCTTTGATTTGACTGCCTTGATGGCTCAGTCGGTACAGTGAGCTAGGGGGCGTTGGTTCGATTTCCACCTAGGGCAAACATTTATGTGATGAACACATGTGTTTGTTCTACGTCTGGGTGTTATTCATCTACTATTTAAGTATGTATTTAGAAATATATATGTATTTATATCAGTCTCTGGCCGCCATAATACAAGCTTTGCTTAGTTTGGGGTCAGACGACCGTGTGTGCAAGAGTTCCGAATTTATTTATTTTTTTATTATTGCCGTAAGTGCGTGACACCCACATGATACTTTGGTATTGAAATACTATACTTACCTAGCAGAGGATATTATTATACCATGTAACATTAAATACCCACACGAGTGTTTTCTCAGGGAGTGGTTTGTCCATGTAATTACTACCTATTTATTTATTTCAAAATATTTTAATTCAGCTTAAAATAAAATTACTAATGGCTTTGTGAGCTGGAAACCTCGTGATCAGTGTCTCCTATCCTCATCTACCGGTCGCATTTCTCAACCGATTCTCGTGAAAGTTTGTGTTACTTACTCACAAAGTTTCAAGTAGACGAAAACAGAGATCCGAATTTACCAAATATTTTTTGCTTAGCTGAAGCAGAGACGCTTTGTTCGCTAACGCTTACTCGGTCAATTAAGTAAGCACATTTAAATTAGTTACATTGAAAATTAAAAAAAATCAATAGGTGCTATTTTACCCGATTGCGCAATAAGGAGGGCTGTGTTTTTCGAGTGTTTATGTGCATATAAGTATGAATGTGTATGTATGTATATTGTATGTATGAGGTTAGGTTAGCCTACAGCCTACACAGCTTGATGGATTTCGACATGTGAGATGTCATTTGAATCGTATTTCACTTTCACTACATACACATAAGGTACAACATTTTGCAGCCGGGTTTTGTATTTTTTTTATAAAGTATAGGTCAACATTTGACCACCAACTCGCCTGATGTGAAGCGACATTGTGGCCTAAGATAGTTAGTAGGTTAATTACTCTGGCCTTGAAGATACCTAGGTTGTAGTTAGTCGGAAAAACAGATGGTGGCGAACGATTTTTTTGTTTTTCTTATAATAGTGTTACTTGTTATTCTAGTCTAGAATAGTATAGCTAAGCATAAAAGCTAAGCATAAAAGACCGACTTCCCACCAAGCCGTCATCCATGTAAACAATTTAAAGATTTTGAAGATTAGATGTTGATATTTTAAGAACTGCTTGACCGATTTCGGTTAAATTTATATATTTATTTTATTATTATTTTATGTAGAATAGGTCGTCGTTTGACCACCAACTCGCCTGATGTTAAGCGACGTTGTGGTCTAAGATGAGGCACGACGACCTATAAGGTACTTATTCACTCTAGCCTTGAAGTTTTGTAGAGTGAAGAAGTACAAAGACGGCAGTTGAGTGAGGCGCTACAAGTACGCTACTGCTCAGACCCGTCTTCGGAACGGTTACACCGGACTTCATCCCGAAACACGACTAGGTATATATTTATATATTTTATATATTTTATTCAACCTCTAAAATATGATCTACCAAACAACAAAAAAAAATTGGAATAGACTTACAATTGGTAGAGTTACCTTATAACATAGAAACATCGTGTAGCAAAAAAAGAAAAAAAAGAGCATACAGTCCCTTGAATTTGATTTGATTGTCAATTGAAACCCTCCTCTTTTTCGGAAGTCGGTTAAAAATAAAATTCACAATGCTACTAGTAACTAAGTTCTTACAACAACATTTTTTGTCTCAAAGTAACCAAACAATCGCAAAGTTTCGACTCAAAATTCGCGAGAAGCCAAACATCCTATCTTTCAACGAAATTCATCACCCAATAAGCATAAAACGTAAGCCTATTTACAAAGTCCCAAAGCAAACCTGCCCAATATAAACTTCCACCGCCCCAAAAACAACACATTTTATAATACCACTTGAAAATTGTTCAACTCAGTATGAAAAGCTATAAATTTCACTGGAATGGTAGAATTGGCCCCTCCAACCCAGGCCTAGTTGACCCTCAAACTATTTTACATTATTTATCGTGTCAAAACTACCCCCGCTGATTCTGTGGCGACGCGAACGATACCGCATGTAAAGTAGGGTTAAGTAGCTAGTGCTGACCTAAGCTCCTTGTTTCGGTTTCGGTTTCGGGCTAATGAATACGGATGTACACTGGATTTTTCCGGTTTTTGTCGAATAAGAAAAATCGGTTTTTCTGTTAAAGGGACTAAAGAAGTGATAAGTGTGTGTTACTGATTGAAGATATCTAGTGGCTCTGTGAGCTGGACGCTTTTCTGGACCGATTCTCGTGTTTTTTTTTTGCCGGGTCAGTTTGATCATTTTTAAAAATGCCGGAGAATGTTATTTTTTTAAGTTATACTTCTTTTGGCGTGATAGAGAAAAATGATGAGATTGAATTTTTACGATGCGCGCGCACACCGACACCTAAATTCTACATCGTGAAGTTAGTTCTAGGTGGCATGAAAATTGATAACTATGTTCAAGTTGTATATTCTAGTATTTTAATATTTAGAACACGTGTTTCGTAAGAGTACAATTAAACAGTGAATAAATAAATATTATTTTGGTGTTTTTATTAAATCAATTTCATATACGACGGTGATAGTATTTACTAATAATTTATTGTTTATTAGTATATCTATATATTGAATACTAGTGATAAACTGTTTTGAGTGCATGTATAGATTTGAGGTTAAGAAGTACGAGTAGGTATAACTTCTAACGCGTGTACATAAGTACACACACTCTTTTTAATTTTTTAGAAAATGAAGCATCTATTAAAGAAGACCGATCCGGACAGAATTCGGACATACGAAAGTATTTTTTCGAAGCTGAAGCATACACCGTTCGTTCGCTAACGCTCGCTCGGTCGATAATGACGTTTTGTTTTACTATTGCATTTGGCGGTATATTAAAAAATTAAATACTCGATCCATTTTTACTTAATGTTCTTTGAAATAAAAAGTAAAAAGCAACAAATAAAAACCTCTCATCACACATCATTATCATCATCATCCATGACATAATACATGAGATAAATGATATGAAATGAATTCATGCTAAAGTTTATAGCATAAATTCATTTTGGTGCTTCTAGAATTCATTTCAATTCGAAATTAAAATTAAAAATACACACACACACAGTTGCCTGACCCCAAAATTTGCAAAGCTTGTACTACGAGTATGGCTGCCAGAGACTGATACAGATTACACATAATATTTTTAAATATATACTTGAATAGATATTAACAGCCAGACAAAGAACAAATTCATCATAGAAATGTTTGCCCCAGGCGAGAACGGAACCCACGCCCCAAACTCAGAAGGCACGTTACCAACTGAGCCACCGAGGCAGTCAATCGAGGCGGCAATATTACATACATATACGTAACACTGGGACCGTCTTATAACAAGTAACCTAATAAAATAATACCAAAATTTGCGCACGAAATATTAATTAAGCAGTTAACATATAATAATTACACATTATACATCATAATTATCGGCGTACAAACATTGAATTTGGTACAATTATTATCTTTTATGAACCTAATATAACGAAAATCGAGCATAATATTTGTCGAACCAAATTGTGAGCCGAAAACATGATTACAAATTCAATCTCTAATATAACCGGATGCTAGATAATTATTTTAATATGATGGAAGGATTAATCCAGTTAGAACGACTCTACCATCTACCACAGATTAGAAAAGAAAGATGGACAAGTTATGCTAGCTAATATGTTAGTGTTTTTTTAATCCATTGAGCCCCAACTATTACTTGTACTTCCGTGTTGTCTCATCGAAATAATTGCAATTATCGTCAATGTGCCGTTTAAATCGGCTCCGAACCCTGCAGTTATACAAGTAGGCTCATGAAGGCCCAGGGTCGATCGGAATCAGCCATTACAATTGAACCGAATAGCCGCAGTTCTGTTCTACTGAATCCTAAGTAGACATTTGACGCCTTAAAGCCAGGCCTCTTATTGACGTGTGAGATGAGATCTGGTCACTTTCACTCCTATGGCTTTTCAAACGAGAGAGACAAAGACCAGATAATATCTCGAATTATAGGAATAGAGCCTCTAGGCCGTGATATTTTATTGCGATTCAGCCGCCGACGCTGCGCGATAATGAGCCCTATCGCGTGGCTATACGATTCGCGGTCAGAAATAAAAACTGGTTTGATGTAAGTCAGTACATGACACAAAAAACAAGGTGTAGCACTCCGGGAGTTGACACCCAACTACATCACTCGTAATCGCCGGTCTCTTTCGAACTTGTAGTAAATTACTTATTCCGGTCTTGTTTATGCATCGATTGACGTCACTGTGTGCTACCTATGTGACATTTTTGTTTTGGAACGCCATACCTGGCGGAGTATATTATTGTACCATCAGCCAGGCTGTAGATTGTTTCAGTTTCAGCATTTTGCTTAAAGGAAGCTTAAATGTAGCACCACTAGGACTTGTTGCTCATTCTACCGACTTGCAGTTTAAACACTTTACACTATCAGTGTAGATCTTCGACCTATCTCGCCACTGGACGACCAACACCTTGCCTTAGTAATTTTCTGTACTTACCTACCTTACTCCACCTGTCATCACTTCACTAAGTTTTAAATTGAGCCTAATTTTAGAGGCTTTATTGACGTTTTTAAAGGGAAATAAACTTGCCATAAGCATTAATATGCAGCAAAATCAAATACAGCTATATTTTAGTATGTATCTGGCAACTAAATCTTTCTGCGGGCTACATTAGGCCCTATTTAAAGCGCTAAATTGCTAAGTCTAAAGAAGCTCAATATCTTAGGCCTATTGTCCATGTAAACCGCACGTCAAGCGCACGCTATCGTCAATTGACGATTGCTTGCATCTTGCGTAGGAACAAACAAAACTATGTAAATGGAGCGGCAACGTCGTTTTTAGCTGTCGTCATGCGTTGAAAATTTATCTATATTTGCGTTTGTCTAGGTTGCCTCAAACAGTGACCTCACATAATTATCTCCATCGTACGAATTACGTCATATTCGAACTTCAAAATTGTATTTAGATCAACTATTTGCCTGCAAACTTTCACGAAGATCAGATCAGCGCCACTCACTAGAGTGGCGCTGATCTGATCTTCGTGAAATCGTCCGACAAGCATATGCCAATTTGTTCCAGTTGACTGTGAGACGTCGCTTCGCTCGGTCAACAAGTTTATCTAGTTTGGATTTAGCAATTTAGCGCTCTGATGGCCGCTTGCACTAAACATACAACGTGCCAGTTTGGGGTGTAGTAATACTTATGGGTGTTATTCTACTCGTCAACAACTTATGGAACAACTTTTAAAACAAAAGTTTTAAAATCCGAAAGAAAAAAAAATCGAGTCTATACAAAATAACTAGTCGCGTGATTAATTTTGTATGAACAATTGATTTTTTGACGTCACAACGTATAACAAATGGATGAACGCCGGTTGCACGCACGAAAACGGCAGACTCATTGTCCCGTTACGCTTATTGTAACGTTACGATCGGAGCGAGAGCGCTACACGAGCGATTTATTCATAAAAATATGCAATCATTTCATCGATGTTTTGTAATGATGTTGTCACGTTAAACTATCGTCCGTTAACCGACTTTACAGACAATCAATTTTTTTCGCAAACTTGAGTTCCAAAAAGATCTTCACTTTGACGGGTAGAACAACACCCTTAAGTATTACTGCACTCAAAACCAGCCCTTTGTGTAAATTACCTAAGTCCTTGCTTAACTAGTTTTAAAGTACTCCTAAAGAAATATTCGCTTATCGGGCACATAAAGGTAATGGCTTAAGGTTCGTTAAAAAAAAATTAAGTAGGAGCTAGCTAGGAGTAGAATAAACTAGTTAGTGCAAGTGGCCATGAGGGTTTTTTTTGTATGTAAAAGTTATCTTTCTGTTTTTTTGTAATCTGTGAATTTACTGATCAATAAACGATCAAAACTAAATTGGTTTCCGATAGCTCCGTCGCCGGCTGTCTATTTACTGAACCGTTTTAGGGTTTCTAGAATTATCGCACCGTTACAGTTTGAGATAATACCTCGACCTTAGCACACCATCGCAGCTGAAAGCGATTTCGCTGCGATTGCGATTTAGTGTCTGGCTAGACCAATACTTGTAACATGTGTATTGATTATATCAGTCTCTGACAGACACATAGTACAAGCTTTGCTTAGTTTGGGGTCTGGCGAACGTGTGTGAAAAATGTCCCTAATTTATTTATGTATTATTAATTTTACCTACCTAGTGTTACGTCGGTCGTAATTTAAATAAAATAAGCAAACAACAGTCTTCTATTTTCTACTTTAAAATGTGCTCATTATCCAACTCTGATGGTCAAAAATTGGAGCCAATAAATTTGGATGATGGTAGTGATAGAATAGGTAATGAAGGCTTTTCATAGCAAAAAGTAATTTTATTATAAGTTTACCCTCTTAGTAATAAACATTGTATAGCCTCGAAATAGTTATACAGTGTTTTGTCTTATTTGATCGAGCTCTAAAATGTAAAAGAAAGAATAGGACAAAACACTGTATAACTGTTCCGAGGCTATACATACTAAACAACGTTATCTGGTTATCTGTTTAAATCAAATAATTATATAGTGTTCAACATTACTCCTATAAAAACTTAAACTTACTTTTGATTATATTTTCTTTGTCTTAAGATTAGATCGCAAACAGAATAAGTTTGACAGCCGCGACGGTACGCTAAATGCATTATAAGGCTTCTGGAATCATCTCACCGTTACAGTGTGATATAACATTATATCCCGATGGTGGCACAGATTAAGCGATGGTTAGTAACAGTAGAATGGTATTGAAACTGCGATAATTTCAGGTATCGGTGTAAATAGCGTTGTAGAGCCCAATGGTCGGTTCAATTTGGTAGTCTGGTGGAAGATAGATATATCAAGAATAAGCGCGCAACACGCATGTCTGTGACACGCTTATAGCCAGCTCTTCTTGATTTATCTTCTTCTTGATAGAGTGATCTTCTTCTTGATAGAGTGATCTTCTTCTTGATAGAGTATTTAAGACGCGGTCATAGCACAATTTTTTGCCTATACACGTTTACTTAAGCCACTTCATTTAGAGTTGAGAATCATATACCATATTTGATAGTGCCTAGAATCACATTTATTGCCGTTTTTATTGGTATTAATCGTAAAAAGGACACGAATAAAAATGAGTTGCTTTGTTAAAATTTAGAAACTATTCTGGCTTTTAAATAATCGGAAAAAAGTGATGTAATAGCTGAAAACTTTTTGTGATTTTTCTTTAAAAAATGAGAATCATTTTAAAATTTTGGCTAAACTTTATAGTTGGTTGTTTGTTCTACCAAGTAGTTGTATTTTTTTGCACCTGATCATCATAATTCTGCATATAAAACTAAGCGAAAAAAAACCTTTTTTTGGTGATTTCGGGCCTTACACTGAAGCATTAACAAGTAAAATCTATTCAAATTAAAATGCATATACTAAATTAATTATAATATCTTCAATCCAAACGAATATCTTTGGAAGTTGGGGAATTATGTACATAATCATCTAAACGTTTAATATTAAAGGCATCGATTTATATGTACTACGTACTAGATTTCATAATTCAATTATTGACTTTCTTCCGCTGTACTGTTAATTGTACTGCAATCCATACACTTTACATCAGTGTGGCTTCAACACGCACGCCGTGTGGTTGTTTACGGATCGAGAAAACTGCGATCTAGCGCTGCATGTTTTAGAAGTTTTGATTAGATGACCTAACTAATGTTTTAGCACTGCAGCAAACCTGTATTTACGTAATTACATTTGTATAGATAATTTGAATCAATACGTAATTACATTTGTATAGATAATTTGAAGAGGCCATAGGAATCGTGTACGTTATTTTGCTCCAATATTATAAAGGTATTATATGCCTCTAATACGAAAGTACAAAAATTTAAGAGAATCGGAAAAGCGACCTGTAGAGAAAGACAGATCTGGACAGAAATCTAAAAAGAATTCGGACATACGAAACCATTCGTCGAAGCTAAAGTTAAGACCCATCGCTTGCTAACGCTCGCTAGGTCGATTATGTCAAGGCTCAGAAATATTTCCCGTAAATCTGCATTACGACACACTTTTAGCCAAAACATCCCATCCTATGAATAAAATTAGTTAAAGATTCCTTTCCAACTTCGCGAACTAAGTAAAACCTTTTTTCATCCCTTTAAACCAGCGTAGGTTCCTTAATAAAACATTCACTCGGGTACAGGGACGTAATCAGGACGGGACAAGAGGCTCTTACTATTCCTTTTCTTATTTAATCCGACAGAGAGAAAAGATAAATAAATCTTGATATACATGAACCATGAGACTTAAAAAATATATTACAAGATTCTACTCCATATATCGTACTACAAATTAGTAGAAGCGATGACAGCCTAGTTGAAGAAGACCGGCCTTTCAAGCCAGAGGGAGCGGGTTCGTTTCCCACGACGGCACGCACCAATTTGTTCATTTCGTGAACAAATGTGCGTATTGTATGTCATCTTCTACTTGACTGGAGCCCGGTGTATGGCTACAGGCTTGCCCCTCTTACGTTTGGGTCTGAATATCGTCCTGCGAAGTGTGGGTGTTGTATTACACCTCTGCCAGCACCTTCGGGGGAAAGGCGTGACATGAAATTGGTACCAGTAACAGTTTTTACTAAAGTAGGTATAGGTTTTATAGAATCATATGAGCGCTAAGATATTTTGTTTTGTGGTGAATGTTAAATGTTAATCCGCTTCGCCTACGACCTGGGGGCTTACCATGACATCTTATTGCCGTGATGGTTACGTTTTGTTGTCGACGCTGTGCGGCCGCAAGTCGTATCGCGGCGCAATAAGGTTCATGGTCGAAAACAAAACGTAACCATCATGCTAAAATAGGCCCTCTGAATCTTATCCTAAGTGCGTCCACGTCCGTACCCTCCTTATGCTCTCGCTATAAATTTTAATTCGGTAGCAGGTATCGTCTAAAAACGCTGCCGGGTCGATGCGTGTTTCAGGATTTACATAAATAACTGTATTTATTGCGGACACTAGCCTGCTCATCTAATGGAAAGTCCTCTCTTTTGATAGAGTGCGACAAACTACACGATGAAATAGATACTTATATGTACTTACACTACCCACCTTAACTTAATCTAGAAATTTTTACTAGCCACTAAGAGACTAGCTTTCAACCTAAAACTGATTTCTGAACATATTGTAAACACTAAAATATATTTATATGTAAACTTAAAGAATTTTGGAGGTGTTATGTAAAGGTATAATAGGAACTTAAATATAAAGTAAATGACATAAAAAGTGAAACAGAAAATGTAAAATTAAATAAAATAGATTTTAATTAGTACGTAATCCAAAAAAAATTGAAAAAATGTTATAGGTAAATGAAATACCATTCTTTTATAAACAACGAAAGAGCGGTCTCTCCTAACACAGGTTTTCCAAACTTCACAGGAGAGACCAACCCCTGTAATTTACCAGTTTAAGAAATAAATCATTTTTGAATTTATTTTTTTTGACGATGGTGTCTATGTTGCTGCCAACTAGCTTAATCAGCCGTTCAATTAACATCCTAGCCTTTTTACTAAGCGGCGCCGTTCAACTAGCTTCCTGATGATATTCAGCCATTCAATCAAACGACTAGGCAAAATGGCTTGGATCAACAACGTTGACTATTTGCCTAGCCAAGTCATTTAAGTAGGTACGTTTACCGGTTCTTACAACAAAAAAAAACACGAAGCAACCATTTCTGACCTAACCAGTCCAAGTCGGATTTACCCTGTTAAAGGAATTGGACAGAAGAGTATTTAGGTTATTATAATTTCATGTTTATCAGAACAATGACAAGCTCCCTTAATTTGCAAGCACAATGGCAATGGTCATGGGCGGCCCTCACGCTCTCTCGTATGACGCCAGACGTTAGCACGAGCGAGATAACACGCTTAAACCATTGTCGTTACGTTTAGAAAATAAAGCCTCAGTCCTGCGCTGTCCGCATCCGGGGCTTCCAGCGACCCTCACCAGATCGTCGGTCCACCTTTTAAGGGATCTTACCACGCTGTTTGCATTATCCTAACCATAATCTTAATTGATATCGCGACGCTGTAAGTTTTTCTACGAATGCAAAATGCGAAAGTACATTGATTTTTACACCTAATCCAACCTTCGTTACTAGGTAAAATATATCAAAGTCAAAGTCAAAGTCAAAATGTTTTTAATCAATTTAGGTATCAAAGATACACTTATGAACGTCAAAGTTATTTAAATAGACTCGACCGCCTTGTTCGGATAAAGAGCCTCTACTCAGAAGAACAGGCAAGAAACTGAGGGGCATTATTTTTTCAAAGAAAAAATAAATTACTGTCTCACAAATTTTGGCTTACAACTAGGTAATATCTGGCTACTTGGCGGTAGTGGAAGGCTCCAGACATCTTTATCTTCTAAATAATTCTTAACCTTATAGTACCCTCTTTTCATTAATGTAGTTTTTAAGTACATGTGATTTGAATTTTCCCTCAGTGAGCCCTGTTATCACATAACATATCGTCACGCCTTTCCCCCGAAAGGGCTGGCAGAGGTGTAATACAACACCCACACTTCTCCGGACGATATTCAGTCCCAAATGCGACAGGGACGAGCTTGTCGCCATTCACCGGGCTCCAATCATGTAGCAGATGACATACAATACGCACATTTATGTTCACACAATGAACAAATTTGAGCGTGCCGTTGGCTGGGATCGAACCCAGCCCCTCAGGCTCAAGGTGCGGGTCTTCTCCAAATAGGTTATCATCGCTTCATCGCCGGGCAAAAATGCAGAGATAAAAGTTAAAATGTTTGCAATAATTATTTCTTTACGATTAAGAATATTCATTACTAGCTGTTTAGACTGCGGCTTCGCTCGCGTTTTATAGTCTATATCACTCAGAAATAATGTAGCTTTCTCCTCCTAATTAATGTGATACGATGTGATTAATATCGAATGTAATGTATCCCATTACATATGTTTTAATTAGAGTAGCGAAATAAAATAAACGTTCCCAGAAATATGACTGGGAAGTAAATTCCAGGAATTGAACATTATTTGACGCGTCACTCTGTAGGCTAGAACTTTAACAAAAACATAATTAGTGTCAGCGAGCGTAAAATATACATAACACAGGCTTAACACAAAAATCTCTCGTTTCATGTCGAAATTTCAAGTACGTTTTTGAGAGGGCACAAAACTTCCAACGACCAACGTTTTCGGGTAACCGAAAGTTCTGAAGCTTAATTTTAGCGCCAGTTTACCAGAATTTAACGTGGTGTGCCTTGCTCAAAGCTAGAATATTTTATTCCACTGTGAAAATTAAAGCTTTTACAATAAAATGGGTTATAGATAACAAAACGATGCGTGGGTGTTATAATACAAATTTGCCAGCCCCTACGGTGGAAAATCGTGAGAATATTCTATGCTAGGTAAGATAATGATTTATATTTTAGGGAAAATTAAAACCGAAGAACCGTTCCGAAGACGGGTATGAGTAGTAGCGCACTTGTAGCGCCTCACTCAACTACCGTCTTCAAGGCTAGAGTGAATAAGTGCCTTATAGGTCGTCGTGCTCTATCTTAGACCACACCGTCGCTTAACATCAGGCGAGTTGGTGGTCAAACGCCGACCTATCTACATAAAAAAAAAAACTCTAGGTAATTTAGCTCATAATTAAAAAGATTAAAACAAAAAACATCAAAAACCGTTTTTGTTTAAAGCTTTAAATTTAAGGCTTTCTACCTTTTATTTTTCCCGCCGCTATCACTGGTCCGTTTTAACATTTTTCAAGTTTAGAAACTCACTGAAGATAGTTATTTCTAATCTGTTACATTGCTGAGTCTAACGTTATAATAGTTCAAATCTATTTTTACAAATTTAGATATTTTCTGGTCTTTGTCTCTATTGCTTGAAAAGTCATAGGAGTGAAAATGACCAGATCTCATCTCACGCGTCGACATTAAGGGGCCAGCTGGTCTTTTTTTGAGACAAAACAGAGCGTTTTAAAATGGAGTCTACAAATTGTTCTCCGGGTTGCAACGGACTCTCTTGACCACTGATCCTGAATGTGATCTGTTTGGGGATAGATGGACAGATTTATTGTCGGTATGTCTGAAATATTGCGAAAGGACCAAATTATAGGTGACATATTTCACAAAATATATATATATGTTTTTAAGTTTTTGTGTTATATACCTACTTAATTAACTTTTTGTTTTTGATTTTACCTATTTTATTTTTGATTTGATTTTTTTTTCTTTTTAGTTGTGTTTATGCTTGACAATTGTAATTACGATAAATTGGAATTTAAATTTGTAATTACTGTAAAAAATGATAATATTTAATTATTGTTATAATTAAATGATTACTGTTATTATTTTTGTTTATATTATTATTATTTTCTTATTTTGTAATGTTAAATTTGAAATTTCTTATGTGGTAATGAATAATGTAGATATAATTTGTAATTAATGAATATAATTCGAATGTGCCGTTTTAAGAAATAAATAAACGTATCAGTAAAACAACTAGTATTGCAGGTGTTCATGAGCGCTAGTTACCGTGTACTATCTGAAGGGCCGTGTGCATGTAAAAAAGTCATTTTGCTCCAGACAAGTTTTCGTGCACGCATACAATAGGCAAAACATAATATTCTCATTTTTGGTACGGAAACTTACTTTGATTGAAAATAGATTAGAATCTGAACTAGAAGAGGTTTAGATTCGGAAAAAGGGGGTGGAACCCCTCAAACCTTTATTAAGCACCAACCTACTGAGGAAATAATGTCAAGTTTTGTTGTTGATAACAGATAATTAACTGTGGGTAAAAAGTTTTAAATGGGGGTAATTCAGCTGAACGTAGCACATGATGAAATAAGCCATGTATAGCCGATGCTTAACTGAATCGTTGACATTGCGTTAGTTTTGAAAAAACGGACGAGATCGAGACGAGATATTAATGATAGTCCAGCTGGCGAGTTTGTGAGACGTTAGTGATACTAAGCCGTTCTCGGCCCGTTTTTATTACGGGTAATGCAACAGTTCTCCGTTCAGCATTCAGCATTGCGTTCAGCATCGTTTTTTGAAACACATACATAATTGTAATTTATTATTGTTGTTTGTTATATATATTAGTATATATTAGTATCTGTTTGTTATTTTGTTTTATTGCTTTTATTTGTCGTTATATTGTTAATTGTATGTATGGTTTCAAAATTTCTTTCTTTCTTTCTTTCTTTCTTTCTTTCTTTCTTTCTGTCTTTCTTTCTTTCTTTCTTTCATCGGTTATTGGTATCTGCATTGCCCCCAGTTTTACATGGATTCAGAGAATTATGTAGCAACATCGTATTGTCATTAAAACAGGGTTTGATGCTGCCATATGATATCATATACACGCGTTCGCGTCGTCAAAATAACGCTGGATGTTTAGAATTTATGTACACTCGTGCACAAAAGTATTTGGTAGGTATAGGTAAGATTGGTTTGAAAGTACTTGGCTTCGTATATTACTTTTAGGTAGGTACGAGCCTGAGTATGAGGTGTGAAGCCTTATGCCATCAATAAGTTTTTTTTTTTAATTTTTATATATTTTTTTAAATCAATAAACAGAGCATAGCCCAGAGTTACTAAGAATGTAAGCTACAAGAAAAGCAGACAGTGCGATTGCAGATAGGGGTTGTTCCTTACTCACCCTTTCTCATCCTTTGCATTATTTTTTTTTAGCTCAACCTATTTCTATTCTCGACTCATCCTACATCGTATCATTAGACCGATAAATCGCAGCTTGACCGCCAGCATTCTTTTCACTTGTCGCGAACTATCTGCCCACATTTGACACGAGTCCGGTCAATAGGTACATAACGCGTCATCATCATATTGTTATTCGAAGCGCCGTATCGTGAGATAGTCTAGTGAACTCCGCAGTTCCGGGGTTGTTTTCGGAGGGTCGCTTCCTTATTGTCTCGCGCCCTTTGTCGCGGATTGTGTTCCAAACGCTTTGTCCCAGATAGGGTAAAGACTTGACTGACATAAAACAATTTTATGCTTATAAAAGTAGTCACCAAAATATTGCCACCTAAATATTACGAGGATAACCTAAAATGGGCGTCATTGAGCCGAAAACTTTCGTCGGATTTATCCCGAATCAAATTTTATCATATCTGTTCAAAGTTCTAAATAAAATATCTTTGATCGGATATAAAATCCTTTTACTATTTCGATGCAAAACACTGATAAAATTAGATTTATTCGTAAACTAGCTGCGCCTTGCGGTTTCACTCGCTGTTAAAAAGTATCCTATATGCTATTCTAGACTATAATCTATCTCTGTGCCAACTTTCACACAGATCTGTTCAGCCGTTCTGGCGTGAAAGAGTAACAAACATCCATCCATCCATCCATCCATCCATCCATTCTTTCAAACTTTCGCTTTTATAATATTAGTAGGATAATTAATAAATAAATTTGGGACATTTTGCACACACAGTCGCCTGACCCCAAACTAAGCAAAGCTTGCACTATGGCTGCTGACATGCATATTTTTAAATATATACTTAACAGACAAAAAACAAACACCAATTTTCATCACATTAATGTTTTATCTAGTTGGAATCTAACCCACGCCCCCAGCACAGAAGGCAGGTTCACTACCAACTGAGGTAGTAAATAAATGTTAGTATCAAGAGAAAAAGAACTATGAAAACTGACTTGGTTTGGAAATTATGATTCTAAGATAAAAAACTACTCACGTATGATTAAGTCGGTCATTCCGACTATAGTTTCAACCGCATTCGGCGGTCTTTTTCAAGACAAGTGCGCGCGTGCGGCTGCGTCTCGTTTAGCACTGAAAACTCGTACGTACGACTAATTCCCGTATCTTAGAGTCATAACAAAGAACGAAGCTGCAAACTAGCGCATGATACATAAGCATATTGTACGACAAGCGTCTGCGACAACGCATTATTATTTATAATTTTTGTATTTTAATTGTAATTTGATTTTTGACCATTTCTTTGCTATTTTATTATTTTTGTTTTTGTTTGACATTTTTATAGTTATGTATTTTAATTTTTAACCCACGAATGGTATAATTTGACTACGTATTTATTATTATTATTATTATTTTTTTAATTGCTTTCTGTAAATTGATTAAAATTCAAATTTTTTAGTCATGCTTTTCACACGCCTTGGCGTTGCTGTAAGTGTGCCAAGTAATGGTTAAAAAATGAAATGAAATGAAATGAAATTATTATCAGAGGTTAGATATCTAACACACACGTTAGGTACACGTACACCGTTTATTGTAGTCTTCTCTGCGTTTTATGGTAACTTTGCGATCTGCTCTCGCTTCGCATGGTACTTGTAAACCTTCCGTGAAACAAGTATGTAACATTATCAAAAGAAAAACAAAAAACCCCAGCTGCAAATTTTGTATCCTATGTCACTTCAACTACCAAGACGATTCAAATGACACCTCACAACATGTCGATGCATCAAGCTGTTTAGGCCAAAGAGTATGTAATATGTTTAGGCTGTAGGCCGGGCCAAAGAAACCTCATACATACATGTTACATACAGACATACCCAAATACATACATACTTACACACATACACTCGAAAAACATAACCCGCCTTCTTGCGCAGTCGGGTAAAAGTATCTAATTGATGATGAAAACCTCATCAAAATCCGTTACTTTCTCAGTTTCTTGCCTGTTCTTCTGAGTAGAGGCTTTTTATCCGAACAAGGCGGTCGAGTCTATTTAAATAACTTTGACGTTCATAAGTGTATCTTTGATACCTAAATTGAATAAAAACATTTTGACTTTGACTTTGACTTTGACTTGGTCTAGGAGGAGTTAGTTAGCGGATATACAGACAGAGAGACAGACAGACCAGAAAACGACTATGGAGAGATAGAGAGAAACAAAAAACAAGACGCAGAGAATCAAAATTGAAAAGCTTCTGCCTTTTTTGAAGTCCTTTGATAGAAACTTCGCAAAACAACAAATAACTGGAGCGGTTGAGCAAGCTCAAACGGTTGAGCTTGTTCAAGCTGAGCTTGCACAACTTGGCTCCGTTTTTTCTGGCGCATCAAAGTAAAGCATAAAAAAATAAAAATTCCATTTCAAAGGGCAGTGAAGGCGCATACGGAGGTATTTAGATATACTGGGCTATTCGGAAAGGGTATGCTAGAACCGGAAGTCGTTTATAGGATACCCCAAAAATCTTGAAAAACGGAATGGTATTGAAAAAGGTTATTTTCACTCGACCAAATCTACGAAACAGCTCAAATTTTTTTAGTGATTTAAAAAGTGTTTCAAAAGTTGCTGATAATGTTACCCACTATGTTTCTAAAATTATTCTGGGCACTAAATATTCTAATTATGTGTAACCAATATTGTACTATATTGTGCAAACACTATTTTCATTTCAACAAACAGTTAAATTACTTCATTAATTTACTACGCTGATTCAGCGCTGATACGCTGGTGGAAGCAGTGCGCGACTGGGACTCCAGTCCCCTACACCGGATGTGAAGGACGTACCACAAGCCCATAATCTAATTTTACTATCATTATTTTTCTATTTTATTAATTATTTTAGTTATTTTATTTTATTTATTTTGTATTTAATATGGGTGTTACAATCCGGAATAAAAACAATTTCATTTTTATTTCATTTTCATTTCATTCGTAAGTATTCGTAGCCTCGTTCGTTACCATACCTTTCAGAGTAGCCCTGTAGAGCCACGTATGTTCGGGTGTAGAGGAATTTGTAGAGCACGAGTGGCGAATGGCGATGTTTTCCAATCAGGTAGCGCGTCTGCAATTTTTCATCTGACTGCTTTTTGAAGCTCTGGAAAGTGTTGCTTTTTAAATGTAGACGGAAATATTTAAACGTTGAGTGTGCGAGATTGCAAACTGACAGCTGAGTAAACATTTTAGCAAAAGCTGACACGAGGCTCTGTGAGCTGGAGACCTTGCGGCCGGCCTCTGTCCTCCTCTACAGGCTGCATTCCTCGACCGATTCTTGTAAAATTTTGTGAGTAAGTTCGATAATTATACAGAATTTACAATAAAACCGATGAAGAAATGTGACCTGTAGAGGAATACAGAGATCCGGACAGAATTTGGATATACGAAAGCATTTTTGTCGAAGCTGAAGCATAGAAGTTTCGCTTGCTAACGATTGTTTGGTCGAATATCCTCATATTATACTTTTTATCCTATGCTAACCCTAACAAATGATATAGGTAAATGCCAAAAAGTTTTTTGATTGTTTTTCACGGCTCTCAAATTCGGAACCATGTAGTGCACTCATACTCGTATATTCCTGAACTTGAACTGTCAAGTTTGAATAACAGATTGGGCTGACGGATCCAATCTGTTATTCAAAATAGTTCCCATTCCATACTAAAAGTTTTTACCATTTTCGACTGGTTCATTACCTACCTGAAATAATACTTATGATTATTATTAATATTTTTTTATAATTTAATAGGCTTGCGTTTGGCCGCCAACATGCCTGGTGATAAGCAGTGATGCGGCCTACGATGAAGCACGCTTGCCTAGAAGAAACCGATTCACTCGAAACTTGAAGACACCCAGATTATAAGTGTCAGGGAACACACACTCTGGCAGAGTATTCCACTCTAGCGGCCCGTATGAGAAATGAGGAACCAAAGCGTTTCGTGCGTGTTGTAGGTATGTCGACCATAAAACGATGCCGCCTTTACTCTTGGTTGTTTTATAGAAGATCGGGCTAGGGAGAATAAGGTCATGCAAACCACTTTCCCCTCACACTCCCCCGAAATGCATCCGATAAAAAAATATTATTTATTATTATTTTGCCCAGGTTTAATGGTGCGGCTGCATTAGAGCTTGGGCTATAGAGACAAGTATAGCCGGTTAGTTCATCACACTTCGGTTCGTAATTCGTCACTCGTCTCGCCCACGTCAATTCCGTAGATAGGCGATGAGTTGACCGCTAATGTAGACAAGAATATCACGGATGACCGATACCGGTGATTTTAGCGCGACAACGTGACACGAATTAAAGCATGTAGTCGCACCTTGGTAGCGTTGAACTGGCGTTATTGCTTTCTCGCTGACATAATTCAGCGTTTTCATATGTTAAAATATTACTAGGTGAAAAATTGGAAACCGTTTTAGGATAACTATTTATTTTAGCTATACAACGGTTCTTTAAAGAAACTTTAGCTTTCATACGAGTACTTAGACGGAGAAAAAGATTTATGTAGCTTTTAAAATTGTTGATGACCTTTTTAACCCCCGACGCATAAACGACGGGGTGTTATAAGTTTGACGTTTTTGTGTGTCTGTCTGTCTGTCTGTAGCATCGTACCTAGCTCCCAAACTGGTGAACCGATTTGTTTTTTTTTTTTTTTTTTTTGTTTTATAAGGTGAATTAAGTCGAGAGTGTTCTCTCTTTTATCAAACATACCCAATGTTTGATAAAAGTCGTTGCTGATAAAAGTCAGTGTGGGTTTCTTTTTTAATTTCAATTTATTCTCTGTCTTAGATAACGTCCGTTGAATGCAAAGATTAGGATTGTAATAACAATGTCGCCATTAAAATTTATTCTGATTCTTCTATCTTCTTTTCAATAACTTTTCAAATATGTTTTCCAAGCCCCACAGCTAAATTAGAATCCCCGAACGTCTCACAGTTTGAACACATAATTCGGAGTCGATCTCCCGACAACAGATGTTATCTGCCTTGATGAACAAATCTTGTAAGTCGACCAACTTTTATATTGCTTCCACGGATTGGGTGGCATATTGTTCGGTGTACATTACATCGGATGGACGGTAGAGAAACTTGTGCGGAACGGGCAAAATTAATCTGACATTTTAAAAGTACTTTCGAAAAGTATTTTTTTTAGTTTTGACGTTCTGTCGTTTTTAACTCCCGACGCAAAAGCGATGGGGTGTTATAACTTTGACGTGTCTGTGTGTATGTTTGTTTGTGTGTGTGTGTGTATGTTTGTTTGTGTGTGTGTGTGTTTATGTATGCGGCATCGTAGCTCCCGAACGGCTGAACCGATATTGATTATGTTTTTTTTGTTCGAAAGGCGAATTAATCGGGAGTTTCGGGAACTATGTTTGATGAAAATGGAGTCTGGGGTTTTTTTTAATTTATACTTGTTTTTTTTTCTCTAGTATTTTGTTCTCTAGCAAAACTTAATATGTCGACGTAACTTGATCACGCCAGAACGTCAGAACAGATCTGGATGAAATTTGGCATAAAAAAGATTACAGTCCGAAATAACACATAGACTACTTTTAAACCACAAGTAACACCGCAGGGCTCAGCTGTTTTTTAATAACTATTATTGAGAAGTATTAGGGAACAATCAATGCATAAAATCAATTTCTGCTAAAAAAAAACAACTGTTCTCCAGTATAAAACTCCTGTATACAGAACAACAATTCAAGAGGTAATTGTTCCTCACTTACGCATGCCTCTCTCCATAACTCTACAATTATCCGAACTGGGTCACAGTTCATGCAAAAAGATCACTTTGCATCGGTATAGTTACTGGTACAATTCTAAAGCTACTTAAAATTTGAAAAAGCTAAATTTTTTTTAGTGGCATTGACATTTCAGCTCTACATCGTACTAAGAAGGAATTATAGACTCTAGGCGAGACGTGTACGTCTCAATAACGCAATAAAACTTTGAGCGAACGTTATCTTGATGTGTGAGTCAAAGATACGAGTATAGTCAGTAGTCATAATCATAGTCCGTAGTCTGGACTTCAGAAATATCTTTGCGGCGATTAGGTGGCATTGTTATTGCCAAAGATCAACTAGTATGGTTTGCAATTATAAAACTCTGTGAGTTGAAGACCTAGCAAAAATAAAAAAAAAAATACATATATCATTTAGAAAAAAATCTAAAATTATCGAACCTGGTCACAAAATTACAAGATATTTGGTTGAGAAAAGCAACCTACAAGGCTAGCACAGGCTAGAGACAAATTGTCTTTTTACCGTGCATTACCGCACTTAGATGTGACAGAGCTAGAATATGGATATGTTTCTCTCTCTCTCCCTCTCTCTCTGTTCTCTCGCAAGGTAAAAATGGTAGAAAGACAATTTGACTACGATCTGTGCTAGCCCTGCTGTAGAGGAAGACATCCGAACAGACGACGGACATAAGCTTTTTTGCCGTAGCTGAATTTCAGACGCTTCGCCCGCGAACTCTCGCTCAGTAAATAATTAACTCTACCAATGACTGTATCAATTCAAAGCAACTCTACCAAAGAAAGGGCTAGTACATAAAAACGTACATAAAATGGATCGTTCGACTGGCGGGTAACTGTTAGCAGTAAACTTGATGTTTTTATTACTGGTTACCATCCTTTCTAACGGTACTGTTGGGGAATCAAAAATATTGGAACTCTATCGTAGTTTTACGAAGCTCTGTTGTTTGTCCTTGCGTACTGTTTGTTTATTTACAAGTTTTTACTTTTTAGGTCAACTTTGGTGTACTTACAGGGTGGTCTGTAAAACAACGAAAATATCGTAGGAGGGTGTTCAAAGTACGATTCTGAATCGAAATATAATCGACTTAGTGGACGTCAGCGACCAAAGTATCTATACTTCAGCTACAACAAAAATGCTTCTGTGTGTCCGAATTCTGTCTGAATTTCTATCCGGATCTCTAGAATAGATATCTAGATCTCTAGAAACAAAACTGCGTAATTATCGAAACTGTTCACAAAATTTCACGAGAATCGGTGGAGAAATGCGACCTTATTTGGAGGACAGACGTCGGC
Organism: Peribatodes rhomboidaria; assembly: GCA_911728515.1. NCBI lineage: Eukaryota > Metazoa > Arthropoda > Insecta > Lepidoptera > Geometridae > Peribatodes > Peribatodes rhomboidaria. The sequence continues at coordinate 17,151,240 of OU452174.1, read as the reverse complement.
CGCGAGGCCTACAGCTCATAGAACCACTTCTTATTATGTTATGATATTTGACAGATCTTAACTGACAGCTGGTAGTTAGCGACAGAAATTTTGTAGGAGCTCATAATTTTTAAGCGACAGAATCTTTCCTTGACCATAACTTAAATTCACCATAATGTAACAAAGCAAAAAATAGCATTGAAAGTTTGTGTAAAATGGTATCAATCAAACCTCTTACCAAATCTTATACCTTTAAATGAGCAATTCTTGTATATATATATATAATTGGAATCTCGGAATCGGCTCCAACGATTTTCATACAAATTAGTATATAGGGGGTTTCGGGGACGATAAATCGATCTAGCTAGGAATCATTTTTAGAAAATATCATTTTATTCGTGTTTTATCGATAATCAATCTCAACTGAAAAATATGACTCTTCCTGACATCTATTAACGAATAATAATACTACTATTTTTTGTGAGCAACTAATTGCTTTAACGACACAACAGCAGATGGCGTTGTTAAGTAACACGAAGTCAATGAGTGTTTGCTTTGAGGTTAGACTAAAATCAATTGTTTATTATCCAAAAAACACAATTAAAAAATAAAAAAAAATACCGAGCAAAGCTCGGCCATCCAGGTACTATTGAATAATATGAAATAAATTTGTTTCGAGTTTTATATTTTCCTTCTCAATTACGTTACGAGTCAAAAAATGTACTAAACTCAAACAACATGTAATTTCCATGACTTGTTTTGTTCCACGAAGTGAAACGAGGCCAGCCACACGTCTTGTTTCAGACGCGTTTCAAACATTGTGACATTTTACACCACCGCTAACTGTTTGAAACTGTTTAACCCTGTAACCTGACTGTAGCCTGACACAGATTTATCCGACAAACATTTTCGAGCCGATTTGTCTATGGCTTCGTCCTTAGTGAGCAAACTGTGATCGACTGACTTCAATTTGCCACACCCTATTTTTCAATGAGATGTCCGAACAGCGCGTACTATTTACGGCGTATCGCTTGCTGTCGAGCTAATTCGCATTTTGTTTGCTATAATTCTCCGCTTGTTCCAATTCAGTTTGCCCAATACATGCTTCAGAGTCAGCCAGCGGACAGCCGCTCACAATTTACCTTTTCAGGACGAAGCCTACATTGTTCCTAGGCGGCAAGAACCAAAAATCTTTTTTCGCATAAAATCTGTTGTCCAACACGAGTCTACTGTATCTTTAACCTGTGTTAATTATACCCAGTATGGTGTCCTAGATCCCTAGGACTACAGAATAAATATTAGTATAACTAGAACCTTTATAATGGGCTGGCAAACATGGCTGGAAAGTCAGCTATACTGATGTCCCAAAACAATTTACAGAGGCGCAAAGGACGTTCATCCTTAGGTTAGGTAACCTGCAAATATGAAAAGCTAGCTGCGCCCCGCGGTTTCACCCGCAGGGCGGGTGTACTTGCAAGTCAAAGTCAAAAGTCAAAATGTTATTATTCAATTTGGGTATCAAAGATACACTTATGAACGTCAAGGTTTTTTTTAAATAAAATCGACCACCTTTTCGGATTAAAAGCCTCTACTCAGAAGAACAGGCAAGAAACTGAGGGGCATTATTTTTTCAAAGAATAAATAAATTACTGTCTCACAAATTTTGGCTTACAACTGGATAATATCTATACATACTAGTGGCTACTTGGCGCAAGTGGAAGGCTCCAGACATCTTTGTCTTCTAAATAAGACTTATTTAGAATCCTCCTATCTTAGCAGACATACTTTTTCAATCGGTACATTTTAAATGTTATAATTATACTAATATTTATTTTGTAGTTCTAGTACATAGTGCTATTATTTATTTTGCCGTTCTAGGGATTTAGGGTACCCGTATTTTGTATAAATAAAACTAAAGGTTACCTTTACGGTAGACTCGTGATTAACTTTTTACTGGCAAAGAGAACTAAAGTCTGGAGTAGCCTCCAGACTAAAGTCTATGCTAAATTTCATCCACATCCAATCAGCTGTTCTGGCGTGATTGACTAACATACAAACATCCATATAAACAAATTCCAAATTTGAGCATTTATAATTATTATTGTAAAGTGTGATAAACCTGATTTCAAATGTCATCATCATCATCATATCAATGTCGGGGGAAAGACTGCTTTGGTGGCTCAGTTGGTCGTGAACCTGCTTTCTGAGCCTAGGGGTGTGGGTTCGATTCCCACCAAGGGCAAACATTCGTGTGATGAACATTTGTGTTTATTCTATGTCTGGGTATTAATATCTATTTAAGGATGTATTTGAAAATATATGTGTTTATCAGTCTCTGGCAGCCATAGTCCAAGCTTTGCTTAGTTTAGGTCAGGCGATCGTGTGTGGAAAAATGTCTCGAATTATTTATTTATTTAAAGACGTCCACTGCTGAAAGGCTTCCCCCAATGATCTCCACAACGACCGGTCCTGCGCTGCCAGCATCCAACGGCTTCCCGCGCCGGTATCGTTCGGTCTACCTCGTAACAACCAACCTTTCTCTTATTTCAAATTTACTCAACTTAAATCCAATTCCACGCCCCAAATATTAACCGTACCTTTAAATTTAATTCCATCTATTTATCCAAGGAACCTTTTCGAAAAAACTGCAACGTAGTCCGTCCTCGCGGGACTGTTTGTACAGGATACGGTCAAAATTTACGGCTAAAAGATACGCCAGAATGATACGGCAATACGAAATTGCGCGAAATGACTACAAGAATACGCTGATCATACTCCCTTTGCGCGAATGTAATTTTGTGTAAAAGGATTTTTTTATGAGTAAGCAGGTTTTGAATTAAAGTTGACGGTACGCGTGACTCGTCATATCACTAATTTAGTAGGTATTCATTCATTTTACTTGGAAGCTATTTTTAATACAGGGTTTTCGATATACTCGTAGAGTGTAATAAGCCATAAGGGGGTCATTTTACTCATAATTATGAACAACTTTTACTATGGAGCCAACCCAAAATCTCGTAAAAAAACAGCTGTTACATGCAAAAATTTCATTAGTTTTCGACAGAGTGTATGGAACAGCTCCTTTTTTTCTCGATTTCTGGGTTGACAACATTGTAAAAATTCCTAACACCTTTTCCTGAAAACCATAACATATCGTCACACTTCGCCGGACGATATTCAGTCCCAAATTTATTATTGTTTAATTTATACAATACAATACAAGACAATATATCTTTATTGCACACCAAAAACTACATGAAAAACTTAAAAACTAAAATACATTTTTCGGCAGTACAAGGGCGACCTTATCGCCTAAAGCGATTTCTTCCAGGTAACCTTTGGATGGACAGGAACTTACAAAAATACGAAAAGGGTAGGTGGTGTACATAAAACTAAATTAAAATTTAAAAGATAATAATAAGTAATATTAATAATAAGTACCTACTTAAATAAATAACCAAAAATAAATATAATATATATGAATAATTATAAATATTATAAATAAATATTATTTAATATTATTTAATTTATTTACTTAATATTCTTTATTTATTATTGATTTTTTATTTATAAGTGGTATTTTTTAAATGGCCTTATTGACATATATATTTAGTTTATCTTTCACCTAGCTGTAAGATACCCTAACTTTGTAAAATAAAATAAAAATGTGACAGGAGGCGAGCCTGTCGACTCACACCGGGCTCCAGCCATGTAGCAGATGACATGCAACACGCACATTTTTTCACACAATGTAAAAATTGGTGCGTGCCATCGGCTGGGTTTGAACCCGCTCCCTCTGGCTTGAGAAGCGGGCCTCATCCAACTAGGCTATCATCGCTTGATTTTTATACTTAAAAAAAATAAAATATTTTCATAATTTAGCGAATAGTAATAATTCAAGTTGAAAACGCTGGGGGCCCAAACTTGGCTTAGAGAGTATTTTGGGGACCGATCGAAGTGTTACCTACCAAAATAGAAATAGAAAACAATAAGTTAGGAAAGTTAGGATTAGGATAGAATTATTTAAAAAATATACCAAAAAACCATTATAGTACGTACTAATGGAACGTACCAAGAGAACGTACGTTCTCTTTTAGGTATCGCTCACAAATTAAATTAACACCTTGTTGACAACAACCAAAATACTCCGCAACAATTAATCCTGACACTAAATTTATTACAATCAAAAACATTAATAAAACCAGAACATCATCCATTTTGTAAAGTATTTCATTAAATACCTCAGTGCAAACATTCCGGAGATAAATAACCATTAATATTATAAAGGTATTAATATTATATTGATTTTCGCTCGGCATGACCGCAAGCCCCAAACTTTAACGGACGGCGCGTCCAATGAAAGTTAAAAGTTAAAATTATAATCGAAAAACATGAGTTTGGGACCCGGTAGAGCCTACAGAATACAGAGAATGAGGTATACACAAACAAAAGTATTGTTTAGTAATCAAAACTGAAAAATTAACTCTTGTGAAAACAGGAATTGCTCTCAAAGTTTGTGTTTAAAAATACGTTTGAATAAAATTCATTTAAAGTCTCACATATCATAAAATTTAGGGCGTTTAACGGGCATTATTGCTTTCTCGCTCGCACGGCGTTATTAACAAAAAAAAAATTACTAGGTGTGCAATTGCAAATAATCTATGATAACTTTTCAGCTATATGACGGTTATTTTAAACTAATATTTTAACCCCCAACGCAAAGACGATGGGGTGCTAGATGTTTGACGTGTCTGTGAGTGTGTGTGTGTGGCATCTTAGCTCCCGAACGGATGAACCGATTTTGATTTTGTTTGAAAGGTGAATTAGTCGGGAGTATTCTTAGCTATGTTTGATGAAAATCGGTGTCGGGTTTTTTTTTTAATTTTTTGTTTAGACTTGTAGTTAATAAGCCTTTTTTAGATGAAGATAAAGACCTTTTTTCAAATATATGATTTTCCACCCCTTTTCGTCTAAGAGAAAGGGATGAAAACTAAAATTAGTTCAAAATATACTTAATATTTTTACCAAAATACTTATCAGAGCTACTTATGCGAGCGAGCAAGCAGTAAACGTTAAAGGCTTTTTACTCCAACATTGTACAATTTGGTTAAAAAATGGGTACAAACAATTTTGATTTCTAATTTAATGACGAATAAGATAGAATTAGCATTAAAACTAACTATCAGCATTTACACCAGCTAATTACTTGCGCACCGTTTGCAGTCTGTCTGTTGCAGTCCGTCTCAATTCTACCAAAAAAATCGCTTCAAATGACACTTTTTGTAGAACAGAAGTGTCAAAAGTAGACAATTCTTTAGCAATTTAAAAACAATGAAAAAGAATCGAATCCCAGCATTAGCCTAGCGAAAATGGTAAATACAATGTGTTGTTTTGCATTCCCACAGAATTTGTAAAAGTAAGCATACTGCACAAGCAGAGTGTGAATAAACTATGGGGTAACCTTGAAACCAAGAAAAAAAGCAGCTGTTCCAAACACTTTTGTCGATGATTAACGAACTTTTTGTATGGAACAGCTGTTGTTTTTTCGATTCCTAGGGTACCAAATAGTTAATTCATGCTCTGCTAGTGGAGTTAATCTACCTATAGGAATTCTGCGGGAATGCAAAACAACACATTGTATAATAAATTGATTACTTGTACTTGAGTCTCTGCAGCCTTTATTTATTTTTCCGAAGCCCGGTTCAAACAAGACGGGGAACAAAATTAATCGACTATGTAATTAAAACTTTCTCATGAGTTTGAATTTTAATGACACGCGCATGCGGGTACCGCTAGCCTAATAAACGCGTACCAAATTACCAATATTTTCGCAAGGATTTAATAGATTTTTGCTTGGGTGGAGAGGCCATGCTGAGTATGTAAGGTGCTGGCCAGACAGAAATGATGACGTGGACTAGACACGGACGAAACAGAGACATGTCAACTTCAAGCAGAACCAGAAGCGTCGTATTTGCGCTCTACAGGGAATTACGAAAACCCTGTTGGATAATTGATGGGCAGGTACACACACTTATAAGTAATCATGCAAAAATACCAAAAAAATGCACGTTAAAAATAGTAAGCTTTTAATTTAGTTAAGTCTTATTTAAGTGCTATTGTAATTATTTTATTATTTTATATAAAGAGTTGTTTTAGACCGGTTTATGAACGTAAGAAAAATATTGAATTTAAAGTAGCATAATTGTATCCTCCACTCGATATTGGATGCACATCTCGCAGATACAACAGGGTTTTTGTAACACCCTGTATATGCACCCCGTTTTCTCTGTATGAATGTGTTGCGTCGCATCTCTTCATTGTACAGCATTGAATAGACGCCGCGTCAGCGTCTCGTTCGCGTCAGAGGGCCGTGACGCTCTGAAATTTCCATACAAACGCGCTACTCAAATTTCTTGAAAACCATTTGTCAGATTATGATGAAATTTAGCATGTACAATTAAATTAACAAAATCTCCGCCCCTATATTCTTGTTTTTTTTTAAAAAACGTTCTCAAGCGATAATAGAGATATGAAAAATATCCGCATTTTTAAGGGGTCACTTTTGACTGATTTATTCAATAGATAGACAAAGCAAATCAAAAATTCCATTACATAGGGAGGTTGTCTACATCATTAGCTGTTAAATTAATCTATAATACAAGGGAAATTCTTAGTTACTTAAGAATGATTACAGGAGTGCAAAAGTCATAAAAAAAAATTGAAATTGCACTTTGTCACTCTGTAGGTAAGTTTAGAGGCTCGTCAGTATCATTACTCGCTCTCTTCGCTCGTCTTCTTCTTCTAGACTAAATGGCGATAGAATACCTTAAGCCAATGCGAAGTTAGTCTAGGTCGCCTAGGTCGAAGTTAGTTCGGTTGCCGGACTCTTTAGTCCTTTCTGTCTGTCTTGTCCCACAAGCGATAGGCCCTCTATCCTTGACACGTGAGATGAGATCTGGCCTCTTTCACTCCTATGACTTTTCACACGAGACAGACAAAAACTAGAAAATATCTCGAATTGTAGGAATAGAGTCCCAGGACTCTGTGCGACAATTTATTGCTATTCGAGGCTCGATATTTTGCCTGGAAAGTCCTGAATCACTCTTCGTAAGGCTATCCAAAGGGTTTCTAAAAATAAAAGTACCTAAGTAAGATCGAAGAGGTCTGATTGACTAGCCCTTGTGTCCGAGATTTTAGGCCGCCCGAAGACCTTTGTCATGGTTTGGCTGTTGTCATTACGAACAAAAGCCGGAACCTACAAATTGATGTGTCATCCGACCTTCGATTGATTGTAAAAATGAAATTATGCTTAAATTATGCTCAGAAAATGTAATTAACCACGACTGTTTTTTTTTACCTATAAAAATTCTTGGCTTAAAATCTTATTTACCATGGGTTAGTTTATTACCTACCTACCAACTACTATAGAATCATGGTGTAATAATATTATATTCCGCCAGGTATAGCATTTAGCAACACGTAGTGACGTCAATCGAGGCTTAAGCAAGATCGAAATATGTCATTTACAACAAGTTCGAAAGAGACGGATGACGATGACGTCATCACGTGTTTGCTGAATGATAGACCTTGTTTTTTTGGATCATGTATAGAATGAACTTATGAACAACTTAATCAAGAAAATGCACTATTTTTTAAGGTAATTTGTCATAAATTTAAATAAAAAATAAGTCCTATAGAAATTTAGAAATGCATTTTATGAATGACTGCCTCGGTAGCTCAGTCAAAGTCAAAGTCAAAGTCAAAATGTTTTTATTCTATTTAGGTATCAAAGATACACTTATGAACGTCAAAGTTATTTAAATAGACTCGACCACCTTGTTCGGATAAAGAGCCTCTACTCAGAAGAACAGGCAAGAAACTGAGGGGCATTATTTTTTCAAATAATTAATAAATTACAGTATCACAAATTTTGGCTTACAACTAGGTAATATCTATAAACACTAGTGGCTACTTGACGGAAGTGGAAGGCTCCAGACATCTTTATCTGCTAAATAATTATTAACCTTATAATATACAGTTACAGTTGGTAGTGAACCTGCCTTCTAAGCTTCGGGTCGTGGGTTCGATTCCCACCTAGGACAAACATTAATTGTGTGATGAACAGTTGTGTTTGTTCTACATGTCTGGGTGTTAATATTTAAGTATGTATTTAAAAATATCTATGTGTGTATATCAGTCTCTGGTAGCCATAGTACAAGCTTTGCTTAGTTTGAGTTCAGGCGACCGTGTGTGGAAGTGTCCCGAATTTATGTACAAGTTTCTTACATAAAACAGGGTAGTGTAACTAACCTTGTAGACAATCTAACAATTAATTTCACAACGTTGTAATCCCCCAAAATAAATAATGTAACCAGAAATGAAACATTTCTTCATCCGACCATAAATTTAAATTCACAAAGCGGGTTATATTCGCTAGCCGAAAATAAATTTAAAGGGCATGTTTTTGGACCGTATTTTCCAAAATATGCAGCGGGGCGGCTCCTATCTTGCCATTCCAGATACTTTATTGTGTCTTTAATTTCCGGCGAGCAACAATGCGATTATACTTCTCATTATAATTCTGCCGCGGTTTGTGTAGAAGCAACGCAATGTGCTTTGTCTGTTTGTCTGTACATTTTTTGTAGTCTACGTTATGAGTGGAAATTCAACCATATTACATCTCTGTACTTGAATGTACTGTAAGCTCAAGTGTTAAGTACCATATTGAGTTGGTTGGTATAATGCCATAGTAAAAAGATAATACTTCGCCGAATTCCGAAATAAGTCTTTTCGAAAAGAGGATGACGATGGAGACATTACGTGTTTTCTTCCGGAGTGCTACACCTTGTTTTTTAGCCGACAGCGCAAGAAGGAGGGTTTTGTTTTTCGAGTAGATGTATGTATGCAATATGTAAGTATGTATGTGGTATGTATGAATGTATGAGGTTTCTTTGGCTCACCCAACAGCCTAAATAGCTTCATATATTTCGACATGTGAGGTGTCATTTGAATCGTCTTGATAGAAGAAGTGACATAAGGTAACGTATTGCAGCCGTTAGCCATACCTTCTTGTTGTTAAAAAATGTTAAAAGTTTTAATTTTAAACTTAAAAAAATGATGACTGCACACCAGCAACGGCAGGAGACTCTTAAACACGACACGAGTGCTATATAAGCAATACTGTCCACTAAGTGGCAATCTAATTGCAATATTTTTTGCTAATTATACATTTACCTTTTATTTTTTTACCTTTAGTGTCCATTGAATTTTTGTAGTTTATTTTGTGTTATCATTATTATTGTTGTAGTTTATTGATAGTTTTTGTTATTATCTTTATGTATTTTAATTATTATTATTTTGTTGTGTGTACTGTGTATATATGTGCTTGTACCGTGACATCACCAAGCGGTTCCAACGGAAGACCAGCGCCGGTTAACAGCTGGCATTATGCTGAGTTGGGGCCGTTTTGTGACCTTGTAGATTATAAAATTCCCTTAATGTTTTTAATTTCAATAGGTCACAAATAAACTTTTTTTCTTTCTTTCTTTCTTTCTTCTTTTTTTTTACTTGAAAAACCAACATTTTGAGCTTCGAGTTAGGGACCAGGGTGGGTCAGATGCCCCCATCTTGCCCCATCGTGGATGGCTTTTGTCCCATGTCTAGTTACTTGGACCAGGCTGGGGCAGATGCCCCACTTTCCGCCATTGTGGGCACATCCGTGCCCAGTGGTTTTTTATAACATAAGTAGCAAACAAGCTAACGGGCCGCCGGATGGCGAGCGAAACCAGATTTTAGCTCATCCAAAGATTTGGCCTGGCTGTTGTTTTCGTAGGACAAACAATCAGGGCATATAAGTATACCAGTGGCCCCGAGAGCTGTAGACCTCGCAGCCAACGTCTGTCCCCTATACAGATCGCATTTCTAAACCGATTCTCGTAAAAAAATTTGAGCAGGTGTGATAATTACACAGAATATTTCAACCTACTCACAAAATTGCGGAGATATTAGTTTAAAAAAAACTATAAAATTATACTTCTTGAACCTTCTCACAAAATTTGAAGAGAATCGGTTAAGAAATGCGACCTGTAGAGCAAGACAGAGATCCAGGCAGAATTCAGATATAAGAAAGTATTTTGTCGAAGCTGAAGCATAGACGCTTCGCTCGCTAACGCTCGATAACTTTTATCCAAATTACGATAGCATTCAGTTGTAAATGCTACTCGCAGTCACTCACCCGAAGACTGACCACGCCTCAGTGAAATTCAGCTGGTCGTGTACAAAATGCTATTGCGAATAGGCCAGTAGTTACATTACAACGGCACTCCATAATATCATATTAGCAATTTATTATGCCAACGTTAAACTATAACCACATTAAAGCTATGCTATAGTTAGTAGGTTAGGTATAACGGATCTAGAGCAGGGGGCTACGGGGCTCAAAGCCCCCCTCTAAAAGCATTTAAGTCCACAGTCCACAATAGTCCTAAAATGTGTGTTTTTGATGGTTTTGTGTTCACTTACAACGTTCCCATCCAGACCAAAATTCTGAACTTGCCATTGTATATGATAGTGTGTAATTGTGTATGTGTGTGGTATATACTTGTGAAGTAGCTTTGAATTATGTTTTACCTATAATTAAGAATTGCGGAGTACATATTATATTTTTTTCTATGATGAATTGTAAGTTATTGACATGTAAAATGTTTGTTATCAAATAATTACTATGACTATGTATAGCTCTGAGTTAAGGCGCAGCGCATACTTGCGACGGAGCGTTGCCGAAGTGTGGCGAACGGCAGCGCATTTTAATGAGATTACAGAACTTCTCAAACTTGCCATGTGACACGTTTCTTGTGATCAAAATTATGCAAATGCATGCTTAAATTACGACCGGGATTTGCTGGAAACATTTTTTATTTGACAGCAGAAGCAAAAATAAACTTCTTTCGTCAGTACACGATTAAAACTATCCACTTCAAAATTGTTATTATGAACTCGTTTTGCCCCATGGTACTAACCGCTTTTTAAAAGCAGCCTAAATGTTAATCCAGGATTCATCAGAATCCGTCTATCTGTTTGAGGGTGAAGAAGTAACAAACACACACACAAACACACACAATCTTCCGCATTTATACTCGTAATACAAATAAGCAGTAGAACAAGTAGGAGTAAGATTTACTTACCGACGCAATCAAACTAAGTATTAAAAAAAAAACTTAAGTACCTACCCTTACACGGTTACGCATTCAATGCCGTAAGAGCTACAATTGAAACCTGAGCTTTTATTTTGGCTCCATATCGGTAACCGGAAATAGAAGGAAACTTTTCTGCAGCATATTACCCCCACCCTTAATTCGGCTCAAACTACAAAACACAGCTAATGTACGCCGCTCCATATTACATTAAAATACGTAATGCTATGCTAAGCCATTTCCCCTATTCATTTGATGAATTACCCTCTTCAGCCCAACCGTGGAATATAGTATACTGGAAAGAGTGAGGTGGTTGCTTTAGTGTCGCCGCTAGTATGATCAATTTTTAACATGAAAAGCAAACAGTTGGCAGGATTTTTGAGATAATGTAACCATGTCAACCCCATTTCCACCTCAATAATGGCGCGAGTTATGCTAGAAAATAATTTGTCTCCATCAAACCCATATCCGTCTCAATGACATAGATAAGTGACAAAAACAGCATTGATTGCCAAAGAAGAAGCTCTTTATTTTGCTGGAACTTTGTCATATTGATTGGTTTCCTATTTTGATACCAGAGTTCACATGGTACTAGTACGGTATTGCGTGAAAGGATGGAAGGGATTGTGACATGGTGTAGAGACAGTAAATACGAGATAAGTGATTAGAAACTCTCAACTAGCTTTTCTGTCCACGGATTCGTTCGCGTTTCATAGCTTATGTCACTCGAGAATAATGTTAGCTCTTTATTAGTTAAATACTTAAATAAAGTATTTAAAAGTAGTAGTAGTTGAAAGTATTTAACTAATAAAGAATTTAATATAATTAAATAATATAATATAATAAAAATTAACTACATTTATGTAGTTCATTAAATTGTACATGCAAATGCATTGTACTGAACCGATTCAAAAAATATTTATTACGTATTCAAATTTAATTTTATTTTAAAAAATATTTGCCCCTATGTTCTTTGTATTTTTTTTTAAGTATATCAAAAGGAAATAGAGCTCTGAAAAATATCTGCATTTGTAAGTGGCTAAATAATGTTATTATGTTGTAATTTGTACTTGACTGATTTATTTGATAGATAGAAAAAGCAACTCATTCAAGGTTTTCTACATTATAAGCTTTTTAAATAATTCATGATACGAGGAAAATTCTTAGTTATTTAAGAATAATTAGAGAAGTGCGAAAGTCATCAAAAATGGTTTAAACTGCAATTTTACACTCTGTAGACAACTTTATTGTGGGCACCAATCTAGAACTTGAGGCCAAGACACCAATGTGTGTATCAGTCTCACTGAGTCTGGCCACAAAGTTGATATTAAAGCCAATGTGTCACGCAGTAATAAGGTTTAAAATCATCAATTTTAAATTAAAGCCAAAGGTTAATCAACGTAAAGCCGTGGCATAAGAGTAAATCTACCTATTTCATTATGTGTTTTAACTTAGCTTAAAATGTAGCAAAATTTTCAGAGACCATTCCAGCTTCTTATGTTCCGGGCACAAAACAAAGTTACAATAGCGTAACGCGCATTCTTTGTACTGAATAGCTATTTGAAAACTGGCATCAGCTATTTATTCTCCGTTTTCATAAAATAGCGGTTGCAAACTTTTGCAATCTCTGTTGCAAATATAAACTAGATTAAACCTGTCTTAGAGTGGCTACAGATGACGAATAGGCAAATATTACAGTAAGACGCTTTGCGTATTTAAAATTATTGTCTATTGTCTATTTGAGGAATGATTATACGAGTACGTTTAAATGTGCAAAGCGTCGTACTGTATTTGCCTAACCTTATTTACTACTGCTAGACCTCTAAATGGCAAATTGAATTTAAAAAGATCTTTGTATATTGAAAGACAGAAAACTCTTTAAAAGCGAAGACTGACTGATAACGTTTTGCCGAATCGTGTTCGTGAATCAATTTGCCGTATCGATTCAACGAGCTGAGCCTTTCATGCTCACGGCGAGTGGATCGGCTCGTTGAATTGATACAGCGAACTGTTACAGCAAATTCAAACTTGTTACGTTATGAGGTTTGACTTGGGTCAGTCGCCACCTTACTGTTTACACCAAAAATCACAAAACAAAATATAAAATGAATATTTATTTATTATTTGAAATAATAATGCCCCTCAGTTGCTTACCTGTTCTTCTGAGTAGAGGCTCTTTATCCGAACAAGGCGGTCGAGTCTATTTAAATAACTTTGACGTTCATAAGTGTATCTTTGATACCTAAATTTAATAAAAACATTTTGACTTTGACTTTGATATCGCATAAAACTAAAAGATTAGGCTTGAAACTGTAGGTGTAACGACTTTGGTACTTAGAGCAATCTCTTCCAGTAAGGACGATTTTCATAGAAATCAAATCTATACGAAGCTCTGACATCAGGTCTAGCCAAGTAGCTAGCCCTGATGTCAGAGCTTCTAGACCACCCAAGGACCTTTGACATGGCTTGACGATTGTTGTTATAAGTATATAATTATGATGTATGTCATCTGCTACAAAACTGGAGCCCGGTGTATGGCGGCAGGCTCGCCCCTTGTCACATTTGGAACTGAATATCATTTGGCGAAGTGTGGGTGTTGTATTACAACGTCTGTCAGCCCTCTCGGGGGAAAGGCGTGACGATATGTTATAATAGAACAAACAACCGGGGCCTATAATTTTAACGTGTCGTCACGGTAGCGCTCAGTTGTAAATGCCACCTGCAGCCACCCATCCAAAGACTGACCGTGTCTTCCGTTGCTTAGGAGATTGGCTACAAGCCTACCAAAATTTAATAAAAAAAGTTGATGAGAAGCATTTTCAAACAAACGCAATTCCCACGTTCAGGTACGAGTACAAGCTATTTTTCAAAACCGAGTAAATAAATAAAACAAAGCCGACAATCACTCATCTCGTTTATTCACTGCCAGTACCATGAACTGTACAGTCAGCGACATAAACATCACATCATGAATACATGGCGTCTCCCGAACGACGCCATAAACCCAAGCGCACACTGCCGCAGCCACGGATTAGATAACAATGCTGGGTATGGCTTGAAGAGCGCGCGATCAATTCGCGGGATGGCGTTTTTATGCTCTTCGCGCGCGCTCGATCACTTTCGAATTATGACCGCGACCTCAATCTGGATCAATAGGAGCTGTGTAACGTACGGCCTATTTTCTGCCAATGAAACTGCCAGCAGTGGTCTAAAAAATTTATAGCAGTTTTTGGAAAAGTTTTTACTTTATATATACCATTGTATAACAATGTACTCCGTCAGGTATAATGGCACGGGCACATGGGCAACACGTAGTGACGTCAATCGATGCTTAAGCGAGACCGAATATATTCATTTACAAATGGTTCGAAAGAGACGATGATAAGTGACGTCATTACGTGTTAGCTCCCGCAATGTTAGACCTTGTGTTTTGGATTATGATCTATTTTGAAAAAAAAAATCATAAACGCACAGAACCTAGTCACTAGATTGCACGACTATCGGTTGAGAAATACAACCTATAGAGCAGAACAGCCGGACATCCGGACAGCCGGACAACCGGACAACCGGACAACTGGAAGCCGGACATATAAAAGCATTTTTGCCGAAGCGGAAACGGAGTTTAACTGATGATAGTCTAGTCGGAGAAAGCCCGCCTCTCAAGCCAGAGGGAGCGCGTTCGGACCCAAACGAAAGCACGCACCAATTTTTCATTGCGTGAACATATGTGCCTTACATGTCATCTACATAACTGCAGCCCGGTGTATGACGACAGGCTCACCTTTTTCACATTCGGGACTGAATATCGTTCGGCAAAGTGTGGATGTTGTACACCTCTGCCAGCCCCTTCGGGGGAAAGACGTAACTATATGTTTATGTAATGTTCATGAAACGAAGACGCTCCACTCGCGCATCACGCTCGCTCAGTAAATAACTTCTGTCAAATACAAACGAGTTTTACGGAATCGAGAGAAAAATTTATGAAAAATGTAGTTTTCTTATTTTACTTTGAATACGTAATAAGTATTTCTCAACAAAATCGGTAGTTATACGAGCACGCCATAAGTTAACGTAACTTATGCTATGAGTTTATGCCAACAAAGTTTTTTATATCCATACAATAGCATCAATAAACACAATAAAAATATAAAAACTCTGTTTCATATTGCAATGCTAACTTCATAGTAACAAGTTACTACAGTCGTGTGTATTTATTGAATAAACGGTTGGTAAAAGTTGGTCCTACTTTGTTTGGTATAAATTATATACTACAATTGATTTTATGTTCACGTGACGAACAGAGAATGTTCTCTTTTTGGAGATAGTATAGATCGATTCTTTATTGTTCACGCCAGAAATACAAAAAAAAACTTATCGATTAAAACAAGTGTTACAACTGGCCTTATCACTAAGAGAGATATCTTCCGGGCAAAAGCATAAATTCAAAATTAAAAAAAAAACCGTTGCCGATTTTCATTAAATATATCTAACACTCCGAATAATTTACCTTTCAAACAAAAAAATTGGTTCAGCCATTCGTGAGCTACGATGCCAAAGACACACACACACAGACAAGTCAAACTTATGACATACTGCACATCAGCAACAGCAGAAAACTTTAAAACACGACACGAGTGCAAAATACATAAGCAATACTGTCCAGTAAGCAGTGCAATACAGCAATCATAATTTTTGTAATAAACATTTTAACCTGTACAATTTTTTTTTTTGTTAATTGAGTGTCATTATTATTATTTTTGTAGTTTATTGATAGTTTTTGTTATTATCTTTTTGTATTTTATTTATTATGATCATGTAGTGTGTACTGTGTATGTGCTTGTACCGTGGCATCTCCAAGCGGCTCCAACGGAAGACCAGCGCCGGTTAACAGCCGGCATTATGCTGAGTTGGGGCCGATTTGTGACCTTGTAGATTGTTTAATTGCCCTTAATGTTTTTAAATTTAAATGTAGTGCTCACAAATAAACTATTTTTCTTTCTTTCTTTCTTTCTATAAGACGCCGTTGTTTTTGAGTTGGGCGTTAAAAACACAACAAAAACTTGCGTAGAGCTTTGTTCTAAACTCTAGAATATCGCGTTGCAATACATCGTCGTAGTATTTATCGTGGTCCGTGACCCATCGCGGAGGGTTTGAGTTATCACATCGCCATAACCTCGCGACGAGGCTATCACAATCTGTACGCGGTTTTATCTCTAACTTAGGGGTCCGCTAAACACGTCCGTTGTGTTTTTTTTTAGAAAGAAAGAAAGAAACCATTTATTTCACCGTACAAAACACTACAACAACAACAAACAAAATACACAATAAAACATTAACAGACAAAATAATAAATATTTTTCAGTAATAGGCTCGCGATGCCGACTAAGCAGTCGACATCGCGTCTGATGTTACACTTTTTTTTTTCAGTAGAATTAGAAGAATTATTTATTTATTAATTCCAATTTTACTACTATTTTTTTAAATGTAATTTTACTGATTTATTTTTTATTCTTTCATGAATTGGAATTTTAGTGAAATTTAAATAAAGTTTAAAAACCTGACGTGTTATCCGAACTAATATTATAAACGCGAAATAGAGTTTTTTTGTTGGATTATTTGCTTGTTTGTAACGCTTTGACGCCCTGGCTATTCAGCCGATCGTCCTGACATTTTGCATACACGTTATCTGAGTTACAAAAAAGGACAGATAGGGTACTTTTTATCCCGAAAAATTTAACAATTCCTGTAGGAACATGGGTGAAACCGCTGGGCGCAGCTAGTTCATTATAAATGATGAGCTATGACGCATTTTAGCCGAAACCTAATTTTCATCAACTAACTAGCTAACTAAACTAAACTAACTTAGCTGAACTAACATTAACTAAGAAGTCAATGTATTACTTCTGCGTCTTAATCTTTCATCCGCTATTCTACAGAAACCTTGAATATTATCCGCATTAAAAAAAGCTAATGTATGTGTTAATCAACAATTAAAGCTATCATTATTTCAGACTGCACTCAAGCCCGTTAAATGATAGAGAAAAGAGAGAAGCGTTAAGTAAAGTAACAAACCTACAAACCTACCGTTCTTACTAACTTTCTTTCTTACTAACGCATCTTCAAATTAGAGTAAAAGCCAACTACTCGAAGCCAACTATAAGAAAGTATTCCTAGGTTTTCGTGTTCACTAGCTTTGTGATTTAGCTTTGGTGTTAAGTCCTGTAACTTACACAAGAACGAATGTTGAAAAACTGTGCTTTCAGTCTTATGTTTTTTTCAAATCATTATAACCTTGAGGGCACGTTTTGTTTATCGTGAAAGTACCAAATACTCTACAGAAATAATGAAATTTACAAGAAATACGAGTATACATTTAAAAGAAAAGCAAAAAACCTGCAACAAAAAACTTGGACGTGCCAACGTAGTAAACGTAGAAACCTCATACTTACATACATGTATACACTCGAAAAATATAACCCTCCTTTTTGCGCAGTCGGGTAAATCAAAACAAAATCTAAATCTTGATCTGCTTTACCTTATTTGTGCATTATTTTTTCCAAAAAATTTGACATTCTTCACCTCATAGAATAAAGTCAGGCTTTCAGTATTATTAGAATAAATTCCACATTTCTGTCGTTTCACGCGACGCTTCTAGAAACGTCTCCATATTTCGAGACACTCGTGCATGCCCTGATTCCGCGGAACTAAGGGAAACGGAACGTTCGCGTATTTCAACCCAGCATACTTTACTGCGGCGAAAATTTAGAACGACAAGAGATTTTTGAATAAAATTATGTGCTAGTTTCATAAAATTAGGCTGCATGCCTACCAAGGATGTGCGAGGGAGATGTTCAGTGTGCTAGGAGAGTCTCCACAACGAGATTAATGTACGTGATAATAACGAGATAACTAGGTACTGGTACAAACAGGAAACGTTACGCAAGTTAATGAAGTGGGACGTCTGCCCACCGTGGGCTGTCCGCAGCGTTGGCTACTGAATTGCTTTCGTCTGTCCAAGCTCAAACTTTGATTCCAGTAAAACCCTACTATTTTTAGCAGTGCGCGGCGCGCCGTAAACAACCACATTGCAAGCATGTTGGGACCACACTAATGCAAGGTGCAAGGATTTCCGTGCACTGCAGTGGACAAAAGGTTTTGAAATGATTAAAGCTAGAACGTAGTACATAATATCGATGAGTATCCTCAATTTTTTTATGTTCATGGGCACGCTCTGTGCTGCTTTGGTGGAAAGCGAAAGTCCGTCCAGTATAACAACGTCGAGTGTGCTAAAACTTCCAATGTCTTGATTACGTCCAGTTTAAAATGTCCAGTGCCTCATAATGACTAGTGTTCGAAAATGTCAAGCGTACGATAGCGTCCAGCGTACGAGAACGTCTTATGTCTTGAATGGTCTAGTGCATGTTCTTTATAGACATCACGTAATGTTTTTGACTAACTTTCTAAACAGGAGCATGTAGGTCACACCGTTTCACAACTTTGCCACGCATCCTCGCATCGCTCACTTGCACGTCCCAGGACCCTTGGTCACTCTCGCACTCCTATGACTTTTGAAACGAGAGAGAGAGACAATGACAAAAAATATCTTGACTTGTAGTAATAGCCCTCCTGGTAGAAACGTAGCATATTTCTTTTATTATTAGTCTATGCTAATATCTAGTATTAAACAAAGTAAAAAAAATATGATGTAGTTTTCACCATCAGGTGTGTACTAAATTTTTCTCGGAAGGTTTATAAGGTGCACTGGTTGTACCGTGAAAGCGGGGCGGATCGGGAGTAGGAAATTGGTATTAAGAGTCCGGCGACCTAACTAACTTTGACCTACGCGACCTAGACTAACTTCGCATTGGCTTAAGGTATTCTATAGCCATTTCGTCTAGAAGAAGAAGACGAAGAGAGCGAGTAATGATACTGACGAGCAGTATCATTACTCGCTCTCTTCGCTCGTCTTTAAGTTACCTAAAGCCCTCTAAAGTTACCTACAGAGTGACAAAGTGCAATTAAATTTTTTTTTATGACTTTTGCACTTCTGTAATCATTCTTAAGTAACTAAGAATTTCCCTTGTATTATGGATTCATTTAACAGTTAATGATGTAGACAACCTCCCTATGTAGTGGAATTTATGATTTGCTTTGTCTATCTATTGAATAAATCAGTCAAAAACGAGCCCTTAAAAATGCAGATATTTTTCATATCTCTATTTTAGCTTGAGAACGTTTTAAAAAAAACCAAGAACATAGGGGCGGATATATTGTTAATTTAATTGTACATGCTAAATTTCATCATATTCTGACAAATGGTTTTCAAGAATCTTGAGTAGCGCGTTTGTTTGGAAATTTCAGAGCGTCACGGCCCTCTTAAACAATAATAGTATATGTAAGAATTTAATAACCGTACCTTTAAAATAACTTCTGTCGATAAATTTGATACGTATTCATATAAAATGTATGACAATGCAGTGCCCATTCACGAAATAGGGGCGCTGTCGCTGTCCTATTTTTCGCATATCAGTGCTTTATTTTTGACAATCAATGTAGACGTGTGTTTTATACGTCTGCATTTTATGAGGGTGAAATTGCAAGTAAATAAGTAGCTACTATATTTTTCTCTAAAACTTAGTGAAAGAAACTCGGAAACTTTAAGGCGGAGACTTGAGCGTTTCATCGTAAGATATCGAGTTTGCGTATCGTGTTTGAGTAACGATTCGTCGAGCCGAGCCGCTCGCCGCGAAGATACGAACTTGTCAGCTATTTCGCGAACCCTTTGAACTTGCCTCGAGGCAAGGTGCTCGTGGCGAGACATTCGTAGCGACCAGCGATCTATTCGTAACTACCGGCGAAGGCCGGTGTATCGTATCGGCGTATCAAAGCTCGCTGCGACTTGCCAACCATTACGGATACACGATACGTAACAGCGCGTTCACTCTTAATTTATAGGACCATTTTTAATGGATACATCACACAGTATACAATAAAATGAATGAAGTAATGCCGTGTGTGTGAACTCCTTCATACTAATACGCCATCGCCGAAAAAAAACAGTGTATCTGATTTAAACGATCCGATTTATGTTCGTTTGAATCAGAGACATTGTTTTGTTTGCAGTGTGAACGCACTCTACGACGAAACGTTCAAAAAAATGCCTTTAAACAAACACGACATAAGAAATATTGAAATTTAAAAGGTAGGTAAAACTGTACAGTTTTAAAATAAACTCCGTCTCACATATTCGTACCAATTTAATTTAGTCACGTACAGAACTAACTGCATCGATCACAAGTTCCAGTTACACAATTTCAAACTAGTCTGCCGTTATTTATCGAAGCAATGTGTTTTGAGCCAGTATCGCAAAAACTCTTTTAATCTAGATAATTATTTTCCGAAATATACTTACCTACTCAGTTTTATTTTTGTCTGACTGTCTAAAAGGAGAGTGTCTATTAGGGTTTGTATGTGTGAGCAAGCCCGAAACACAAGCCAAGTGCCTCCATTCCACATTAGGCAAAAATGTTCTCGTATGTCTCCGTTCGTCGTGTTCCGGATGTCTCTGTCCGGCTGCTTTCCTCAACACGGCATTTGTTGCATTTCGTAACCGAGTCCTGTAAAATGTTGTGACAGGTTCTTTAATTAAATAAGTTATGACATTTTTTTTTATTACTTAATAGCTTGCATTTGGCCGCCAACATGTCTGATGATAAGCAGTGATGCGGCCTACGATGGAGCACGCTTGCCTAGAAGAAGCCGATTCACTCGAGACTTGAAGACGCCTAGATTATAAGTGTCATGGAAACACACACTCTGATAGTGTATTCCACACACACATTATTGGTCTGTTCAGTTTTGATGTTTTTTCGAAATGGTGGAGAAGAATTTAGCTCACAGAGCTACGTAAGTACGCAGGGAATTACGTTTATTTGAGTCTACGTGACCTTTAACTGCCCGGTTTTGGATTCCAAGGTGTTGTCACATTTGCTTTTTTAACTTGGACTATTCTAGGACACCTACACTCGATAGGGTTTTTAAAAAAACTTGTTGCTTGTATGTCTATAGTTTTTTTTAAATTTGTTGTTTGTATGTAGTTATACTTAATTGTATAGTATTTACGTGTTGTTTGTGTTGTGACTTTAATCACAAGTTCTCATAAAGAAAAATGAGTTAGTGTGATATAAGGTTAGAACGAGGATACACTGGGTACAAAGAGGTAGGTACGGGGTACACCGGGGTAATACGATTCTATTCACGGACGCGGAAAACTAAATTTCTTTTCAATCTTGCTTGACTGTGTCAATACGTGCTTTCCGACAGGTCACAGAGGAAAAATATGGCCAGCTCAGAAGGGCAACTTAAAGTAAGATTTCGAAAGGTACCTACAATCATGTTTATTTTCTTTTATATTTGTCCTTTCTTTTAAATTTCATAACAAATTTTATACTTCCAGCATAAGATAAAAACAGCTTTTGATATATTTTAGCATTAATCTTATTATAAAAACAATCGAGAAAATGGAAAAAATAATTAGACGCATGCAGACTATATTGCTTGCACACACCGGCCAGAGACTGATAAACATAAATTTATATGTAAATTTCATAAAAAATTTATCAATAAAAATATTATCCATTATACATTCTACTATTGCCTCACTTTTATTAAAGCTAAAATAATTTGTGAACAAATTCATTGATAAAAATACTTCCAAAATTCAAATCAATTCAAACTCGTTCAACATTCAAACTGAAAAGGATAAAATTAAACTGGAATATGAAACGACAATTAAGGCTTACAAACAAACAATTTAACAGCAAAAAATTGAATACGGTATCTCAAACGGCGATTAAGCTCAATTTCAAACGAAAAATATTTTCTGTCAAACCTACAAAGTAAACTGAAACATTAAGCCGCGTAAAACGTAGTCTCGTTTTTACGTATTTTTGCTCTGTGGCGCCCCTGGTGACATTACCATTAAATGTATTCATACGCTCCAATTTTCCTCATATTCTCCGATATTTGCACGAGCACAATCATGTGACAGCGTCTGCTCATATTGGTCCACTGTTCATTCTAAACTGTGTTTTCAGGTTGGTTCAATGATTTCTATTAACTCCTAGAATTAATTCAGGTGAGATTTTTTTGTAATAAGAAATACAATACAATCCAGAATCCTAAATATAATCCAGGGATGTTCAAGAGCTAAGTGGATTGGTATCTCCTAGGCAATTGTGTTACCCCTTTGATCACGTCGTCGTTTCCCATCAGGCGAGTGTAGTAGAGTCAAACGTACATAATAATTATGTATATCTAGTCCGTTGTAAAAAAAAATGTTTCAATATAATTATATTAGTATTTTTATAGAAAATTTATTATTTATTTGTTTAGTTCACATAACAGATACTGAACTAACAGAACAGATATTTAAATTCATCATATAAATGCCTCGGTGGTTAAAGTCGGTGGTGAACCTGCTTTCTGAGCTTGGGGGCGTGGGTTCGATTCCCACCTAGAGCAAACATTCATGTGATGAACATTTGTGTTTGTTCTATGTCTGGATGTTAATTATCTAAATAAGAATGTATTTAAAAAAATATATGTATCAGTCAGTCTATGACCGCTATAAGCTTTGCTTAGTTTGGGGTCAGGCGACCTTGTGTGGAATTGTAACAAGTTTATTTGTTTATTTAAATATCTGCCCGGGAATCCGAGACTTCCGGCTTATAAAGCAGAAGTCCGACTAGGCTAGGAGAGTCAAATAATATTTTTTGTAAGTTTATCCTGAGCAAATTCGTCGATTATGATTTTACATACCTTTCTCCAGTGATTTCATATCTTCAAAAATGTCGAAATATGAAAGCAAGATAGCTCACCAAAGTCTGGGCTTTAAAACAGCTATAAAGCTACGAATATGTTTGCTAACCATTTCAATACTAAATCGTAAAATACAAGTCCTAAAGCCCCTGCTACACGATCGACAACCGCGTCCCGACAGAGTCGCCGTCGCTCTGCTCTATCACGGCGACTTATATAGCTAAGCGAAATTTGGCTGAAAGCAAACAGTTTCTAGGCCGCCCGAAGGCCTCTGACATGGCTTAACGATCGTTGTTATAGAACAAACAACCGGGGCCTACAATTTAACGCGTCAACCGAGACACGGTAGCGCTCAGTTATAAATGCGAACCGCGGTCACCCATCCTAGAGTGACGGGTTGTTTAACATCGGTGATTGGTTACGAACACCTATTCGAGCTATGCTGCGAGTGCTGTGGCTGTTAATGAAAACCACCCTCCACACGGCAGTAAACCACCAATGTAAACTCTGTCGGAACGCGTTTGTCGATCGTGTAGCAGGCGCTAAAGTAAAACGTATGTATATCGTACGCTTATGTAAGCTTACTACGAAGTTACAACTCACTTAAAACTTAAATGTGAATTTGCGTGAATTCACAAACTTACAACCGGGACTCCATCCCGACTTCATCAAACACTATGATTGCGGGACGTGAGAGAAACCGGGACAAACTTGTGTCGGTTCGAAAAACGATCCCAGTTGGGATTTTATCTCTTTAAATTGTGCCTTGATTTTTGTACTCTAATAGAAATAGCTGTTCAGTCACTACACACCGCCGTCACGGTCCGCCGACATGATGTGTGGCTTGATTTCTTATAAAATACAGAAACATAGCCGGTTACATTGTATCGGCGGCTGTCAGTGATTTTGATATTTAGATTGCCTTAGACAGGGTTTTCTTTAACGATGGTAATAAGTTTAGTTGTCATCCCGCTTATTAAGGTTTTATTGTTAAAAAAAACTTACATTATCAAATAACTGTCTATTCTAGTTCATCCAGCCTAGTCCACCTTTTGCATGGTAAAATATAACATTAATCAGAATGCAGTTAATAATTGTAAAAACCATTTAATAATTGTCATAGTAAAACAATGGATTTGCACACGACCAGCCCCCCGGTTCTACAAACCAATTGTTAATAAATTATGATTTATAAAACGGGAATTCACGTACGATTTAGTCGATAATTCCGACTATAGTTTCAACCGCATTCGGTGGCGTCTTCATGAAGGCAAGTGCGCGCGCGCGGCTGCGTCTCGCATAGCACTGTTAATAAATTGGCTTACAATTTACACTTTTTCTATGCCAAAAGTTTTAGTGTCCAACGTAAACAATTCATTAACAATTTAAAAACAATTACTTAGTCAGTAGAATTGAAGCTCAGATGTCACGCTAAATAAACTCAGCAGTGGGTGAAAATTTTTTTATTGACCAAGTGAGTGTTTGTGAGCGATGCATTTAAGCTTCAGCTTCGACAAAAATGCTTTCGTACTCGTATGTCCGAATTCTGTCTGGATCTCTGTCCGGATCTTTGTCTTTGTCTACTTGTCGTATTTCTTAATCGATTTTCTTGATATTTTATAAGTAGGTTCAATCAAATCAAATTATATATTACGCAAAACATGAAACTTTCTTTTAGTGATATTATATGTAACAATTAGTATATTTTATTATCTATAGATATTTTAAGTATTAATATGTATTATATTATTATGACCTGTATGTTTATGTAAGTATAATTCAAATAGTTTAAGTAGGTGTATCAACACTCTTATTTTTGTTAATTTTTGCACACCCATGTCCCATATTCTTTCATAAATATCCTCTCCATCCTAAGGTTGCCTGGAAGAGATCGCTCTTAGTGATAAGGCCGCCAGTTGTTACACCACAGTTTAAGATTTTTCTGTTCTTTTGTTTTTGTTATTCCTGGTGTGAACAAAAAAGTGTTTATCTATCTATCTAACGTGGGTACATTTTACAAAGGTTTAAAATAAATATTAAAAGTAGCTGAGCCATGTCTTAACCTATCGGTATGCGAAAATAACATTGTCAATCATTGTTCAATAATCAAATACCTAGTTTTTTTGTCAAAGCAGTTTATAGATTTTTTTAAAGATGACGGAGATAGGATTTTAAAAAATCATATCTACGCGATTTTAAAATTTCACGTGAATCGGTTGAGGATTGCGATCTGTAGGAGAGGACAGACGCCAGTCGCAAGGTCTCCAGCTCACATAGCCACGGGTAATAATTAGTGACAAAATATTAATAGACTTAGCTTGGTCTATCAATAAAGCGTAAACTTTAAGTTATTCCATAGATCGTATTAAATCTAAGCCTCGAGGTGTGGCTCTAAGTGATATTTATACGCGTCCAGCGGCCGGGGAGTGTTCATTATACCGGGAAGAAAGTTAGCGCTCTCCTGGGATCGGGACTAACCGGGACAGGGGTCTTACTGGGACAGGGGTTTAACTGAGACGCTCGAGGTATCGTGTGCATTTGAATATGAATTTAGTATGGATATAACAGCATCGTTATGCCTTGTACTGTCGAATTGTCTATTGACTAGCTCTTTTGCCCGCACCTTTGCTCGTGTTTCATATACTATGTCACTCAGGGACAATCTAGGTTTCTAATGATGTAATAATTTTTTAAATCGAATCAGTAGTTTTTGAGTTTATTCGTTAGAAACATACAAAGATACAAAACGTTGCTCTTTATAATATTAGTAGTGTGGATTATAGTTACGAGTAGATTCAAATGGTTTGTTACAAAATTATCTTTTTGAAGTTAATTTAATCATATCACACTAATATTATAAAAGCGAAAGTTTGTAAGTGTGTAGGTGTGTGTGTTTGTTACTTCTTCACGCTCAAATGGATGGATGGATTTTAATGAAACTTGGTATGGACCTCCATACCCTATATTGATACATAAGCTACTTTTAACCGCGGGTAAAACCGCAGGGCGCAGCTAGTTGGAAAATAAATATGATTTGTGTGATAAATGCTTACAAACTCAGGGGGCCTACCATGACATCTTATTGCCATGATGGTTACGTTTTGATTTTGATGCTGCGCGACCGCGAATTGTATCGCCGCGCAATAAGGTCCATGGTCGCGCAGCGTCGAAGGCCGTCGAAAACAAAACGTGACCATCATTGCAATGAGATGTCATGGTAGCCTCCCTCATCAGACGATCGAACTTTTGTCTCATTTCACAATAAGGGTCCAAATTGGCCCAATAAGGCAAAGTGGGACAAGGGTCAATGAGCTCTTCTCTCAATTCATCTGAACTGAACTACAGTTGAAACACATTTTTGGTTTTGTTTTGTGTACAATTAAGAGATATTGTATTGTATCGTAGCGGGTTTAAGGGTTATCGATTTTTTAAAGCTAGTACTCGTAATACCTATCTAATTACCAGGTATAATTGCTTCAGAAATTAATTAATTACAGTTTTGAAATAGAAATTGATACAGAATTTATGTAGAGTTTAAAATCTACTGAAACTACTGGAAGGTACTCTCTTGTAATTTAGGTTAAGTTTAAAGACGATTAGATAGGTTTGTTTCTTAAACCCGGTTACATTTAGATAGTTTTTGATCAAGCGAGCGGGAAGAGCGATTAAAGAGTCTCCGTTTCAGCTTGGGTAAACATGCTCTTGTATGTCCGGCGGATATCCGGTTGATCAACTGATTCCTGTGAAAATTTGTTAGCAGGTTTGTTAATTATCACGAAGATTTTTATGATCGATTCTAATTTTTGGAAATTTTCTAAAGAGATAGAGATATTACGTTTTTACGTTTTCGAGAGGTGTTTAGCTCAGAGCCACTAGAATATAATCCGTTATAAATACAAATCAGGTAAAAAGAAAAAACAAAATAAATAATTATGGTCAAATGCGACAAGACAAATGCGTCTGAGGGGCAATTGCGTCTTTCGAGAATTACTGACAAACGGACAAACTCTTTACAAATTAGGCAAATAACGTCATCTACTACATATAGTAGTTACAATAATCTGTACTGGATGCCGTAAGTTGCCTAATTTGTAAAGGGTTTGTCAGTAATTCGCGAAAGACGCAATTGCCCTACAGACGTATTTGTACCAGTTGACCCTACCTACCTTTTAATTGAAATCCACGGTAATACAAATTTCACACCACAAAAATATTGCATTTATTGTGATCTCATTAACGATGACCTCACTCAAATTAATGTTTATTAATGAATACCACAATAAACAACAAGCCAACAGTTTAATTCCATGTTTTCACGCTTAAATTGGTAACATAAATCTTTCTACAACCTCTACGAATAAATTACGCACCAACAACTACTGTTCGAATCTGTGTCGTACTAGTTCATTACGTTATATAAAAGTGGGACCCGTGGGACAGGCGTGTGTGAATAAGCCTTTACGGTCGACTGCGCGGGTTATTTACCGGAAAAAATATTTTATATCCAAAAGCAGACAAAAATATAAATCCTAGCTTTCTGTTAGGATTCATTTGTGTTTTGACGGGATTGATTTATTAGGCTTTGTTTCCAAAAATTGAATTTGTATCTGCTGTATTTTTTATCTGTGTCCCAGGTTTTTGTGTTTGAGAGAACACTGAGGCTAATTAGATTTACATGAATAGTTTGGATAGGTGCTTCAACTTTAACCGAAAGGTTTGTGTTAGGACCCAAAACTTACCATTTACCCCGAAAGTTTGTCCGAGAAGGCCAGAAAGTAAACCTACCTAGTACCTAGTTTTCCTGTCTGCTGCCCCGAGTGGGGCAGTCATGTTAATGAATTGAATAGAACAACCACTCCTTCTCTATCTAAGAAAATCAGAAATCAGAAAACTTTATTTGTGAAACCATGTAAGCAATAAATATTAATTATTAAAATTCAGAAGTAATTTGTCAAAAAACCGGCCACAACCCAACAACTCAGCATTGTGTACAACCAGCTGGTTTTCTGTAGGGCCTGGCAAGCAACGTTACGTCATAGCCTCTATACGTCTCTCATCTCTATCTCTTCTTCGTCTCAACATAAAATAAGAAAGTCGCTTTTCCATGTCTGTATATCTCCTTGTCTGTATATCCGCTAACACCTCTTTCCGGAATTTGATGCAGTTTATACTATTAGCTAGATAATTTCTCAAAAAAGGATTATAGCTACCGTGCGAAGCCGGAGCAGTTCTAGTCTTTCTTTGCCAGGCTTTTCTTGTTATTTCTTATTTTTATCCGTTTTTCGTTTCCACCCTAGTCTCTAAACCGAGCCGCGGCACCTCTACCAAGTCTTTATTAAAACTTCCGCCCTTAATCCCGATCGATCCAATCCTGAAATCCCAGATCCCGGGAACCCGGGGAAATATAACTAAAGGATATCCTTTATGATAATAATCCCCGGGATTTGTCAGGATTACACGCTTATCTATTGTTTCGGCTTCAAACTTTCACGGATTTAGATTTTTGGGTTCCGACACCTTCAAGGAAACAAGGGGTGGCTGCGGAATGTCTACTTTTACAGTTTGATGTTTACAACAAGTTAAAACCAAGCAAGATTAAAAATTAGGTAAAAAATAACGGGTGTTAAACTTATTGCGAAACAAATTGAGTTAGGACAAGAAAAGTTTGTTCCAACAACTGAGCGAGTATTTTATATTTTACCCAAAGACATTACCTTACCCATGGTATAATAATATACTCCGCCAGGTATAGCATTCCGGTCACATGGGCAACACGTAGTGACGTCAATCGATGCTTAAGCAAGACCGAATTAAGTCATTTACAAATAGTTCGAAAGAGACGGCTGACGTCATTAAGTGTTTGCTGTCGGAATGCTAGACCTTGTTTTTTTGGATCATGACTTTGCCGTAGATTATCATCTTACCTTAGATTAGCACAAAATCAATAGATATTTCCAGCCTTAGAAATAAGAAAATGCATAAACATCTGCTAAACCAATGTTCAGTTATACATTGAGTAGTCAGTAAATAGCGCTACACAAACGTGTAACTATTGTTTGAGCAATAAAGTGTGAATCGGCATTGGGTATTTACACACATGCTTAACACTTTTTTCTTTTTCGTCTGGCAACTTTTGGTAAATTCGTTTAGAAACTTTTTCGTCCAAATAGTTTTTTAGTGATTTTTTTTTAAGAAAGCTCCTTAATTTTTAATATTGCACGTACAATTTACGTTTTAGGAAAGTAATATTAATAAACTATGTTGTTTTTTGAATCTCTTGTCCAAAATTCGTCGTAATAAACTATTTTAGAGGAAAACCTTTTCTTTTGGTTATAGTGGGAGACTAACAACAAATTTCTGAACGGAATAATCAATGTCAACACTACAATGTGTCTAATGTCACAATATCAATTACAAACGTTTTTATTTTGACAATAGAAAAACATGACACAGTTTCTATCATAGTTACTGAGTGTAGATCAGCTGATAAAGTGAAATCCGCCATCTTGACCCCGTACACACCCGCTAAACAAGGGTACCCGGCCGTTTAACGAATGTTTATTTTCCTTTGATTTTGTTACATCTGTACACAAACTGTACACAACGTCGTTATATTATCGCTACTATGGCCACCGAGCGACGCGGTGGGTCTCTGCTGACCTAGCGTCTGTACGCCTACGCAGAGTCACGCCACTGTTGCGGGAATGCTGCGTCGACGTCGGGCAAAGCCCTCCTCTAACTTGTAAGATAGATTTAAGTTAGTCTGAATAGAATCTTCATTGACTCTACTAGTATTAAAATATATTTTAAAATCAAATATTAGTTTTTAAAAAACCAAACTTCCGCTCCCGAAAGTTAACTGGCGCAGCCGGTAGGATAATCGGCTGCTGTCGTCGTCGCGAGTGCGCCTGTAAATTCCAGTGTTTTCGTGCAGTGGCAGCAGAGTGCGGCCCCGCTTATAATCAGGGGGGTCGTTGCGTTCCGGTTATTCTACGAACCAAATAAATAAGTCAACTGAGAGCGGGATAAATGGCGATTGGAACGTGAGTACCTCAAGTAAAATCCTTGTGCGTCCTTCCTTGCCCCAAATCCTCGAAGTTTGTGTTTTAAGCTATAAAATCTAGCATTAAGTAGGCAATATTATTTTGCATTTTTTTGGCAGTATACAATTTACTGTTAATTAAATATTAGTTTTTTTTGAGCTATAACATCTAGCGTTAATTAGATAATTAATTAAGGACAGTATAAAATTTACTGTGAATTAAGTTTATGTGTTTTAGTTTAAGCTATAAAATCTGGCGTTTATTAAATTAGGTAAAAACATTGTATAATAAATTCAGTATAAAATTTACTGAAAAATAAAAAATAAAAAATAAATAAATAAATAAAATAAAATAAAATAAGTGTAATAGTTTAAGAATGACGGAAGCAAATATTTTAACGATGGCAGGATCTCCAGGGCTTCGGGATATGCTAAAACTTATCCCAGAGTTCAACGGAGATACGAAAATTCTTAATTTATTCTTAAGAAAGTGCGAATACGTAATACAGATATTCCAAGGTACAGCCCCACGAAATGAACTGCTTATGCAGTGCGTTACAAGTAAACTCACAGGGAAAGCCGCGGCCTTAGTTAGTGAAAGAGGCGAATTTGACACTTACGACAGCCTCAAAGAAACGTTAATCCAACATTTCGGTGACCCGAGAAGTGAAGAGTGCGTGGCCATCGAATTAGAAACTTTAAAAATAAAAAATAACGAATCATTTCTAGAATTTTGTGGTAGAATCCAGGATGTGCGAGCCATCCTGTTAGCAAAAGTTAATCAAAGTAATCAAAATTCAATGGAGGTCAAGGCCGCCAAACGCATCATCCATGACAACACATCATTGAATGTCTTTTTGTATAATCTGCCCGAGCATATGGTAAGGTTAGTTAGGATGAAACAGCCGCAAACTTTAGAAGAGGCTCTGAAGCATGTGATGGAAGAGGTGAACTTCCAGGACCAGTATAACGTAAGGTCAAAAATGTTACAAAACCAAAATGCTACCCCGCACAAACAGCTTATTCACATGCCTCAAACGCAATTTAAATTTGGTATACCCGGAAATCAGTTTTTACCAAAACCACAATTTGTAACCCAGCCATCTGTGCGACCCCCAAATAATAACTTTGGCTACCGACCCCCAGTCCAATTCGGCTATCGCCCAAATTTTAGTGGGCCACAACAAGCTCAGCAGTTTGTCCCTCGTGCGCAAACAACACCATTTGCGCCTCGACCATTAATGCAGGTAGGTCAGAATGGATTTAGACCTCAAGCAGGACAATTCGGCTATAGGCCGCCGCAGTTTGGTTTCAGACCTCAGCCAGGTAATTTCGGATATAGACCCCCGCAACCTCAAGGTTACCGGCCGCCTCAACAGTTTAACAGTGATGTGACAATGAGGACTGCCCCAGCCTTACCTAAGGTACCTATAAACGAGCTGTATACAACGGACGAATGTGAGTATGTACCTAATTATATGGACGAGTATAACTACGATGGCGCTGATTATCAGGCTTACGACGAGCCGCAACGGAATGACGCTACTGACTATACCGAAATGATGTCTCAAGGTCAGGATCCCGATACAAATACATATGAAACAGAAAAGGAGGTAAGTTACAATATTGGAGCAGCGGAAAATTTTTGTTTAGCGGTGTCCCCTATTATCCCGAGGTAATTGAAATAAATTATGACGCAACTTTAAAACTACCATACATTTACGTGCCCGATATTGACGGAAAATTTATGCTAGACTCTGGAAGCACCAGGTCGTTCATAAGCCCAGCTAAAGCAGATCAGTACTACTCCGAATTTAAATACTATGAACCATTTACAGTAACGAGTACGCACGCTTGCAGTACACATAATGAAGTAGTTCACATTCCACTGTTTACTATTTTCAATCAAGAGGGTTTTCAAAAATTCTTCATTTATGACGTAGACAAAAAGTATGATGGTGTGATAGGATGCGACTTGATGACAAAACTTAAAGCAAGCCTTGATTTAGGAGAAAAATCCCTAAAAACAAATAGAGCAGTTGTTCCAATTATTTATGTTATTTAATTATTTTCCAATTACTCTATAAAACTGGAACCACGCAGCGAACACCGCGTAAAACTACCAGTAAATCTCAAAGAGGGTGATGCAATTTTAAATTTCAAAATGTTTTGTGAAAACCTGCGAATGCCAGCCGCAATCGTTAAATGTGAAAATTATTTTGCTACTACCATCATACAAAACGCAACCGAAAACGAAATAGAAATGACAATTACAAAACCTTTTGAAGTTTTAAAACTTAAAAACGAAAAAGACGTATGCGACATAAACTATACAACTGACATGACTAACGTTGACATTGATCAATTACTTCAAAATAACTTGACAAAATTGAGACTTGACCATTTAAATACGGAAGAAAGAAAAGCAATACATGACTTATGTGATGAGTATAAAGATATATTTTACTGCGAAGACTTACCACTGACCTTCACCAACCAGGTCAAGCATCACATTAGGACAACTAATGACGACCCTGTCTATATCAAACCTTATAGGCAACCCCCAGCACAGGCCGAAGAGATTAAAAATCAAGTAGAGAAACTGCTCAAGGACAATGTGGTGCAAGAGTCGCACTCACCTTGGAGCGCCCCTGTTCATTTGGTCCCCAAAAAGCTTGACGCTTCCGGTCAGCGAAAGTATAGAATGGTTATAGACTATAGAAGACTAAACGAGATCACGACTGACGACAGATATCCACTCCCAAATATTTGTGACCTTTTCGATAAACTAGGTAAAAGTAATTATTTTACTACGCTAGACCTCGCATCTGGCTACCATCAGATTGAAATAGCAGAGAACGATAGACAAAAGACTGCCTTTTCCACCCAAAATGGCCACTATGAATTCCTTCGGATGCCATTTGGATTAAAAACCGCTCCGGCGACCTTTCAGCGCACCATGGACAATGTGTTAAGAGGTTTGCAAGGTATACACTGTCTGGTATATCTAGATGACATACTTATATATTCACACGGACTGCAAGAACACATAGAAAAGCTACGCGCAGTCTTTGATAGGCTAAGACTCACTAACCTTAAGGTCCAGCTAGACAAATCAGAATTTCTCCGCAAAGAAGTGCAGTACTTAGGGCATACACTGACTAAAGACGGACTTCGACCAAATAACGACAAGATACAAGTTGTTTTAGAATACCCCGTTCCGGAAACTCAGACTGATATAAAACGATTTCTGGGATTTATAGGCTATTACCGTAGATTTATCAAAGATTTTTCAAAAATCACACAACCATTAACTGCATGTTTAAAGAAAGGTAAAAACGTAGAAATGACCGAAAAATATATTGAAGCCTTTCAAAAATGTAAAGAACTATTGGTTAATGCACCCATTTTGCAATATCCGGATATGACTAAATCTTTTATTTTGACTACCGATGCCTCAGAAGTAGCAATAGGCGCAGTATTATCCCAGGGAACCATAGGTTCTGACAGACCAGTAGCATACGCCAGTCGAACATTAAGCGATACAGAAAAGAGATATAGCGCCATAGAAAGAGAATTACTAGCTATAATTTGGGCCACTAAGCACTTTAGGCCCTATCTCTATGGCCAAAAATTTGATATTGTAACGGACCATAAACCACTGCTTTGGTTATATCAATTAAAGGAACCCGGTAGTAAATTAACACGTTGGCGTTTACGTCTCCAAGAATATGACTTTAATATTAAACATAAAAATGGTAACCTCAATGCAAATGCCGATGCTCTTTCCCGGCTAAAAATAAACGCGTTAGGCACAGGCGAATCCGACGACGAAATGTCAATGATAGTCAATATAGACGACCGTCACGTAACTAAAAGACGAAAAGACTCTGATACAATATCTATACCTGACTCTGACAGAACCGCAACAGCTAGCCCTGCAACAATTTCAGATGACGACTCTGTAGACGAAATCCTAAAAAAGGAACCTAAATCGTTAGTACGTTCAGATACGAGTTCCAGTGCGACGGAAACCGTACATTCCGGTAAAGACTTAGAATCATTAGGCATACCCATTTTAAATGAAGCCGTAGACACAAAACCGAACCAAATATTATTATTCCATAAATTTGGTAATGACATGCAAGTCACAGATCTATCCACTAAACATCAAAAAATTCTAGAGGTTTTCTTGCCCTTTAACAATCAAGACCTCATTTATCAATTCCTTAAAAAATACATAAGACCAAAAATAAAATACTTCATTTACTTCGAAACCATGCAACATCGACGAGAATTCAGTAACGTAGTAATTACATTATTCAAAAAGGGTACCATGAATTTTTACGAATGCACCGAGCGCGTCATTAACGTCGAAGACGAAGAAGAACAAAAACTAATTATACGTAAATTACATGAAGGCAAAACGTGCCACCGCGGTATTACAGAAACCATAAAACGAATCAAACGTAATTATTACTGGCCAGATATGCATAACATAGTATCAGCCGTAATTAACTCTTGTGACAAATGTAAAACCACTAAATATGATAGAAAACCCATCAAACCAATTTTGCAACTTACGGAAACCCAAGACGCACCGTTTCAGGAAATATTTATTGACATATTTTCTATCGAGTCAAAACATTGCCTTACTATAATAGACGCATTCAGTAAATTAGGGCAGGCGCTTGAAGTACCAACCCGATCTACACCGGAAGTAGTAAGAGCGTTAATAAAATATTTCAGCTTTTACGGCGTTCCACGAAAAATTAGTTGTGACCCAGGTACTGAATTTAACAACGACTTGATGAGGGAACTGACAGACTTACATAAAATAAAATTACATATAGGTACGCCAAATAACCCAAATTCTGTAGGTATGGTTGAACGCTTTCATTCCACCATTATCGAAATTTACCGCATAGCTAAATATGAAAGGAAGTACACAGATGCAGCAAACGTAATGACATACGCAATCATGGCTTATAACAATAGTATTCATAGCGCTACCGATTTAACTCCGTTTGAAGTAGTATTTGGACATACCGAAATAAACTCAGCCTTCGACTTAGAATTCGATAAGTCATACAAGCAACAATTAATTAAGGACCATAGAAAGAAAACACGTGAGCTATATAAATATTTGACCGAAAAAATACAAAAAGACAAAGAAAAGGTAAGAGAAAAACGTAAAGGTGAAGTAGGACCAGAGTTAGCAGTAGGACAAACACTTTACGCAAAAGCAGTAAATAAACGACAATCAAAAGACAAACCTAAATATCAAAAAGTAACAGTGACAGGGGAGGTTAAACACAACATAGTGCCCATAAGAGTCAAGCATAGAGACACAAAGGTTCCGATTAAAAATGTAAAACGCCCTCCACAGGTGGTGCTTCCTCCTGATGGTATGGATATCGACGACCCAGGGCCTTCTAAACCAAGATCTCCCAGGCCAGGGCCTTCAACTGCAGAAAATTAGCAAAAATCCTGGCATTCTCCCAGTGAAACAAGGTCGAGCTTTCTTGCAATTTAATAATTGGTCACTTATTAAAACAATAGATCTAGGAGGAATAACATCCGATTTGACATTT
This sequence comes from Peribatodes rhomboidaria, assembly GCA_911728515.1. Lineage (NCBI taxonomy): Eukaryota > Metazoa > Arthropoda > Insecta > Lepidoptera > Geometridae > Peribatodes > Peribatodes rhomboidaria. Next base: position 17,115,613 of record OU452174.1, on the reverse strand, counting down.
AATTCTCAACAGTATTCCAAATTTTGTAATAAGTTACTTTCCGCCAAAAATATTTCCGTAGTAATTGGCCAGGTAAGAGACTTCAAAGCTCAGGCAGAATATATTCGGGATGAAGCAACTGAAAAGTTGCAACAGTTATTACCAAACAAGAGATTTAAACGCGGTCTCATTGATCCATTGGGCTCATTGATTAAGGTCATCACAGGCAATCTTGACAATGAAGATGCTGTTCATTTTGAAGAAATGATAACAGACGTAAAAACTCGCGAACAGGCTATTTCTAATAAAATAACTATAATATCCGAAATGTTGGACCACGTTATTAATTCCAGTAAAGTTATAAATGATAACACTAAAATTCTAAATGATAGATTAACCAAGATAGAACAATTTATTAAAGCTAGGAAGGATAACGATGACCTTTTCATATCTCATATTATAAATGTATTCAGCTTATTCATAATCAACTTTCGTACTATTTCCGTTAAACTAAGCGATGTAGAGACATCTTTGGCACTTAGCAAAGTATCGGTTTTACATAAATCTGTAATAGATTCTAGAGAAATGCTAACATTGTTAAAAGAAATAAGTACTTTTGGTAATTTGATGTATTCCGTAAATGATAAGAACTTAATTAATTTAGAAGAAACATTCAGTGTTAAAACATACTTCAAAGATAATAATATTAGATTTATCATTGATGTTCCATTAGTTGAAAATATTAGTTATATATATTATAAATTGTACCCTCTCCCCATGCTCCACTATCCTACTAATGAAACTTTTTCCATTATTCCTGAGTACCCTTACCTACTGCAAGATGAAACAAGGTACCGACCAATCGCCCAAAAATGCAAAGAGATAACCGCTAAAGAATATCTATGTTCAGAGAATGAACTTGTCTCAAGCTCGGAAGAAATCTGCGTAGAACAATTAATGCATTACCGACAAGACCTCCCAAAATGTATGGTGCGACCGGTTGACATTGAAGATTTAAAAATTCAGAAAATTTCCGAAAACCGCTGGATTGTATTCTCCAAGTATAAGACAGTACTCACCCAAAAATGCAGCGACGATGTTATGCAAGAACAAGTAAAAGGCACATACCTCCTAACGATGCTCAAACCCTGCGATGTTCTAATTGGTACATTCCGGATCCAGGGAAACCGCTTTCGTAATTTGGGAATTTCGTACAATAACGTACCTGTAATAGAATTACCTAGTCCACCAGAAAATACTGTAGCAGAAACGGAGCCGATGAACCTGAAAGGAATCAACCTGGATGACGTTCAACACCTTAACCTTCTACTGAAGAGAAATGCGAAAAGTGATAAAAGTGTTAATCAAGTGAAAAGCCTTGGCATTGCCACAATTGTGCTCTACGTACTCGTAGCAGTGATTTCAGTGTACATAGCCTGGTTCAAATTCAAACCGTATATTCAAGTATTTTGTACAAAAAATCGGAAAACGTCCGAAAACAATTTGGAACTTAACGTAAATGAAAATCCTGTTTTATTACATTAAATTAGCATAAGTTTTCGTTGTCTCTACGAACCTTGCAGAGCGAAGCTTGTGTATTGTAGGGGCAGCACTAGTAATTAAAATTAGGATAAGAGAAATAACTTTAAGGGAAATGTATACGAAGTTCTCGGAAAACACATTTTCCGATAAAATCTCATAAAATCCATTTTCCGATAACTTCGGTCTGAGGGGGAAGGCGTTATATTATCGCTACTATGGCCACCGAGCGACGCGGTGGGTCTCTGCTGACCTAGCGTCTGTACGCCTACGCAGAGTCACGCCACTGTTGCGGGAATGCTGCGTCGACGTCGGGCAAAGCCCTCCTCTAACTTGTAAGATAGATTTAAGTTAGTCTGAATAGAATCTTCATTGACTCTACTAGTATTAAAATATATTTTAAAATCAAATATTAGTTTTTAAAAAACCAAACTTCCGCTCCCGAAAGTTAACTACGTTTAAGTCAAAAATATTTTTATTTTTCAACTTTTGTGTTACACAATGTGTGTACACATGTTTTAAAACTTTATTTCTAAGGCTGTTCGTGTTTACATCAAAAACATCAAATACTATAGTTTCAGGTAAGTAAATCCGCAATATTATAGCGCAACATACTGTTTTTGCTACAAGTAAATAACCATCTCCCGACAAACATCCTCCGATAAACGCTACATGTAACCAATGCGTAAAATAAGCGACTAAATGTTGACAAAACACTATTATTTTCCCGATCCCCAAGAGCCCCATTCCGAGTGAGTGGAGCACTCGGTCAATTCTACTTTGCCGCAAATTTTCTGCAACAATTTGTAACAGATTTTCGCGTAGAAAAATTGAGTCCAATACAAATTTTACTTCAAAAATACTGGGACACTGACGACCCAGAAAACGGACACAAGAACAGACACCAATAAATGTGATGATGACAGAACTGACAAGTAAAGTGGGTAGTAATAGACCACGAGGCAGCAATAGGCAGAGGCACGACTAGCAGCATGTGTGCACGATATTTGCTGACTGGTTTGCGATAATATGCCTATATTCACTGCTTTTCGTTGAAAACAAAATACAACAGCAACATCTTAATTAAAGTACTATCATCATTGTTTGCTGAGAAGCCACGATCACCATCCTAATTCTATCCTATCCTAACTAATATTATAAATGCAAAAATTGAGTTTGCTCGTTTGCTTGTTAGTTTGTTATACTTTCACTGTTTACTTACTCAACCAATCTTCATTTAGCATGCACGTTGTGAGGGATACAGTAACACATAGTGTTTTTTTCATTCCGAAAAAAAAAAATAAGAGATTCCCGTGGGACCGCGGGTAAAACTGCAGGCCCAACAAGTCAACCATAATCATGAAAAGTCCTTACCTCGAAAAAAAGAGATAACGAAAACACTTGTTTAAAGTATTCGGTCATAAGTTAGGCGGTCATCACATTTTCCAATTTGCAGTACGCTAGGTGTGCTAGTGTGCTAACTTGGGTAGGCACTGCTAAACTATGATTGTAATGGCAGCTAGACAGTTGGCAATTAAATTTATTTCTGTCGCACGGGCACTGCCACTCTAAGTTAGCATACTGCAAATTGCATACTATAAAAAAGGACCTTTTAAACTTGATATAACCAAATTAATGCATGGCACAAATATTTCATAATTATAATCACATATTTCCTTAACAAATCCACACTAATAATCCCACTACTAATATTATAATTAATCCCACACTCACACTTTTACACATCCACACACACTCTTTCTCACACACACACACACACACACGACTGCACATATTATTTAATTATAATTAATACATTCTTAATTGGCTGTAAGTTTAGTTTGTTACAGTTGTATTTTGTTTTTTAAGGGCTGTGAATGTTGTTTAATAAATAAATAAAATAAAATAAAAATAATGACCGCTCTAAGAATGTTGAAAATTGACAGTAATTGGCAAAAAAGACCATGGTCAGGTTGAAAGACATGCCCTAAGAGAAGTCCAAGTTCAGTAGAAGCATATGGACTGATTATGATGATCGGAGAAGTCTCGCCTCTCAAGCCAGAGGGAGCGGGTTCGGACCCAGCCGAAGGCACGCACCAATTTGTTCATTGTGTAAACAAATGTGCGTATTTAGTGTTATCTGTTACGGAACTGGAGCGCAGTGTATGGCGACAGGCTCGCCCCCTATCACATTGGTACTGAATATCATTTGGTGAAGTATGGGTGTTGTACACCTCTACCAGCCCCCAGGGGAAAGGCGTAAAGATATGATGCTAAAACTTATCAGTTGGAACACGCACTATCAAAAACTCATCATTCAAGTCTCATCATTCAATACCAAATACAAAAAAAGCACGTAACCTATTAAGTGAGTACTCACTTCGAAAACAGGAAAAACGCTAGATAAATAATATTCTTTGATCCCGTAAGTACACTGAAGGCCAAGAAAAAGTATCCACGTGGGAGCCCGATACCTGCCTACTGCCTAATGCTCGGGGCGTATTGTTACTAGGGAAATGGCCATATTTCCAATACTGTAATGGTTACATGGCTGAGGTGTGCGGAAAATGGTTTGTCGATGTTTTCTGAAGATATCGATAAAAGGAGTTGCTTGGGTAGAGCTTGTGGTTAAGTTTGAGGTTCGAACCAGTCATCCTAGCACTTACTTTATTTAGTTTATTAATTATCTTAAAATAATAAATAGGATTGGATATGAATTATGTATCTAGCTTTCTAGGAAAAAAAATATTTTTTAGAATCGGTTTCTTCTAAGTGGTAGTTTTCTAGTTTCAAAGATTATTTCCGACAACAGACCCAATTTTTTTTTTGTTTCGCAAACACTTGTACCCTCTACAAACTAACACACAAACTCACAAAATGTTACCTTTTTATAATATTGGTGTAGATTATATTTTTCTACAGGGTTATGTTTTTCGAGTGTATGTATGCGTGCGGTTTCTTTGGCACGCCCTAAAGCCTAAACAGCTTGACGTATTTGGACATGTGAGATGTCATTTGAATCGTCTTTATAGTGAAAGTGACGTATGGTCCAGCACTTTGCAACAGGATGACTGGTTCTTAAATATTTATTGCCGCATTTAAAAATAGGGTTGCGCATGAAAAAATCGATGTATCGATAAACCTTATCGCTTACTTCCCTAAACAATTGCCATATCCGACACGGGAAGAAATAGTAAGTAGGTTAGGTGGTAGATAAGGCTGATGGCTCAGTAATAGAGCCTCATGGCCGGGGTCAGGGAGGGTGCGGGTTATTATCATAATGTGTATGTGGTTCACGATTATTCCGGGTCTAGGCAATGTAAGGCGAGAAGGTAGCAACCCTATAATTTAGAGGGTCTATCCAGGTCCTATTGAATTATTGATCAAATTTTGTTTGTGTGGGTTGCTTACCAATTATATCATCATAACATGAAACTACATACATACTAAACTCTCTTTGTAATAAGATCATGCTTGATCTGCTTGACCTTCTATTTCATGTCTGAACTGATACAAAGCCGTACTATGTTACTACGCATTCATGAATGGCCGTATTTATTACTATGTATGTTTGGGTATCATGGTACGTTCACACGCTTTCATTTCACGTAACATTCAAGGAGCACGAGCACGAACACAAGCGTGTCAAAACGCATGCATCAATGGCTGTATTTATTCATTTGTATGTTTAGGTACTATGGTGCGTTCACACGCTTCCGTTTAACGTAACAATCAACGAGCACGAACACGAACGTTAGGTGTAAATACACATGCATGAACGGTTGTATTTATGACTACTCCTGTTTTGGTGTTATGGTGCGTTCACACGCTTCTGTGCAACAACCAACAAGCACAAGCATGAGCGTTTAAATTAGGCTGCTCGGCTGGTAAGCCTAGTTCGCACTAGGCTAGTAGTTTATTAGAGTGGCGAGTAATTTAGTAACTAAATGAACGCAAACGGCAAAGTTTCAGTCGAGTACTTTCGTAACTTAGTACCTACTTTATTTATTAAATTACTCGCCACTCGACTAAATGACTAACGTAGTCCGAACAAGGGGTTAGTGCGCGCGCTCGCCACCAAACGAGTTAGTGTCGGTTTTTTGGCACCGTTCAAAAGATGAATATACTTCCGTCCGTTTGTCTGTTCCCATGCGCTCAATCGCTTTAACTCGCTCACTTTGCTTGCATTGACTGTCGTGTCGCGATGCGTGTAAACAGATTGTTTCGCCCGCTAACCCGCGCCGAGCTCTAGCCGCGCTATTTTCCGGGCTGCGTGGCGCGCGTCTGAACCCGACATTACGTTTTAAGGTCAACCTATATTATATGTATAGTTTATATCGTAGCTGGGGTGGCTGAAGACATTCGAGATGAAGCTGTAACTGAAATTTATCTACGGATCATGTATTGTGTGTGTGTATGTGTGAGGCCAACTGACGCAAAACCTTAGACTAGACTAAGCATTTTTGTACCTCGTCTTTGAGTTTGATAGTCAAAGATCAGGGGGGCTATTCCTGCGCGTGAGATGAGATGAGATTTTATCTTGGTCACTCTCACACCTATGATGTTTCAAACGAGAGCAACAAGGTCAAAAAAAGGTGAGATGTAAATCTCAAATCTCCGAATGCCAATGGCCAAAATATTGAGAACTTTACTATCTCAAGAGAAAGTATTGAATAAGTATTAGAAGAAATAAACAGGTAGGTATTTGACAAAATGATTTTTTACAAATTTTATGTTAATGTTTCCAAGTCTGACTGAAACTTTCATTGGGTCTCGTTAGGCTAGATTTTATTTCGAGCAAATAAAAGCACACTGGAAAGCTTTAAACGACTGCAATATAAACGCTAAGCCTATAAACATAACGTTTAAATTTACTAAAGAATCCTGAATCCTCATTTCCATCACGCGTCATCTTTTTTTCACTCAAGCACCCTAAATCCAGCGATTCTCTTACAATCTTAAATTTTATAGGCAAGGACGCTTCCCCTCTCGAGTTAACGTACCCAGATCAAGTCCCTTGCTCGCTAGGTATGCATAAAACAGGACACGCTCTGTGCAAAGCCGTCGAGGGTTGCTGAATTATTTGTTAGCCTCGCTCGGGGCGGTGATTACCTTTGCGTAACTTGTGAAAAAGCTGACGCGATTGAAGCACATTGCTTCGTAAAACGTGAAGGCGTGTGGAGTTTCGATACGTGGCTATAATTTGTTTTCAAACGATGTGTTTTATATTGAATTTTGATTCATTCCCCGTTCCATCTTCGGGGATTCCATGTACTGCAACTACTGCAAGTTATCCCTACTGTCACACTAAATATTCGAAATGTGATCGTTTGTATGTTTGGACCTTCGTTTGTTTATTACTCAACTAGCTATGCCCCGCGTTAAAAAGTAGCCTATCAAAATATTTACCCAAATTTCAAAAATAATTTAGATCCGTTGAGCCATTCAGGCGTGATTGATTAACAAACATCCATACATCGATCGATGGATACATCCATCCAAACTTTCTCATTTATAATATTTTTACAGTGAAAACCCAAAAAATGCTGAACGGACTTCAATTAAGTTCAGGTTGGAACAGCTTACACCCTGGATAGGATAAGCCTATGTATACATTGACTACTTTTTATTCCGAAAAAATAACGGTTCCTGTGGGACAGCGGATTAAGCCGCCAGGCGCAGTTAGTCGTTAACAGATAACGTAAGAACTCGGGCTCTCTTGTCAAAAATAAAAACGACTTTGTGACATTTATGCTTTTTAACACTAGAAGGCTGAAACCACAATATTTACTCCTACCTCCTACTCCTCAAGTTTCCTTCGCACACGATATTTACGTTTATTCACCGAAGTTTCTTAGCAAAAGTTCAGTCACGGTCCTAATGAGACTTTTTTCCCACCTGTTCTGGGGGACAAAGTACTTTGTCGCTTTAGCTCTTTGTCAAAGCTTTATGTAGCACAATGTTCTTTGTACACAAGGTACATTTGTGTACGTAATATAGTCTAACTAGCTGCGCACCCAGGTTTCACCCGCGATCCTACAGGAAGCGTTAACTTTACATTTCGTCAGGCCTTTCCCCCGAGGGAGCTGGCAGAGGTGTAATACAACACCCACACTTTCCCGAACGATATTCAGTTCCAAATGTGATAGGAGGCGAGCCTGCCACCATGCACCGGGCTCCAGTCATGTAGCAGATGACATACAATACGCACTTATGTTCACACAATGAACAAATTGGTGCATGCCGTCAGCTGGGTTCGAACCCGCTCCCTCTGGCTTGAGAGGCGGTCCCTCTCCAACTAGGCTATCATCGCTTCAGCGCTAACTTTTTCGGAATGAAAGGTGCCCTATGTACTTTTCATTAGCCCTGACAACATGTACGCAAAATTTCACGATGATTGGTTGAGTAGTAAAGCGTGAAAGCGTAACAAGCAAACAAACTTACTGTTGCTTTTAAAATAACAGTTAGGAAGCTAGGATGTCTAAATGTTTGAACCTACGCAGCCAAGTCCATATTCTTGAACTGACCATCAATTTTATGATAAGTACCTACAAAACTTAAAAGACAAATTTATGAAAGCATCAAATCAATTTTTGCCTAATATACATAAAAGTTATTATGTGAAAATATAATTCATTTCCGAGTACAGAAACATTGGCAATTTCCGCCATCGCAGAAGATTGGGGAGCGAGGAGCGAGCGCACATCAATCTAGCAAATACCACGCTTTATCACTGATAGATCATAGCCAGAGTATTTTTAGAATAGGATTTATATGTGATATTAATAATATATTATGTAATATATTATTTATTATGTCCTAACTAATAAGAAGCAAAAGTGAGCTTGTTGTAACTACTCAATGTAACTACTCAAATCATCATGAAATTTTGCATATGTCGCAGTCAACAGTCACATTTTGTCGCAGTCAACTTCCTTCAGCTATTCAAATCTTTCTTAAATAGCGCCGTTTTTAATTTCCTAACTGATATTCTGATATCATCATACATTTGATAAACTGGCTCGTGATGGCCTCGTGAGCATCACAACTCATATGCTTATGCCATCACGACTAACTACGATAAAAATAAAATGCAAAAATACGTGAAACGAAATGCAATTCTGATAGATTTACTAAAATGAAAGTGGACCTTCCGCCTTAACCTTCCCGGTTATTTATTTCAAGTTGAAACTTCTTACTAAAATGACTAGGCTAAGCAAATAAATAATCAACGTTGTACATGCTAAGTCAATTTGCCTAGCTATTGCCTAGCTATACACACACACACACACACACACACACTCACACACACACTCACTCACTCACTCACTCACTCACACAAACACCTCGAAACTAGTTTAGTGTACAATAAAAATTTTTTTTACGCATATCCAATAGCCGCACTACCATTCATTATCTTTCTGTATTCGCATAAACGTTGGTCCCTGCGATACAGGTCTCCTAGTGCAGGACCACAAGCAATTTTGTAACCATTTCCGTTTGTAAATAAGCTTTAAGTACATACAACTTTCATATGGTTAATTGTAATTGTCTTTTTTGAAATAAATTATTTGTATTTGTATTGGATTGAACGGCTGATTATCATCATGCCGTTTCATTTTTTTACATACCAGCAGAGAAGTTAGTGGCCAAATTCGAAATTAAATCACTTATACTAAGAATTTAAAAATACTAAGGGAACTATGAAACTGTAATACCCTTCGATTAAATATAAGGGAGAGACGGTACGAGAACCTAAAAACAGACTGCATAAATCAGATGCTGTACAAAATTCACCGTAGTCACAAACAAACGCAACCAGTCGCAACAGTGATAATTATTGTAGTCTCGTTCTCGTTATATTTTGTTCGTCTTACTATATTTGTTATTGATACACGTAATACAATACTGTTCACGGAGCTGTACAGTGTCCGTTTGCTTGTACGCACTGTGTGCTAGAAATTAGATTTCTGTTGCTTCTTCCGTATATTATTTCGATGCCATTACCCGATTGGTTGTTCATAAATTTAGTCAAAAGTAATATTGTCATGGTTTATGGCTTTGCGTTTGACCACAGGTCATGCGGTCGAATAATTGTAGCACGTCTGCATGATATCTGCAATGAAATTTCCAAAAGATCATAAATGAGCCTACCCAAGTAAAGTTAAGTACAGACAACAATTACAACAACAACTTCTGTTCGCAACAGATTTGCAAATATCAGCTACGACTAAAACTACTACTATGCTTCAACTCTATCACTACTACTACTCTAACTACTACTCTATCTAACTCTACTACTCTACTCTCAACAACTATCTAACTACTACTCTATCACTGTGGTATAGTATAAAAACGTAAAAATTCAACACAATTTCCGACCAAAATTCCCAGCAAAAAACGAGTGAAATCTCATACATCAAACAAATGTCGTTAAAAAGTCATTAAAAATCAAACATCGTACCATCACCAGTACAATATTGAGAATGAAATTGTAATATAATTATCAACTCATACATAACTTTCGTCGTTATCACAAAATATAGCTAAAATACAACGCAACGTTGGCGTATAAAAACGCCGAAACGTCTATCCAGGGTGCAGTTCGGAGGGCAATTTTCAGTAATTACAAACTTTACAGCGCTGTTACAGGTGAGGGAACGTGATCTAATAAATACCATGTAGAATGTAGATACAGCGCTAATTACAGCACGAAGCCGAGGAGCTAAATCAGAGAGAAACAAGAGACACTGACATTTAACAGGGCAATTAGAGCAATCACATTGAGAACAAGTTCCAGCGTCGATAGTCGAGCTGACTTCGTTCGAGGCTATGTCATTGTTTAGAGTAAGTTCAAGAAGCGCTGGAGGTCAATGTGTTAATAACACAGAACAAGAAACTTTAGAGGTGTAATGAAGCCAATAAATTTATCGCTATAAATTTATACTCTGAGCCCACACAGTCTGCCCTCAATCCAGAGGGAGCGGGTTCAAACCCAGCCAAAGGCATGCACCAAATTTGTTCATTGTGTGAACATAATGTGCGTATTGTATGTCATCTGCTACATGACTGGAGCCCGGTGTATGGCGACAGGTTCGCCCCCTGTCTCATGTCGCAATTAACACTGCAGTAATAAATACTGCCTAGTATTTTCATAAGTTTTTTACACTGACCTACTGACTGTTACGTGTCGGGTTGGGTAGTCTTTGAGTGAGTCATTACATAATATGTGATAGATGACCCACCCAACGACTAACCGACCCGCTAGCTAGCATGGATGGAAGGGCTGAAACATAAAACTGTAGTTCCGGTTGTTTGTTCCAAAACAATCCGTCAGAGACCTTTGTTAGGCTTCGTCCAGACTAAGCAAACTGTGAGCTACTGACTATTTGCATCCAGCTCGCCCTTTTTAGATATAACACTTCCAAATAGCGCTTATTGAGTAAGCGTAAACGTAGTTCGCGCTGTTTGGACACCCCATTTAAAATATATTAAAATACAATACAATCAATACATCTTTATTGCACGCCAAAAATACAAACTAAAACAAACAAAGAAATTATTAAAGTAAAATATCATTCGGCAGTACGAGGGTGGCCTTATCGCCTAAAGTGATTTCTACCAGGCAACCTTTGGATGGACAGGACAGAACGAAATATGACAAACGGTCGGAGGCATACCATACACCGTAACAAATAAAAATATAGTAAAAAACTACATATATACCTATATGTAGTTTATATATGGGTACATTTATCTAAATATATAACGCATAAATTAATAAATAATGTGTATATATATAATAATAAAATAATAATAATTAATTCGGGACACTTCCACACATGGTTACCTGACCCAAAACTAAGCAAAGCTTGTACTTTGGCTGCCAGAGACTGATATACATACTTAGATATTTTTAAATAGATACTTAAATACATATTAACACCCAGACATAGAACAAACACAAATGTTCATCACATAAATGTTTGCCCTAGGTATGTGTATGTGATTCGTGGCTTGTATGTAATATGTGCGTATTGTATGTCATCTGCCACATGACTGTAGCCCGGTGTGTGGCGACAGGCTCGCCCTCTGTCACATTTGGGACTGAATATCGTCTGGCGAAATGTGGGTGTTGTACTACACCTCTGCCAGGCCCCTCGGGGGAAAGCCGTGACGATATGTATGTATTTAGTGCAAGTGGGCATCAGTCGCTCACATTTTGCTTAGTTAGGACGAAGCCTTAGGCAAATGGGTTGATATCTCGGACACTCGGCCCATACAAAATTGCCTACAAATCTCACAGTGTAGACAATTTCAACTACCGAAATTTAACTCAGTATAAATTGCTTTTTCTATACAAATAAATGTTAGCAGTAAGACCAGTAGGCAGACGGCACACAAAGGTCGACCAATCCTCAGATTGACTCAGTACCTACAAGCTCTCGGCAAATTTGATTTGTGGCCGCCCGAGGAGTAACTGTAAATTTTATTATGAAAGTCTGCCTCAAGGGGGTGAGGGGAGGTACGAAAATCGCCCTTCCAAAGCAGACTAGAAAGAAACAGAAGGAGAACTCGATATATAAGATACCTAACTAATAACGAAATAGCTAAATAATACCTAATAACTCTATATAAAAAAAGAAAAGATTACCTTTTACTAAGGCTTGCTTCGACAAGCTATTTTCATTTACATAGCTATTTGAAAAACTATTTTCATTAATGTATGCCAAACATAAAAAGTATATGTAGCCATTGTGTTCTATTACTACGTATAGAGAAGACACCGCACATCACTACCGTGTTCCGTTCAAGTGCAGCCATCTGTCTATACTTCTCTTACTTGCTTGCTAGCTCTCGAGCGCCCAAGATGTGTTTGTCTAAACGAAAAAACTAGTGCCTTAGTTCCCTTCTCTCGTTCGTGCTTCTACGCCGTCTATGCCGCTTCTATGTCGTGTGCTAATAACATAACATATCGTCACGCCTTTCCCCCGAGGGGGTTGGCAGAAGTGTAATATAGCACCCACACTTCGCCGGGCGATATCAGTCCTACATGTCACAGGGGGCGAGCCTGTTGCCATACACCGGGCTTCAGTCATGTAGCAGATGACACACAATACGCACATATGTTCACACAACGAACAAATTGGTGCGTGCCGTCGGCTGGGTTAGAACCCGCTCTAGCTTGAGAGGCAGGCCTTCTCCTACTAGGCTAACATCGCTGAAATAGAATAGAATAGGTATTTAGAATTAATCCTTATCCGACCAACTGTGAGGCGAGTCACGAGACGATCTACAATTCATTGTTACATGCTACATCATTCGTGACTTCTTATTTTTATAATGCAACTGAACTGATAAATGCAAAGTGGGAATAAAGCTAGAGTCGTGGGTCGCGATCCTTCAAAAGCTAGTTAGAAAACCTATCCATCTATTGCTTTCTAGTCTCTTCTTACACTCCGCTGTGCAAGGCAATGTTTTATGGCTTATTTTCGCGGCACAGTTGACTCTACTGCGTGTGAAGTAGGTTTACGACGGAAAATAGATTCTCCGCAAATACAACGATGTGTCGATAAACGATTTACATCCATGGTTGAATAAATAGCGGGACATGAGACTCTTAAAAAACCCGTCCGCGCCGCTGCGCACAGAATGCGCTGTGAATATTTGACACTCAAGACTCCGAAAATGCGCTAAAGAATGTGAGACAAAATTAAATTGTAATCGGAATGATCTGTCTTTAGATTGCTTCGATTTGGTTGGAATTAAGTTTTGGAAGACGTGAGAAGAACGAAAATCTGCTGGTATTATCCTACAGCATTTTTTACATAAAATTTGTTACTGCTAAGAGTCCCCGTAGACTGCTGAATTTCTATCAACCGACAGTTTGGTAGAGTTGAGCTGCTAGTGTTTAGTCTGAAGGTATCTTAGACCACATCGTCAGGTGTGTTGTAGCCAAAGTCAGTCCATCCTTCCGAATCCTAACTATACTTACTAATTACAAAATCGAAAGTAACTCTGTCTGTCTGTCTGTTTGTAGACTTTTCACGGCTAAACGGCTGAACGTTTCTTGATGAAATTTGATAAATAGTTGCAGTATGTCACAAAGAAGGTTTTTGGATAATATTTTCTGAATAAACGCGAACGAAGTTGCGGGCAACAGTTAGTTATATTATAATTGCGACATGTTCGTTTGTTTGTTTGTTTGGATGTTTGTAATGTTTTCACGCCCTAACTACTTAGCTGATCATCTTCAAATTTTGCCTACACGTTTTCAGTGGTACAGAAAAGGACATAGGGTACGTCTCATCCATAAAAAATAACGTGTTGTGGGACCGCGGGTGAAACCGCGGAGCGTAGCTAGTTCCATTTATAAAAAATGCGGCTGAAACTGAATCGCTGTAATGTGCGCATTTGCATACCTTATATAGGACCAACTGGGGCAAATGTATTTGTGGGGCAATCAAAATTAGGCGCTACCTACTTTTTTTTAGCTTTACTTGCTATAATCTGTACAAGATCTCGTTTTGTTTGTCAGTAATTCTCGAAAGACGCAATTGCCCCACGGACATATTTGCTCCAATTGACCCTACTGATTAAGAAGCTGACCAACCTATCGACCGGCAGAAAGTCTGCTGTCTGCGGGGACTCTTATTTTCGATCTATACCTGCTCAGTAAATCGTGTCCGGTGGTTTATTTATCCAAGTCTGGATCCTATCTTTGAGCGGCAAAATATTATGAAAGCCTAAAAGATTATAGGATTTTCTTATTGGAGATTTGATACAAGAAAACGAGAAAATGTAAGCTCGACGATGCTTTCGCAAACGTTTATAATATGTTGTAAGAGAAATACGAGCTGATTTTTAGAAAATAACTTGGGTAAAGCAGGATTATGTTTGTGAATGTTCAATTTTAGATTTAACTTGGAAACGAAATTATTTACAATGCTTGTTAATTTCTTTTATTTATCACTTTAACACACAACTTGTGCACTGTGTAGAACTTAAATTAGTTTTTCGAGAACTGGTACATTATTTTTTATTACAAAATCCTAACAAAATTAAATAATATAATCGACCTTAACCAACCGAATCTTAATCAATACGTATTTAGTAAAACATCTTTAGAGCAGTCCATTTAATTTTCGGTGTTACTCGCGGTTAAAAATTAGCCTGGTATTAATCCAGGACAAGAGCCAAATTTCATCAAAATCTGTTCATCCTTTTGAGCAAGATATCATCATATCTCCTTAATTATGAAAAATTTCCAAAAACTGGATCAAAAAAAAAATTATAATACATAATTATCGAACCTACTTACAAATTTTCACAAGAATCGGTTGAGAAATGCGACTTTTAGAGAAAGACAGCCGAACAGACGCAGGAAAAATGAAAGCATTTTTGCCTTAAGCCTTGAATATTCGCCAAATGCGTCTATTCAACTCGTCGTTGTGAAGAAGCTACGGACCCTACCAATATGAAAAAAATATCACCATTAAGATCATTCTGTTACCTATTAATTAGTCTGATTAAAATATTATATTACTTACTAGATTGCGAGTAAAAAAATATTAAATGAACGTTGTTTTCGTTCTCATTGCGTGCAATACCGTGCTTACGGAGATTACGTTACTATATATTTTTACACCTTCGGATAGGAAATTAAAAATATGATTGATCGTCCTTTTACCATATTTTTAGAGCTAAAATTGAGTTAGTTTAGTAATATTTTGTGTTATTTTGAAGTATTTCGTCAGATCACGTGACCACTGACACCCGCGAGCTCCTTTGCGGGGGACGGGCCAGTCGGCGCTAGCGCCTCACGAAGGATGGACGTACTCGCCTTGCCGAAAAATATTTTCGCATTTTTTTCTATTTGTACGCAAATCATCAATTAAACAGTGCTTAATTATCCAGAGACAATCAAAAAAAGTAGTTTTTCAAGACATTTGATAAGTTTTTAGTGACTTTACTACTAGTGAAAATATTTGGACAATAATTGATCGCGTTGTGAGTAGAGGGTACAGAAGGTTGATCCGATGAAAATGGGAGATGTCACCAAGGCAGCTAGGCGTAAGAAAAAAATTGGACTCCAACTAGCTAAGTGGTAAGTACCTACCTACCTATTAATATTTAATTACCACATAAATATTTTTACCCGTTTGTTCTTATTGTGTAGACTGAAGTGACTAACCCTAGTGTCTGAGTTTTTAGTGGCATATGATTCGGTCTGACGTTTGTTTTCCTGATAAAAATAATAGAAAACTACAGACGTGTCCTCCGACCTATGTTAACTCTCAGGGCTTCACCGTCCATTACACCTTATTGCGATGATTGTTGGATTTACCCGCCGACGCTGTGCGACCATGAACCTTATTTTGCTGTGATACGAGCCGCGGTCGCGCAGCGTCGTGCTGTACTACAATCATCACGCCACGGCACGGGCCCCATTGTACATGTTGCTCATGATAATTATCCAAGTGCAAGACTTGTCAGAACTGTGTTTTTGTTTTGTTATGTACAAATGTACCTTTATGTGTCATATTTGTACATTGCACAGGGTTATCGGTATAGGGTGTACTAAGCTAAACGGGGGTCATTGTACTCTTCATTATAAACAACGATTACTTTTTAAACTTTTTTATTTGTAAATTAAATCGGGGAAAAAAGCATCTGCTTACATTTTGTCGACGATCGATGAGCTTTTTGTATGAAACAGCTGTTTTTTTTCTCGTGATTTCATTTGATTCAATTATTCACAAAAATTATACTAAGGTCAATATACCTAAGCCATTTCAAATTGAAGCTGTGGCATACTTGCTGATGCCCCAACACCTAGTTAATAACATAGAAATGGGGAGTATTCTATAGTTAATAATAATAAATAATCCTTCTTGAACAATCGGGTAAAAATAAAATAATGATAATTATTATGTTTACTTACGATGTCAATATCGGAAAGCGGTCGTTGCGTGCGAACGGTGTAAATGACTAATACTAATTTTTGTTTTTGGTATAGCACATTTCCTAAACTAACCTACCTAAACTAGAAACAATCACATTTTTATGTTATAGCTGACCAACCACGGTCCGCAATACATTATTATTTTTAGCAGTGTAGTAAGCATATTTTTCTAACTTATCCTGGTTTGTTAACCGACTTCAAAAATTAGGACGCACTCAATTACATTGTATAAATTTTACTAAATGTTTGTTGCAGCATAACTTCGTTATTTACTCATTTATTTTTTATTTGAAAGAATATGCTTACTAACACTCTGATCAGTCACTTTGATCAAAATAAAGTATTTTTTAGTAAAAAATAATATTTAATACAAAAAGTCAAGCATTTGCATTCAGAAAGTAGTGTTCGGGGTCATGGCCATTGAATTCGATAGAAAAGTTATTACATTTTCTTACAACAATAACCGAGCGAGAGATCGTTAGCGAGCGAAGCGTCTATGCTTGAGATTCGACGAAAATGCCGAATGTCCGAATTCCGTCTGGATTTCTGTCCGGATCTCTGTCCAGACCTGTCTTAATCTACAGGTCGCATTTCTTAACCTATTCTCTTGAAACTTTGTGAGTAAGTCCGATATTTAAAAAGAATTTTCTTGTCTAGGCGGTTGTCAGAGATGTGATTTAAAAAAAGATATATCTCCGCATAATTGGAAAATTTCCAAAAAACCTTTTTGAAGAGATCACCAGCTCACAGAGTCACTATTGTATGTATTGTTATTTATTTATATTTATTATATACAACAATTTCTTTGGTAACTGATACCAACCTGCATCTAGTCTTAATAGTTATTTTAATTTAGTCTCTATTGCATGAAGACTAGAATAATAATATATTTTAAACTGGGATTATAGATTGGTAATTGTTTTATATTTTATGGTATCATGGAAAGAGACAAACGAGACGCTTTGAGTAATATGAATATTGTGTAATTAATATCTTTAAATTGCTCTATTTCATTTTTTCAGAAACAGAGATCAATGAAATTATCAAAATTTAAACACAAGCGTTCAGCCAACAACAAATGCGAGTACTGAACTAAGGTGAGTTAAAAGACATTTAACATCTTATATTATTAGGGTGACAAGCATAGTGCATAGTCAGAGCTATGCCAAATGAAAATGCTATTGCTGAAGTTGTCGTATGTCCGGCGTCCAGCGTCTGATTGCACGGATGTCCGATGGTTTTCCTCTACAGATCGCATTTCTCAACCGATATTTGTGAAATTTTGTAAATTTAGGTTTTATTTAAAATAGCGGAGATATGTAATTTGTGAGACGTTGCTCATAGAGCCACTACTTGTAATCAGAGTGGCGCTGAACTGCTATGGGCATGCGTGACGCCAGTACAACCATACACTCAGCGAACGCGAAGCACGAGTGAAGAACTTCCGTTTCAGTTAATAAAAATACTAAAAACTTATCCTATATTTTTATCTACAGATGCCTAGTTCAAAATCAGCCGAAGGGTATCAGAGCATCCGAGGAACAGGGAATTTTTCACCTTCGAATAAACTGGTAATCTTTTTTTATTTTTTTGTGTACACAATGTACATAAATAAATTATTGATACGAGCGTTGGGACTTAGTATGGTTGCAAATTAATTATCATTTAATATTGTTTTTAGGAACAACAATATCAGTCTTCATTGCCGAATCTCATCGTCGAAGAAGAAGCAGAACAAGAACAGAAAGACAAAAGTTATTGGCGTATTATAACATTAGCTTCTTCTTCGTAAAATTGAAGAAGATATCAAGACACAATGGATTTGGTTGCGACAAACAATCGATAGACTTGATTGGAGAAAAGCAAACAGGTCTTGCTTCTAAATTCACCTTTTTGTGAATAAAGAGTAACAATAGTAGATTATGTACCGAGGGCACAAAGCAGTGCCTTACTTCGCGGGGGCTTATTGTACCCTGAGCGTAACGAGGGAATCTAGAGTTAACTCCCGAATGCAGCAAGGGAAGATGAGTCCTGATGGCAGCGAGGGGTTCAAGCCGCCCAAGACAAAAACACTGCTTTATCCTCGAAGCGAATTCTCTACTAAAAATACTGTCTAATATTAAACTCTCTCCTAACTAATAAAAAGGTACTAGTAAGGTACAGTCTTTTATTTTAAATTTCGTGCAGCTCGTGGAGTACGTGCTTGTATTTTTTTCTTGGTAGCTAGTTCAATTTTCAAATAAACTCTTCTTACAGTGCTTATTCTGAGTTTTCATTCAATGTTAACCTCTTTGCTTGGAAACTCCCAACTACAAGCTTCGCTCGAATTTATGTTTCATCTATAAAACCAACATTTGAGTTTCATGTGTTAGATTAAGGATGTGTTAATCTGAGCGATTACTGCCTTCAAAGCATTTGATTTATTGATATTTTTTGAATCTCGGTTTATTTTGATTATTTTTTTGGTGTTTGCTAAAATCTAAGCACTATACATGTATTTCAGCTACAAAAGGTTTTTCAATATCCAATCTAAGACCCCTTTAGTCCAGCTATAGAGAATTTTTTTTCTATATTAACTACTAGCTGTTGCTCACGATTTCGTACGCGTAGATAAAAAAAAGCTCGTTCCGTTAGTTTCTTGTATTTGTCATTCACTCGAGGAGGTATTATAGCGCGAGCCGTATGCGAGCCCACTAATGGAGCCAATAGTGTAATTATTAACGCACACGCGTTTCATGTGACGTTTTTCATCACACATGCGAGGGGAAAAAACACAGACTTGTATTAGTCAATACATTTTTCTGAAAATGTATGCGCATTTTGGTGCTTTTCCACCTATCAAAATTTTCTTAGGCAAAATAATAAAGCGAATACTTTGTTTAAATTATCATACCTAATTAATTGTCAATATTTTGATAAAAAAATAATGTTTATTTACTGTTATTACGTAGTTATGATACTTTAAATCAAGAATTTAAGAAAAGTAAAAAAAAACTCTTGTTGATTAAATTTAAAAAAAGTCTAGTTTAGTTACTAGTGCGATAATGGTAAAGTAACAGCACACGTGCTTAATAGCTCGGATTATGAGCTAAAACTGATGTAATAAAGTCCTTTTTACGAGCGAGAGTGATGAAAAAGAAATTAAACACAAACGCGTTTTTAACTTCAAGTAGGAACATTTCAGCAAAATCAGGCAAGAAACTATCGAGAAAATAATGAGGTTGTAAGTTCTGGGTCCACTATATTTTCAACAATTTTAGTCATTTTGATACTACCTATAATTATATAAAACAGATTAGTACTATCAACTCGTAGAATACATTTTTAAAGCGGGCCGTCGATTGAACAGCTCTGCTAGTCCTAGTCAATATGTTTATTGTGAGATTTTTGAAATGCCCATCAGGAGCCCTATTCTTGCTAAAAATATTTTCTGATCAATGTCTCTCTCGTTTTAAAAGTCATAGTGAGAGTGACCAAGAAACATCTCACGCGTCAAGAATAGCCCTCCAGAGCTATTCTTACGATATTATATTATTCCCCCTATTCCTACGCACGAGATATTTTTTGGTCAATGTCTCTCTCGTTTGAAAAATCATAAAAGTGAGAGGGACCAAGATCCGATGAACCAAGATATCTCACACTTCAGAGAGTCCGTGGTCTACGATTGTTTTTTTAGATTTTACACGCACGACCAAAGGGAATCAAAACCTTTAGATGCGGGATATTTGTGAGTACATACTTAATCTACCTATACTTATAAACAAACTACCGCGCTCATGCTGCTTAAAAGGCTCAAGTCTTTAAAACGCCGTTGGCATCAAATAATTCAGTCACAAAACATAACAATAAAGCATAACATCACAGAGGGCATTCATTTTTAGGCAAAAATATTTTTTTCACGGTGTTTCGTCTGAATTTGTTTAGTCTTTGAGAAATGCTAGCTCAATGTTCAAAAGCTTCGAGCGTTGATCACTAGAGGCGCTAAAACCAACTGAGCGTCGAATGCCAAATGTCATTGGCGCATCTTAACCTCTTAAATGTAGCAGAGACGCTCCGCTCGCTAACGCTCGCTAGGTCGATAAGTAGGAAGTAGCATTTCGTGAATAAGAACCCAGGTGGGTACATCAAGACCCACACCCGCTGTCTCACCTCGTATACCCCATAGAGAGTTAACTTTACCCTAAACTTGTTCGGATCTCCCTAACTTTTGTTTACTCTTCAAGTTGAGCGGAAGAAATGTACCAATATTATGCGTCCTACGGAAAACATGTGTAGCTTGTGGAACGGTTATTAGATGCTTCAAATGTTCAGGATTAACTTGGGGTATGTTCTTTAATTAAATTGGGGATTCCATTGAACTTTGTAATGTAGAGAAAAGGTACTTTGGTTCTGGGAAAGAGACTGCGAGGAAGTTAAAGTGGTACTTTAATTTTGGAGAAACTAAAACTAACTTATCGATTTCGCAGATGTAATCCTAAAATATTTGGATTTACGTTTGTTCAACTGTAGCTACAAACTATCGTAAAATTTTGATAAATGAAGTGTCATTCGATGTGTTTCATGGTCCGGGTGACATAAGCCATATTTTATACTGATAAAACCAATGTGACGCATGTTTTATCCAAAAAAATAGCTGAAATTTTCTGTAGTCGGGTTATAGATTATTGAACTTTGGCACTTGCTGTTTATTTATCTATTAGCCACATCTCTTCATTTTGCCCACTTCTACTCTATTTGATACTTCAGACTATATTCTATCCATGTTCCAAATGTTATCCTAATCCATTTAGTTGTTCTGGCGTAATTGAATAACAAACATCCATTCATCCATCCAAGCTTTCGCATTTCTAATTTTAGTGTGATTTTGGTTCCATTGACCATATCACACGACTTTCACCTATTCGCTTCATTTTTCGTGACATTTAGCGCCGTTTTAGTCCGACCCTGACCTGCCAGCACACGAAGCACACACGAGCCAATAAAAACGGCACGCTTAGAAACAGCAGCATAACATTCCAGCGTTTTGTATTTTGCTAGGTCAAACGCTACCTCTTTCCGTTTGTTTTCTATACTGAATTATGAAGAGGTACTTGGATTTTGTTAATAATTGTAGGGGGTATTGTAACTACAGGTTCAATTTATTTTTTAGTAACAGAAGGCTACTCATTCACTGAATGATTGAATAAACTGCCTTTCCTCTGAACTTTTTCTCTATAAACTTTTTTGTTTCCTTTTTAATATTTGTCATTTGTGTATATATTAGTATATTTATTGATGTAGGTACTTGTGTATGTTTATGACTGGGTAGTTTATTTGTATACCTATTTAGTAATTATTTATGTAGGTATTAGCATATAGTTTATTATAATTCTCAATTTAATAAGTTTATTTAATTTTTATTTAACCTTAATTATTATTCTTTTTCTTTAGCACACACCACCGTCCATGCTAAATCATAATGTTTTTACTCCATCCAAAGGTTGTCTGGAAGAAATCGCTTTTAAGCAATAAGACGGCCCATTGCGCCTTTATTTTTGAGTGTTTAGTTTAGATTTATTTGTATTTGGTGTCAATAAAGAGTTTTTGTATTGTATTGTAAACTGCGTGAGGCATTTGACCACAGAACATCTATGTATAGTAACGGTGACAAACATTGTAACAGGCTTAAGGCTGGAGCACACCAAATGCAGATGCTGTCCAGTCAGTATGCATTCCGGTCCGGTTTGAGATAACTATTAAAATATGAAATTCTATGAAAGACGTCACACCGAAAGCACAACGGACTGCTCGTTGACAACGACAAACTGACAGCACGCACACGGAACGGACTGCAACTGGATAAGGTGTGTTTTGTTCTTAGTCGTTATCAGTTACTGGTTCTCAAATGTTCAACCAGATCTCATCAGAGAGAATCGAAGATGGAGTTATCAGCGATTAGCTATAGGAACCCTGAAATTGAAAATAGCTCTTTGGTGATACTTCCGGACAGACCTGCGCGCTTGGTGTCTATCTTGGCAGCAACCAATTTGCAAGCTTAGGCTAGTCAGGCAAACACTAAAAGCTCTCCTCTGTTATGGTCCAGCAGCATCCAATTTGCAACGTAAGACTTATCTTAACACTAGTGTTCCTCTGCTACGCATTTTGCACTGTATTTTTTTTTTCACAGAGAGATCAAACTACTTGTAGGGATTAATTTATAATACGCGTCTGCCAGCCCCTTCGGGAAAAAGGCGTGACGGTATATTATTACAAGCTTCATACAAAAACTTATTTCTTCATCATAAAATCGTTCAAAACTAAATCAAAACCCTTTTCATCGTCAAACCGATCAATTTCTAACTAAAATCACAATCAGCCTAACCCAATACGAATGTAACCTAACCTAACACCGTATATCTGAATTATTCATATCAACTGAGCTCGATGAGTCGTTATTCAAAGTTGCGGGGAGGTAAGTACAGTCGATAATTCCGTGTTAACTTAGTCCCGATTATTAATTAATATGATAATTTCTAACTGGTTTCGCTAGTTCGGGATTAAATTGAACTGTTAGCTGCGTAGAGCGTTGATTGAGGCATATTGAACACGTACCGAAGACGACGACAATGACGGATGTCATTTTATGGTTTGGCAATTGTTTGTTGTTTAATTAATTATCTACATTGATTTTTCAATTCGTGTTTATATTAGTAAAAAATAACTACCTTAGCACGGCAGCGTTTTCACCTGCAAGGAAACTTCCGCGAGAACTGTCCGATAGTATGTCCGACAGCACTTGCTAAAAAGTTTACACTTGCAAACTGCTGTCGAACAGACTGTTCTATGTTTCTTGCGGAAGTTTTCTTGCAGGTGGAATCGAGGCCCTGCTAAGGTAGTTATTTTTTACTAGTATAAACACGAATTGAAAAATCAATGTAGATAATTAATTAACCACGGACACTACGAACAGCCTAGATTTAGGCTTAAAATGTATTACGTATTGACTGGTAGAGCCCCACGCAGCTGAGAGAGGGGTTGTTGTTTTGAAGAATTTAACATAAAATCAACATTTAGTGGCTAAAATAATTACGTTTATGTAGAGTAGCTATTGGTAAATCCAGGGTATAAGCTACCTTCGTGCCAAATTTCATCAAAATCAGTCCATACTTTTGAGCGTGAAAAAGTAATAAGCATCCACATTTACACACTTACACACTCACAAACTTGTGCCTTTAAAATATTAGTGTGATGTGTAATTGTGTAATGTGATATGTTTTTTTCGGATGAAAAATTACTCGTACCATAATATCTTACTGCAGACTTAGGTATCCCTCAGCGTCGGGGGCCCTAGAACCGGACCTTGCGGGGACTAAGGAAAACCCAGACCTGACTCATAATTTACACATAACGACTACCTGCTGCCCACAACTAATCTCTAATGGACACCTGGGCAACAGGAATGAAACTAACTCAGGGGTACGAAGACAAAAGCTAGCAGAGGACAATGTACAAAACATAATTATGCAGGTAGAGTTAGAATAAAAATTTCAATAAGACATTTTGGGATTAAGGATTAAATAAAATATAAAGTTGTTTGAAAAACAAATTCAAGATCTTGAATCGTCGTCGCCTTTTCTATTTACTTAATTAAGTTACCCTTAATCTAATTACATAATCCAGTTAATTGGCGCATATAATATTATTCAACAGAGATATTTCAAATTTAGAGAATAAACTTACCGATTAACATCCCTAAAAGTAGCACGAGCATTGTAACGTCACGACACATTCTTCACAATCACATCATTCAGTAAGGAATTCAAGCACTTCTACTCATTCACAATAATCATCACACGCGTATTTTCGTTAAAGAGAGTCAAAGGCGACGTGACGTGCGTCCGCCCTCGTTGCCCGCACGCGACTGGAGGCAAATGTCACAAGATAAGATACGACCCGGGTTCGCCGTTCGAATTTCAAACGGCGTTTATTTTTAATTTCTTTTTTTTTAATTAAGCCGTGACTGGCACGTAGGTTTTAGAAGGATTTTGGCGCCACGTTGGGCGCCAGTTTTATGAACGTTTTATTAAATGGTTTGAATTGAATTAGTGTTGGATTATGAGGTTTTTGGCTGCTTAATTATGAAATTTCGTTAAAATTTATTTAGCAGGATAAAATTTAATTTCTTTACTTTTAAATTTATTAAGGTGTTGCTTGAGTTATTATTGTTTAGAGATTCTGATTTTCTTTATTTTAGACCAAACCTAAGAAGGCTTAAAATTAAGTTTCTGCAAAGGTAATGTCATAACATTTAAGCTATTGTAAACGTCTCGTTTAAAAAAAACTGTCTATGCATATTGTATTGCGTTTGTTTGCTAAATTGCAATAACGTTTTTTGTAAGAAATATATTTGGAAAATGATATTTACATAAACATGTTATTATCTAAGAATAAGCGATACCGACGTCTTTGAGACTTCGTTGCCTCCATTTCGGCTGAGTATTATTTTGCTCCACGTTGGGCGCCATTCCGCAGAAGGAAACGGTTTTGTCTTTGCATAACAAAGTAGATAGTGGCGCTACGTGCTCCAGTATTCCTATTTGTTTTGCAAATATAAATGCGAAACGAAAATACTAATTGCTTTAACACTATTGGAAAACTGTTTTGTTTTTTTTAAGGTCCGTACGCTGCCTCCTTCAAAGTTGACGTTGATTCTGTCATACAGTTTTCTACATGAAACTACGTTTCCTTGCTCTAATATAACTGAGAATATCGTCAAGCGTTTCCCCCGAAGGGATTGGCAAAGGTATATTACAACACCCACAGTTCACCGGACGATATTAAGTCCCAAATGTGGCAAAGTGCGAGCTTGTCGCCATGCAAGCCACTTCAGCTAGGTCTAGGTTCCAGTTGCTCTAATATATGTGAACATAATTATGTGCGTATCGTATGTCATCTGCTACATGACTGGAGCCCGGTGTATGGCGACAAGCTCGACTCCTGTCACATTTGGGACTGAATATCGTCCGGCGAAGTGTGGGTGTTGTATTACACCTCTGCCAGCCTCCTCGGGGGAAAGGCGTAACGTCAAAGTCAAAGTCAAAATGTTTTTATTCAATTTGGATATCAAAGTTACACTTATGAATGTCAAAGTTTATTTAAATAGACTCGACCGCCTTGTTCGGATAAAGAGCCTCTATTCAGAAGAACAGGCAAGAAAAAAACGATATGTTTTGTAATATATTCCAAAAATATTTAAGGTTAGCCTACTACAGGTCCACAGTGATCAACGTCAGCAACGCAGAAAGCGTAAAAAGATTAAAATCACCGTTATCAAGATCCAACCATCAAAGTTGCGAGACCGTACTCACTCGCGCAAGTTTTCCTCCATACTTTATCTCGACAGGTAATACCTGAAAAGGCAATCCCCATACAGAATACGTGTTTGAAGAGTGAGAAAGAACAGATTGAAAACTTTGAAAAGTCGTAGATAGTAACTGGTATAATTATGGACGGAGCAAGCGTTAGCGAGCGATATGTCTATGTTTCAGCTTCGACAAAAATGCTTTCGTGTTTCCAAATGCTGTCCGGACCTCTATCTTCCCCTACAGATCGCATTTCTTAACCGATTATTTGAAGTTTTGTGATTAGGTTCTATTTAATCATCGCAGATTATTGAGGAATGTGACCTGTATTGGAGGACAGACGCCACCCGCGAGTATTACTAGTAGCTCACAGAGCCACTAGTATGTTATATAGTAGCCAATATTTGATCTGTTTGTCTGTATTTCTAAGGTTAACACAGAGAAACCTAGTGTGTATGAAATGTTACGCATTACATACATACATATAATTACGCCTCTTTTCCATAGGGGTGGGCAGAGACCACTTCTCTCCACTTGCTACGATCCTGCCTGATCTTTCGCTTCTTCCACTTTCATGAGTCTTTTCATACACGCTCGTTAGTTACGGGTACTCTTGACCTGGCCTTCCTTTAAGACGTCAGCAATTTGGTGAAATTAACACGAGAGCAATAACACTACCCTAGCTTATTACTCTTTAGCATTATGACAACTTTAAAGCAAACCTACTACAAAGCTGGCAAAAGTTTTAATTATTTAATCACGGCTACCTAACTTCAGCATGTTTACGGAGCTTTGGCACTTGCTCGGAGTAGCAATAACAGCAACTTGCACGAAGTTTGCTATTACTACGTACAACAAAGCTTCCATTGATTGAGCATTCGCTGTTTCATAACATTTTTTGTGCTTGTTTTGTTATTTATCGTGACTCATTTTGCATAATAACTATGTATAGGTAAACCAAAATCCGTACATAGGCTTACACAGCATTTTTTTTAATATACTAGCAAAATATTGGCTAATTCTCTACATCATAACAAACAACTTTTACTAAGGGACCAACCCCGAAATTGCATAACAAAAATCAGCTGCTCCATACAAAAAGTTAATTGTCCAGTGACAATGTATGAAACAGCTGGTTTTTGGTCTTTTAGTAAAAGTTGTTTATTGTGTTAAGAACAAAATAAAAATGTTGTTTTGCCTTGGCAATTTTAATGGCATTTAAAATAGCGGTATATGTGATAGCGGTCTGTGTGATAGATAGATAGTGATAGTTGAAATAGCGGTGTATGTGATAGCGATTACAATTTCTCACAACAAACTTCACCGTTTTTACCTTCAAAAAACGAAATGTTGAAATATGTGAACAAGACATCGGCGCCAAATTCGGTTTCGTGAGCTACCTCTCTACTTTATTCTGCAGCACGTTGCCTTTATTTATTAGCTTCGCAATACACAAGGGTAATTTTCATATTCCTGGCTACGAATTGTGTTAATTTGTTCGGTGCTGGACGGCGCGCATGCGAACTGGATACCTAATATTGGATTCATATTTTTGACCGGCCTTAAAAAACAATGAGGTTCCATTGGGCAGTATCTTTTCACTAGCTATACCTTATTGGTTTACCTGCTATTATTCAGAAACTTATCTTATTACATCGAGTCTGTTCTATCCCTTGTATTGATCCAAGATATCAACTATCCTCCCTCTAAGTTTCATTCAAATCGCTGGTACAGATTTACAGCCATTTATGTAAAAACTATTTTCATAGCTCCATCTAAATCTGGGTTAATTAAGGCAATATTCAATTTTAAACAAACGTCTAAACTTTTGATTTAATTATAGTCATATGTCTAGTAAAAGCTTGTGATTGAAATTAGCTCTGTAATTAAAGCTGTATAAATTTTAAATTAGGCTAAAATTATGTTAACTTTATCGCAATCAAATTTCTAGTTTGAATTTATAAATTCTCGAGAAGCCACGCACCTCTTATGAGCTTCAAGATTAATAACAACATACTTTCGTCGTAAAACTTATTAAAAACTAGAACACCCTTTAATTCACTTAAATATGCTTTCGAGATAAGCCGTTGCATTAAACTTGTACAAGTTCAAAGTAAAGTTGAACAAGTACAAAGTAAAGTAGGACAAGTTTAAAGTAGCGCTATAATGCCTAACGCAACGCTGACTCAACCGACTTTTGAAAAGAACTTTGTTTTTCATTCTAGTTTGTATGGTTGAAAGTTGATCTTATAGCTTTAAGAAAAGTAATTTCTTGAAGAATTTTCTTGGGTATTCGACTTTCGAAGTTATCTGTCGTTGGAAGCAAAGGCATAGGAGATATCTTGGCACTCAGTAGTGAAAATTTAACAATGAAGGGCACTGTACAACTCTATGGCGGTTCAAATTATTATGAACCTCAACTTTTGCTATTTAGTAGTACAAAATTTGACCCAATCGTAAAAATACTAGCGACCCGGTCCGGCTTCGCACGATACCTTATACTCTTCCATGAAAAATTATCTAAGTCATAGTGAAAAGCGTAGAAACTGCACCAAAATCCATACACAGATTAATGAGACAGACATACGCGGAAAACGATACTATATACAACATAGTAGATCTTGTGGAACTAATGGGAGCGATGCCGATCGTCATAGTATTTTTTTTGACTGCCTTGGTGGCTCAGTTGGTAGTGAACCTGCCTTCTGAGCTTGGGGGCGTGGGTTCGATTCCCACCTAGAGCAAACATTTATGTGATGAACATTTGTGTTTGTTCTATGTCTGGGTGTTATTATGTATTTAAGTATGTATTTAAAAATATCTAAGTATGTATATCAGTCTCTGGCAGCCATAGCACAAGCTTTGCTTAGTTTGGGGTCAGGCGACCGTGTGTGGAAGTGTCCTAAATTTATTATTATTCTTATTTTGAATATAATCTAAATTGTTGACTTCTTTTCTTTACCGAAGACGGGTCTGAGCAGTAGCGCACTTGTAGCGCCTAACTCAACTGCCGTCTTTGTACTTCTTCACTCTACAAAACTTCAAGGCTAGAGTGAATAAGCACCTTATAGGTCGTCGTGCTCCATCTTAGACCACAACGTCGCTTAACATCAGGCGAGTTGGTGGTCTAACGCTATTCTACATTAAAAAAAACATAATATTATATAATATAAAACAAAGTAGCTTTCCTTGTTTGTCTCTCTTACAATACAATACAATAGAATATTACTTTATTGCACACCAAAAACTACATGAAAATCTTAAAAACTAAAATACATTTTTCAGCAGTCTTACTGTCTGTATATTC
Source organism: Peribatodes rhomboidaria (assembly GCA_911728515.1). Lineage (NCBI taxonomy): Eukaryota > Metazoa > Arthropoda > Insecta > Lepidoptera > Geometridae > Peribatodes > Peribatodes rhomboidaria. The sequence goes on along the minus strand of OU452174.1, from coordinate 17,086,482 downwards.
GCTAACTCTACCCAAACCACGCCACGTATTTTGATGCTGTTTTCACCATCAGTTAGTTAATTTTTCACGAAAGGTTTACAGGTGCCGCGTCAAGCCGGGGCAGGTTGTTAGTGTTTTAATATAAGGTAATTTCCTGAGGTTAGTAACTTAATAAGTGTGTGTACAAAAATAGTTCGTTTCTAGGTAGTATTGGACTTTTTGTCTGATACAAAAAAAAGTGCGAGTCGGACCGAGGGTTCCGTACAAACCTGTAGGTATTTTAATTTAATACCTCTACGCGTTCATGAGGACAAGGGTAGTTAGTTTAAAATTATTTTAAAAAATATATCAAATAAAGTAACTAAATTTTTTGTCTTTTCGCAAATTTCTTTATATCCTATATCTGTGCTCTAAGACGGTGCTTTCAGCTTGATATCTCCACGCGTTCCTGAGAAAAAGCTTCTTGACAGACAGACAGAAGGACTACAAAGTAATCCTATAAGGGTTATGTTTTTTCCTTTTGAGGTACGGAACCCTAAAAATGATTTACATTTATTTAATGGTGCTGCTATTTCTGCCATTTAGTAGTTCTATTGATTGACAAAACACAAATAGTCCATTCATCACAATATGGTGTCACTACTGTTATAAAAACTCACTTTTACCGAGCAACCTAGGCGTTAGGCACGCTATTACGTATTCTATAAACATCACAACGTAGTGAGAAGCGATCGACCGAAGATTGATGTGTAAAAGCTCTTCCGAAGCATTACTTACAGCTTAGACTAGGATTTATACGAGAGCTAAAAGCAAACATTACGCTCGAAGGGGTTTCCAATGTTCTTGAGTTGGGTTGAGAAAGAGTTGATAGTTGAGTTTCTTCATCGTTTACACAATTTACAAAATATAGACTAAGGCTGTTTTTTTTTCATAGGAAATATGCGAGCATGCGCAGCGAATTTGTCATCATTTGTGTAGCTGAGCGGTGCGAGAATGCGTAGCGAACCCATTTCCTCCTAACTTAAAGCACTGTTCAGAGTGTCGCGTGGCTTTGCGCGGCCCGTTCGATGTCGCGTCGCGCGGCAAATAAAACATATACCAATGTAAGCGAGCGTTCAGGGAAAAACGTTTTGACGCGCGTTCTGTTATGTTCTGTTTTTTGTGACGCTCATAGCGACGCTGCACGCGCCGTAGTAACCTATAGCGCAATAGCTCGCGTGTTTCTGAACGAGGCCTTTCAGAGGAAAGCTTCTTTTGCAGCAAAATTTGTTTCGATGTGCCATAAATGTTTATGTATCTAAGTACGGTTTTGCAGACCAAATTCAATAACAGACACTTCTATGTAAAATACATTCCTATGCCTGTAGTAAACAAGCATGTACTCGTAAAATGAGATACGTGCACGAAGCACAAAATTGTCGATAGGTCTGTGGCATGAAATTTTATTCAAAACACATACTGAGCATAAAAACAGATTCGACAAAAATACGTGCAGATTGATTACAGCTTGCATGAGAAAGTTTTCTACAACATATATTGTTGTAGAAATCAGCTGTTTATTTTTATATTTCAAAGAAGAAAACTTTCTCATGCAAGCTGTAATCAATCTGCACGTATCTTTATTTATGCAAAGCTATCTAATATTCCCAAAATCGCGAGAACCTGTGCAAGCGTGGTGGAGATGCTGATAGTAATCGTGCGCCCTCCCGCTTCTTCGTATGACGCAGGTAAGTTGCCGTCAAAGTCAACGTCAAGGTCAAAATGTTTTTATTCAATTTGGGTTTCCAAGATACACTTATGAACGTCAAAGTTATTTAAATAGACTCGACCACCTTGTTCGGATAAAGAGCCTCTACTCAGAAGAACAGGCAAGAAACTGAAGGGCATTATTGGAGCAGGATAGCAAGTGATCACAATTACTATTACGCTTACACAATAAAGCATCTGAAGCCGATCAACGCGTGATCAAGCCAAATGCCATCTCAAGAGAGGTTGTGTGTACAGCGCTATTTTTAATAAGTAGCCAAATTTTTCAAAGGCTGATTCTCTACATCATAGTTAATAACTTTTACTAAGGGACCAAGACTAAAATTGCAAAAAACAACATCAGCTGTTCAATAAGCTTTTTACATGATACAGCTGATTTTTGGTTTGCGATTTCCGGGTTGATCCCATAGTAGAGAAGTTTGTGATGTAGGGACTAAGCCCTTATTTTTCGAGTAGGTTTATTAAAACTATTTATAAACCTATTAGGTGTATTAAATAATGAAACGAAGCGCTTTCAAAACTCCTTCCTAATCAGAACTGCCAAGGAGTGGAACGCACTTCCTGCCTCGGTGTTCCCCAGCAATAGATACAACCTGGCTCTCTTCAAGACAAGAGTGAATAGGTACCTCATGGGCAAGCGTGCTCCATCTTAGACTGCATCGGCACTTTCCATCAAGTGTGTTGTGGTCAAACGTAGGCCCATTCAATCATAAAATATATATATAATTATACCCTGTGGTGAAATAAATAAGGCTGCGAATCATAATTGCAATGGTGATGGACGTAGCCAAAAAAAATGGTAGAGTTTACTTGGCACATATTAGACTTGTACTGTATACTCGTACTGTACTCGTACCAATACTTGTTATTTCTATAGAACACATGTTAGTTTAAAAACAAAATCGCTATCCTAAAAATACTCTTTTTATATTTCTTCTTCCCAATACTTATGTATTCACATGACAGTCCAATTGCAGTTCTTGGCAGCTGCATTGAAACGGAAATACTTGTATTTTTACATTGAGTTCTGTTACTACGTAGTAATAGAACCCAATGTATTTTTATAGGTTCCAAGGGATATCCAGTTAAGTACCAGCTTTACATATAAACTAGACAAAAACTGGTTACCATCCCGCTGTGACTAAGCACTCAGTGAATTTAATTTAAATTTGTAATTATGCAACTTTAGTATGCAGTTGTCGAGATGAAATTTGTTAGTAAAATTCAGATGCGTCGATTTTAATTCTGATGGTTGTCGGAAGCATTCAAATGCTCTTAACGCCTTGATATACTAATTGTTGTATAAAGGGCTATTCATAACCAGCTTCTAAAAAGGAGGAGGTTCTCAATTCGACTGTATGTTTTTTTTTGTATGTATGTTACACGATTACTCCGCCAATTACGAATCGGTTTTAATGTTTTTTTTTTTGTAGATCTTACCTTTAGAGGTGGTCCCATATAAATTTTATCGCAATGGGTCAAGCAGTTTTTAACATTCCAACAAAGTCAAAAAATTGTTTACGTGGATGATAGGAAGGCGGTTTTTTATGCTTTACTTTTTAAATTTTTTTTAATAATTTACAGTATGATGTATGAAAGCTGCATGCGAAAGGTTTTCTCTTCTCTTCTACGTCTTCTCTCCTACAGCTTCTCTTCTACAGATAAAAAGACGTAAGACGAGGTACGAACGGAGCGGAGGCATGGCACCTTCATACACTAGTGGCTCTGTGAGGTGCAGACCTTGCGGCCGACGTGTCCTCCTTTACAGATCGCATTTCAGTTCGATTTTTTTTTTTGCCGAGTCAGTATTAATTTTTTTTTATAAATTTGATTTTTTCCCACAAAAAAAATTAAAAACTAGAGAAGTAGAGTAGAGAAATATTACCTATAAAGGAAGACAGAGATCCGGACAGAAATCCAGACAGAATTCGGCCAAAAAAAGCAGTTTTGTCGAATAGCATAGACGCTTCGCTCGCAATCGCTCACTCGGTCGAAAACGAAAAGCGTCGCGTCCGCGTCTTGCGCCACCAAGAGTTAGAAGCTAATCTTGAGCTAACACAATTTGTAGTGACATTTGAAACATTTTAACTTTAATTTAGTAGAATTAATTAATCCTGCATTTAAAAATTCAACTCCGTATTTTCTGCAAGTAGGCTTTACGAACAAAGCTATAACTTAATTTGGTATAATATTTAAATCGGGGCTCTGTTTTGGAAGGTTCAGTTGTTTGAAAATGGAAATCTTATTAGTTTCAGTTGTCCTTGGATCTACGCCAAAATCAAAATAAGTTTTTCTGAGAATCTTATGAAAACGGTAAAAAAACTATCTGCCAAGATTGGTTTCTGGATCCACAGTAATTACAATGTCATAACTAAAAAAGAAAATAAGTAAAGATAAAGATATTATAGCAGATTACATTTTTCATGAAGAATGTTGAGAGTTTTCGTAAAACAAAAACATCAAAGCATTGATAAGACCCTCTCTCTGTCTTTCTCTTTTCGACTATGCTATTGCTGGTTAAGGCGCCGTTATAGCACGATTTTTCACCCTCACACACGTTTACTTAAGCTGCTTTATTTAGAGTTGAAAATCATAAACCATATTTGATGTTTAAATGAGTAAATTTTTTTTTTTATCGTTTTTAATGGTATTCAACATTTGAACAATTCGTAACAAGGCCACAAATAAGAATATGTTGCTCGGTTAATCTTTAGAGAACTAATCTGGTTATTTGATAATCGAAAAAAAATGTGATGTGATCACATTTTTTTCATTGATGTGATCACATTCCGACAGTTTTTTTTAAGAAGATATTTTATGAAGATTTTTTTTTCCAAAATGAGAATAATTTTCAAAGTTGTTCTTCGGTTAAACTTAAGTTGGTTGTTTCTTCTACCAGCTGTATTTTTTTGGACCTGATCATCATATCAAACTAGGTGCAAACAACTTATTTTTGGTGATTTCGTATAATACGGGGCCTTAATCGATGTTATTAGTTTAATCCAAAGGGTGTAAAAGTTAGCGACTTTAAATTTAAAATATAGATAAGGAAAACAATGTTGTTCTTACCAACCAGTACTGCCAAGCCCAAATCCACAGCATTTCTAGACATTATTCACAATTCCCGGCAAGTTGCGGTTAAACCAGCACTCGGTATGTTCAACGATTGTCTAGGGGCCGTTCATTCTACTTACTGCTTCAAAAATGCATGCGAGAATGGATATCGTTGAAACAAGTAAACACAGGCACTGTTGTATGTGAGTATCTTAGACTGTGGTTCTTATGTGGAAAGATGTACTTAAAGATAGATAGATAGATAGATAAACTCTTTATTGTTCACACCACAGATAACAAAACAACAAGAGAAAAATAATGAGAAAACTTATTAAATAGTGTAACAACTGGCGGCCTTATCACTAAAAGCGATCTCTTACTTAATTGTAAATAAGCAATTTTATTTTTTATATAATAAACGTAGCTACCTACCTTTTAGAAGTTCGTAATTAACGCTATAAATTGTGTTATCTCAAGGTTAGCTTCTAACTTTTTATGTTTTTTTTTTTTTTATGTAGAATAGCTCGGCGTTTGACCACCAACTCGCCTGATGTTAAGCGACGTTGTGGCCTAAGGTGGAGCACGACGACCTATAAGGTACTTATTCACTCTAGCCTTGAAGTTTAGAGTGAAGAAGTACAAAGACGGCAGTTGAGTGAGACGCTACAAGTGCGCTACTGCTCAGACCCGTCTTCGGAACGGTTACACCGGACTACATCCTGAAACACGACTAGGTCATTTCACGACATGGCTTGGTCCGGTGGGTGGTAACTAGCCACGGCCGAAGCCTCCCACCAGAGTTTGCTACCCGGTTAGCACTACCCAGGGACCACGTGTAGGGAATCAGAATAGAGTACACTCCTACGGACGTGGGTAGCTCAGCCCCCAAAAAACTCTTGGCGGAACAAGGCGACTTAACAGTTTACCCTCTGTTGAGCGGTTAACTTCGAGTTAAAAAGAGAAGAATAACCAGAGCTTCTACAACTCTCTTTTTTGTAGTAACACTGTTGGTGTTTAAAATGCGGAAATACTCTTTTTCTGATCCAATAAAATGTGAGAAGTCCCATGTACCTAAATAAGACAAACAGATAGAATTTAGACAAATTAATTGTAATTAAAATATTCGTCATTTTCTTCGATGAAGACTAAAATAAGTATCATTTTTCCATCTTATAATGTAACAAACAGGCCACCGTGGCGGCCATATATATTTTTTTGAGAAAGGTCCATAATTTTTTTTTTTTTAATATCTATATAATAAAAGTGAAAAACCAGAACGAGATGAAAACGCAAGACGGAGCGAGATGGCGCTCTACAAAACTTCCATAGCACGTTTCTCCTAAACGGCTACCTGTTTCTCGTTAGTTTAATAAAATCCACAGCCGTTAGTGTTGTGTTGTGTGTGTGTATGTGTGTGTGTGCTTTATTGTATGTGTATGAGTACGACAGATATAAAATAAAATAAATGTATAATTTCTACGATATTGCTGAATGTTTTTTTTTTTTATTCTTTTATTTATTTATTCAGGGTTTTAATAAAATGACACCCTTATAAACTACAACATAACTTACTAACTTAACTTACACCTATCATTTGATGAAAAGTAACAATGAAAAACATTAATTCAGTTGACTCCTCTCTTTAACAGCTACACGATATATGTCGTAAAGTCCTCTGGCATCCTGTGAATCGGGTTCGGCTAAAATACTGTTACAACCTCCCACTTGCCAGAAGACGTGCTTTCTGTTAAAAAGTTGACGCCGCTGTGCTTCGTTCCAGGCACATTCCATCAAAACGTGATAGACATCTTCTATCGAGCCACATCGGTCACAAGAAGAAGACTCAACCTTTCTCATCATAAAAGCAAACTTGTTTAGTGGAACATGCCCAGAACGAAGGCGTGCTGCTGTAACAATGTCGTTTCTTCCCATGTCAGCCCTCAGGAACCATGGAGAACGGCGAAGTGAAGGTTGAATGGTTTTATACCAGATACCTTTTGTCAATGACCTTTCGTCAAAGTATTCGGACCAACTTTCAAAAGCCATCTTTTTTATATACGGAATTAAATCACTGTAATTGGGAAAGCAATTAAAAATTTCTCCATTAATAGCTGCTTCTTTCGCAAGTTTATCCACTTCTTCGTTGCCCACTAGGCCAACATGGGAAGGAATCCATTGTATTTTAATACATTTGTTCATACTTCTCATTTGATTTATACTATCTAATAAACTATATGCTAAAGAAAAGCCTCTAAAACTGGACCCACTGACACATCGAGCTAAATGCAATATGGCACTTTGAGAATCAGTAAAAATAACAAATTTATCATAATTTATAGATTTGATATACGATACTGCTTCTAATAGGGCTATGAGTTCAAGATTCATGATACAAATTTTTGATTTTATTAAAAGTTTCATGCTATCCCCAGTCTCTGCGTCTAGAAACGCTGATCCTCTTTTATCCTCTGTTAGGGATCCATCGGAAAATATTTTGTAAAATCCGGAATATTTGTCACATAAATAATTTACACATCTAAGTTTCAAGTCCAAAGAATTATAACATTTTTTTGGCTTATCAACAACATCTATATTAGGTTCCAAGACATCTGTTAAATTAATATTACTAACCCAAGTGTTCATACTAAACATTTCTAATTGGTCACTACACTTAAAACTATTATACTTAAGAATATTATGAACAGATACTAATAACGGTTTCTTTTTTCGAGCCCAATACGGTAATCTCAACAGGTAGGACAACTCATCAAGTAGATCAATAACAACATTATCACGAATTGACTTGGTTTTAAGCCAGTACTTTGACGCTAGGTATTGCCTACGAACAAACAGAGGTGAAATACACAGCTCAGATTCCATTACATGACAAGGAGTACTCATAATAAAACCTCCTATAATACGTAAGAATTTGTTTTGTAATTTATCCAGTTTGGAGATTCTAGTACGGCAGCTGTTATCGAACAAAAAACTTGCGTAATCGAGACGACTTCGAACAATAGATAGGTATAAGCGTCTCAGATGCACCGGGTGTACGCCCCATGACGAACCAACTAGCACTTTAAAAATGTTGATAAATTTTAAACATTTTTCATAGACTTCATTAATATGTTTAGTCCACCTTATCCCTCTATCTAACCATAGTCCTAAATATTTAACATTTTCTACAATTTCGAGTGGTGTATCGTTTATTTTAATATTCAAAGTGTCCCTATAAAAACCCCTTTTGAAAATGCACACTTTACTTTTATTTGGTGAAATATCTAAACCTAAATCGGCTAAAAGAGAACACAATAATTTTAAGCTAGATTCTAATTTCTGACCCCCTTCTGTTATGTTTTTATAATGATTATAAATAACGATGTCATCTGCGTACTGAGATATAAAAATGTCGTCTTCTAGTATTTTACATATATTAATTGTCGCAACGTTAAAAAGAAAAGGCGCGAGCGGGTCCCCCTGCGGGAGTCCCGTACCCGTAACTCTTGTCATACACTTATCCCCGATATTTAACTCCAAGGTCCTTTGTTTAAGAAAATTCCATAAATAATTACATATTTTTGGGCCAACCCTAATCTCATTTAAAATCGATAAAAGTACAGTTATATCTACGTTGTTGTATGCATTTAGAACGTCTATAAAACACCCTATTGTAGAAGTACCTTTAGAAAACCCGATTTGTATTCTGCTAACCAAACTACTTAAATTATCCATACATGATTTACTTTTTCTAAAACCGATCATATTAGGAGAAAACATATTGTTGTGCTCAACATACCATTCTAATCTTCTATTCATAATTAAGTGAAAAATTTTACATAGACACGATAACAATGAGATAGGTCGTAGTGATGACACATCATTAGGATTACGACCCGGCTTGACGATAGGTACAATGCATACCGTTCGCCACTGCGTAGGTACAAAACCAGCTGATAAGATTCGATTGTACAGCGCTAGAAGTAAACACTTCCCGTTACTCGGGAGGTGTTTTATCATAGAATACGTAACACCATCGCATCCAGGAGATGTATCCTTTGATTTAATACACACGTCTAGCTCCTGCATGGAGATTTCAACATCTAGCTGGGAATTAAAGATTTTAAAAGTAGGTTGATTTGGAGTAACATAGTCGGGAGCTAGGGATTTGAGCAAGTTGGACGCTTGTTCTCCGCTAATATGTTGTTGGCTATATTTGTGACCTTTAACCCACCGCATACGCTGCCACATTTCTGAAGAAGTAGTTTTTTCATTCACGGATGAACATAGGTCAAACCAACTATTATTCTTCGCTTCGTTTATTAGCTTATGAGCTTCGGCAATTTTTTCATTAAGAATAGATAAATTAGCAGGCGTAGGGTTTTTTCTAAACTGTGATAACGCTAATCGACGAGTAGCTACTGATTTAGATAATTCGGAGTTCCACCAAGGTTTAGGTTTAAACTTACTTACTGGATTTTGGTAAATTTTCTGGAGAGGTATATGTACGTCAGCCGCTGTGTTTAAATTATTTAAAAATAGATCATAAAACTCTTGACTATCTGTAGGTATTTCGAAGGTATTAAATATATCGTTAAGGCAAATACTGTAACCGTTCCAGTCAGCTTTTTTAAAATTCCTTTTAAAAACATTTTTTATGGGTGCACAATAACTAGTACTTATTTTAATAATTAGGTGATCACTACTTAAATTTTCTTGGAGAACTGACCAATTAAATTCTACAGCAATATCTGAAGAGGATAGTGATATGTCTGGAGATGTTTTTTGTAAGTCTCCATCTACTAATTTGACTCGAGTATCGCGACCGTCGTTCAAGGCTACGAACTTACTATCTATCAGAGCATCGAATAATAATTTGCCTCTTGTATCAGTTTTATAGGACCATGATGAGTGATGCGCGTTAAAATCACCAAGTATCAGAGTTCGGCGATTAAATATTGACAATAGACTTTCAAAATCTTTTAAAGATGGAGTTGCAGTTTGCGGACAGTAGATTGAAATAATGTTTTCTATTAACTTACAGTTTAGAATTTTAACACATACGAGCTCTGAACCACAATTGGCTACACTTAAACGACATACCTGTGTCTGTATAGATCTGTGCGTGAATATAGCCACGCCTCCGCCGTGGGAGTCACGGTCGGCGCGATAAACATTATATTGATTTACTTTTAATGAGCTGTTATCCGCCAACCATGTCTCACTGACACAAGCAATATGGGCTTTTTCTTGTATTAAAATTTGTTCAAATGGAATTAATTTTCTCTTTAAACTTTGGGCATTCCACTGTAAAATGTTCAATTTAATTATCTCCGTACTACTCATTAGGTTTCAAAAATCCGAGAACTAGGTTAGCAATGGGCCAGTCTGAGACGTTATCTACCATTACGATTATAATCCACTCGATACACAATTTAATAACCCGCTTCACTTTCGCTTGACCATCAAGGTTCTTCATAAATATCACTTCCTTTATTCTAGATATAAGCTCGTTAAACGTCGTCTTGTCTGATAATGGCTCGTCTGATTTTCTCTCTTGATGTGTTGATTCATTCTTGTGTCTGTCTTCTTCTTCTATATTATTCCATTCGGATGACCCAGCCCAATCGTTTCTAAACTTCTTTATTTTTTTTCTCTGTTGTCTCACAGGAAAAATGATGCTATTTTCGGAAACGGAATCCGATGAGACGTATTTTGTATCGGACATCGAGCTAGTACTAGGCCGCGGTTCTGCTCCACTAGTTTGTGTAATTATCTGAGTCATCGTTAGTGGGTCTCGCCTTTCGGTCGGTATAATGATAGGTGATTCCGCATAAGTTTGTGCCGCTTTACTATATGTGCAGTTAAGTTCAGCCATAATCAACCTTATCTTCCTTTCCTTCAAATAAGCAGGGCATGTTTTCGCCATAGCCATGTGTCTTCCAGAGCAGTTTGTGCAAGTAAAAACTTTAGTGGCACAATTCGCATGATCTCCGCTGCATTTAGGGCATACGTCTCTTTTAATCGTACACGTTTTCGCAGTATGACCTAGTGCCCAGCACTGGAAGCACTGGGTGACCGGGTATACGTAGGGCTCAACGAGCACTCTCACTCCGTGGACGTAAATAGAAGTAGGTAGCCAGTTGCCTTTAAAGCAAAGGCGCACTGTCTCCGATGGGCTCCATCTACTTTCTGTATCTTTTTCTCTGTTTCGACGCGATAGTCTCTTTAATGACACTAGCTCCACAGATTCTGGACACGTGATATTTTTCTTAATCTCTTCTTCCGACAGGTCTAAGTCCACATCTTTTATTACGCCATAAGAGAAACTCACTTCCGAGGATTTGCTAAATCTCCACCCTTTATTTTTAAGTTCTTCCATGGAGAATAGATCTTTCACGCTCCTTTCTTCTTGAAAAGTAACTCTTATTTTGTATCGATTGAGGTATTTTATGTTTGTTATATCACACAAATTCAAATCACTAAACATTTTCGCTAAAGCGAATTGCTTTGGTAAAGGTGTCTCACTTGATATATATATCTCCCCTTTTTTAATTTCTTCTGCATCTCTTTTTTCTGTAAATTGACGGGTCTTTTTATTCTTTCCCTTGACTACTTGCCACTCTTCCTCATCATTACTTTCTTCTTTCTCCCGTACTCTTTTTCCTGATCTATTCACACTCTGTTCCGGTTCATCGACCTCAATGCTATTTTCTGTAACGCTAGGCTCTGGCTCCATCATTTCGTTCGCGCGCGCCGAGACGCGCCCGGCCAGGTAGCAACACCCGTATCGGGCTTATCACTACGCGCGTCAAAACAAAGGGACAAAATATCAATACACGTCTGCCTCGCGCGCTTACCGCTACGAGAATGATTGCTGAATGTTGTATAATATTAAAACTGATAATTTTATTATTTACATTCTTTTTTCTATATTTTAAAAGTATCCAATGCCCTTTATCTCTTACCATTTTCGTAATACTTGAGGCTCATTTTGTCATCATCCGTCGTCATCATTTCTTTGATTTGACCCACAAGGAATCATGTTATTATTTTGAAGTGTTTATAGAGCTCGTCGGATTCAGCAATGTTGAAAGCTTTTGAAAACGTGAATCACGATGGTTTGCTGAACAGGATCACTAAGCAGAAATTTCTCTGTTAAAAAGCTAACAAGTAAACTTTAAGGCATCAACTTTTATAATAAAAATATACTAATATAAAATTAGTTTCTCGATACAATTTAATCTCAAAGTCCTCTAACAAAAAGTTTAATATCCAGACAACTTAAAACAGCCAATTTCAAACAAGCAAACAAAAATGAACTCCTCATTTCGCCTTGAAACTTGGCACCTTATCTATTTGCTCTGAAGTGTACTTGCGAGTCGTTTGGAAGTTTCGACACATTGCTCTATCATCCCGGCCGGCTGCAGTCCGAATCCCAGTTTAATTAACCGCAGATGCAGCAACTGACCAGTCAGTGGCCCTATTCGGAGATTTGAGATTTTCATCTCACCTTTTTTCGTCCTTGTTGCTCTCTTTGAAACGTCATAGGTGTGAGAGTGACCAAGATAAAATCTCATCTCATCTCACGCGCAGGAATAGCCCCACAGGCCCCTAATCTTGACGCTCGAGATGTTTCTTAGTCACTCTCACTCCTTAGACTTTTCAAACTAGAGAGACAACGACAAAATAATATCTGGACTTGTTCGAACAGCTCTCCTGGCCTTGTATATCACACTCATTCTTATGACTTTTCTGACAGAATACCACACGTGTAAAAAAAGAGTAGCTTGAGTACCAAAACATTTATCATTCAGACATTTGCCGACTGGGAATCGAACCCAAGTCCTCCTGCTTATAAAGCAGTCGCGCTACGAGGCTAGAAGGGTCCTCTTGGGTCGTTTGTCGTCGATTTCATGCCACGAGGCTGGGGTCTTTTTACGCCTGTAAATCGATCTTCCTATAGTTTTTTCTCTCTTTTGAGATGATTTGACTTGCACTGGAAATCCTTTGTTAGAGACTTGAGATGGGTTCGGTTAAAGCAAATTGGATCCTGTATCGTTAAGAGTACAGCTGCATTTCAATTGGAGCACTTTATACGAAAATGAAATTAGACGGATGCCGATTTGTGTTCTTAAGATGCGTTATAATATCTACTGTAGGTAATACGATACAGTGTCCATATTTCCAAAGCTTTGCTTTGTGCAGGTTAGTCTTTCATGTATTTTATGTGCTTGCTCATATTTAAATACTCAAATATGTAAAATGAGTGAAGGTGAAGGAAAACATCGTGAGGAAACCAACATCTCCTAGAAAAATTATTCGAAAGACATGACTGAGACATACACCTATCCGCACTGAGCCAGCGTGGCAAATAACAGCTTAATAAACATACTCGATGTTGGGACGGTCCGTTTGTTTATTTGTTTGTTTGTTTGTTTAGCGGAGCGTTTTCCGCACCTAGCCACCAGGGACGGTCGATGTCCCTACAGGGCAGTGGGACGCAAAATATTGTTATGATGATGATAATGATGTAAAATTTATGGGTATAAAATACATTGAAATTAATACGTATAGAGAAGGTATTATGAGGAAAAGTCGTGCTCCATTTTGTTGAAATATTAAACTAAAGTCTGCTGCAGCGCTAAAACAATAATTAGTCGTCTAACCACTCAGTACAAACACGCGCAGGGCTTGAAAGTATTTAAGCCGTAATTTTCCGACGACAAAAATTACGAAAACGATTTGAGCGCTCGAGAGCTAGCAAACAACTAACTGAAGTGTGGCTGGGTGGCTGCACATGAACGGAACATAGTAGTGATGCGCGGTGTCTTCTCTATAGTAGTAACAGAACTCAACCGTAAAATATCGTAATATGTGTGCTTTTAAGTGTCGTATATAATCTTGTTATTAAAGTTCTAAATGGCACTGCATTTATTGATACTTACTCGTACCTGCAGTTGCTCGGTCGTCACTGTTTTACGAGTACAGCATAATCAAATCACCACAGCCATTCGCGTCTAAGCAAATATACAGGGTTATTTTAATTGCCCTCTAAATTCTCTTATAAGCAGCTTTTGTACACCAACAACTTTAGTTCTATAACTTATTTTATTATACCCAAACGAAATTAAAAAAAAACACAAATAAAAATATTTGAAATAGAGCACTAAATGGCAATAAAGCGGTCATAACATTATTCAATTTGCAGTACATTAGGTGAGCTAACACGATATAATTGAATTGTGTAATGGCTGTTAGACAGTTAGCAATCCATTTTTTTTCTATTGCACGGGCGGGCGTAGCCACGTTAAGTTAGCATACTGCAAATTGGATAGTGTCCGCTTAAGTTTGGGTACTCGTTATCAATAGAGAAGAAACGTGAGAGCTCGAGCAAAGATTAAAAGCAAATTTTGTGACTAAAAATACAAGGTCAAAAGAAAAAACAAACTGTAATATATTTTAGGCAATATATTAGATTGTGAACAGTCAACATTAAAAAAAGTTTAAGGCCCGCAGGCTGAAATGACGCTAAGTCTTGAATCTCGACCGGAAATTGTTTTTATGTATGGTAAAACTAGTTTTAAATCGAGATTTAAAACTAGTGCTACAAGACTGAGCGTCGTTTTAGCATGTGGGCCTCGAAGTGTGATATAGGATCGCTGCTCGCTAGATATTTTTGGCGCATTAAAAACAACCCTGTATGCAAATAAAAAAATATATATGAATCTACATGTGAACATGCTTTTAGCGCATTATATTAGATTTCATTCGTAGATCGCCTTCAACCAACCCATTTTCTTTGATAGAAAAGCCATTCACTAGAAAAAAAGTTTTGAACAAAACTGCTTTTAGCTATCGCGAGCTGCCTATCTTATTTTCTAGTTTTATCGTCTAGCTTTATTATTTCTCAGATGAATTTAATTTTCTAAACAAAATAAATGTTTAACGCAACAAAACATCGAAGTTGTAGTTATTTTCTCCATTCCTTTGTAGATGGAAAGATGTCTTTGGAAAATATTTTCTTTTGAACGAGATGTGGAATTATTCGAATGCTGTTGATTTTTGTGGTTACTTAAAGAAGCGTCTGCAAGAAATGAGCTTTAATTTTGGACTCTAATATAAAATATCTCGTGTCTAGTACTCGTAGTTGGAATTCATTTCAGCGACGTTCTTGAGATACTTTCGTGCTTTTGATTTACTTTGCATCGTTCGTAACTTTGGTCGACGTTCTCATTTGGTATTTTTATTTATTAATTCGGTATATTATTTTGGTTTGCTATATCTAACTATAAAACAACCAGATGAACCAAATAGTTTGATATCCTAGTCGGAGTTCATAAGCAAGTCTCGGATTCGATTCCCGGCCGGCAGATGTTTAAATGATAATATCATTGAAATATTTGTTATGGATCTTGATGTTAGTCGTCTGTCTTTGTGTCGTCTTCAATGTAGAGTATCCTAGTGGAGAGCTATGAGTGTAAACCTTGTTGATGAAAAACGTGTATTCACTTAGGGTCCCCCTGAGCTAAGCTCCTCTTGCAGTATTTCCGAGTAACTACAATATGGGGTTCTTCAAAAGCTTCTTTGCCACCTATGGAATTCAAAAAAAGTTTGTCGTTGGAGCAAACTAGAGATAAGTAATGGTAATCATAATCAGTGAATGTCGTTTTTACTTCCATAGAACGATACACAAAACCAGAACCTCTATCTCTGTTTCTTTCTCTCTCTTGCTCCCAACATGTCAACTGTAAAATCGAAAAAATAATCACTGTAAGGGAAAAAGTAATTTAAGTAGGTCTTCGATCATATATAAGGGAGAGACGGTACGAAAACAAAAAACGGACCGCATAAATTAGGTGCTGCACACAAACAAACGCAACCAGTCGCAACAGTGATAGTCATTGTTGTCTCGTTCTCGCTATAGTCTCTTGCAAGTTTATCTATCTTTGTTATTGATACACGTAACATAATACTGTCAACGGAGCTGTGTAGTGTCCGTTTGCTTGTAGTTTTATTAGGTCCACGCGCTGTGTATAAGAAATTAAACTAGTGACACCTTGTTGCTTATATAATTTCGATGAAGAAACAGAAACAGAAAAATAATGTACCTAACATTATTTTTCTGTTTTTTTTTCTTTTCACTGAAAGATCTTTTAACAAAGCCCAGTCCAGTCCAGTTGACGTTCGAGCAATTGTTGAAATATACTCGTTAAGGGCACCAGCCAGTGCTCCAACCATGATCACTGATCAGAGAAAAGTGCATGAGTTTCCGATCAATTTCTCTACCACGGTTCCTATAGAAATGGAAGTAGCTTCCACTTACAAAACAAATCGAATCATTTGGACCGCCCGAGATACGTCCAGCCATCATTTACACCTTCTATAACTCGGCATTAGCCATTGAAAGAATACGGCCCATTTGTTTTCCAGAATGCACCGTCCTCGAGCTGCGAGTTACTGAGCTGTGCTTTCATATTGAAATTTATGTGTAGCAGAAGATATTTTACTGTTTCTTGCATTTTAAATGGAAGAAACAGTAAAATGGCGTGCGATGCAATTCTGTGCACTGTTTTATTGGAGATTTTTCACTTTTCAGGTTGTTACTTTGCGGAAGTTTATCTTCAAAACTGCTTTTTTAGCCAATCTATAGTGTATTTCCGCTCTAACGTCGCATTAAGTACGTCAAGGAATATATAAATATGTAAAATATAGATAAAATAATTTGGAAAATTCGAAACTGATTTAATTAAATTTAAAATTAAATTAAATATTTATATTATAATTGATATTTTAAAGCTAATTTAATGAAGATTAAAGAAACTTACAATCGATGTTTAAAGATTATTTAATGATTTCTAAGAAAACAAATTAAAAGACTTTTCAGGGTTGATGTTAAGATAGATAAAATGGCATCAAATGTTATAATGCAGAATATGAACTATATTCCTCACTGTTGGAGTTTCTTTAATCTTTTAAAGATCCCGAAGCGGTCTCTTTGACGAAAAAAAGGCACAAACATAATCTCCCATGTTCCAGCGCTGAGATAAGTTAACAGAACTGTAATCTAAATAAAATACCTTTTTATTCCGTTCAGGATCTTTATTCGCAGTTAATGCTTTCACGTCCCCAGAGGGTTAAACGCTCGAGCGTAAAACTCAGTTTTATTCAAATTTTAGTGCAGGTTAATCTGTACCTAAGTACAATAGTAATACAGATTAAAATAATGTGAGTAATAAAAAATTTTGACCCTCAACTTTGACGGCATTCGTAAAAGCGGGGACAAACAGCTTTAAGGCTATTTTAGTGGTAGTAAAGTACGTCGGTTGAACGACGTATAATACTGTTGAATTTTAATATCTTGGGATGCATTTTTATTGTCATGAAGTAATATTCAGACCGTCGGACGTTGCGTTTTACTAGGACTCAAATGATGAGGTTATGATGTAGACAGCTCTGTGGACAGCTGTAGGTAGTCTTGTTAGTGTTGAATAGAGATGATGATGAGGGTTGATTGATGATGTGGGTTTTTACTCGACTGTGCAAGAAGGCGGGTTATCTTTTTCGAGTGTATGTATGTATGTACAATACAATACAATACATCTTTATTGCACACCAAAAATACAAAGTAAAACAAACATAAAGAGAATATTAAAAATAAAATATCATTCGGCAGTACAAGGGCTGCATTATCGCCTAAAGCGATTTCTTCCAGGCAACCTTTGGATGGACAGGACAGAACGAAATATGACAAACGGTCGGTGGCATACATAAATACAATAGTAAACAATATGAATCCCTCGGTGATGGATACATATTTCTGCCTTTTGGGGTAGAAACTTTGGGCCCTTGGGGTCCAAGCGCATGGTTGCTCTTCAATGAGCTGTCAAAGCGTCTGATAGAGAGAACAAACGACCAAAGGGCTGGTGCTTACCTCGGTCAGCGAATTAGCATTGCTATTCAGCGAGGTAACGTTGCCAGCCTTTTGGGTACTTTACCCGCGGATACTGACTTGAGCTCTGTTTATTATTTGTAATTTGTTATTTTTGTTTGGTTTATTTTTTGCTGCAATTATGTTCTGTTTAAAGTAAGTTTGGTTCTAAAATAAATTATAGCTTAAAGTGGAGTTATGTAAAGAACACGAAAGTCACGTTTCACAAAAAAAAAATAGTAAACAAATAAAATATAGTAAAACATATCTACACACATACCTTTATGTACATGTAATACATAAATTAATATATAATTTGTAAATATATATTAATAATTATATATACTCGTACATACTCGTATGTACGTACCAATTAACAAAGAGAGAGATAATGTTTAAAAATAAGATTTTTGAAAATAGACAATGATTCATTTATGTAGGTGTGTATGAGGTTTCTTTGGCACGGCCTACAGCCTAAGCAGCTTGACGGCTTCAATATGTGAGGTGACTTTGAATCGTTTTGATAGTGGAAGTGATCTAAGGTACAAAATGTTGTAGCCGGTTTTTTGTTTTTCTTTTAATAAGGTTACTTGTGCATGTGTTATTTGCTGTGACATGTGTTCTTTCTGAATTAAAAATCGATTTTTTTTAACACTCACATCTAATCACATCACACAACTGTCTAACCTATAGACACAGAGCCTAGCGAGGTAGATCGCCATGCACCGTATCAATAATAGATCGCCACGAGTGTCGGAAGGTCAGCGGGCCGACGGAGTCTCTGGAACGGTTTGAACTTGCGAATTATTTAGCGGGCAGAGTGTTATTTTATCATCAGATAGGGGAGAAAGTTTCACCTTTATGTTTACCGTGGAATTATGAATATAGTTATCCGTGTGGGAGAGTAACGGTTTCATCTAAAATTAAGTAGTTAAATGGTATCTTAGGGTTGTTCCTTTTGTCCCCCACTGTTTGCCCCACTGGGGGATAATAGAGCTTGTAAACTTTACTTTGAAGCGGTTAACTATTTGGAGGGAAGTAGAAATTAGTGGCTCTGTGAGGTGAAAGCCTTGCGGCTGACGTTTATCCTCTTTTATGGGTCTCATTCCTCAACCAATTTTCGTGTTTTGCCGGCAGTTATAGAAATTTCAAGAGAATCGGTTAAGAAATGCTACCAGTAGAGAAAGGCACCGACCCTCGGTCCGATGATCTGGTCAGAGATCAGCGGTGCTATTCTCAATAATTCGAGAACGTTTCCGATCGGATCCCACAAATGTTAAACTAAAACAAAAAAAAAACCTACTAATATTATAAACGCGAAAGTTTGTAAGAATAGATGGATGGATGGATGGATGGATGTTTGTTACTGTTTCACGCCAGAACGGCTGAACAGATCGGGATGAAATTTGGCACAGAGGTAGATTATAGTCTAGAATAGCACATAGGATACTTTTTAACCGCGGGTGAAACCGCGGGGCGCAGCTAGGCGAGAAAGGCTTTTGCATAGGTACTATTTTCTTAATAAAGGCGAGCGAAGTCGCGGGTAACATCTAGTAAGAGTATATTTTAATAACCGACTTCCAAAAAGGAGGAGGTTCTCAATTCGACTGTGTGTTTTTTTATGTAGGTATGTTAAGAAATTACTCCGCCAATTGTGAATCAATTTTAATGATTATTTTTGTTTGGTAGATCATCTTTTAGAGGTAATTTAGTAGAACATACAAATTCTATTAAATCGGTCAAGCAGTTTTTTAAATATTAACATAAGTCTAAGTCTGACGGGAAATCCGTTTTTTAAGCATTGCTTTATAAATTGTTCTGTATCTATACTGAGGTGATAATGTGTGAAATTATTTTAGCAAACATGTGGATTGAATGTATGAATCACGGTCTAACATAAAGCAAACCCGGAAGAGAGTTAAGTCTTATTAAACCCCATTTACTGAACTGGGGATTTGGTTACTGATCCGGATTTATGCCTGATTTTGCAGTCAAGTCTCTTTGTAGGTATTTATCTTCATTTACACTAGGTAATATTATAAAGAGGAAAGATTGTATTTTTGGATGTTTGTAACGAATACACTCAAGTCAAGTCAAGTTAAAATGTAGGTATCAAAGATACACTTATGAACGTCAACATTTTTTAATAGACTCAACCGCCTTGTTCGGAAAAAGAGCTCAGAATAACAGGCAATAAACTGACTCAAAAACTACTGGTCCGATTTCAAAAAATATTTCAGCATTAGAAAACTACATTATCCTTGACATATGAAACGCGTGCAAAACAGCGGGCAAAAGAACTAGAGCTATTGGCACATTGAATGTACCTCCATCTCCATCTGAACTCCATCATCTGGACTCCATCGAAAAGCGCGCCAAACGGCTCATTACCAATGACTCGTTGGTTGATTCCAAGCTTCAGAGCTTGTCACACCGGCGTGAAGTGGCCAGTCTGTCGGTATTCTACAGAATACACTACGGCGAGTGTGCACAAGAACAGCACGACCTGATCCAGTCATCACTGTTCTTTTATAATTGTACCAGGCACACCAGTAAGAGACACTCTCCTATGGTGGAAATTCCGCCAAAACGCACGAAGCGTTTCAAGTCAACTTTTCTTGTAAGAACTGCAGAGGTGTGGTGCTCGTTGCCTGCGTCTGTCTTTCCACCTAAATACAATCCGGGGGTGTTTAAGAGTAAAGTGAATAGGTATATCCTAGGCAAGCGTGTTACACCTTCGATCACGTCGACGTTTCCCATCAGGTGGGTAAAAAAAACCTATTTACCATTTCAATAATAAAAGACAATACAATACAAAAACTCTTTATTGACACCAAATACAAAATAAATCTTAACTAAACATTCAAAAATATAGGTCTTATCGCTTAAGAGCGATCTCTTCCAGACAACCTTTGGATGTTTCTTTGATGCCAAAATTGAATGTTTTTATTCAATTTGACTTTTTTGATTTTGACTTTGACTTTAATAATTTACCATCACTTTCTATTGATCCTATACAATGTGTTAACAAACAAATTTAAAAATTCGTTAACTTTCAATTGAGCGTTATAATTAATGATGAAAGTTATTTCTAAAAGCAACGTTTCCAAAGTTTCTAACTACACTTCTCTGGCTAAAATAGAACAAAATAACTAGCTAAATGAGCTTTGGGAACAATAAATTCCTAAAATCATATTATAACCGCCCAAGTTGGCTTAATCGAATTATGCGTTAACTTAGCCTGAGAGAAATTATTGTTACAAGAAACTGGCTAGAGGTCACTCTGGTTCTGTAGATAATTATGAAGATAAGTTATCTAAATTTACACTCCTAGTGGCTCTGTGAGTGAAGTTGACGGAAAGTTTCCCACTTACTATGAAACATTGTATAGCCTCGGAATAGTTATACAATTACTATACAGTTGTGACATTTTTTTTCTTTTGATTTTTTTAACTTAATCGAAAAAGACAAAACTCTTTACAAATATTTCAGGGCAATACATCGTTTATTGGAAAAGGGGTTTGTGTTTGTAAGTTTGATTTGATTAGTAAGTAAATTTTATACATTCTATCACTAATAATAATATTAAACGCAAAGTTCAAAAAATCGACTTCCCGTCATCCATGCAAACATATTTTAGACTTTTTTTGATATTTTAAAAACTGCTTGATCGATTATGATAAAATTTAAATGGGACCACATCTAAAATATGGTCTATCAATCAAAAAACGAATAATTAAAATCGATTCATAATTGGCACAGTCATCGCGTAACATACATACAAAAAAACATACGTACAGACGAATTAAGACCATCCTCCTTTTATGAAATTACTGAATGCTATAAGCTAATGAAAAGTAAGCGAAGCCGCGGGCAGATGGCTGGTACTATGTATAAACAATTGCTATTCATCACGTTTTACAGCAATTTAGTCTGTTCTAAGAAGCTTTACTTTGAAATTAGTCGAGAACGTTTCATAGTGGTTATTGTAGTCTGTAGTTAAGAGAATTCAAAGTAGTCTGTTATAACATCTTTGGTTCCTAGAATTTGTACTAATTTATTTACTAATATACGAGTATATTATTTCGAAAGTCCATGTTGAAACTGTAGGTAAGTATTTGTGAATTTATGAACTGGTGAGATGGGCCTCACGCGGTCCAGGATACTTACTTGGATATTTTTGGTTTGATAATAAGACACAAATGTTATGAAGGAAGCCAGGTCAGGAGTACCTGTAACCGACGAGCATGTATGAAGGGACTCATGGAACTGGAAGAAACAAAAGATGTAAATAATAAAATCTCAATACTTAATAACCGTCCTCCTCTCTTCTAAGTTGTTCTGCCCGACGGGATCCGTTGAACTAAGTACCTAATGCAATATTGCGTTTTGAAACACTATGTGTACTGTACGGCTTATGGCAATAAATAATCTGAAATCTGATGTGGGCCAGGATCGTAGCAAGTGGAGAAAAGTGGTCTCTGCCTACCCCTATGGGAAAAAGGCGAGACTATAATTATGTATGCACGTATTAAAGTATGCAAATGTTGCAAAAAATAACTAGGGGCATACTTACTCTAGCAAGATTGAAAAATACAGTGGTAGTAAAACAGTTGTTGTGAAAAACAGTCTAAAGCATGATTTACGTTATTACGCTGCTCAAAATGCAACTCGCGGTTACGCATTTGAACTCTGACATACAGGACATACTCATAAAGCGATACCTACGATTTTTATACTTTAAGCGTCTATAAAAAGTGCATGAACAGTGAACACTTAACGTGCACTCTCATTCCCTCTGACGTAATGTAACGGCATAACGGCGGCGTAACGACCAACGACGCGCGCGACAGACCGCTCGTTAATCTTAGTAATTTTTGTGAAAGCAACTTTTAAAGGCTTGTAACGGGACATTAATTTGATAACCGTTCCATCGGGCGGTATCGGTGAGGGTAGAGCGCGGGCGGGAGCGGACAGCGGGGCTTAACATAAAAATACTATTGATACAAAAGTTAGAAATATACCCCTTTTTTAATGAACGTTGCCTCGGATAAGAGCTACTGATTTTTGTCTTTTTTACACTTTAAAATTTAGAAATCGATCGAAATCTATGACAATTTTTAGTGCTTAATTGCAGATATAGACCGGCATTTTTTAGGGAGGAAGCAGCAAAAAGTATCCTAGCTTATCTTAGACGGAAGCAATCAAAATATGAACGGCCTAATCCAACTATTCCTCCTCACCCCACTCGTCACAACAGTCATAAACCTTAAATGTTGAATATGGTAAAGGAGCCCCAGTATTCCTCCGTTCCTCAAGTATGTAAATGCTAAGTGCGACCTTTCTTAGTACATTGACATGAAAGCTGCCACACATTTTCTGTATCCTGTGTTCGATTGCTCAGAGTAATGTTTGTGACTACAGAGCTAAAAGTCGCGGGTCATCCATCGCCTGCATCCTCACCGTGCGACCGACTCTATATGAGCAGCGCTGTATGTT
Source organism: Peribatodes rhomboidaria (assembly GCA_911728515.1). Lineage (NCBI taxonomy): Eukaryota > Metazoa > Arthropoda > Insecta > Lepidoptera > Geometridae > Peribatodes > Peribatodes rhomboidaria. The sequence continues at coordinate 17,063,255 of OU452174.1, read as the reverse complement.
TATTATAATAACTAATATTATAAAAGCAAATGTGAGATTGCTTGTTCGTTTGTTACGATTGCACGCTTTAAGGGTTGGAATTTTCCATACAAACGCGCTTGTCAAATTTTTGAGAAACCATTTGTCAGGTTTTGATATTTAGCATGTGCAATTAAATGAACTAATCTCCGCCCGTATGTTCTTGTTTTTTAAAAAAAAAAACGTCCTTAAAAGAAAATCGAGCTAAGAAAAATAACGCCATTGTAAGGAGTCATTTTTAATTGATTTAAAGTGGTCGCCGGACCCTTAACTACTCAACCGATCCTCATTTTAATTGTGTGTACAACTTGTCCGAGATACAGAAAAGGATTTATGGTACCTTTAATCCCAAAATAAATCAGTTTTTACGGGATCGCGGATGAAACCGCAGAGCGCAGCTAGTTTTTTCAATACAAAGGCATGAGCGAACGCCCGCGCGGGTTTTACCATACGCCCCTGAGGCCAGTGATAATAATTTGTAGCAAATTACTGTAAACATCGTAAAAATTGTCACATCGCCAGATAGAACAGCCCTTACCCTGTCTTCGTGTTTATTTATCTACCCTTTTATATGAAATGAGCTTCAAATTATTTCCATGCTAATATCGCGATGGCCGCGTCGGGCCGCTCGTAAATTTCCCAATAAAATGTTTTATTCCCCACGATGTTGCCGACGCGACGTGACAACGTATAAGTGGTCGCGTGTTATTGGTCTGTTCGGGAATCGGGCCGGACAGGACTCGGATGGGGTAAATCATTTTAAAAAAAGGTCATAGTATGGAGTTTTTGTTACGTAAGTTGGTTAGGGCCAACTGGGGCAAAAGGACAAATCCTTCAAAATTTAGGCTTGTACAGATTATTACAACTAAAGATACGAAAAAGATGTAGATGGCGCCTAATTTATGAAGGGCTTGTCAGTAATTATCGAAAGACGCAATTGCCCCACAGACGCGTTTGCCCCAGTTGACCCTAATTTAAATTTTTGGAAAGAAGATTCGTTGGTTATTAATGAGAACGTTACCACGCATATTGTGTACTGTTTGTGTGTGAATGTGTTGTTATGAGTAACTAGATTCTTAATAACAAACGAAACGTAGAAAAGAAAGTCGAAAAAGATAATATAAAATACAAAGCTTAGAAACCGACTTTTCGGCATCCATGGATAAAAATAGACTTTTGTTGATGTTTCAAAAACTACTTGACCAATTTCGATAAAATTTATATGGGACCACCACGGAAGTATGCCCTATCGAACTAAAACATTTTTTTAAAATCAGTTCACACTTGGTGAAAGTTTGATGACCATACACAAAAAAAATACAAACAGACGAACATAGAACCTCCTTCTCTTTGAAGTCGGTTAAAAACTAACTTCTTGCTAAGTAACTCTCCAATGGCTAAAATTTATTTCTACTATTTTTATCGCTAAACATAATAATAATTATTCAGTTGTTGGTTGTCCATTTTTCGTCCACTCCTCGCTTCACCATCGCAAAGCAAATTGATTCAAAATAAACCACCCAAACGGCCTAAATGTTCAATACCGTTAAATTAAGGGGAAAATTTTGTACAGCAACGGCGAGCCTTTGTTAACGCCCGCATCCGTTAATGCGGGCGTTATGTTTGCTAACGAGCCGAACGGCGCAACGAGTGGCTCAATTCGCATCGCCTCGCTAAAGCACATTTTAAGCTATTTTATAGCTATAGTACAATAGCATTACTATTTTATTGTACTTATGAAATAATAAATACGATTAAACATTAATTTTAAACAATGATGCATTTCTTGTAGACTCGCAACTGTTTAAGTTTTTCTAACTAAAAGGAGACAGAAAAGAGGACAAGGTCGGGATTATGCATGCAAAAAAAAAGCTAAAAAGGCTAGTTAACTAGTTATGTAGCTTTTATAAAAGATAAAACCATTAAAAACTGAGAAAAATTAAAATTTGACCTGCTGTTCCAAGAAGTCGTTTTATGTATTATCAGGTAATTTTGAAACAAACGTATTGAGCTGGCTTTTAATTTTACTAATACTCTTTTGTCAAATTTAGTTTGGGGCTAGAACTCAAATTACCAATATTATCCGTTGTACGCGTTATTCTAATTATCGTTTTGTGTTGAAATTTCGATATTATTATTTCGGTTCGTCTCTTCGTTGCTCTGTTGTAAGCTGCATCATTGCTTAACATTAGGCGACATTGTGGACAAATGCAAGTTTTTTGGTTTTTAATGAATAAAAAGTATGTAAGTTTATTTACTAGCCCTCTTAGCAATAAACGTTGTATAGCCTTGGAACAGTTATACAGTGTTTAGTTTTTTTCGATAGAGTTAAATTTTTTAAAGGAAATTAAAGGTTGCCTTAAAATTTACACCGTATATTACTATTCGGAGACTATACAACGTTTATTGCTGAGGGGGTCAATGGCTTGCCCTGGTGCTTCAGTCTAATAAGCTGCCTAAAAGCTTAAAAATACGTATTTTATTAGTGAATTAAAAAACTAGTGTATCCAATAAAGAGTTTACCTATATATTTAATGCATGCATAACTAAATTAATGTTTAAATAACTGTAGACCGCCAATGTGCTAATCTAAACAGCTGAGAGGACCCGCCGTGTCGTGCCGTTCCGTGCCGTGCCGTGCCGTGCCGTGCTGCAGTCATGGTCATTATCTCGTTATTTCTATGACGTAGAGTCCATAACGTATATTTGCGAGCATAATGTCATTGTTCCCGGGTCCGGTCGTAGATAACGCCGTTACAGCACCTCTAACGACTTGCGACATCTATGTACGATGGCGTAACGGATAAATTGTATACAGTAGAACGTGTTGCAAACATAATATGAGAGGATTAAATCTACGCTGTGTCTATTTTAGTGATGTGTCTATTTTACATTGCTGGAACCACGAATATGAAACCAGCACAATTATTGTGCTGGTTTCATATTCGTATTCCTGGTTTCATATTCGTGGTTTCGTGTATCGAAAGTCATACAAGTTTTTATATTTTTCTTAAAAAAAAAAGGTAATATTACCTTTTTTTTTATATTATAAAATATAAAAACTTGTATGACTTTCGATTTAATGTAAATAAAAGCCATTTAAAATAAGCTTATACAACGTGCTGCTTTCGGGTGTAGTAATATTTCAGGGTGTTGTTCTGCCCGTCTTTACATTAATTAAGCTAAAAAAAGGTAATAATTATTATTACCTTTTTTTTTTAAGAAAAATATAAAAACTTGTATGACTTTCGATTTAATGTAAATAAAAGCCATTTAAAATAAGCTTATACAACGTGCTGCTTTCGGGTGTAGTAATATTTCAGGGTGTTGTTCTGCCCGTCAAAGTGAACTTTAAGAACGTCAGATTGCAAAGTTTGAAAGAAAAAATCGAGTCTCCATAGGTTAGTCACGTGGTCAATTTTGTATGAAGACTTGTTAATTTTTTTCTCGAATTTTGCAAGCATGTGTTCTAAAAGTTGTTTACTTTGACGGGTAGAATAACACACTTAATTACCTATTACTACACCCAAACCAACACGTTGTATATTATGAGAAAAAAATTAGCAAATCCTCTTCTTGTGCTAGGCTGTTAAAATACACAAATATAGAATATAATAGAATAGAAAAGTTTATTGTCATAAAGTCACACTCATAATAATTTATTACAATGTATTAGGAATGCTCCTGTCATGTACTCGTCATTTTACATACATTGGTTTTCATTTCTACATTTTAACAAAGTTTCAATTATTAGTCCATGCTTATTCTACTTACTTTATTTAATAAAATATATAAAATTAGTCTTATAAAATGGTAAGTTCAAAAATAGAAGCTGTATAAGGGCTTCTAACAGTCATAAAAAATAAATATAAGTTACTTTGTAAATAAAATTAATGTCATAATAATTTAATTAGATTTCATTGTATAATTGTGGTAGTCATTCATTAAATATTCGTTTACGCTGTAAACAGTTTTGGACAACAAAAGATGTTTGACATTCGAACAGAACACATTAAACGTCGTAGCAGTTTTAAAACATTTCGGCAGCTTATTATACAATTGTTGGCCAATTACAATGGGATTTTTGGTAGACTTGCGTAACCTATGCTTTACTGTCAGTAGTTTTTCTTTATTGCGCAAATTTACATTAACATCTGTATATTCGCCACGGGATTGATGCATATTAAGGTTTACCCTGACATATTTTACAATTTCGAAGATATAAACCGATTAGTTAAGTTATTAAGGAACAGTTTTTTAAATACATTCTGGGCTATATAATGATTCGTGAGATATTGTTTAGTCTTTGTATATCCCGTTTGAAAAGTCATAAGAGTGAGAGTGACCAAGATAATATCTCAAGCTTCTCGGGGACAGTAAATTAGATTTATTTTATTTTTAATTTTAGAATACAGATTATTTTTAACGTTAAGATTTAAAGATGCATCCCCATACTTTGCATTTCTCACATGAGTTCCACATCCACACTATATCCATCCATATTAATCCATACTAATATTTTAAAATCGAAAGTAACTCAATATGTCTGCTTGTAAGCTTTTCATGGCTAATGGGCTGAACTGATGAAATTTGATAATTAGTTACAATATTTCACGAAGAAGGTTTTTGGATACCTTTTAAAAAAAAATAATAATAATAAATTCGGGACACTTCCACACACGGTCGCCTGACCCCAAACTAAGCAAAGCTTGTACTATGGCTGCCAGGGACTGATATACATACTTAGATATTTTTAAAAACATACTTAAATAGATATTAACACCCAGACATAGAACAAACACAAATGTTCATCACATAAATGTTTGTCCTAGGTGGGAATCGAACCCACGCCCCCAAGCTCAGAAGGCAGGTTCTGTTAAAGTTACTGTTACGGTTAAGGTTACTGTCTAAACGCGAATGAAGTCGCGGGTAACAGCTAGTATATTATAAAAGCGAACGTTTGAGTTTGTTACTTCTTTACGCTCAAACGGCTAGACGAATTTTGATGAAATTTAAGCTGAATAGATTTAGAAATAATCGTATGGAAAAATGGCTGAATAGATTTAGAAATAATCTACTTCTTATGATTATGATTAGTTTCTCATACGAGTGTATGCTAAATAAGTAGGGTTAGACTTTACTTACTCCATATACGGCTACACTCTGACAGCCGTACCAACTGTGTGTAATTAAAATTAAACGGTACGGTATCTCCGTATTTGCGGGCATTATATAGTGCGCGAGCAGGGCTGCGTCGTTTGTCATAGTGTTGTGTACCACCGTGTTACGGTAGTAGCGTATTACGGTAGGTCGAATGTGGTTTGCTTACGGTTCGTTTTATTCCTGTGACGGAGTTTTAAAGAATATAATATTTATTTTTTTGGCAATGGCTGGCAAATTTTTGAATACTTTTTTTTCCACGCTAATCCATAATACTATTATAAAAACGATAGTAACTCGGTCTGTATGTCTGTTTAACGGCTGAACGGATCTTGATGAAATTTGATAGAATATATCAAAAGGAAGGTTTATCATATGAAGGTTTACTATTTTTTGAATAAAACGGACGGAGCAGCGGGTAATAGCTAGTCCATACTATAAAATCGAGAGAAACTCTGTCTGTCTATTTGTAAGCTTTTCACAGCTAAACGGCTGAACGAATCCTGATGAAATTTGATAATCAGTTACAGTATATTACGAGGAAGGTTTTTGGATACAATTTTCTGACTAAACGCGCATGAAGTCGCGGGTAACAGCTAGTTGGAAGTAAATTTACATTCGGTCACTACCTTGCATAAAAAATTAAAGCTGAATCAATTTTGTAAAATTTTAAAACAATATTGCAGTAACCGTACTACCCCTTGTATTTATAATAACTTTTTCCGAATAAAAAAGAATTTTATGGAAAAATATTTGAAAGGGGTGGTTGCCGCAAAGTAAAAGTTGGGTAGCGCCTCAACATTTAACATCTTTCCATTCGCTCATAGTACTAAGGCAATAGTAAATATTGACTGCCTCGATGACTCAGTTGGTAGTGGACCAGCCTTCTGAGCTTTGGGGCTTGGGTTCGATACCTATTCACTTTACACCCCCGGATTGTATTTAGATGGAAAAACAAACGCAGGCAATGAGTTCCACACATCTGCAGTTCTTACAAGAAAAGTTGACTTGAAACGCTTAGTGCGTTTTGGCGGAATTTCCACCTTAAGAGGGTGCTCTTACTGGTGCGCATGGTACAATTATAAAAAAAAACGGCGATAGCTGGATCAGGTCGTGCAGTTCTTGTGCACACTAGAAATATGACAGAATAGAGAATAATTTAATAGAATAAATAATATGATAGAATAGAGATATACACTAGAAGTGTGTATTTAAAAATATTTAAGTGTGTATTTCAGTCTCTGGCTACCATAGTACAAGCTTTGCTTAGTTTGGGGTCAGGTGTCCCGAATTTATTTATTTATTATTATTTAGTATCATGATACTGCATTTTAACTAAATCAACATAAACGTACTAAGTTTCAGCTTAACTGGATAATCTGAAGTTAAAATTGAATGTCAAATTTGTCATTTTTTTAATGATTTTTCATTAAAATATCGATTAATCCGACATTGAACTAATTTAAAAATTTTAACCGACTTCCAAAAAGGACTTTTTTACGACTTTTTTTTTGTATGGATGTTACGCGATTACTCTGCCAATAATTGTGAATCGATTTTATTGATTATTTGATTGTTTCGTAGATGATTTTTAGAGGAGGTTAAAAGTCTAAAAAAAGATGTTGAAATTACATGGATGACGAAGTACAGGATAGGAAGTCGGTTAAAAAAAATGCTTTAGCTCGGTTGAAAGCTTGGCTTTTTATATTACCCCGCGGTTTCACCCGCGGTCCCACAGGAACGGTTACTTTTTTCGGGATAAAAATTAACCTATATACCTGTACCCCAGACAACGTGTATGCTAAATTTCAAGACGATTGGTTGAGTAGTTGAGACGTGAAAGCGTTACAAACAAACAAATAAACTCACTTTCGCATTTATAATTTTAGATAAGATTATTTTAATACAGCCTATGAATTGACATTTCCCTGCTCTAAGGAATAATAGAGATGTAAGAAATTAGCCCTAAACAACCCAAGGACGGTATTATGCCACATGAGATATTGTATCGGTTTCTCTCTCATTAGAAAAATTATATAAGCTAGGGAGACATCGATAATATCGCTCACGTCGCTGAAAAAGGCCTTTTGGTGCACGCAGACAAATTCTCTTCTCTAAATACAAGTCAGTCGCAGAACGAGTTAAGGATACGCGTTTGCGATTAACAAACTCTAAATTCACTGCGCTCGTATTGGTCGCCTCAAAGTTCTGACCAATCATAGACGATTAAGTTGATGTACCTAATTACCATTTTTTTTTGTTTTACCTTCGAATAAACAACAGAGTTTTGCATTTTGACAAAGAATTCGTTTTATTAATGTTGTATGTTGGTTGCTGCTATTTTTTCCAAAACGAGTGGACTAATTTTAACGCAAGTAGTTTTATTTTATACTAGCTGCGCCCCGCGGTTTTACCCGCGATTAAATGTGTCCTATGTGCTATTCTAGACTACAGTCTATCTCTGTGCCAAATTTCATGCAGATCTGTTCAGCCGTTCTGGCGTGAAAGAGTAACAAACATCCATCCATCCATCGATCCATTCTCACAAACTTTCACGTTTATAATATTATTTTATACATCGTAACAGCTTTCCCCGAATGGGTTGGCAGAGGTGTTATTAACACCTACACTTAATCTTTAATATATTAAAAATAATTTATGTTTTATATTTTAACGCAAGTTTAATTGCAATGGCTATTAATTTTATTTGACAAAAATCTGTCTGTCTGTGCTGCTTCGAAGCTTGTCTGATTGTTTGTGCTTTTTCCGAATTAGTCGGTGTGTTAAAGCTTTCAAACGTTTTTTTAGTTGGTACTAGTACCTATGTCAAGCCCTTAGCCTACCCTGGCAGCCCTAGACACCTGCCTCCGTCCGCAGTAGTAAAGATAGCCCTAATTCTCCGGCGGATGGCGTGATTGCACCCGCACCGCCGTTACAGCGCGCTAATGTCGCCGGACCCAGATCACCTGATAGCTACACCTCTGGTTGAGTACTTGTTTTTGAAAAGGAATTTTCTATACTTGGGGTATTTAGGTGGTTGAGTCGCTCTTAAATTTTTAGCGTGGTGGTGAGTAAAAAATTAGTTTTTGCCTACAATTGTGATATTCTACCTATAACATAACATATCGTCACGCCTTTCCCCCGAGGGGGCTGGCAGAGGTGTAATATAACACCCACACTTCGCCGGACGATATTCAGTCCCCAATATGATAGGGGGCGAGCCTCATGTCATGTAGCAGATGACATACACTACGCACATATGCTCACGCAATGAATAAATTGGTGCGTGCCATCGGCTGGGTTCGAACCTGCTGCCTCTGGCTTGAGAGGCAGGCCTTCTTCAACTAGGCTGCCATCGCTTTAACGTTTATTATATATATAAGTAGTACAATACTTGTACCGGAAGTACAATACTTTTGTTAAATCCGCTTGTTTTGCCAATCACGGTTTACTCCATAATACTTACATCCTTATCATAAAATGTAAAGGAATGCTTAACTATCTGTTTGTCTGTTTGTTGGCTTTTCACGGCTAAACAGCTGAACGAATCTTGATGAAATTTGATAATTAGTTACACAGTATTTCACGAGAAAGGTTTTTAGATGTATTTTTCTTAATTAACGCGAATGATGTGCGGGTAACAGCTAGTAGTAAATAATGTCCGTAATAGTCGTTTATGATTTACTTTTTTCAGTATACTACCAGAGGATTATAATGGTTGACTAAAAGCACCGCGATGTTTTGAATATATGTATTTTTTTAAATATAATTTTAAATTGACGCACTAGCAATCATGATTATAATTATTAAGTTTGATTGTGGTAAAAATGCGCTGATTATAATTATCATAAAATTATTTTGTATTGCTAGAGTCGTTAGTTCCTTAATCAATGTAAAGAACACTAGCTGTTACCCGCGTTTCCGTTCGCGTTTATTCAGAAAATAGTTGTCAAAAACCTTTCTCGTAAATACTGTAACTCAATCAATCAATAAATTATCTAAATTAGTAATTTATCCGAGAAAAGCCTACAAACAAACAGATAGAGTTACTTTCGATTTTATAACATTAGTGTGAACCACACAACATCAAGCCATCCAAACACGTTTTCATGCGGTTTTTGTAGCAAATAGAACAACCTCCGAGAGCTTTTACGTCTCTATAATAACCACCACACCGCCTCAATTCAAGTGAAAATACAATGCCCTTTGTACACCTTTTCTCGTAACCTTTCCTCCAAATATTCCGCATACGCCCCGCAATGGAAATCAATAAAGCAATAAAGAAAATCATCCGCTAACTTGTTGCGGCAGTTCCCACGACGGTCACGTCCCAGTCCAAGTGGACTGGCCTTGCGGGCCCTATGTACCACTAATATAGCATCGTATAGCTCTATATAGCTATGACCATCGCACAATGCCGACCGGTTTATATCTCCGAACTACGGCAATAAAAGTGGCAGCCAATTTTGTCGCTCCTCATTGTGGTCTTATCTTGACCACTGACTGTACAACTGTAGCGCTGTCTTTGTGTTTTCTTGTCATAAATCAATATCCATTGCTTGTTTTTGAGCTGAAAGTAAAAGTGTGTTTGTAGTGAGGCAGTAACGGATGCTGTGTGAAGCGGAAAATACGTTGTTGGTGAAAATGAGAAAATGTTGCCTAAAGAGAAATCGACCATACACACGCAGCGATCGTCGACATAATTCTGTCTTATTTTCATTTCTTAATAGCAAAGAAAACAACTTAAGTGGACGTATCATACGGTTTGGGATATACGGGTATTATACGGCATTGTATTAGCTCCGGGGTTTATTTTAAGGAAAGTCTGCTCTTTGTCGCCTTTTCTTTTGGGCATTGTTTTTGGTTGTATCTCTTATCACGTTAGATCTTATTTAGCCATGCCTAATTCAAGACTGGGTAAATAAAAGGTCTGGAAATTATTTAAGTAATTACTTTTGTTTTGCTAATAAATAACATGTGGGAAAAAGCCCTAAAACATTTTAAAAAAACTTATAAAGGCAAAGCCACCAAAATCCATTTTTCATTTATATTTTGTGTGTGTGTGGTATTTAGATACCACACACACACACACACACTCATGTACACATATGTGTGGTATTTAGATACCACACACATAGGCACGTTAAACTTGTAACACCCTGTCGATTTTGCGTCGGGGGTTATAATGTAAAAGCAAACAAAAAAAGCAAAAATATCAGAATTATCAGAAACTGAAAAAAATATGACACCTGTCATAACAAAACTCAAGAAATCCTAACTCTTATTATATGGTTTGGTGTGTGCTGAAAAATACACGTTATTTATAAGAGTGGGCAGCTATTTCTGTGATGTATGTCAGGACTAATGATTGAAATTGTAAACAGTCACAAACAATTTTTTTTTTGTGACTGGTTTCTTTTGCAGTAATCGCTTAAGTTTTTAACAATTTTAATAGCTATTTCTAAAGGTTGTGAACCAAAGTACATAAAAAGTAAAAAGTGTTTTAATGAGTATTTTATTTAAATACATTTAGCCCTGGCTTCCCCTACCTCCTTTGCACCCTTCACACACACACACAAAAAATCGTAAGTATGAATTCGCTGAGCAAAACTGCGTCGTATGCGTTCAGTCTAAACGATAAAGGTCTGTTACAGTAAGTGGTTCTCACTTCAAATGTAGTTCAAAATGAAAAACGCGATTTTGAAATCACTCGCCGAAATTCCGGCCATTTCACTCATTGTCGAGGGTCCATTGTGCGCGGGTAGTAAACTTGCCCGGGGTAGTATAACTACCCCGGGGTGAGTGTAACTACCCACGGTCTATTTACCGCGGTATAAATGTCGATGGCGGTGCGTGTACATGCGCTGCTCTAAATCAAAAGGTTGCGCGGTGGTTTTGGTTGTGTAGAGGCGGGAGATGAGTCTTGGTCTTGAACTATTTCGCTTACAATTAACGTACTTATGAAGTACGTTGATTGTGAAGTATGTGTTCTTTACAATGTTAGGAAGAGTAAAAATAGTTTGGTCTTCTTTTTTATTTAATATTAAAAAAAAGAGATATTAATATTTTTTTATTTTTTAACAAGTAGGTGCACTTCATTTCACTATTGTACGTCATTCTTTATGTGTTTACTATTAACAATTTCAATTCTCTATTTGGGGGCTTACCACAAGTTTTGATAATTAACGAACACTTTTTTTTTTTCGTTTGGTTCCATACATTTAGCCTAGTTCCTTAAGAGGGCCGTGACGTTCTAAAATTTCCATACAAACGCACTTCTCAAATTTCTTGAAAACCGTTTGTCAGATTATGATGAAATGTAGCATGTACAATTAAATTAACAATATCTTCGCCCCTATGTTCTTGGTTTTTTTTAAAACGTTCTCAAGTAAAAATAGAGCAATGAAAAATATCCGCATTTTAAGGGGTCACTTTTGACTGATTTATTCAATAGGTAGACAAAGCAAATCAAAAATTCCATTACATAGGGAGGTTGTCTACATCATTAACTGTTAAATGAATCAATAATACAAGGGAAATTCTTAGTTATTTAAGAATGATTACAGTAGTGCAAAAGTCATAAAAAAAAAAAAAATTGCACTTTGTCACTCTGTAGGTAAGTTTAGAGGCTCGTCAGTATCATTACTCGCTCTCTTCACTCGTCTTCTTCTTCTAGACGAAATGGCGATAGAATACCTTAAGCCAATGCGAAGTTAGTCTAGTTCGCCTAGGTCGAAATTAGTTAGGTCGCCGGACTCTTAACGTTTCCGCTAGGGGCGATTAATCAAAATTATGGTCCCAAACAAAAACAAAAAAAGATTTTGTAACCATTGAAACTCATGGTAAACTTAAGTGAAACTTACCTACTTAAGTGGAAACTGTTTTTTTTCATATTTTACAAAAGTATTTTTCTATCGAATACTAAAGTTATGATTTGTAGTGCTAGTGTACGCATATGTCTTATTTGTTGTTTTTTATTCTATTTTTCAAGACCAAGACTGCCAACCCTCAGTTCACCCCATCACTACTCACCAGTACAAAATAGAGTGGTCCTATTAGAACGATATAGAGTTGTTTAGATCATTGTTGAGCTCAGTCGGGTCGCTGGTTACCAGTCATTAATATTACCGGATTACCGCCGGATAGATGCCTCTGCGTACTTTAACAATTTACAATCTAAAGCTGTACTAGCTCTATAGGTTTACTGATGACGACCTATCTGCCTGGTTTAGCATTGCATTTAGCATTTAGCTCAGCAAGCCGTGTGGCCCAAGTATGATGGACAATGTCTTCCGATTTGAAGGTCATGAGTTACATCCTGGCCGTGCACCATTGAACTTTTCTCTCGAGTTTTTTTTTTGCATTTAAATTAGAAACGTGCTCTTACGATGAAGATAAACATCGTAAGGAAACCGACATGTCCTTGAATCATTAATTCGAAAATCATGTGAGAAACATATCTAGGCAAAACAGAAGCAATCTCCGCAACCTGGAGCAGAGACGCCTCGCTTGGTAACGCTTGCTCGATCGACAGAGATGTTTTACGTACGATAAATGTAGCAAAAAAAATCTAGAGAGTAACTTCGACATATTTCAAGAAAAAAAATGTGTAAACATCTCTGTTTTCACGCTTAGCTAACCTGCGCTTGACTGAGTCACCTTTTGAGGATTCTCTCGCTTTAGAGTTTCGTGAAAGTTGGCTAAAATCCAATTAATACTACCGGCACGGAACCCATAGAAAGTCTGTGCAAGTATTATACACGTGCTTCAAATTTTGAGCATAAAGTCTACAATCGATATGCGGTAATAAGAAGCGGGCTGATTATAGAGTCGACTAGTAGGGTTCTATTCCCGTCACTCCCACAATAATTTATATTAAAGCTGGAGCACGCTATATGCAAGTGCAGTCCGTGTGCATTCCAGTCCGGCTTGCGAGGACCAGTAAAATATTGTTACGAGCTGGGTGGTGATAAAAGAAATGAAACCAATGTATCCGAAGATTCGTTTTATTCACCAAGTTCAAACACACAAACACTGTTACAGTATAGTAGACACTTGCATTATAATGCTCTAAACACTACTCATACAATTACTTCGATGTTGGCACTTTGAACGGGTAATCAAAACTGACTCCCGAGTCGTTTGTCGTCCGCGTATTTATACCAGTTTAAGCGATCGGTTTAACGGTTGAACAATAGCGCTAGGACACAAAAAGTTGTTTATCTCCCGGAGCCACGCGTTCGATCTAGAATATTCGGACAGTACAAAAGATTCAAATAAACACCCTTTTATAAAATATATAAAAACGTCATAAAAACGGTGCACAAAAATTGTATTCCAGAGGATTTATTTTGTCCCGAATTTTAAGAATGGGACGCACGACTCGAGCGGCTACTACTGCCTAATCTGCGTTACCTATCAGTAGTTATAAACATCTCCACAGATTAGCGTATAGTTTCTTCATCGGCTGCGACTGGCGTAATAATGTAAAATTCTGTGAAAGACATAAACTCTAAAAGCAGTCCGTTGCCAGTCCGTTACAGTAGCTGCGTGAGGCGCGGACTGCTCGTTGACATTGACTAACTGACAGCACGCACACGGAATGGACTGTAACTAGATTTGTTGTTTTAGCTCTAAAAATTAGAGATGACAGAAATAATATCTATTGCCTCAGAATGAGCTCACTGAAAAGTACCTACTAATAAGTAATATTGAAGTAAGGTTCAGTTATTTGTAGCGAGTAAGCCTTACTTGACATGGTAACAAATCAGCTTATTATTAAGCAGTTTTGTAATTTAGTGTAACTTGTTTTGTCGGGAGTAAATACTTCGAAATATTTAGACGATATGTATGTTTTCTGTCTACATTTTTATCAATCTTGTTACGTACGTTTACTGTAAAGGTATTTACGTACGATTTTATTAGGTATAAGTAAACAAATAGTCATCAAATTTATTTGTCAACTGTTGGGAGCTTAAATGCCTTTCTCTAGGGCAAAAGGCTTGGAACAAAGAGATTAGACATTTTTATCTTCGTTCCAAAACAAAAACAGAGTGGTATTACCATTTTGTCAAAACGACTTATGGCAAGTTCGGTAGGTAGGTATTTATCTTTACACCGGTTCTACAATTTTGCCGCGAACGCAATTCCTAACATACATATCGTCAAGCCTTTCCCCCGAGGGGGCTGGCAGAGGTGTAATACAACACCCACACTTCGCCGGACTATATTCAGTTCCAAATGTGACAGGGGGCGAGCCTGTCGCCATACACCGGGCTCTAGTCTTGTAGCAGATGACATACAATACGCACATATGTTCACACATTGACCAAATTGGTGCGTGCCGTCGGCTGGGTTCGAACCCGCACCCTCTGGTTTGAGAGGCAGGCCTTCTCCAACTAGACTGTCATCGCTTTTCCTACGCAATTCCTATCAGCCAAAAACGGCTTTCGTGGGTGTTCGCGGTATTAATATGGCTCAGACTTTAAAAAATGTGAATACAGTCGAATTAAAAAGTCGGTGGGATTAATTTTGTGGGATTTGATTGGACCACTGAAAAAATATAAAGGACTTTAATTCATGCTCTATTTCTAGATTCTTCTTCTGCTCTCTTCTTTGTTCTTGTGTTTCTAGATTCAGCTTCTTTAATGCCTTAAACCGTACCGTACCGGAAGAACACAAGATGTTTTAAAACTCAATATTGCGTTAGATACATTAGTTCAACGGACCTCGTCGGGCACAGCACCTTAGAAGAGAAGGAAGAAGAAGTTTAATTAGCACATTTCTATAACTTATCTAAGCAAGAACCTAAGTCACTAAAACTTGAACAACTTAGTTTGCTAGTAGAAGTGACACTGTAGAAATTTACTAACAATTTGTAACTTCTGCAAATTTCTTCCTATATCCTTAGATCTCTTTATAAAACATCTCATTATGTTGAAATTAAAAATAGCAGGTAGTCTAACAGTTTTAGGGTTCTACATCTAAAAATGAAAAAACGGAACCTTTATAGGATGACTTTGTTGTCCGTCTGTCTATCTGTCAAGACCATTTTTCTCAGGAACGTGTGGAGGTATCAAGCTAAAACTCATATCAAATAGTCTGGTTTATTGTCCCTTGGAGCTGTGAAAAAAATTAACTTTTAAACCAACGCAATACAGCCGCTTATGCTGCAAATTTTCGACACTCGCAAGGGAATCAAAACCCGTGAACTTCCCGTGAACTCAGATTCTTGAAATTTGTTACGATACAACGTCTTAGAGCACAGATAAACGAAAAATTGCGAATAAGATAAATTTTTAGTTACATCATAAAATAAAAAATATTTTAATAATTTTAAGCTTACTACCCTTTTCTTAACAAAAAAAGATAAATTGAACTCATATTACACACTCAGGTCTATTATACCTTTAAGTTGTAACAAAATCAAACTTATATGTTAACACAATCAAAAGAAACAGCAATTTAAGCCGTATATTTTAAAACTCGCAACTACTCGCAAGGGAATTAAAATATACCTACACGTTTGTACGGTACCCTCGGTGCGCAAGTCCGACGCGCACTTGGCCGGTATTTTTATTTGCATAGACTTATTTTATGAGCATGTTTTCGTTGACTCTGCCCAGTTTGTAGGTAACGCATTAAGATGTTTGTTTATCAAAGGAAGCAACGCAGGCGGAATATTTTAATACTGTTAATTACACTTAGGGAAGAATTTAATGAGTTTTCAAGTAAATTAACATGGTAAAGCTTAGACTGTGTGTTTTTTCCCGGACATTTTTTTTGTTTCTGTAATTTTTCATGAATTCTGAAGTAGTTTTTATGCTAAACATTATGTTTATTTTCAAGAAAAGATAGAACTGGACAAAAAGGGGAGATACTTTTAGGCAGCAGTAATTTGTTACACTTAATTATGGCAGTGGGTCAAGCATGGTTAAATTATAAAAAAAATATATATGTAATATAATAGGGCCGTGAGCTAGAAAAAAATAGTTAAATACTTATTGTATAATATTTACCTTCATAATAATAATATTAAACTTTTAAAATTAAAATAAAAACTGGAATAAGTACTTTATAACCCCTTGATCAGCTTAGTTAGGAATCTAAAATAGAGTGATGTCATATTTTTTTTATTGATTTCGATTCACACGATTGTAAGGCCGCATTTTCACCTGCAAGAAAACTCCCGCAAGAAATGTCCGACAGCAGCAAGACTTTCGACAGCACTTGCCACAGAGTTAACACTTGTTGTCAGACAAACTGTTGGATATTTCTCGCGGGAGTTTTCTTGCTGGTGGAAACGAGACCATGGCATTGTCATGATGGTTATGTTTTGTTGTCGACGCTGTGCGACCGCGAATCGTATCGCTGCGCAATAAGGTTCATAGTCGCGCAGTGTCGAAGACAAAACGTAACCATCATGGTACTATAGGTAGTATGGTGTATGTCTTGGTAGATGGTAGATGTCTTGTTGTGGAGCCGCTATGTGGTCGACGACCTTTGTCTTGACAAGAAAGCATGCACTACTATTAAGAAAAATGGAAAAGGAGATAATTCTGTAAAATTAAGTAAAATTTGGCAAAGTCGCAAAATTGATCCCACAATGTAATAGTTTTTATTGCAATTTCTGACCGCACAATTCAATAAAACACTTCAACAACCTATTTATTTTGCTTTAATACAAAGACATTGTATTTATTTATATTTATTTTTATTGAGCTTACTAACCTATTATGGTCGGATAGCCAGCAATTTTCGGAACGTCCACTATAAGAAATACAGCTCCATTTGTCCGAAAACAAAAAGCCCCAAATAAAATAAACATAAAGTAGAATCGTATCGAAATAACCGGCCCGATCTCGGCCGGTTTTATTCGTCATATAGTTTTATCGCGTAAAATATGCGTGTGGCGAGCTATACTTGCAAATCATGGTTGAACGGGGTATCATTTCGATTGTTTGATTTAAAAACAAAGAATCCTACTAATATTATAAACGCGAAAGTTTGTATGTATGGATGGATGTTTGTTACTCTTTCACGCCAGAACGGCTGAACAGATGTGGATGAAATTTGGCACAGAGATGGATTATAGTCTGAATAGCACATAGGATACTTTTTGACTGCGGGTGAAACCGCAGGGCGCAGCTAGTACTTAATATTTCGACATTAGTATGGAATCTAAATTTTGTCGTCCTAGACTAAGAGAGTATCGACTTTCAGTTTGTCGCACTAGCGTGCAGTTTTGAGTCTTGAATGTCACATAAGAGTAATACTGATCTTCAAAGTATCGCCTTAAAGTGATGTCGACCTTCAGTGTATCTTCTTAGAGTGATGTCGACCTTCAGTGTATCGCCTTAGAGTGATGTCAACCTTCAATGTATCGCTTTGGTGTGATGTCGATCTTCAGTGTATCGCCTTAGAGTGATATCGGCCTTCAGTGTGTGCACTAGTGTTCAGTAGTGCGCTCTAGCGTGCTGTCAAACTTGAGTAAATCGCAGTTCAGATATTATTAAATCGTACTAGCGTCATTCGGGCTTCCATTTGTCGCGCCAGTGGTCCTAACACGCAGACAGCCTGCTTGATGGAAAACAGTAACCGCCATCTAATGGACACTTGCAAGTGTTGCAAGTGTCCATTAGATGCTATTAATGCTTTGCCAACTCGTTGCGCCATGCTACATATTGTTCCCTGGCGAAAAGACCTTCGTGGGAAGGTCGTGATTTAAAGATTCTTAAACTAAAAGTTCAAAATTGACTCCAAAAGCGGTGAATAAATGCAGCGCTAACGTAACTACCAGCTTCCGCGCGTCGGACGTCGCCGCGTCGTGCATATTAAGGATACAGTCGCACATCAAAAAATGTTTCTTGTGAATGATCTCTGCCACAATTTTGGTATATTTTAAGTAAGTAATAAAATTTTAATCTATGGTTTTAAAAGAATACATTTACTGCACATGGTTCCATAACTTGGTTATATAACTTACCTATACAAACTTATGTCTACAGTGTTGAATAGATGCCTATGCTAATCGATATGAAGGAAAAATGCATTCTACGCACATTCTACGAGTTAATTGGTGCCTGCGCTCAACAGCGGGAATTACTGGCTGACAAATTCAAACGAATATCAACAACTTTAATATCTGCAACTGTAACTTCATAGTTTTGGTAGTATGTCTGTGCGTAGTCATAATAGAGTCTTTATCGCGGTAGAGGCGTTGCCGCGGGCTGCTATCAGCCCGGTCGAGCGTCGGCGGCCGGCCGGTGGGCCGTAACTCCGCGTTCACCCCCATCGGACATTACTGTCGCCATGGTTTTGGATGCTTTTAATAATATTTCCAACATTAAAGTAGCGGCTACACGCTAAAGACCTCGCGACTACCTGTACAGAAAGTCAGACATCCGGACAGAAATCCGGATTTACGAAAACATTTTTGTCGAAACTGAAGCAGAGACGCTTCGTTCGCTGACGCTCGCTCGGTCAACTACTGATTGGCTGCCTCGGTGGCTCAGTTGGCAGTGAACCTGCCTTTTGAGCGTGGGGGCGTGGGTTCGATTCCCACCTAGGGCAAACATTTATGTGATGAACATTGGTGTTTGTTCTATGCCTGGGTGTTAATATCTATTTAAGTATGTATTTAAAAATATCTAAGTATGTATATCAGTCCCTGGCAGCCATAGTACAAGCTTTGCTTAGTTTGGGGTCAGGCGACCGTGTGTGGAAGTGTCCCGAATTTATTTATTTATTTATTGAGTAGAAATTACACACCACATAATCGTGTTATCTTTTCACAGGTCGGGTTTACACTTTACAGGTACCTATCTATTATAATTATTATCATAGTTAAATAATATCTATAACATCTTGTACCCATACCTATTATAATTTTACATACATGACACTAGGGCTCTGTGAGCTGGAGATTTCGCGGCCGACGTCTGTCTTCTCTGCAGGCCGCATCTCTTAACCGATTCTCTTGAAATTTTGTTAGCAGGTTCTATAATTATATGGAATTTTATGTCGAGCCAGTTTTTGTTTTTCTTTCAAAACGGCGGATATGTGATATTTTTTGAAAAAAAAATCTTGGCCTATGACCTATAGAGGAAGACAGAGGTCCGGACAGAATCCAGAGATACGAAAGCAATTTTGTCGAAACAATCGAAAGCAGCTTTGCTAACTAACGCTCGCTCGGTCCATCAATCTCGTCAATTGAGTACCTTCGTAGATTTCCAATGTAATGTTTATCTACATCAAAAATACAAAAGCATCATCATCATTGTCATCTATAACGGCCTTCGTTATTCCATTGTTGAGTAAATGCCTTACTCACAGTAAGGCATTTACTCAACAATGGCTTTTACTCTCTCTACTCAACAATGACTCAAAAAAGGCATTTACCGCTCTATCTGCCTCGGTCTTACTCCTTTGAGGTTGTCCATCCATGTCCATATTCGACCCGCGATTTGAACTACATCAAAAGCATAAAATAAACAATACAATACAACAATACATCTTTATTACACACCAAAAATACAAAGTAAAACAAATTTAAAGAAAAAAAATATAAATTATGTATAATATATGTATAATATCATTCGGCAGTCAAAGGGCGGCCTTATCGCCTATAGCGATTTCTTCCAGGCAACTTTTGGATGGACAGGACAAAACGAAATATGACAAACGGTTGGTGGGACACATACATAAATACAGTAGTCAACAATAAAATATTGTAAAAAAAATTTACACATAAACCTCATAAGTTCACACAACTAAATATAAAATACTTACATAAATTAATATGTACGTACCAATCAAAAATAAATTAGGCACTTATACTTACCCTTCAAAATCTGAAGTTTTTAATAAAACGTAATACATGACTGACACTACAAACACAACTCACTTACATTATGTAACCGCAGCATATTTTGAAACTACAGTTTTAAACTGAAATATCTCAACACGCTACATTTCGCTTGCAGAGCCAACGCGCTTAAAACTTTGAATTATTTCAATTTCACTCAGTTCTATATGAAGAATATCAACCCCGAAATCTAAACGTAGTCCCCCTACAGCAGTAAACAAGCTGGGTCATGTAGACCAAGTCTAATCTCCGAGATTTATTCGCGCGCCAGCTTTCGCATTGACGTTTACAAAATGCACAAGTGATTTATCTCTGGCATATCGGCAGCAAATCAGGACTCCGGCGGCTGGGCTTGGACATTGATGACGACTGTTGATTCGATTACCATACTCATAGTACTGTCTCGCTTTGTAATCTGTTTCTCTTTGAGTTTATTTGGCATAGAAAGAAGAGGAGATAACTTTGTGATTATAAGGATGTCCTGAGTTAGTGCAGCATGTTTCAAAAACCCTGTTGTGTAATTATTAAAAACATATATCGTAGTCACGCCTTTCCTGCGAGGGGGCTGGCAGAGGTGTAATACAACACCTACACTTTGCCGGACGATATTCAGTCCCACATGTGACAGAGGGCGAGCCTGTCGCCATACACAGGGCTTCAGTCATGTAGCAAATGACATACAATACGCACATATGTTCACACAATGAACAAATTGGTGCGTGCCGTCGGCTGGTTTCGAACCCGCACCCTCTGGCTTGAGAGGCAGGCCTTCTCCAATTTGGCTATCATAGGTCCTAATTATATATATTTGTCGGGGAAACATAGAGAAATAGGAAGCCGAGCCTTCACATCTCACTCCTGATATCGGGGTAATGTAGGAAAGAGGAGCCACGCCGTCGCATCTGATCCCATTGATGTCGGAGAAACATAGGAAAGGCCGCCGCGCTGTAACCTTCCACTTTTGGTGACGGAGAAAATCTAGTAGGCCGAGGTGTTGTGTCTGATTTCTCATCCGTGAACTCGCTATCATTTTATGGTCGGCGTCAAACTTCAGGAACGTTGAAATAAGGGGACAGCATTGAAGGCTTTTCACTATTTTAATTATACAGTCACTTAGACTACTTATTTAGTGAATGATCACAAAGATAGTTGGCGATTTAGAGTAATGGGTTTACGAATGACCATTGCGTGCGACCGCTTTCAGCCCAGTCCTGTCAACCACTGACTGACAGACATGACGTTCGCCCGAAATCCCAAACGCAACTCCATTCGGTGTTAACCGCTCTAAATTACCATAAACAAATCGATTAATCGTCATAAACCACAGATTAAAACTATCGATTAACAACTCTCAAACTGATTTTCTTTATCCAATGATATCTCGCGCCGTCACGGCCATCCTGCATTTTCACACGTCCTCGGGTGAATAGTTCATCTCATCATCTGTGGACAATCATAAAAGTGCTCAAGTAACCACTTAACGCTCGGTCATTCTGACCGTCTCAAATCTACCTCCACAATTTCACAGAAATCGATCACAGTTATAGAAAAACACAAAACACAGTTAAACCCAATTCTACCAACCATAAACATCGTACCAGAGTATAATCGACTCTTCCAACAGTAACTTCATATTCGTTACCTATCCCCATAAATTGTCATGATAATTGAAAAGCAACTTGACTTTTAGTGAAATAAATTGTATTGGGACCAATCGAATAATCGAGGCTAAAACTAACTTATTAATCATACATCCAATGTTCCAAGAATTTAATCAAGCCACATTAAAAATCCAATGACTGTACACATACGCGGTTTGGACTAATGAAAACTGCTATGTCCAATTTCAAACATGCCATTAAAGTTGTCACTTAGACTTGCCACACAGGCTAGGTCGTCACTCAGACTATAATTCAACAAAAGTAGGGTTGCAACAAAGACTTGCCACACAGGATTGCCACACAGGCTTGTCACACAGGCTTGCCACACACGTTTGCTACACAGGCTGGCCACACAGGCTTGCCACACAGGCTATTTCTATACAGGCTTGCCACACAGGCTAGAGCCACATAGGATAGTACCTTGCAGATTAGTGCCACACAGGCTAGTGCCACACAGGCTATTGCCACACAGGCTATTACTACACAGGCTACTGTCCTACCGGCTACTGCCCTTCAGGCTTAGTTTTACCAAAAGCATTGAAACTTAGTAAGTTATCTATTAACTGCATGACTCACATGTGCCGCAAGCGGCAGTATGACTAAACTGTTTGTGGGTATTTTCAAACTTTAAGCAACTCCAATAGAAAATAACACTCTGACATACATCGTTTACGAATATCAAATAAAATGAAAACTTCTCACCGGATTCAATTGCTACTCGTAGGTGATCAATGGCTGCTTCATAGTGCAGGGGCCCAATTCGGAGATAGGAGA
This sequence comes from Peribatodes rhomboidaria, assembly GCA_911728515.1. Taxonomy (NCBI): domain Eukaryota; kingdom Metazoa; phylum Arthropoda; class Insecta; order Lepidoptera; family Geometridae; genus Peribatodes; species Peribatodes rhomboidaria. The sequence continues at coordinate 17,040,776 of OU452174.1, read as the reverse complement.
TTTTCATCTCATCTCGATCTCGATTCACTACTACCCTATTCGGAGATTTGAGATTCTCATCTCACTTTTTTTCGTCCTTGTTGCTCTCGTTTGAAACGTCATAGGTGCGAGAGTGACCAAGATAAAATCTCATCTCATCTCACGCGCAGGAATAGCCCCCCTGGAAGTCTCCACTGCCTCCGACTACTCGAGACATCTCGCGCCCCAGCCATCGAGATTATCTCGATCTCGAGCGTATAGAATAAGGCATCTCGAATTCATCCATTTTTTTTCGAGGTATGATGGAATCTCGAGTTGTAAGAATAGCCCTCCAGGCATTGACCGGATCTCGCACGTTGCTGCTGCTAATTTTGGTGCCCTTTTTCGATCAACGAGTGGCGATGTAACCTCGTTGCAGTAGTAACACGTAGGCGTCGACGTTTTGTTCGGTACACTGCTATCTTTCGTCTCTCGTACTTTGTTAGTTGCGTCACATAGCATAGACTAGGTGTAATCAAACGCCGTCGAGATAATGCAGACGTCTACTCGATGCTCACTCTCTCATTGCCGCTCTGCTGCACTTTATGCACCACGAAGAAACAGTCCGCACACTCCACAATAATAGCACGTACACAGTTTTCTCAGTGTAGGGGCGACCCTATCAGCCATCTGTTGCTATGCCACTTCGCTTCCAGATCATTGTAGAATTGTAGCCAAAGACGGAGCCATATCTTGTTGCTGTGGACGTTATTCTTATCCCAATTCTGATGTCGGGGAAACATAGAGAAATAGGAAGCCGAGCCTTCACATCTCACTCCTGATATCGGGGTAATGTAGGAAAGAGGAGCCACGCCGTCGCATCTGATCCCATTGATGTCGGAGAAACATAGGAAAGGCCGCCGCGCTGTAACCTTCCACTTTTGGTGACGGAGAAAATCTAGTAGGCCGAGGTGTTGTGTCTGATTTCTCATCCGTGAACTCGCTATCATTTTATGGTCGGCGTCAAACTTCAGGAACGTTGAAATAAGGGGACAGCATTGAAGGCTTTTCACTATTTTAATTATACAGTCACTTAGACTACTTATTTAGTGAATGATCACAAAGATAGTTGGCGATTTAGAGTAATGGGTTTACGAATGACCATTGCGTGCGACCGCTTTCAGCCCAGTCCTGTCAACCACTGACTGACAGACATGACGTTCGCCCGAAATCCCAAACGCAACTCCATTCGGTGTTAACCGCTCTAAATTACCATAAACAAATCGATTAATCGTCATAAACCACAGATTAAAACTATCGATTAACAACTCTCAAACTGATTTTCTTTATCCAATGATATCTCGCGCCGTCATATTAATATAAATAATAATAAGTAAATATTTGGGACACTTGCACACACGGTCATCTGACCCCAAACTAAGCAAAGCTTGTACTAAGGCTGCCAGAGACTGATATACATACATAATATATTTTTAAATACATACATAAAAAGAAAGAGGCATGAAGAGCATCTATCTACACTTTTACACTTTTTAAAAATGAGAGCGGAGCGCGATGTGTATTCTAAATTTTAAGAGTCAAAGTTTAATTTGGAGTAGCATAATTATTGCATCCTCGATTCGATACGGGATGCGTATCTCGCAGAAGTACCAGGGTTTCTGTAACATTCTGTATGAGAAATATGCAACTGACGATCATAATTAATTCTGTATACTTAGTGATGAAACCATGAAAGAGGCAAATACACTAGTTATTAAAACAACGCCCGTATTGTAGCTCCTTCTCATTTTAACCAAACATCAAATTTAAAAAAGTTGTATGGTAGCAAGTAAGGTAAACTATCCGCTCATAACTAATAAAGCATTTTACTGTTACTAATTTTTGCAAAGGTAGAATAGATGGTCATTTTTGCCAGAAAAAGGTTAACCAGCAAAGACGTCAAATATGTTTGTTAAATCCTACTAATTTTATAAACGCGAAAGTTTGTAAGAATGGATGGATAGATAGATAGATGGATGTTTGTTACTCTTTCACGCTAGAACGGCTGAACAGATCTGGATGAAATTTGGCACAGAGATAGATTATAGTCTAGAAAAGCACATAGGATACTTTTTAACCGCGGTTGAAACCGCGGGGCGCTGCTAGTTGTTTATACACATATATTTTCCCCCAATCAGTGAAACAAGAAGGCTTAAGACGTTGGGAATGTAACCGCCAGAAGCATGTCTGACTGAGCGCTAACATGGCATAAAAAATCCTATCTGTAAGCACCGCTTATTTATTTTAGACCTCACATATTACGAAAATAAAAGGCGCCTAATTTATAATATTTCACGGACATTTCCCAATAACGTATGGCACGAATTTAATATCTCAAAGGCTTAGGTAAGGACGTGGCGGCAATATAGATCGGGATAGTTCTACACGCTCGGTATTAACTCGAAATGACGGGAAATATGGCGGCGGTATTTTGGGAGGACGAGTTTTTACTGCCCTTCAGTGGATTGACGCGATTTTGTAAAGATTTTTCTAAGGTTTATTACAAATACAGAATCACTTAAGCTGCCATTACACTCCATCAGCTTGTCCTTATATTTAATTATGTTATTTGTCAGGTACGTCATCATCATTACAGTCTTTTACGTCCCTATGCAAGGACACTGACCTATCCTACATCGAGGGTGACTAAAACATTATGCACCACGCTTGCTCGGTGCGGACTAGCGGATGTCACAAGTCTTTAATTATTAATTCTCGGACTTGTTGGTTTCTTCACGAACTTTTTCCTTTACCGTAATAGCACGGAAATATGACTTTTGCATGAGAAAATTTCGTTAATTAGTCTAATTTTTTTTTTTTTTCTAACAACGTAATGACATTTATTTTTAAAGAAACAATATAAGCCTAAAATAAATCAAACAAAAATAACAAATTACAAATAATAAACAGAGCTCAAGTCAGTATCCGCGGGTAAAGTACTCAAAAGGCTGGCAACGTTACTTCGCTGAATAGTAATGCTAATTCGCTGACCGAGGTAAGCACCAGCCCTTTGGTCGTTTGTTCTCTCTATCAGACGCTTTGACAGCTCATTGAAGAGCAACCATGCGTTTGGACCCCAAGGGCCCAAAGTTTCTACCCCAAAAGGCAGAAATGTGTATCCATCACCGAGGGATTCATATTTCCGCCTCTTGTGGGTTTCCGCCGATGTTGCCGCCGCTCCCGCCGTCCTGGAGGTAGATGATACATGGGATGCCGCCAGTGTGTCGACGCACGTGGCATCCCACACCAGTGGCCTACCATGACTCCAGGGAATCAATGTCATTCCGTCAGGTCTCTTACCATCGTCGCGTGCGATACCGTTCGGCTCAAGTATGGCCGGCACGTTGACGGTGGTAAGAGCCCTCCGAATGACATCGTTCAGAGAGGCGTGTCGGGACTGGCGGCTAGCGCTTTGGCGGCAAGAAAGACCGTGATGTCCCTGAAAAATTAATTAATCTATTAGTCTAAAATATTCAAAACAAAATTTAAATATCGTTTTCGATGATTAATTTCTGATGATGAAATGAATGATTTTCTGAGCGCTACCGTGGCCCGAAATTGTAGGCTCCGGTTTATTGTTCAATGACGACAATCGTCAAGCCATGTCAGAGCCATGGCCATCGGGCGGCCTAGAAACTCTGACATCAGAGTTAGCCACTCGGCCTATACGAACTTGCTTGCTTTGATGATAACTTATTATTATACCTACCTAAATACTGAGTCGGCCTCTCTGTTTATTCATAATGTTATTTTATCACACCAATATTGCCAATAGGTTAAAACATGGATCAGCTACCTCATTTCTTTAAAACCTCTGTAATATTTACCCATGTTTTACGTATTAAATTATTTTATTTAATATCAACAGGAATGGATGTAACCACGGATCACAGAAACTAAAGGGATCTAACGAACTAACCATAAAGATGTTAAAGTTTTATGCCTATAGTTAGGTCCTAACCTACCGGCAAGTAACACACTTAAGCCGCTGGCCCACTGCGGCACACGTTTGGCTCGGCCACGCGGCGGATATTAGCTGCGCGGTTTTGATCAAACATAATCCAAATAAACAAGGTCTAGCATGCAGCAAACACATAATGACGTCATCGTCATTCGTCTCTTTCGAACTTGTTGTTAATGACCTATTTCGGTCTGGCTTAAGGATCGATTGACGTCACTACGTGTTTCTGAATGCTGTACCTGGCGGAATATGTTGCTATACCATGGGTCTAGATTTCCATTGCAGCACACGCTATACATGAATTTAAACCCACGATTATGTACAACTATAGCGCAGCACAGTCCTGAATCATACGCCAAGCATCGCTTTCCCGCCCGTCTCACTTCCCTCGGCGAAGCTACGCACGCTTCCGTGTGCCGCGTGCGTAGCGTTGACAGCGTTGAGCTAAGTGGGTGACATATTCGAGCAAGCCACGCGTATAGTAATGAAGTCATTAGTGTCGTATTTGTGTGTAGCGTGTTCGTGGGCTGCAGTGGCCGTTGTCACATACATTTTCTTGCAAAGCGAATACAGACGCATGTGCGTAGCCTCTCTGTGCGCCACAGTGGGCCAGCGGCTGCGGCTTTACGCCACGTCCGCTTAATAACTATCTCAGTAAAACAAATCATAAACTTTTAAACAACGCTCGAGGCCTACTTTAGACTCTATCACAGCATAAATCCTAAACAAATCCAAGCGATACCAACTTCATAAGCAACGTAAACCTTTACATACACTACTGTCTTCAAACTCAATAACTTTGGCTAAAAACCAATCAAAATTAAACTTTTAAACCACAAGCACAAGCTTCATTTCACCCTGGCACGATCCCCGTTTCAACCATTTATGCTGAGCGAACCTAGCCTTTATCTCGATGAGATAAGGTTGCAGAGTTGAAGTGTTGTTCTCAAGAGACGGTCACGTTTGAAGCATTCGCCAATTTCCGTCGGTGGCTAATAGCAGTCGACGGAAACAGAGTGGAGGCATCGAGGGTAATGCAGGTGCAATATGCTGCGCGTAATTGAATCTGCAACAAAAACATTGGCAGCTTTACCCCAATATACCCTCGTAAGAAAGAGACTGACGTTACCTACCTATTTAAATTAGTAAGACTTGTGGATGAAATACAGCATAATTCGAAATGCATTTAGAATTTCCGGTAATAAGTAAGTATTAATTTTATTTTAGAATAGAATGGAATAGAGTATTTTTATTGCTAAAACTTAAATGTTGTTAGTTTTAGAGAAAAAGATCATCAAAAATTGAAAAAAAACTTAATCTTTTTCTCCGTCTAAGAGAACTAAATTACTCTAGATTATCATAACAAAACATACGTCACGCCTTTCCCCCGAGGAAGTTGGCGGAGATGTTATACAATACCCACACTTCGCCGAACGACTTTCAGTCCCAAATGTGACAGGGGGCGAGCCTGTCGCCATACACCGGGCTCCAGTCATGTAGCAGATGACAAACAATACGCACATTTATGTTCATACAATGAAAAAATTGGTGCACACCGACGGCTGGGTTTGTTTGTTGGCTGGTCTTTTCTAACTAGGCTATCATCAAATATTTATCCTATAACGATTTCCAATTGCTCACCCAATCATTTTTTTTATTATCAAAAACGCTGAATTGTGTGCGCTGAAAGCAGTAACGAACGTTCAACGCTGTTAACTACTCGACCGATTATCGTAAAGTTTCGCATAAATACGTTGTCAGGAGTATGTACAGAAGAGACATACGATACGTCTTTTCTCCCAAAAAAAACCAAGGGTTCCGCGAAGCTCTGAATTTTCCTGACAAACGCGCTTGTCGAATTTCTTGGAAACCATTTGTAAGACTTAGGAGAAATTTGGCATGCACAATTGAATGAACTATATATATCTCCGCCCCTATGTTCTTGGTTTTTTTTAAAACGTCCTCAAGAGAAAGTAGAGCTATGAAAAATATTTGCATTTGTGAGGGGTCACTTTTGAGTGATTTATTTAAGAGAGACAAAACAAATCAAAAAGGTAGGTTGTCTACATCACTAGCTTTTAAATTAATCCATAATACAAGGGAAAATTTTAGTTTTTTAAAAATGATTAGTGAAGTATTTAGTATTAAGTATTTTAGTATATGCATCATTTGCACGCAACCTCATCCGACTAAATAGGGACAGAATTTGCAAAGCTATAGATATTATAACTGGTCACTGTCCCCTAAACAAACATCTGTTTAATATAGGTGTGACAGACAGCCCTCTGTGCAGTGGTTGCATGGAAGCGGAGGAAGCACCACGGCACGTGCTTGTGAAATGCACGAGCGTGGCAGATCAAACGGCTCAGCACGGCTATTCCCAGCCATTCGGAAACGTTTCCGATCGGAGCCCAGAAATTTTAAACTAAAATTGTTCGAATCTCAGTCTACTTTTATACAGTTTGTTACAGGGTATCAAGTATAAATCCAATCGGAAGAATTAATCACATTTAAAAACTTATGAATATAGACTGAGATTCGAATAATTTAAGCTTAATTTTTTTTTAATCCGAACGGAAACGTTTTCGAATGGTTCTGAATAGCCCTGCAGATCCTTCAGTCCCCATCGTCGCTCCCGGAGGCTTGCGGCAGCCTGAGAAGGCTTGCTATATTCAATAATATAATCGAATCACAATTGGCGGAGTATTCGCGTAACAAAAAATACAGGCGAATTGAGAATCTCCTACTTTTTGGAAGTCGGTAAAAATGTATTTTAATGAACTACTACTGGTCAGCAAAATTTCATGGAGATCGGATTAATGGACACACACACACATTGGTTTGTCCGACGGTAACTAGAGACGATACTAGTGACAAATGCCGATTTGTCCCGCAGAACACTAAGACCTCACTATCGGTCTGTCAACTATCTTTATGATACACTAGCTGCGCCCCGCAGTTTAAATTCCCGCTATGTATATCTACATAAAAAAAAAAAAATAGTATTTATTGCCTAAAACGAAAAATTAAAAAACAAATTACAAATTAATGCTGGGTACATCCTACTAATACTCTTGTTATAAACGCCAAAGTTTGTAAGAATGGATGGATGGATGTTTGTTACTCTTTCACGCCAGAACAGCTGAACAGATTTGGATGAAATTTGGCACAGAGATAGATTATAGTCTATAATAGCACATAGGATACTTTTTAACCGCGGGTGAAATCGGCGGTGCAGCTAGTACATACATATAAAGCCAACGAACGCCAACGCACAGGCAACGTCCCGTTTCGTTTCAATAAAATAAAACTAGACGCAGCACATCGCCGGCCCTCGCCAGCCTTGGTCTGTACGCAGCATAAGAAGAACAGGATATTTTTTTTAGTCAGGCAATTGAGATATTCTCAGCGATGTACTGAGTAAGCTGAAGTCTACGCAGAACTGGTTTTCAGAATATCCCAATGATCGAACTGAGATGGTCTTAGAGTTTATCTTCACTTTTCGGGATAAAAGCAAGCCCATGTGTTAATCTAGGGTGTCAGCTATCTTCATATTAAATTTCAATAAAATTGGTCCAGCTGTTTGAGCGTGAAGAAATAACAAATACACATATTTACATACTTTCAAACTTTCGCCTTTACAACATTAATTTGATCTGATGTCTACTGACTTTACTTTTATTATTTTTTCTCCTTTCATTGCTTCTGCTCGTCATTAACTCCAGTTATTATGCTCCCACAATCCAAGCGAGTCCCGCACAGCTCTCATCCGAGGGTAACAAGTTGTATGAACCACAGTTGACAGCTGTAAAAAGAAAATTTCATTTGTGAACAAGTGCGGTTGGCGCAATCTGTTCCAAGGCGACGTGGATTTACATCAAGATGGAATGGTCTTATGGATGGAGGGCTATACTTACAAGTCCCCCCTCCGTAGACGCCCTAGAAACATTCTAACTTGAAACCTGAACCGAGTCCTGGCGCTGCGTCCTCGCCTTATGTCCGGTCTGTATAATTTAAGCCTAACGTGGAGCTGGAGATCTGTCTTAGAAACACGTTTGACTATTTTTTCCAAAAGCTATTCTTCAAATTGACGAAAGTTAATTCTCTTAATCAAATTTGCGGCATCATCTCCAATGATTTCGTTTTTTTTAAAAACGGTTAAGTAAAAATAAACCTGTAAAACTATTCACATTTTTTTATAAAAGTCACTTTAAACCAATGATTGTCGTACTTAAAGTTTAGTTTCATTTGAATTGCTTTAACCGCCCACTGGAGATGGATTTACCTTGATCTGTATACTATTTGTAGACCCAGAGAATCTTATTACTGAGTGACACATTATCTTCAATATCAGCTTGTGTCCAATGTTGGGTCCAAAACTTGTGACAGATACACACATTGGTGCCTTGGCCCCAAGACCTATATTGGTGCAAATATGACCAATGTTGGCTACGGCATTATAACTGTCAAGATTATAGCTGCTCTAGTGCTTTAAATGAAGGTTCAAATAGTATTGTGATTCTCTGTTCGTATGTGCATGTTGTATGTCAACTGTTACATGACTGGAGCCCGGTGTATAACGACAGGCTCGCCCCCTATCACATTTGGGACTAATTATCGTCCGGCAAAGTGTGGGTATTGTATTACACCCCTGCCAGCCCCCTCAAGGGAAGGCGTGACGATATGTTCTGTGATTATTTGTCACAACACAAAGAATATGAACAACCTACTTAAATTCCGTCTTGTGACAATAATTTTCCGACACATAAAGCCATTCTATGTTGCAGCGTACCTCCGGCCCCCATGTTTTAAATTAAAGCCGTGTTTGAGGCAGTTGGCTAGGAAATGTGGTGACTTGGAGTTATGAATACTGAGTATTCTCTACACTCTACGAGAAATATTATAGAGAATAGACAAAGCTAGATAACTGGCGAATGTGGACAGGCTTTGAGTTGAAATTATCAAAGAAAATGTGAAAGACAAGAAAGATTTATTTTTGAAATAGAGTCCAATGAAATACACGCTCTTTAGGAAGTTAGGTAACTATATTATGTCTATTTGACTGTTTTTTTTAACTTATGACAATTGTGATATTCGATGTTTTAAAATTAAAGAGTTAGTCGATGTTTTAAAAAAGACATCGAATACTCTTTAATCGTCTGAGAGCAACTAGCAGAACCTCGGGTTATGTTTTTAACTCGGAGTTAACTGCTTATCAGAGATTAAACTGATAAATCGTCTTGCACTTCTAAGAGTTAAGTTAACTCAACGCTATAGTGATTAGTGTGACACATTTATAACATTTTAACTGTGGGGCCTGAACGATTTCAGAACTTGTTTTTAGTAAGAACAAGTAATGAGTGGGACAAATTTGACGAACCTGACTCTCTTCAAGACAAGAGTGAATGGACCTCATGGGCCAGCGTGCTTCATCTTAGACCGCATTGTCACTTTCCACCAGATCAGTTGGGGTAAAGTAAAGGGTAAGCCTCTTATCATAAAAATAGGTTATAAAAGCGTTTATCTACTGCAAATGGGCTCTTGGCTGTGACTGGATTTTTCAAAATAAGTTCGTCTTAAACAGCGAAAATATTTGTCAGGTTAATCCGGCTCAGACAGATTTACTTATTTAAGGGTTAATGAGAAAACAGTTTTTTTTTTCTTTTTTTTATTGGAGATTTTTTTATATCGTAATTATAAGTTAAATTCCCAGAACATCACAGTTTCCTAAAGTAAGCGCATGAAGCTCTACTAAAATAGCGAACCAATGTAAAAGCTTTCATTTCCTTTATTTGTACAAATTGGCTAAGAAAAGGTTTTCTCCAAAACAGCGCCAATTTAGCAATTCCTTTTTTAACTGCAAATACCAACGAACTAGTGATGGGCTAATTAACATTAGCGTGTAACATACAATCCTATAACATAAAACATCGCTATACGGATAAATACTTGTAATATATGTATATCTATATATTTATTTTATTATTATTTTTTGTATTATATATTGTGAATCCTGGTCTTGAAAGGCGGTAAGTAATGTACTGAACAGGACTATGGGTTGCCTCGATACAGGCTTGCCTCGTGAGGCAACCAGTAAACAATGTTTTTTATAGGTAATAAGTTGTTACAATAAATATTTTCATTTTTCATTTTTCATCGCGAGCATTTAGCAAGTTGTGAATTTCCGACAATCATTAAACTAGAAACTGCTAAATATTAATATTTTAATTCACTCCCGTGTATTTTTACTTCGAATATTACGCACACTGCGAAAGCTTATTACATTGCAGTAAATATAAAAAATTGTATTTTTTTTTTATGTAGAATAGATCGGCGTTTGACCACCAACTCGCCTGATGTTAAGCGACGTTGTGGTCTAAGATGGAGCACGACGACCTATAAGGTACTCGCTCTAGCCTTAAAGTTTTTTAGAGTGAAGAAGTACAAAGACGGCAGTTGAGTGAGGCGCTACAAGTGCGCTACTGCTCAGACCCGTCTTCGGAACGGTTACACCGGACTACATCCCGAAACACGACTAGGTCATTTCACGGCATGGCTTGGTCCGGTGGGTGGTAACTAGCCAATTAAATCTGGCTAATCTGGTGGGTGGTAGCTAGTAAATTAAATCTTTTGCAACTCAAATTTTAAACGGACGCTCATTTACGCATTCGTTTAAAATCGATTATACTAATTCATTCCGGCCTATAATTTTAATCACACCTTTTCTCAGAATTTCACAATTAACATTTAATTAACAGTGTTTACTTAGAATGCGTAATTTTGCTAAAATGAGATAAATTTATATCACTTTCGTACGCATTGTTAGCATTCGTTGGCATCACTAGAAGGAACTGAAACATCAGGCTACCTTCATTAACTTTCCATTAGGGCGCCGGGCAAAAAACACTCGAAATACACGAAGATTACCCGAAAATAGGGGAAACGGGGAAACCTTTCCGAGCACGTTATCTAGTTTAGCTCGGCTTGACGATGACTGAGTATGGGAGAGGATATTTACAAATGCATGTAATTATCATCTTCAGCATTTAATTATACACTGAAGTTATGTGAAATATGACTGAAATATGGCCAATGATAAGGCAATACAATGTTATGACCAGTTTGTTGCAAAAAAGATTTCTATAATTGTTCTTAGTTTTTTTTTGTATGTATTGTTTTTTGCTAAAATTTGTCCATTTGTCGTAATACTGGCACTTTTGCCCGTGGCTTCGCTTGCGTTTCATAGCCTATGTCACTCAGGGACAATGTAGCTTTCTAATCGTAAATTTTTTTTAAAAATCTGACCGGTTTTGATGTTATTCGTGACGAATATACAAACATACTCAAGGAAAAAGATACTACTATCTTTCCTCTTTATAGTGTAGATTGTAGATTATGCTTACGAAAGTTTGGATGGATGTATGAATGGATATTTGTTACTCTATTACGCCAGAACGGCTGAACGGATCTGGATGAAATATGGCACACAGATAGATAATAGTCTGTAATGGCACATTGAACACTTTATAACCGCGGGTAAAACCACTGAGAGCAGTTAGTTTGATATAAAAAAACATAATTCCAACAATGTTAAGAGATGTTGCTCATTATGTAGTTTAAAAATAACTACTTACCCTACAGTAAATAAAAAAATATTGGTTTCATTTAAGAATAAACAGTTCCCGTATTAACTAGTTAACGTTGTATAGCCTTGGAATAGTTACACAGTGTTTTGTCATTTTCTATTGACTTAAAAATTAAAAAAAAAAATACAAAACACTAATAAACCATTCCGAGGCTGTACGACCTTTACTATAACGAGGCTATACAGCGTGTATTAGTCAAGTAAGAAAAAAGACGGCAGATGGCAAGCCGACGGCACGCACCAATTTGTTCATTGTGTGAACATATATGTGCGTATTGTATGTCATCTGCTACATGACTGGAGCCCGGTGTATGGCGACAGGCTCGCCCCCTGTCACATTTGGGACTGAATATCGTCCAGCGAAGTGTGGGTGTTGTATTACACCTCTGCCAGCCCCCTCGGGGAAAAGGCGTGACGATATGTATGTATTAGTCAAGTAATGTAAGTATGTTTTATCCGTTTCTTCTCCACACTTGAATTGCTCTGTGTTGAGTGAAAAACTAGTCGAGCAGTTGAGGACATCAATTATTATTGTTTAACCGTCAAGTCAAGTCAAGATGTCTTTACCCGACTGCGCTAGATGGAGGGTTATGTTTTTCGAGTGTATGTATGTATGTAAGTAGGTATGTATGTATGTGGGTATGTATGTATGTATGTTAGTATGTATGAGGTTTCTTTGTCACGCTCTACAGCCTTAACAGCTTTGATGGACTTTGACATGTGAGGTGTCATTTGAATCGTCTTAATACTGGAAGTGACCTAGGGTACAATTTTTGCAGCCAGGTTTTTTGTTTTTCTTTTTAAAATTTTTACTTGTTATTCAAATGGGTATAAAAGATACCGTTAAGTCAAAACCGAACATTTACTGCCATCTTTGTCTCACTGCTGGATGCAGGGCCCTATTCTGACGTGTGGGCCATTGTATCTCTCGTTTGAAAAGTCACAAGAGTGAGTGTGACCAAGCCAAGATAATAATTATAATACACGTAAGAATAATTGCAATTATTCATTGGATATTTTTTGTGTAAGCCACGTACAGCTACAAAATACACCGAAACTAAATTGTAATAGTATAAAAAAACGGACTATTTTAAACACGACCTTTAACAGACCGCCGGCAAAAAGTGTCGGAATTTTAATTCTATACGTTTGAACATTAGACCAATCAATTACTGGACGTGAAGAATTAAATAAATATATATTCGGGCCGTTTCGCACACACCGTTTTCACCCGAAACTAAGCAAACCATATACGATATTTTATCTCTATATTTTAAATACAAGAAAATATATCTGAAAAAAATTTGGGTACATCTCGAGCGTTCATGCTCACTGTCGTGTGTCGGGTAGTTCTCTTCAAATATGTTTGAGGAGAGCATTCAAATTTCAATTCAATTCTGTTCAAAATTGTGTTCAAGTTTATTTACTTATTTACTATATTAGTTTATTTATTTACCATCAACTGAGTAACCGACACAGCCACCTTGAACCTTGTATTATAAATAAATACCGCTGTGTAATTGTTGTACCAGCCTGTCTGGCTACTTTGCTAGGAACTTTGGCGATCGTTTCCAAACGACACTTATTATTATCTGTGGTAATATTTTCGGTGGCACGACAACGCTCTTGACTAGAGGCAACTTTACTTAGCGCGCTCGCGACTTTTCTAGGCAAATAGTTTATCTTATTAAGACGCCTGTTAGTTGCTCTAAAATACCTTTCTTTCATTTTCACCTTCACCACAAGAACCTCAACGTATAGAAGTCAAGCCAGGAAGCACCTGCACGCATATCCTCTCATAGAACTTTGTATTTGGTGCGGCGCTACTCATCGCTCAGATTCGCAGATGTGGGTCTAAGTACCGAGACTCCGCTTTCGTCCTTACAGTTGTTTTAATAAACCTCTAACCAAAAGTTTGTAAACCATGCTTTATTACGGTTCTAAATGAGTGTCCACCGCTTTATACAGTCAAGTTCAGAACATTAACATTCCTTTAACAGTTTCCTAGGCACAGTAACACAGGGTCGATGTCGCGGTACATTTCACAAACGTTTCGGACAATTTTCACTAGCTTTGACACACAAAAAGCCTTTTATTTTAACTAACAGTACCAGGGAAATTTCTTTGTCCATATCAAATAGATTACGTATTTTTATGTGACAAATTAACTTGAAAGTCTTTTCTGGTTTATGTAAGCAAAATAGCATTTTATGTACAGCGTATATGGTTCTTTCAGTTTTGTAAGTAAATTTGATGCGCACAGACAACATAATAGGCAAGCTTTTATGAGTTATACGCCTCTCTTATTGTGCCATTTACCTCAATTTTGCGCCATTCGGGTCCAAAAAGAAGGTATAAACGAAAAATATAAAACGCATTGAGAGCGTAGCGAATGTAGCGTTGTTTCGTAGTCCGTAGCAGTGCGTAGCCAATGTAGGAACGATTTCGTATCTCGTAGCAATAAGCGTAGCAGACGCAGCAACATAATTTTATAACTACCAAAAGACATACCTAATATACTTGTACATATTTATATTTTTGTTGGATTACTTTAGAAGCGATGATAGCCTAGATGGAGAAGGCCCGCCTTCAAGCGAGAGGGAGCGGGTTCGATCTCAGTCGACGGCACGCACATATTTTGTTTGTTTTTGGACTAAATATCGTCCGGCGAATTGTGGGTATTGTATTACACCTCTGCCAGCCCCCCCGATATGTTATGTAAAAACTGAATAGTCGTTACTTCCTGCCTAAAATATTTTTACTAGCCAGCACCGTTTAACCTTACTTTATTATTCCGCCAACATTTTTCTCAACTAAGACATAAAATAAAATCCCAAAAATAGTATATTAAAAATTCGCCCCGTCACCTGGAGCACACAAAGGGCCTGTTATCAGGTTAACAGGCCATAAAGCAGGCCCTGATGGCCCTGATGGGGACTCGGCCTCATTTACTTACCTCTTACGTAGAAACGTGCGTAAATAAAATGTTTAGGAGCCCTGGAGTCGTGTTTATAGTTGCTTGGAGCGTTGGAGGCTTTTTAAGGTTGTTTTCAGTTGTTTTTGACAGGAGCTTCTTAGGGCTAATAAAAGAGAGGTGTCGTTTCTTGACAATAAGGAGGCGAAGAGTGCGACATTAACTCCGCTCCGTTCTACACAGCTTTGGTGAATGCTGACACTATGCTCGGTCCAAGTGTAGCCGAGATATGTACACTAGGTATATTGTAAATAGCTAAAAAGTATAGTAATAAGTAGTATATATAAATATACTTGTGGTCGTTGTGTGCACGTTGTGGTCGTCTTCAACGGAATATTGCATTTTGTAAACTTTTGGTTGTGTTTTAATAGTAGGTATAAGTGTAAGTATTCTCTGGTGGTCCTCAATAAATAAATAAATAATATATCAGTTTTTACAAGAGCTTCTGAAAAGCTACTGAAGCTGTTAGAATCATTATTCGTTGATTGGTTGGTGGACCAAAAATACGAGTAAGTCTGAAAATATAGCTCATCTACTTACAGTTTCAAGTTCTTTTTTTTTTGTAATTTAGAAAAATTAAATATTTATGATATTATTTCTAAATAATATTATTTCTAACATTGGTATAGTAATACACAATCATAGATAGACACCTATTATTTAAAATCATAAATAGGTTACTTACATTTTAGTTACATTCATATTTTCTTTCTTTTTTTTTCTTTTTTTTTTTGTTTTGCACAAATTTAACATGCATTAGACTTCTGACTCGCCTGATGGGAAGAGTAAACGTAATCGAAGGTGTAACACGCTTGGCTAGGAGATACCTATACACTTTTCTCTTGACTTCCCTCGAAGTATATTTGTGTAGAAAAACAGACGCGTGAATAATCAATCAAAAAAGAATCATTCTACGTCGAACAAACAATTTGTTTTTCTTGTAGTGAAGTAGTAGTACGTTTCCAGTAGAGTGGTACAGACGGCGCGCGGTCCCGCGACACATTACCTGCCCGTCGTAACGATCACAAAGCGACGGCAACGGCGCCGTTACCGTTACTTACCTCGGGTTGGGTACGTAGCGGCGTTTGAAGCAGTAGGAATACTTGAGGCAACTGGTTGTGAGAAAGTTTAAATTGTTAAACAAATGCGAAGATTTTCAGAAATCAGGAAGAGATGTTTTAACATGAATTAGTTTTAACATTTTTTATTGTTGTTTGTTTAGCCTAATATGTTTCCTTTTTTGTTTGTATACTTAATGCCGTAATAAAAATAAATAAATAAATGTCTATTTTTGCAGCACTATGTCTTGTAAGTAATGTGTAAAACTAAGTGTATTGATAGTAAATACTGGATCCTCAAATTCAAGTTATCCACGGTTAAAAATTATCATATGTGCGATTCCAGGCTGTAATCTATCTATAAGCCAAATTTCACCCTTATCCTTTCAGCCGTTCTGGCGAGATTGAGGAACAAACAGTCATCGATCCAAACTTTCGCATTGATTATCTGACTGAGCGAACATAAGCGAGCGAAGCGTCTCTGCTTCAGCTTCGACAAAAATGTTTTCACAAATCCAAATTGTCTGGATTTCTGTCCGGATCTTTGTCTTCCTCTACAGGTCATATTCTTTTAAATTAAAAAATAAATAAATCTCCGCAATTTTGAAAAGCTTCCAAAAACTGACTCATCATAAATTTCACGAAAATCGGTTGAGTAATGCGAGCCCTGAAGAGGAGGACAGAAGTCAGCCGCAAGTTCTACAACTCACAGAGCTACTAGTATTATATTAGTGTAATGTTGATTTCGTAAGTTTAACTTCTGAAAGTTTCTCCGCTAGCTGCCTCCATCTCGACAGGCCACGTGGGCCACTTTGTCTGCCTTATCTCGTCCCGCTGAATGCTATCTCCCTCTTTTGTTGTGCGGGAAATTAACACGTTTTGCGTTTTAGCCAAACAATTACACGCTGTTGTGGGCGCCTCCTTGATGTGCTGGGTGCCTGGCACTTGGAGTTGGAACATATACATTAAATATAGGTATTGTGTTACAAAAATCACAAAATCAAAAATAGTTACGAAAAAAACTAGCGGTAAATAAGAAAATGACTTGTCTGATGTTAAGTGGTAACAGTCATCTATAAACAATACTAAGTCTTCTCTCGCTACTATACAAAAAACTACGTTTATAAAAATAAAAATAACCATTAAACCAAGACAACTACATCGATACCAAATCCGAAAATATTAAACACACACAGATACATTAAAAAATTCGTATTTATTCATTCATCATTTTTAATTTCTAATAAATTTGTCGCTTTTTATCTCTCGAGAAAATTAACACTACCAACCGACACCTAAGTATTAAATCGAGAGAGAAGACATCACTCATTGGAGCCACCCGGGACCCGACCCGCACAGCCTCGCCTCGTGCGGTTAGTATTCTATAGATGAGCTTCTTTGGATTTGCGCTCACTACATCAACTCCGGATCTCCTTGGTCGTAAGCTGTCAACGCGCGGGCGGTGAGGGGCCTATTCGGTAACCACCCGCTGCCCGTAAGTGATTCACGCGAGGACAAGTTAGTGACAATTGTTAACAAACTACTCGGAAATTCGTGGGCAACGCGACGTTCACTCGTTCACCACGCGGCGTCCACCCGTGGACCACCCGTTGACAACGAAACGAGTCGAGGCGATCCCTGGAGGCTCCAATGAGTGATGACCGTCTGATCGGGCTGTATATTTTAACTTTTCCGATCTCTAGAAACTCTCAAACAAACTGGTAGATTAAGCTATACTATAGTAAGTATTATAAGGGCATTAATAGTCTTAAAATCTTGAAAAACAATAAATACAAATGAAAATGGAATAAATAGCAAAGCAAATTGCAAAGTCGAGTCGCCGAGACTCGACTGCGGGCAATTAGTCGCAGTTGTAAATTACATAATAAGCCTTCTACAAGATAGCGCCGACCCAGCTACGTAGAGTAGCACGACTTCTAGAGAATACAAGTGCCATATTCTGTGCTGATTGCTGCCTAGGTCCTGCGCCAATCGAGTTTTTAGGCCGCGATTTGAATAATTTGGTGTTTTTTTTTTATTTATTTTTTTTATGGTCGGCGTTTGACCACCAACTCGAATGATGTTAAGCGACGTTGTGGTCTAAGATGGAGCACGACGACCTATAAGGTACATATTCACTCTAGCCTTGAAGTTTTGTAGAGTGAAGAAGTACAAAGACGGCAGTTGAGTGAGGCGCTCCAAGTGCGCTACTGCTCAGACCCGTCTTCGGAACGGTTACACCGGACTACATCCCGAAACACGATTGTAATCGATATACAACGTGCAGTTTTACATTTCCGCAGAATTTGTAGAAGTACGAGTATACTCCACTAGCAGAGCACTAATAAACGGAGGGAAACTATGAAATCGAGAAAAAAAAAAGCAGCTGTACCAAATATTTTGTCAACGATCAACGTCAAGTTTTTGAATGGAACAGCATTTTTTTTTTTTAGATTGCACCGTAGTTTATTCGTGCTCTGCTAGTAGAGTATCCCGCTACCTCTTCAAATTCTGCGGGAATGTAAAACAACACATTGTATAATATGTGCTACCTAATACATTAATCTCGTTGTTTGGTGTTAAATGGATAAATTGATCACTTGAATTTTGTGCCTACAAAAATATATGTTTAAAAAATCTAGATGAACCTATAAGTGAAGGCTGTAGATATATAAGGATAAATAACTGCCAATTTTCAAAGTACTTTTTCATATTGTTCA
The DNA here is from genome assembly GCA_911728515.1 of Peribatodes rhomboidaria. NCBI lineage: Eukaryota > Metazoa > Arthropoda > Insecta > Lepidoptera > Geometridae > Peribatodes > Peribatodes rhomboidaria. The sequence continues at coordinate 17,022,400 of OU452174.1, read as the reverse complement.
AACATAATTTCTTTTTGGTCAGCTTAATTAGATAGCTAATCTACACGTACGTTGTATACGCAACACACGCCTTGCTTCGTTTGCGCTAGTATTAGGCTATATTTCATTAAACGCCCTAAAATTATGTTTTGAATCTTGTGGCTATCGAGCTAAAGTCTACTTTGTATCCGTAGATAATATCATTAGCCTCGAAGTCGAGTGCTCAAGTGTCTTCTACAGGCTGCAAGGATTGCTTTGAGCATGAGATTGGATATAAGTAATAAAATTCTCTGGATATAACTACTTGTGTGACATTTATATTAATTTTGGTTTGTTTGAAAGGTTGTTAGTTTTTGGGTTCCTAAATATTTTTACGTAATTCTTTTTAGAAAATGTTTTTTTGCTTTACTGTTGGGCAAAGGTTTTAGACAAGTTTAGATTCTCATTATTTCATTTTATCGCGGTAGTTAATCAACTAATCCAATCGGATTAGGTGTTACTTCGCGGAAGTTCTTAGAATAGAATAGAATATAATATTTTTTATTGTGAAACTGTGTAGGTACAAGGTGGTATGTGTTAAGATTAGTAACAACAGTTTTGTTCATATCGAACATACAATGATTTAACTAATGAGATCTTTTTTAATGTAACTAAACTTAATGAGCTTATAAATACTTATTATTAATAAGAACAACAACGTAAGGACAAATCAAGCAATTATCACAAAATCTTAACATAGCACATTAAAAACTGTTTCTTAATCAAATCTCTAGTATTTCCGCTGTAACGCTTGAGTGGAAATACTCAAGAGATTTGTTAAAGAAACAATTTCATCGCGGATCATCTCCGTGCAGTCTATTTTAAACCTCTCGGGCTCGCAAAACTTCGCGAAGCTTCAATTCTCCTATATTTACACTAACCATTGCTGCTTATTCCATTACAGCAATTTATCTTTCAACTACAAAGTCGACGATTTATTCGAACTAAATCTCCATAAAAAGGACCCATTCATTTTAAAGCCAGCAAAAAAGCTGGCAAGGCTGTAAATATTTTGCGTGCATAACAAATATCGCGAGGCGGCTATTAAATGGTTTTGTCTTGGCTCGGATCCCGATTTTTCCGCGGCCCGGCGGCCAAAAGCTCCCAAAAACGGCCAACTAGTCATGTCGATAGCGGTTTAGCTGCGTTTTAAACTGTAATGTAGGAGGAATAGGGATGACACGATGTTTTATCGGTAACAAGTTAAAATAAAATTAAAAAAACCCCTGACACCGATTTTTTTTAAACATAGCTAAGAACACTTCCGACTAATTCACCTTTCAAACAAAAAAAGACAAAATCAAAATCGGTTCGTTTGGGAGCTACGACGCCACAGACAGACACACACACACACAAACACACACAAACTTATAACACCCCCTTCGTCGTTGCGTCGGGGGTTAAAAATTATAATAATGGAATCCCAGCTTGCTTGTTTACTGGGGCCCTATTCGGAGATTTGAGATTTCATGTCACATTTTTTCGTCCTTGTTGCTCTCGTTTGAAACGTCATAGGTGTGAGAGTGACCAAGATAAAATCTCATCTCAACTCACGTGTAGGAATAGCCCCGCTGCGCTGGTCCTAAATAGGCTTAGCCTTTGTTCTTGGTGTTAAATTTTGTTAATTAAGACCACCTGTGGATTTGAGAGCTTTTAATTTGAAATACAGACTTACTTCGCCAAGCATAGTTTTGTTAATTAAGGCCTAATTTGAATCCTATGTCAACTTAAATGAGCTTTTCATTTGTCATTGCCGATCTGCCGAGTCAATATTAACACGCAAGTTATTAAATAATCGTAGTTTTCGCAAGATAACATTTTGTTCATTGTGAACTTTTGAAAATTTAAACTTTAAGTCAAGTTTTCCATAGACCTTTTCCAAATAACTGCATACGTGAATGAACGAATTAGTACTTTACCTTTAATCTTTGGCATAACATCGATACGTAAAGGCGGTAGCTGACTAGAGCCGAGCTTCGTAACGTATCGAGTTTGCATATCGTTTTTCTAACTGATCGTCGTATCAATCCAAGGAGTTGAGCCGCTCGCTGCGGGTACACGAGGCTCTCTCTCTCTCTCTGGCTTGTATGCTGCTAGCCGCGAGAGTAGGTAGGACAGCCTCGTGTGCTCGCGGCGAACGGCTCGGCTCGTTAAATTGAAACGACGATCAGTTCGCCAAAATGATACACACACTTGATCCGTTACAAGGCTCGGCTCCAGTCAGTCTCCACCTTAACATCCAATCATCGTCATTTTTATCGACTCATCCCATCCCTAGTGGCCTACTTCGCAAACTGGAACATGAGCAGATGTTAATAAATTATGGTCAATTATGGCCTATTGCTTACAGTATAATCAAATGCTTGATGACGTAGCGATCTAATTTTGATAACGTTACATAATAGACTCTCTGATGAGCTAGGACAGTAGTGGTCCAGTATCGCCCTTCTATATTCTGGCATAGACATTATGCAGTGCATACATACTGTTATGAAATCTGTAAGTATGACCAGTTTATGAAGAGCTCTGAGAGGTCGTTAAAAGCTTACAATAGAGGTTCCGCAAAAAATGGTGTGGTGACGTCAATTCAACACAGCATTGAACAGCGCGTATTTTAACTAACTTCTGCAACTAGCTGTGTCACGCGGATTTGCTAGCTTTTTCACAGTTTTCCTACAGAGTTATATCAGTAGAAATTGGATTTTCGGATACATTATTTATCTTTACTTAATGTGATGGAGAAGCTTTTTATCAAAAATATTGCGTTTCTGCGATCGAGTGATTTAGTATTTGAAGGACATATATAACATTAAAAAAAAAACAAGCTGCTTTCATATTTTCCTTAGCTTTTTGGCAGGAAACATATTTATGAATATCCGATCTCTAGTTATCTTTGCAGATAACTTCATTTTTTTTTAAACCTTAATTAAACCCAAAATGTGTTCAATTGTTCAAGGCGCTGCTGCGGAGCCGGTCGGCCGCCGCGCGCGCTGCCCTGCACCGCTCCGACAACGCACTGGTGGAAGTAGTGCGCGACTGGAACTCCAGTCCCCTACACCGGATGTGCAGGACGTACCACAAGCCCATAACCTAATTTTATTATCTTAATTTTTTTATTTTATTAATCATCTTAGTTATTTTATTTATTTTGTATTTAATATCGGTCTGCATGTAATATCATTTCATTTCATTTCATTGTTCAACCGCGCTATATAACTTACATCAATTTAATGTTATTTTCGATAACGCCTTTGAGACGCGGTCTTACCACGATTTTCCACCTGCACACACGTTTACTTAAACCGCTCTATTTAGAGTTGAAAATCAGTATCAGTAAATGATATTCGATGGTAGAATGAGATCAGCGCCTAGAATTACATTTTCTTGCCGTTTTTATTGATATTAATTATGATAAAACTACTCGGTTAAACTTTAATGAACTATTTCGGTTATTTAATAGTCGAAAAAAAAGTGTTGTAATCGCTGAAAATTTAGGGAACCGCGCTGTTTGTGAAATCAGAATTATTTTCAAAATTCTACTCCGGTTAAAGTGTTTTTGGTTGAAATTTCTAACAGCTGTTTTTTTGCACCTGATCATCACAATTTTTCATATCAAACTAGGCGTAAACAAAATACTTGTTTTCTTTGATTTCGTAAAAATCATAAAGCCTTTATAACATTAGGCCTTAGCATTGTTACAAAGTTACCTCCTCAGCAATAAACATTGTATAGCTTCGAAATAGTCATACAGTGTTTTGTCATTCTTTAACATTTTTGAACTCAATCAAAAATGACAAAACACTGTATAACTATTATGGAGTTACACAACATTTATTGACAAGAGGGTTAATGTTATAGTTTACGGTTTAGCCCCAGCCATCACAGGGCGAAACTAGGCCACTTCTGTACAACATTGTAGTTTTGAAAGCCACCGTAAGAGTACTCGACTATTTTTACAAAACTCAAGTGCATTTCCATGTACTTGTGCAATTATTTACTTCCTAGTCATTTAAGTAGCTGCAGAATTTATGCAACCAAACAGTGAAGCCATAGAACACTAGTGGTAGTATAGATTGAAAATGTCTGTAGTTTATGTATCGACACAAGTATGAGCAACTTTGATTTTTTTAACGTGATCATACATAAACTAATTCTTAAAAACTAAAGCCGTCTCAATAACGTCAGTGAATTTTTTTATTATGTGCTTATTGTTTGGCGTAAGAAGACATTTTCATTTTTCGAAGTCCGAAATTTGTAATTGTAACATTTGCTAAAAAGCTTGCTGCTAAATCTTCTTTGTTTACAGAATGAATAATAGTGTAATAAATATAAACAATACCCTCCGATATGACATTAAATAAATAGACTCTCGCGACATCGCAATAAAATGCAATTTGGCACGCACGAGGCGTAACTAATCTTCATAAACACATACTCGCTAGAACTACGGTTATTTTTCTGTTGGTATTGCTTTATATGGACACTTCTAAAAATTCCCAAATAAGGCAGATGCAAAATATTGCAGCTTCTCTGTTAGCGCTTATTTTTCAGTTGGAATGGCTCTTCTATCAACATTTAAAATTACATATAAGTACGTCAGGCAAACCTAAAATCCAAATATTGCAGCACTATTCTAGTGGCACTAGCTTTTCAGTCGTAGTGGCTCTTCTATTCACTTCTAAAATTCCATATATTAGGCTGCAAAATGTTGCAGCTCCATGCAACGCGGTTAGGAAATTTGGTTTTGCTATTAGTTTAGTTGGCAGTGCCTCTGCAGTGTTGTTGCTTTGACAGCCTGTGACAATGTGCCCGATATATTTAGCGGTCGGAAATCAATGCGAATGGCTAAAAGTTAGGTTATTGGCACAAGCTTCAAAGATTTTTGCCAAATGCTAGAGCTATTTAGTAAATTATGTTCAAAAATAAAATAAATGAAACGAGTTAGATATTCCAGGGTTTGATTTCGAATAGCATGGTAAATTAAGTTAGCGAGCTTTCGTAATACTTTGGGTAAGCTAACAATATTGAGATAATATACTTGCAGTTATAGCCATGAGGGCTATAACTGCAAGCAGTTGTAAAGTGAATGAAATGACTCATAATCCACACTAATAAAATCAGGAAGTTACTCTTTCTGTCTGTCTGCTTAAAGGCTTTTCACGGCTGAACGGCTGAACGGCTGAACGGATGTTAACTGATTGCAGTATATCACGAGGAAGGTTTTTGAAAAAGTACTATTTTTTCTAATAATTTCTAATCTAATATTATACATTCAAAAAAATATGAGTGAATGTGTTGGTTTCTAGCTTGTTTGCGCCAAACCGATTCAATAGATTTGAGTCAAATTTGAAATGGAGGCCACTTATAGGTACTCTGGATTAACACATAAACCTACTCAAGTACTACCTTTTGTGGATGGAAAAATTAACAATACCTTTAGAATAACAAATGGAAACGGCATTTCAAACAGCTAGTAATAAGTAAAATAAAAAGTAATAGCCACTCATAACTACGTTTGCTCACAATATTAATCCTTATTGTAATAACAAGACAAAAATACCGTGGTTAAACGACTCGGAACGTCACAGGCCATTAATTTAATTGGTTTCTGATGCGATCAGGTCCTTCTGTTGAATCGAACCGGAAAAGTGTTTTGGCTAAGATTTAGTGTGTATCTACTTCCGGGTAGTATAGATGAGAAGCCAGGTTTGCGATCAGTAGTTCACTGATAAGAGGTTACGCAGTGTATTGTCACTTCAGAAATCATTTGCCTTTAGTCACTTGCCACCTAGCGGGAGTGCCATATACACGGTCGGTATTAGCCGCGCGGTAAAAATAGAGAGGCTTTCATCACCAGTGGAAACCCCTCATTAGTTGCGCACTTCACAGACCTAAGTTTTTTTTTTTGAAAACATAATGCCCGATGATAATGGTGGGTAAACTGTTCATCCAGTTCCAGCTCTATTTTCTACAATTCTTCTTGAAATTTAAAGGGCTCCTTTAGACCAAAGACATCGACACTTGACGAGGCAATTTTGTTTAACTCACGTCAGAGCTGAGAGAATTTTCCCTTGGCGATCAAACCGATCTTGTTATGTATTTTCTAGTATGAATGCACGCTACAGTGTACCGTACAGATCTGCATGTGTATGTGTGAACGCACAGGTCAACCGGGCGTCGAAACGTATGTGGACCGATACGGCATACCCGAGAGACCTCTCAAAAGAATTCATTTTTGATTTTTGCCGGCCACCTGTCACTGGCACAGGCTGAAATAACTCGCACGTATGCTTCGGTCTACCTTTATATAGGAAAACCTGGACAGTAGACCCATACACTACACCTGAGCGTGCATAGCCTATGTATGGTATAAGCCACATTAATGAGTCTACTATCTGTCACATCAGTTTTCATACAAAGTTGGTAAGGCATTTTTTGTACTAACTTTTTTGACTATTCTTCAATAACTAATTAATGACAACAGTGGAAACTCTCACACTAACCTCTCAGCCTGTACGACCTTGCGTACTTACTTTTACCTGAATACCTAAGTTTTCTTCTGTTGTACCTATGTATTTACAGGACTGCCTCGTATTATGTCCATTATTAATACCTGAGTTGCCAGGTACCACCTGCCAACTACCTCGGCATTCCACCTATCCATTACGGCTAATTGGAATCTATCATAGTACGGAGCAATTAGGCAATCACTTAACTTGATGTACTGGACGGGGGCTAGTAACAGTAGGGACAATTTCTTTTTTTATTTCTTAAACAGGCAGATTAAAGTTAAATTCAGCTAAGGCGGAGCGTTCCACACTAGCGGTTTGCACAGTAAAAAATGGAATCAAAGCGTTTCATGCGGGTATGTCAGTTTATTTTGGGCAAGCGTACTCCATCACAAGCCACATCATTGCTATATCAGGGAAGATGGCAGCCAATCGCAAGACTTATCTCAAAAGCAGTCATCGGCTAGCAACTGATCCAATTGAATGTTTGCTTTATCGAAGTTACCATTCTGACTTCGTTCAACTCTACGTAACGCCTATCCATGTGTACAGCACTCGTCTCATGATTGCGATCTCCGAAATTGTGACTTGTATCTATCTGTACAATGCTATACATGTAGGTAAAGATGTCAAAAGTGTCGAGTGTCGTCAAGGGTGTAATAGTACATCGCGCGCGGCGGGGGCGAGCTATCAAGGTTCGACGCGATTTAAATAAAACATGTCTGCGTCGCGTTACCGCCTCTCATACATTACCACGTATCCGGCTCGGGGACGCATTCATAGACGAGCCTGGAGGACTGAGATTAATAAACCTGCAGGGATCAGTTACCAGAACTGCGTTCCATTCACAAATATCTGTGATACAAATTTGAGGGTTAAAGGAGTTGAGTTCAAACTCAAAACCTATTTGTTACGAGTACGTGTTGATCTGCCATAGTTTTGCCGGCCACGCCATGTTTTCCTTTCTGCTAGTGAACTAGCGGACAACTCAGCTAACCATATCCGATACTTAGCTGAAGCATTGACGGTGTGTTAGCCTTAAAAAATAAATACATAAAAAATTAGAGAACTCTACATATTTGTTAAATAGACAGTTTTGACAGGGAACAGCTCAGTATCACTAATGTTTCACAAATGTGTAATTCAAATAGTTTAAGTAGGTGGATCAACACTCTTATTTTTGTTAATTTTTGCACACTCATGTCCCATACTCTTTCATAAGTATCCTCTCCATCCTACGGTTGCCTGGGAGAGATCGCTCTTAGAGATAAGGCCGCCAGTTGTTAGTCGTTAGTCAGTAGTCGTTAGTCAGTTGTTAGTCAGTCCACTACAGTTTAACATTTTTCTGTTCTTTTGTTTTGTTATTTCTGGTGTGAACAATAAAGTGTTTATTTATCTATCTAGCTATGTCGTAGTCCAGCTGGTACGTTTGTGAGACGTTTTTTTATTAAAACGTCTCATTTCTGGTGTTCAGTCATTCCCCATTCGTTTCATGGGCCATGGTAGGACCACAGGAAATCAATGTCAAAGCTACCGTCTCCGTTAGAATGCTGTGAAGACACGTACTGTACTGGAGCGTCAATAAATAAGCGTCGACTCCGTTCAATGATATTGACGTATTATAAAAGCTTACACGAGAGAGACGAGGTTAAAAGGAACGCGATTTTCGTATTTCTAGATTGTCTCATGGCAAGCAAACTGAAAGCAGAGAAGTTGCGTTTCTCGTAGGAAGCTGAGACTTATTTTGGGTTGCTACGTCGACCTAGTGAACAATATAATTGCATACGTAAATCACCAAAGTTTAAATAGGTGTTGTCACTCTCTCTTTCTCACGTCACTCGTCGTCCTTGTTTGAGGCACTTTTCTGACCGCCGGTCGGCAAATAAGCGACGAGCAATCGACTATTTTATTTCGCTCTAGAAACGTTTAAAAGATAAAGATCATTTGTGAACTTACATAAAAAAGTCCTATCTAAATAAAAAAGACACCATAATCTTAAGCCTATTCTTATGTTGGAACTACATATTTTTTTTAAATGTAGAATAGGTCGGCGTTTGACCACCAACTCGCCTGATGTTAAGCGCCGTTGTGGTCTAAGATGGAGCACGACGACCTATAAGGTACTTATTCACTCTAGCCTTGAAGTTTTGTAGAGTGAAGAAGTACAAAGACAGCAGTTGAGTGAGGCGCTACAAGTGCACTACTGCTCAGACCCGTCTTGGGAACGGTTACACCGTTATTACCGTTACACATTATCATTAGTATTAGTGTCACGTTGTAGCACTAAAATCATCGTTATCGGTTAATATCGGCGATGTTTCTTGTCTACATTAGCCGTCAACTCTTCACCTTCCAGCGGCGTTGACGTGGGTGATAATTCGCCCGAGACATCGCCGAGTGACGTACTATCAGGCTACTCTTGTCGCGAAAGGCCGAATTATAACCGATGACCACTAATGTAGCCTATCCAAACTAATATTATAAATGAGAAAGTGAGTTGGTTCGTTTGTTTGTTTATTTGTTACGCTTTCACGCATTAACTACCTAACTGATCATAATAAAATTTTGCATACGCGTTCAGAACAACTAAGGGATACAGAAAAGAACATAGGGTAGGTACTATTCTTTCAGAAAAAATAGTGGTTAAGGTGGGACCCCGGGTGAAACCGAGGGGCGCAGCTATCATACGAGTACCTATATTAATTGTTGACCGCTGACTAGTCACACCGCCAACGAGAATTCGCTAGTTTGGCGCAATACTGTGTTTATTCTGTCAAAAGCGAAATCTGACATAAGTGACCCCTCGGGGCGCGGCGAGTAGATAATTCTCGCTTGGCATGCACTCGCTATAGCCCAGCGAGAAAATTATCAGAACTACACACTCGCTTCTCGCTAGCTTTGCTCGCTTGTTCGTCGCTGTCGCGTCGGTCGGACAAGTGCTTAAGATCCGCAAGACAAGTAACTATTGATACGGGCCTAAACCTACGTGCTTTGCGTGAAATTCGTCTTCTTCCACGAAGGTTTGGAGGAAAAATGATGCGCTAAGCGAGATACGCGCCTACATGAATTATTTAACATGCGTAATGCTTAACTCGAGCACCAACTTACCAAAGTCTTACTGTATCTTTGTTAGATATACATCTCTGACTGATATCCAGCGGAAAACAAGCTGAGCGAACAAAGGCAGCATTGTATAGCTTTCAAGTCATGTCGACGAACGTAATTATATTTGAGCACAGCATCGATTGCGCAGCTTCCTAGACTTTTTTCTGAAGTGATGTCCTCAAACCAGCATTGGTCTGCACCTAAACGTTTTCGTCGAAAGTATACAGGATGTGTACGGACGAGAAAACCCGTAGCAAACTTTTTACGCTCAAAGTTTTTTGATGAAAATTTCGCTCAAATCGCTTCAATAATAAAGCGTATTTTAATACACTCACGTGGATGTTCCGGGTGAAGTATTTTATGAAGAGTTAAAAGTTTTTATATGGTTTATTAGAAAGAAATATTAGCTGCGACGAAGTTAAGAGTTACCTAATAAATGCTATTTAACGCACCTGTATGCCAAAATAATGCACACGGAAAATATCCATACAGGGTAATCAGGAAAGCCGAAATGGGGTCATTGTACAACATTATGAACAACTTCTACTATGGGGTCAACCCTGAAAGCGAGAAAAAAATTACAATTCCATACATTTTGTCGATCATCAATGAACTTTTTGTACAGAACAGCTGGTTTTTTTCTTCTTCGAGATTTTAGGTTGGTTGGTTAATGATGACTATAATGACCCCCTTTTGGCTTAGAGAGACCACCTATACCGATAATCCTTTGTCTCTAGTTCTGATCTGTAGTTTAATATTTATATAATTACTAGCTGTCACCCCGCGACTTCGTTCGCGTTTTTTATCCTATCCTACTCCTACTAATATTATAAACGCGAAAGTTTGTATGTATGGATGGATGGATGGATAGATGTTTGTTACTCTTTCACGCCAGAACGGCTGAACAGATCTGGATGAAATTTGGCACAGAGATAGATTATAGTCTAGAATAGCACATAGGATACTTTTTAACCGCAGGTGAAACCGCGGGGCGCAGCTAGTTTATATATATGTGAGCTATCCTATCTGTTAAGTTAGATCGAATTGCACACGGTGTGCAAATTTGATTGAAGTCGGTTAAGTAGTTTAGGAGTCTATAGCGGACAAACAACTTGACACGTAATTTATATATATTAAGAAGGAAGATGAGATAATTTTGTTTAGCATTTATAAGCTTAGTAAAGTAGTACTCAACTTTTTTTTTAAATTTTAATTAAAATTCCTTCGACCTACTGCCTACTGCCATAATTCAACAAAAAAAAAACTATAACAAAAAGTTTTACACATGAAATCAACAGACCGCAAGTCATTATAGTCACACACACAGTTTGGGGGCTGAGCTACCCACGTCCCTAGGAGTGTACTCTAATCTGATTCCCTACACGTGGTCCCCGGGTAGTGCTAACCGGGTAGCAAACTCTGGTGGGAGGCTTCGGCCGTGGCTAGTTACCACCCACCGGACCAAGCCATGCCGTGAAATGACCTAGTCGTGTTTCGGGATGTAGTCCGGTGTAACCGTTCCGAAGACGGGTCTGAGCAGTAGCGCACTTGTAGCGCCTCACTCAACTGCCGTCTTTGTACTTCTTCCCTCTAGGCTAGCTTCAAGGCTAGAGTGAATAAGTACCTTATAGGTCGTCGTGCTCCATCTTAGACCACAACCTCGCTTAACATCAGGCGAGTTGGTGGTTAAACGTCGACCTATTCTACATAAAAAAAAAAAACACATACTATAGTAAGAACAAGACAGTCAGTATGTATCACAGTCGGTCTCCAAAACTGTCCCCATCTTCGACCAAGCAACCCCAAACAGTCCCCAAAGATTCCGTGACGTAACAAATGTGTTCTTGGTGGCCCTTCCAGTCAGTTATTACAATAACGCTACATTACGACCAAGTTCTCCCATAATTCGATTATGTGGACAACTTGGGCGGATAATATTGTAATTTTCCGAATTTATCGCTCCCAGAGCCGCGTGGGCATCGCACACCGCGCTGACTCAACAAGTCAACACCCACGCTAATCTCGGTGCTTACATGACACGAATGATGTTGGTTTTTTACCCGACTACGCAAGAAGGCGGGGTATGTTTTTCGAGTGTACATATGTATGTATGAGGTTTCTTTGGCACGCCCTACAGCCTAAACAGCTTGATGGATTTCGACATGTCAGGTGTCATTTGAATCGTCTTGATAGTAGTAGTAACATAGGGTACAACATTTTGCAGCCGGATTTTTTTTAAATAATGTCACTTGTAGACAAACGTACTCATTTGTAAAAAACATAATAGGCTACGCCAGGCTCATCAGATACGATCATATTTAATCCTAAGCCTACAGTTTCGTCAAGTAAAAGATTACTTAAAATTATTTTTGTAAAATTAAATATTACTTTAGAGTCATTTAGAGAATTTAGTGTGATGGGTGCTGTACTCATTTAAAATTAGTGTTTAACGTGCCAGTTATGTACTACACATCTATCGATTTCTGACGCTTAAACTGAAACTTATGAGAAAAATGTTATTAGGTATAGAATTATTATTACATAGTACTAAAATTAAAAAAATATACATATGGCGACAGGCTCGCCCCTATCACATTTGGGACTGAATATCATCTGGCAAAGTGAGGGTGTTATAAACCTCTGCCAGCTCTTTCGGGAGAAAGGCGCAGCGATAATTATGTTATGTTATATTATGTTTATTTAAATAAAATGTTTTGGTAATACTCGCATTAATGAAACAAGATATTCTCATCGAGTCGAGTCGGTGTCGCCGCGTTACGGTGTGCGCAAGCCTTTACAAGCATTATCTAGTCGACTGCTCGTGTGAGGGTATTCTAACAAGATTTGGTTGGTTTATTTGTTTGTTGAATGTACGGGAACGCTGTTTATGACGATAAATGGTTGCATGTTCGGGAAAATGAAGGCAATATCGCTTTTGGTGACGTTTCGTATGAACTGACGGTGGAAATGTGGAAAGTAAACGGTGATTAGAGTCAACTGGGGCGAATACGTCTGTAGGGCAATTGCGTCTTTGGAGAATTACTAATGAACCCTTCACAAATTACGCAACTAACGCCATCTTGTACAGATTATTGCAACAAAAGATAAAATAGAGATGTAGGTGGTGCCTAATTTGTGAAGGGTTTCTCAGTAATTCTCCAAAGTTGCAATCGCTCTACAGACGCATTTACCCCAGTTAACCCTACCTCCTCAATGCAAAGTACTACGTTGCTGTAAAGGAAAAGGAAAGTTTTCAGCATGGTATAATAATACACTCCGCCAGGTATAGCATTCAGCAACACGTAGTGACGTCAATCCATGCTTAAGCAAGACGTAAATAAGCAACTTACAACAAATTTGAAAGAGACGGGTGACGATGACGTCATCACGTGTTTGCTGAATGGTAGACCTTGTTTTTTTTTGGATCATGGTGAATAGTAAGTACTACGTTGCTGTAAAGCAAAAGGAAAGTTTTTAGGACAGATCAACGATTGTAATCTTTTTGACAAACTTCAAGAACAGACAAGTATTTTTAAGTACGCCAAAGAGGTTCTACTTACGGTGTAGTAAACTATTTAATGAGTTTGGTGAGACCGCAGTCGGCTACTGTAAACGAGATCTTATGACAAGACCAAAGTTTTAAACTTAGAAGAATATTCTAAGGTTTTAAGCATCACTTTGTATGGACATAGTGATTAATAGATAACTAATTTTTGTAACAAAAGTAAGCTTGTGAGTAGAAAGGAAGCTGGTTCGTATACCTTAGATGGTTAGATTTATTTTGTACTAGCTGCGCCCCGCGGTTTCACTCGCGTTTCCACAGGAACCGTTTATTTTTTCGGGATATAAAGTGCCCTAAGTCCTTGTCTCGACACAAAGTGTATGAAAAATTTCAAGAAGATCGGTTGAGCTGTAAAGGCGTGATAGCGTTACAAATAAACAAACGAACAAACTAACTTTCGCATTTGTAATATTAGTTAGGATTTGCCTATAAAGAATTTTTGGATTGTATGTACCAACCATACCTATATATCAAAAATAGGGATTAGCTGAAAATCAGACTTGCTTTAACCAATCTAGTTTACGCAGCTCAGTGCTGAGCTTACCCCCTTTGCCGTCGTAATTTTATAATCCAAGTTTAGTACATTACTGCCGCGCGGTCTATAACGACTGCTTTGCTGGTCGCGCTGATGATGGCCGACAGCGCAGCGTAGCGCAGCTCCAGGCCGACACAGCGCGGTCAGCGCAGCACTTGATGGACGAGCTGAGATAAAGACAGAGGCCTTAGGTCGATGCCTTTACAGCGAGTACAGCAAGGGCTGCAATGATGGCCAAGCTGGAAGGTCTAGAGCGTAGCTAGGCCAGCTCAAGGCAATCATAGCGTGACCAGCGAAGCAGTAATTGTGGGCCAAGGCTTGTATAGTGCTTTACTCAAAAATGCAAATACCCAACCTAAATAAAACCAGCAAGTAATTTAAATAAAATAAATTTTAAATTAATTAATTAACTAGAAATTTGATTAAAATGACAATTATGAATGATGACAATGACATGCATAAAAATTATTGATATTTGTCTTACGAAGATTTTTACACATTGTTATTTGATAAAAATTCACCCGTTTGTTTTTTGAAGTAATAAACACTGTGTAGAGTACATTGTGGTGTTTCACGTATCCATAACCGCCTAAGATTATTTAACAGGTATTCTGTGATTAGAGTGTGATAGAGTTAGTTATTTTCTTGTAAGAACTGCAGAGATGTGGAACTCGTTGCCTGCGTCTGTCTTTCCACCTAAATACAATCCGGGGTGTTTAAGAGTAAAGTAAAAAAAAAATCGTAGCTAATTGTGAGCCGCGCCATTTTGTAGTGTTCTTCTCTCCCTTGCTTGAGCAGGGAGCCTACCATGATGTCTTATTGCCATGATGGTTACGTTTAGTTTCCAACGCTGCGCGACCGTGAATCGTATCACCGTGGATTAAGGTCCATGGTTGCGCAGCGTCGAAAACATAAAGTTACCATCATGGCAATAAGATGTCATGGCTCCCTGGCGTAGTCATGGTATGATAATATACTCCGCCAGGTATAGCATTCCGGTCACGTGGGCAACACGTAGTGACGTCAATCGATGTTTAAGCAAGACCGAAATATCTCATTTACAAATAGTTCGAAAGAGACGGATGAGGGTGAGAAGAGACGTCATTTCGTGTTTGCTCCCGGAATACTAGACCTTTTTTTTATCATGGGCATAGTGATGTCCCCGTGCGCTATCGCAGTGAATAGTATCAAATTGAATATATCCCTGCTAAATTAATCCAATTGCACATCAGATAAATAATCTCAATCGTGATACTTCGTCCTATTGATTCCATTAATTGGATTCATTAACAAAACATTCTTAACATTAAAGCTGACAAACAACGTCATAAGTACCTGCCGCCAATCAACGCATATTGCCATACGACACGCATTTGTGTATGTTAATTCATATCCGTAATTAGCAGAACTGATTGAGATATACAATCACATGCCTTGATTAATTGAGGCATTTCAGATGAGCTGTGTAATGAATGATTACGGATGAATAAACCGGCTCTGGTCCGTTACATCAATTTCCAGAATTACCTCAATGTCCAATTTCCTGAGGACGAATGTTCGTAAAATCGTTTTTGTTTTTTCTAACCTTTCCACTTCCTTTGAACACATGGTCTTGATTGCAATTTTTGTTTGTGTTAGAAGATAGCGACTGCAAAGGTTGTTAGATATTATCTAGCTAGTTACCTAGCTAGCTAGTTACCACCCACCGGACCAAGCCATGCCGTGAAATGACCTAGTCGTGTTTCGGGATGTAGTCCGGTGTAACCGTTCCGAAGACAGGTCTGAGCAGTAGCGCACTTGTAGCGCCTCACTCAACTGCCGTCTTTGTGCTTCTTCACTCTACAAAGGCTGGAGTGAATAAGTATCTTATGGGTCGTCGTGCTCCATCTTAGACCACAACGTCGCTTAACATCAGGCGAGTTGGTGGTCTAACGCCGACCTATTTTACATTAAAAAAAAAAAAAAAATCACCTTTACTAATAAGAGTTGTGTAGCCTCAGAAGTCAGAATAGTAATACAGTGTTTTCTCTTTTCTTTCTTTTAGTTTTTAACTCGATAGAAAAAGAAAAAACACTATTAAACTATTACGAGGCCAACGCTGATTCCACACCGACGCAGCAAACCGCGGTAAGGTAGCAATACTATGTTACATCTCGCTATCTGTCTGTGATTCCCTTATAACTGCATCCCTCACTGTAAAGTATCGCTACGTTGCCGTGGTTCGCCATGTTGGTGTGAAATCACCGTCACAAAGAGAGTTTGAGCTTAAAGTCGAATTCACAATTCACATGACACCAATCCTCCCAATTTAAAACCAGTCAAGTCGTCAAGATAACTTATTGCTTTACTAACTCTGTACTAAGCAGTGTAGGCGATCACAAATCATTCTCCTTCTGATAGTTAGACAATAACACTTTATAAAATGATAAAAATCAGATATTCGTATGTAGAAATCCATTTTCTACATACGAATATCTGATTTTTATCATTAGGAATTGGACAATTTTGCAAATGAACCAAGTTAGGAAGTGGACAAGCCGATCGGGATTCCTTTTCCTTCTTGTTTTTTTTTTTATTGACAGTTTTGGCACTCTATAAAAGTTTGACGTTCCTAAGTCTATCTTTGATACCCAATTGAATAAAAACATTTTGACTTTGACTTTGAAAAACTTTTCATTCAGCTCCGTGTCTTGCAATCACTAAATCTATAAAACGAGCTTCTCTACTGCCTAACTACCAACTAATGAAAAGTCCCCGTTGATCTTAGAACCCATTCTTCCTAACGCGCGTCGCACCCGCGAAGTAATAGCAAAAGTTTCAGTCTAAGTCGAGGATTACGGTGAAGACGAACTTTACGTAAAAACTATTGCTTAACCTGTGGTTAGACGTGGTGGCTTATCAATGGAAACTCAACGCTTTTCCTATAGTACTACGAAATAGAATGTGACCTATCTTCACCAAAATGTAAGTAAGTAGCCTATGTGTTATTCCAGGGTTTACCGGTAAGTGGGTATACATATAAGTATGTCCTTTCACTGCACTGCACTACTGGATGCTATTAGGGTAACTTAGTTTGAAAGATGAGTTTGTAACTACTAGTAAATTATGTTTATTATCAAAGTCCCTTACGTCTATCTAACGTGTACCTAAAGTACCTCCTGTGATCCCCCTGTGACCCCTGTGATCAGCGAAATACAATGCACATGCAAATGTGTTGCTGCAAGGGTATAAGCTACCTCTATATCAAATTTCATCAAAATATGTCCATCCGTTTATACTTAAGAAAGTAACAAGCAATCACATACACACACACACACACTATACACTATACACATTTCCTAATATTGTGTGGCCGTAATCGTTTGAATTGCCTCACATCACTGTTATCTGCACTTTGATAAATACGTGAGCGCTACCGTGGCTCGGATGACGCGTTAATTTGTAGGTCCCAGTTGTTTATTCTATGACAACAATCGCCACGGCACGTCATAGCCTAGTTCCTTAACGTTTCCGCCAGGTGCGCTTTATTGAAATGTATGGAGCTAAACGAAAACGAAAAAAATTTTCGTAACCATAATCGCTGGTTTGCATGACCTTATTCTCCCTAGCCCGTTCTTCTACAAAACAACCAAGGGCACAAAAAAGCGGCATCGTTTTATGGTCGACATACCTACAACACGCACGAAACGCTTTGGTTCCTCATTAGGAACCAATGTGGAATGCTCTGCCAGAGAAAGTGTTCCCTGCCACTTGTAATCTGGGTGTCTTCAAGTCTCGAGTGAATCGGTTTCTTCTAGATAAGCGTGCTCCATCGTAGGCCGCATCACTGCTTATCATCAGGCATGTTGGAGGCCAAAAACAAACCTATTAGGTTAAAAAAAAACATACAAACAAACAAAACTCGTGTTAATCCTCAGGACTAGCCACTCGGCCCTATACTAATTTGCTTGCTTACCTTAATAAATGTAGTTAATAATAGTATCAAACACAGTTCTTTAACAAACACAAAAGCCTTTGTAAAATACTTTACACGACTTACGAAATTAACTTGGTACGACCCGTGTGACGACATAAGACAAACATTACTGCATTTGTACAAACCAAAATAACGTTTAAAATAATAGCGATAAAGATCAACTAAAATAAAGAGTTAAAATTGTAAGAGAAGGAGGAACATCTCATTGGCAAACTTAATTAAACAAAATTGATTTTTATGCCGTCGGCATAAAGGTCAAGTAAAGTGAAGAGTTAATTTTGTAAGAGAAGTAGGAGGCCACAAATTTATGCCAAACTGAGTTATGAATTCAATGTTTGACAAATACAATTCTGCTTTAAATTTTGTATGAGTTGTTGTGAAGTTGGAATGGATTGTGACTGGAGAATGTAGAGACGGAAATATCTTGTTAGACTTTTTGTTTTGTTGACAAATTCAACTTTATTAGCTAAACGTTTTGATGTCTTTATTTTTACCCGACTACGCAAGAAGGAGGGTTATGTTTTTCGAGTGTATGTATGTAAGTATGTATGTATGAGGTTTCTTTGGCACGCCCTACAGCCTAAACAGCTTGATGGATTTCGACATGTGAGGTGTCATTTGAATTGTCTTGATAGTGCAAGTCACATATGGTACAAAATTTTGCAGCCGGGTCTTTTGTTATTGAGTGATTGATTTTGTGGTATGTATCAACGAAAGGAATAAATGGTAGTTACAACCAGTGTTAAAGTAGTCCTAACTGTAATATGTAGCCGATAACACTTGCGCGATAAAGGCAATCTAACAACATATCATTCATCAAAATTAGTTCAGCCCTTTAGTACGAGTAGTTACGAGGAAAAATAGAGACGGTCGTACATAAATATAGGTCTAACATACAGAGTTATCGGTATAGGGTGTACTAAACCAAAAGTGAGTCATTGTACCTACTCATCATTAAGAATAAATTTTACTATGGAGCCACCCTAAACAAAGTGTATGGAACAGCTGTTATTTTATTCTCGATTTCAGGGTTGACCCCATAGTGAAACTTGTTCATAATATTGAGTAAGAGACCCCTTTTTGGCTCAGTACATCCTTTTCTGATAACCCTGTATACCTAAATCTCTTGTTTTGGTTCATCGCAGTCAAATTAAAATTTTAGTAAGCACATTCTAAAAAAATATTTTAAGCTACTTAAACTTAAACAGTTCCTAATTTACGTCTGTCCAGGTTCACACTCAGATTTCTGTAAGTTAGCGCCGCTCCGTACACAACCACTCTGCACGCGTGTCGGGATCGCACTAATGCAAGGTGCAAGGATTTCAGAGCACTGGAGTGGACGAAAGTTTGTGTTCGGATAATGAAATCTAATACGTAGTACATATATATCGATACGAGTATACGCATGCATGCTATCCCACGCATGACCTGTGGGCGGGTGGGAAACTGCATGACAGAAATATAACCCAAACTAAATATAACCGTTTAAATTAAAAGCTGAACTTTCTGTTCAGAAAATTCGTCAAAGGTTTTTGATAAATTATTCCCAAGCCAAAATTGAAATTTACAACATTTTCTTTCAAATTCAAACTCCATTCAGCTTAAATTATTTAAAACCTTCTCAAGAGTCATTATCGTAAACAAGCTGTTAATATTAAAGCTGCTTCACTCTTGCACGTTCTGGTCCAAACGCTGAATTAATAACACCCTTCTTGCGTTCTATGTAAATTATTCTAATGTATTACTGCGCAAGATTATACGTAGATGTACTAGGTTTTAGCTTGAGACTGAATCTAGCTACCCGTGGTATAACTAGTAGCTCAACGAGCTGTAGACCTCGCGGCCGACGTTTGTCTCCTCCACAGATCGCATTCCTCAACCTATTCTCGTGAAATTTTGTGAGCTGGTTCGGTAGTTATACAGATTTTTTTGCTGTGCCGTGTCACAAAATTTCAAGAGAATCGGTTAAGAAATAAATAAAATAATATTTAAATAAATTCGGGACATTGTCTCACACGGTCGCCTGACCCCAAACTAAGCAAAGCTTGTACTATGGCTGCCAGAGACTGATATACATACTTAGATATTTTTAAATACATACTTAAATAGATAATAACACCCAGACATAGAACAAACACAAATGTTCACCACATAAATGTTTGCCCTAGGTGGGAATCGAACCCACGCCCCCAAGCTCAGAAGGCAGGTTCACTACCAACTGAGCCACCGAGGCAGTCGACCGACCTGAGTCGAAATGCGACCTGTAGAGGAAGACAGAGATCTGGATACAAATCGGACATGAAAAAGCAAGCTGAAACAGACGCTGTGCTCGCAGACGCTCGCTCTGTCGATAATATGTATACTCCGCCAGGTTATATAGCTTTCCGAGCAAACAATGGTCACGAGGGCAACACGCAGTGACGTCAGAAGCAAGACCGAAATAAGTGATTTACAAATAGTTCGAAAGAGACGATGACGATGACGAGTGTTGTCATCAGTGGCCCTATTCGGAGATCTGAGATTTTCGTCTCACTTTTTTGCATCCTTGTTGCTCTCGTCTGAAACGTCATAGGTGTGAAAGAGACCAAGATAAAATCTCATCTCATCTCACGCGTAGGAATAGTCCCACAGGTGTTGGCTCCCGGAACGCTTTGTTTTAACGTGACAACGTCTAATAAATCGATAAACGCCGGCTGCGCGCACGAAAAAGTTTGACTCATTGTCCCGTTACGCTCAGTCGATCGGAGCTAGAGCGCTACACGAGCGAGCGAACGACACGATCGGCTTGAGCGTTCGGCTTGCGCCGCATCTGGTCCTGTCTCTGACCTGTCTTCCACTCGATTGGCCTGTGCGTCCGAGGAGAAGATTTCATCAATGTTTTGTTATGACGTTGTCATGTTAAACTATCGTCCTTAAACCGTCTTTACAGACAACTAATTTTTTCTTTCATGTTATACTCGTAGGCTGGGTTACGGGGAATAAACATACTAAGCCAAAACAGGTGTACACTAAGTACTTAAAAAAAAATAAACAAATCATTCTGAACTAGATGCGGTTCACAAAGCCCATGTATTAATCCAGGGTATAAGCTACCTTCATACTTATTTTAATTTAATTCGTTTTGCCTACATGCCACGACCTACCCACTTCCGCGGGATGTACAGTCTCATAACAGACGACCGTGGGTGTAGCATGCGGTATGTTGTAAGCAGTTGACGGACCCTTCTATCCAGGGCGTCCAGCTCAGTCTGAGTTCACCTAAGTATGCCCAAGGAGTATATCAGTAGTGCCATCACCCAACCGTTAACAGTTGAATAACAATGAACAGCTGATCTTTGTTTTCGAGATTTAGGTTTGGTCCCACAATAAAAGTTATTCAGAAAGATAAGTACTTACGCCTATTTTCGCCTTAGTCCCCTATTACCCATAACTCTGTAGAATAAGAATGTGTTTATTGCCAAAAGAAGAATACAAATTCATTATCTTATATAAAGAATCAAATATTACTTATAGATACTCATAGGCTAAATAGATTTATCGGCGAGTCTTAAACTAGGCACGAGGCTTGAGGCTCTACTGCTGATTAGCTGAATAATTTGTTTAACATTCTAATAGAAAATAATTTACATGTACTCATAACTAACATAATTATAACTTGCTTAAGAAGACTTTAATATTGTCTTAAACCTAAAACTCATCTCTCATTTCAAATTGCGGGATCAATCTTCTCCATCGTAAGGTTGCCTGGAAAAGATCGCTCTTAGCGATAAAGCAGCCACTTTAATACGAGTTTTAGATGCTATCCTTTTGTTTTGTTTTTTTGGTGTAAAAAATAAAATGTTTGAAATGTGTTTTTTTAATAGGCTTGTTTTTGGGCGCCATCACGCCTGATGATGAGCAGTGAGGCAGCTTGGAGCTCGCTTGCCTAGAAGAAACCAGTTCACTCAACACTTGAAGGGCAAGTTGAAAATATCTAGTACTAGGACCAAAATAAAATATTTTACAATGACAAAAATGGGCACATTTTTTACTAGTATATTTTTAACTGGAGACAACCAAACCCAACTATGATCACTTCACACAACCTGCCTCTCAACTCTACTAACCAATTGTTTATAAATTGCTTCAAATTGAGGCTTTTTGTTAGCCAGTCAAAAATAGACAATTCATAAACAATTCAAAAACAATTAGTAAAATCGGTCCCAGATGAGAAATCAAATAGCCTACAGTCAAATAGCCAGAATAGATCAGGAGTCAAATTTAATTTAATTCAAAATAATTATTACTCACTAACTTTTTCAATTAGCTTTGTAATAAAATAGAGTACTAACTCTGTGCCCAGGCGGCTTGGTACTTAGGTAGATTAACACGAGCTCTTCGCAGCATTCTCATTTTAATTTAAAATTCATTTTAGCAACAGTTTAATGCTTATGATTTTAATGGGACAGAGACAAAGTTTGTTGTCATACATAAATCGCTAGCATAGCTTGGACTGTTGAGTTAGAAATGGTCACGTTGGCAACACGTCGTGACGTCAATCGATGCATAAGTAAGACCGAGATAAGTCATTTACAAATAGTTCGAAAGAGACGATTACGATGACGAGTGACGTCATGACGTGTTGGCTCCCGGAATGCTGGAAGGTTTTTTAGATCATGGGCTGTTGTTGGTGACAATTGACACCTGTCACTGAAGCTTGCACAATTAAAAAAAAAATTCTGTTCATAGTCGAGTGAGCAAGCGCATAGACGCTTCGCTGGCTCAAGCAAAGCGTCTATGCTTCGGCTTTGACAAGAATGCAAAATATGTCCGGATGGCTGTTTTCCTGTATCAATTTGATTTTGGAAAAAAAAACTTCGCAATTTTGAAAAAAAATCAAATACTTTACAATTATCGAACCTGCTCATTATAAATAATAAAATAATATTTTTTTTTATTTCAAAAAGTACATGGTAAAGATAAAAACTATCAGATGCAAACATTTCTAAAGAAACAATAAAATAATTTTGCCTGAACTAAGTAGTCCTGTTTGTCAGGCGATAAATACGGCAAAAAATTAACTTAATATAATCATTGCATACTCACATATTCTAATTCACTAAAATTCTAATTAATTTTAAACTATAAAATAAACTTACTGTAAATTTAAAATTAAACATACAAATTAAACACAAACAAATAACAACTTCTCTGTATCTTCGTAGGACATATTTTGTAGTGCTTCTTTAACAGTTTGCTTACATTTTGTATAAGTAAGGGAAAATAATTGCCCGAGAGAATTAAGTCTATTGTAAAGAAGCGGACCTAAAAACATGAAAAATTTTTTTGTAAAAGCATGCTTTGTTGCTTTTTGAGGGCACACAATATCTTTCCGTCTTTTGTTAGTAATGTCAGCGTTGTAAGGAGTAGCTGTTATGTTTCATGAGGATCGGTGGAGAAATGCCACCTGTAGAGTAGGACAGACGCCGGCTGCGATGTCTTCTGCTACAGGGCCACAATAGAAATTACCGCGTTTGTCTCTTCCTATGTCTGTATATCCGCTAACTCCTTCTAAACCACGCAGCGCAATTCGATGCGGCTTTCACTCTCAATTAGATTTTTTTTCACGGAAGGTATACTTACCGTGTGAAGCCATTATTCTCTATTATAAAATAATATATTTATATCGCTCACCTTGACATTGTTCGCAAGACAATATTTCGTTAAACCGCAGAAGCCTCAAATAAAGTTGAAAGGGAAAATAAAATTAAATTGGACCATTACAGCTAACTTTCCCGCCAACCTTGGGAAAATTCGACATCAGTCAATTTTAGATTTAGTAATATCGGTGAATCAAGCATTTTGGCTCCTTTGAGAATAAGGCATTTAGAATTTCGGTCGTATCCTTATTGGAAAATGGGTATTTTAAGATGAAGTCCTTTCGAACAAGAAGATGGTAACACAGACTAAATTTATCTGGGAGCACGGCAGTGCCACTGCCAAGTCGAGCTTGCAAAGGCACAACCGTACCAACCATTTAAACGACTGCACAAGAAGGAGGGTTGTGTTTTTCGAGTGTGTGTGTATGTATGAGGTTTCGTTGGCACGCCCTACAGCGTATACAGCTTCATGTACATCAGTGTAAAGTGGCGTGTTTGGCTATTTTCTACAGGCTGCATTTCGGTGAGTGTGCGTTGGAACTGCATTACCTGATACCTTCTTCCCTTTTTTACAGCAGAACAAATCGGAAAACACATACGTACCATTTCTACTTCGTCAACATTCCACCAACTCGTATTAAAAGGTTTGCCTCCTCCTTTCTGATACGAACCGCTAGGGAATGGAACACCTTGCCATCGTCTGTATTCCCGACCTATATAACCTGGGTATCTTCAAGGCTAGAGTGAATAAGTACCTTCTAGGTCGTCGTGCTCTATCTTAGACCACAACGTCGCTTAACATTAGGCGAGCTGGTGGTCAAACGTCGACCTATATTCTACATAAAAAAAAACGTATTTCGACATGTGAGCTGTCATTTGAATCTTCTTGATAGTGGGCGCGACATAAAGTACAACATTTTTATGATATCAGACTACATTTTGCAGTCGGGTTTTTTGTTTGCTTTTAATGATGTTACTCGTATCGAATGTTAATTGTATTGAGCCAGGTTAAGTCCATAAGCCAATTTATTTTTGACTTGTAGTTCAGAGCTAGGTTGTAGAGAAAGTTCACTTGATTTACGCGCTGTTGATTTATGACTTGTATTTTTATAGTGTTACGTCTTTCGTACACTAGGCGACTAAACTGAGCCTCACTCCGGTATTTCAAGCAGTTGGGTTGGCTCGGGTAGGTGTTGGCAGGGGGATATGCACAATACACCCCTAGCAGGCCGTCACTGCAGGAGAATGAAATAGGAAGGCGACTGAAGTATCGGATACCGTTGTGTTACATCGTTGAGTAGCGTCGTACTATGCGTTTAAATTTCGTACACTGTTACAATTTTAATATGTTTAATAATAGTATATTGGCTCGTTTTGTTCCATTGTGTTTGAGCAAAGGTCTCTCTTTCCTTCTTCGATTTACTTATCTTTATTATCAAAATCAATCTATATATTTGTAAATGTCTGTTGAGCACACAGCGAGAAACTGAACTTTGATCAATTCAGTAGCTGTATTCAAGCTGTAGCCTTGTGTCGCCTTGTGTACGAACAGCTTTAGTAGGAGCTCTGGAGGTGGCAGGTACAAGAATTATTGGTTGTAGAAGCTGGTACTTTGTAATATAGGAACAAGATAATGTTTTCATTTTGCTGGCTAAAATATATAACAAACGCGTGTCTTACGTATACACGAACAGAGCATTTTTGTTGCCGTGCTATCAGGTTCTTTGAATGTAGTTATAATATTTTTCTTACAATCATTAAAATTTAAAATAAATAAATAAATCGGCTAAGTGCCAGTCGGACTCGCGAACGAAGGGTTCCGTACCATTATCTATAAAAACGGCAAAAAAACATGTATGTTGAATGGGACCCCACTTAGATATTAATTTTACTCTGATATTTAGTTTTTTGTTGCTATAGCGGCAACAGAAATACGTCATCAGTGAAAATTTCAACTGTCTAACTATCACGGTTCATGAGATACACTTTAGTGACAGACGGACAGACAGACGTCTGTCTGTCTGTCTGTCTGTCCGTCTGCAGACGTAACAGCAAAGTCTTAGTATTGGGGTCCCGTTTTACCCTTTGGGTAAGGAATCCTAAAAACGATTACACATAGCTCCCTACTAAGATTCCCTGCGTAGGGAATGCCATGGAACACAACAAGACATATCGTCACACCTTTCCCCCTAGGGGGCTGGCAAAGGTGTAATACAACACCCACACTTCACCGAACGATATTCTGTTCCAAATGTGACAGGGGGCGAGCCTGTCGCCATTCCACGGGCTCCAGTGAAAATAAAATGAAAAATGTTTTATTGCAGTAACCAATTACAATTATTTACAAAAGCAGATTGAGGCCTTCCACTAAGTAGTAAATTCTTGTGTTAGACCCGCTCTTCCATATCTACATTCCATAGCATTTTGTGGTTACTAGGTGTTAGCAGGTTTTTTAACTTTATACAATTTCCAGTCATATAGCAGATGGCAGAAAAAACGCACATGCTATGTTCACACAATGAACAAATTGATCCTTGAATTACCAAAAATCAAAAAAGTTCGACCTCATAGATGCAAGTTAGAGTTGCTTTTTGCATGACATTCCTGCTGTGGGTACTGCATGCGTAAGGCACTCGGCGGACAATATTCTAACAAATAAAATAACATCTCCAATATCTAACAATATAGACACCCATTAGTTGCTCTTATCTTCATTTTGTACATTTTCTTATCACGCATTTGCCAAATGATTTCAATGTCTACGGTTTGGGAATAAGGTCGAGTTGTAAATATGTACTCTTGATGGGTGAAATTGAATTACCGAGATCGGTCAAGAGACCGATGTGCTGCGAATGAGCGATGGAAGGCCCGGTAATGTGATAGAAACACTTGCGACGTATATTTAGGACCTTACGCGTATCTACAACGTGTTGTTCTGCATTCCCGCAGAATTTATAGAGGTAGGTATGCTCTACTAGCAGAGCACGAATAAACTATGGGGCAACCTTGAAATTGAGCAAAAAGGCAGCTGTTCCATACATTTTGTAGACGATCAACCAACTTTTTGTAAGAGCTGTTTTTTTTTCTCGATTTCACGATTGCCCGTAGTTTGTTCGTGCTCTGCTAATGGAGTATACCTACCTCTGCAAATTCTGCGGTATTGCAAAACAACACCTTGTATGACGGCGCCCCGTGGTGTCCATCTATCGGTTAGAGCGTGAAGAAGTAACAAAGACACACACACACACACATTTTCGCATTTATTATTAAAAACTAATTATTAACCCCAGACTACAATCTGTCCCTGTGCCTAATTGCATCCTGATCCGTTCTGCCGTTCTGGCGTGATGCCCTTCAGTTTCTCGCCTATTCTGGGTAGTGGATCTTTTTCCGAACAAGGTGGTAGAATCATTTTTATAACTTTGACGTTCATAAGTGTATCTTCCACACCCATTACATTAAGAAAAAACCCGATTGTAAAGTGTAGTCTGACACCACGGACAATTATAATTTAAATGTTGTACGCTATGTCACTTCCGCTATCAAGACGATTCAAATGATACCTGACATGTCGAAATCCATCGAGCTGTTTAGGCTGCAGGGCACACCAAAGAAACCTCATACATACATACCCACATACATACATACGCTCAAG
Source organism: Peribatodes rhomboidaria (assembly GCA_911728515.1). Taxonomy (NCBI): domain Eukaryota; kingdom Metazoa; phylum Arthropoda; class Insecta; order Lepidoptera; family Geometridae; genus Peribatodes; species Peribatodes rhomboidaria. Next base: position 16,995,401 of record OU452174.1, on the reverse strand, counting down.
AAACAAAACCATCCTTCTTGCGCAGTCAGGTAACAAACATTCACACATCCATCCCAACTTTCGCGTTTATAATATAAGTGTGATTTCAAAAGCTTTTTATTTTAAGTAATATTCTATATGCGAAACTCAGATAAATAAGTCATGCGGAACTTTATGAGTAACACAGATTTTTATCTAAATCTCTGATGCGTAACAACTCCGTATCGCGTGAATTGATTTGAATGAAATTTGGTTTAGTGCTAGCTTTTATCTAGGATTAGCATATTGGTATCTATGTATCTAGTAAATAAACGATTTCTCTAGAATAAAAAAGGAAATAAAACTGTGCAACGTAGCTTTTATATGGTAAAATGGTATTTGGTAGCATTGACAGATATTTGTTTTCAAATACATCGTAAATTTTTGTAGCATGTAATAAGGCGATGATGCATGCAATGATAGCTTAATTGGAGAAGGCTCTCCTTTCAAGCCAGAGGATGCGAGTTCGATCACAATCAAGGGCACGCACCAATTTGTTCATGTGTGAATTTGTTAAATTTTTACATAACATATCGTCACGCCTTTCCCCCGAGGGGGCTGGCAGAGGTGTAATACAACACCCACACTTCGGTGGACGATATTCAGTCACAAATGTGAGAGGGGCGAGCCTGTCGCCATACACCGGGCTCCAGTCATGTAGCAGATGACATAAAATACGCACATAATGAACAAATTGGTGCGTGCCATCGGCTGGGTTCGAACCCACTCCCTCTGGCTTGAGAGGCGGGCCTTCTCCCAACTAGACTGCCATCGCATACATTTTTTAATGTAGGTTCATATTCAATATCATCTGCTATATAACTGGAGCCCGGCGTGTGGAGACTCGACCTCACATCTGGGCCTGAAAATCGTCTGACGAAGTATTACTGTTATAATAAACCTCTGCTAAGGCGTGTTGTTCCAAAGTTAAACAAGGTATTTTGCGATGTTGTACCAATTATCTATATTTAATTAGGTTCTTGTATCCATCCTTCATAGCCTTTGAAGTAGGCGGCATTCATCCATCCCGGACTAATCGTTTAAGTTCGTAGGTAAACCCAGGGCTTTCAAGACCGCCTTAACGTGCACACTAAAACACACACAGATTAGAAACTTGCGTGCCCGGGGCGCTACACAATTAATCAGGTCACATTCGGTTCGGCTATTTTGTGGATCGGTAAGGCTGGCTTGAAGCAATTACTAGATTGTTCACATGTTTTTCGGCTTTATTCGGCTAGTCGCGATCGAGTAGTTCAGCAGGCCAGCATATTCGGTTCATCAGAATTTGTTGATCGGCAAAGCCAGCTCGAAACAATTCTTGCAAATGTTCCACTTTATTCGGTTAGCGCCGATCGGGTAGATTAAAGTACTCGGGATATATATGTACTCGTAAGCCGGTCAGCACATTCGGTTCCGCAGAATTTGTTGAACAACTACAGATATTCGTTATTTTCGCTTTAACGGAAATACACTAGAGATTTGAAATACACTAAAGCTGCGTACAGAAGACGAAATCAAACGAAGACCAACGATATGCTGCATCTCGTTTTATTTTATTGAAACGAAACAGGACGCAGCGAACTCTTTGGCATTCGTTGGCTTGGTGTGTACCCAGCATTCCAACAATAGTTTCCAAATACGTGCTATCATTTAGGTCTCTGTCCTTTGCCTGATCTATGTAACTCTATAACTCAGGATCTGTATGTATTGTACAGTTTAATGGGTCGACACGTCTATGTAGGGATTACTGGATGGATTCTATTGTAAAGATTAAGTGTGGGGGTGGTTACAAGTACTGTGGTAGAGCTTCCTATCACCTTGTCTGGAGAGTTGGGGGAGCTACCGTCGTATTTCCCTAACATACTCGTATCTATTAGCTTGCCGAAAACACTTACTAAACTTCTTATGTTTGACCAAATCTATGTAGGAGTGGTCACTCTGTGTACCTTCAGGCTTGTTTTTTGAGGCTAGTGTAAAGTATCTTTAAGATGCTTCGAAGGCTATATTATATGACGTATGTATTTATGTGGAAGACCAGCTTATTACCTGTAAGTTCGTTCGCGTTGATTCAGAACATATGTAGTATCCAAAAACCATCCTCATGATATATTTTAACTAATTATCAAATTGCAACAAGGTCTGTTCAGCCGTTTAGCAGTGAAAAGCCTGTAAACAGACAGTCATACAGAGTTATTTTCGATTTTATAATAAGTAAGGAAATAATGTAGGGATGGATACTTAAATATAGGTTCTATGGTAATGCCTATCTGTAAATTTCCTGAGTATGGGTTTTTAATCCAAGTAATCACCAACCCCTTTAGCAATAAACGTTGTAAGTATGACTCGTTAAGTCATACAAAGTTTTGTCTTTTTCTTTCTTTGGAATGTTGAACTCTATTGAAAAAGACAAAACACCGTACAACTAATCCGAGGCAACACAACGCTTATTGCTAAGGGGGAAGCAAGTGGGTATATCCATGGTATAATAATATACTCCGCCAGGTATAGCATTCAGCAACACGTAGTGATGTCAATCGATGCTTATGCTGGACTGAAATAAGTCTTACAACAAGTACGAAAAAGACGGATAACAATGACATCATTACGTGTTTGCTGAATGATAGACCTTGTTTTTTTGGATGATAGGTATATCCACTTTCGTGACGGCACCGTGCGTGACTTTTTTAGCATCACACAAAAACTTTAGTCGCACAGACATGTGACGAGCATATCTCGAGCTACGCACCTGGATACGTGTCAGAACACATGTCACGCCACGGCACGCCTATACCGATCGTATCACGGCTTAATTCTATTACTGCAGAGGCAGGATCAACGGTAAACTAACTCCAGTGTTTCACTACAAAAGCACGCCAATCAACATAGGACAGTGGACAGTGGACGTGGACAGTGGGCGGTAGATCACGCGTCCGCCGACGGCTAATATCTGTGATTTGTGAGATACGTGATAGCTAGCCATCCGCGTTGATGATGGCAGAGAGACAACTTTTGACAAGTAAAAATCGTCATACTGGCTGGGATATAATGCCTCAGCCAACAAAATTGACAAAAAATTGGTTGTCTGTAAAGTCGGTTTACTGACGATAGTTGAACGTGACAACGTGCTCACTCAAGTAGGAGAGAGACGGATGTCGAACGCTGCCGAACGCAAAGGCCGATTGTGCTTCTTTGTCGCTCGTTCCGCGCTCTCGCTTGCACTTCAAGCCTTACATGGAACGCCTCAGAGCGAGGTAACGCCGCATGAGTCATGTTTTTTCGTGCGTGCAGCCGGCTCTATCGAATTATAAGACGTTGTCACGTCAAAAACCTTAACTATAATTTTAATGGTTTACTAATCGCGTACTATCCCACTCTCGCTCGCTCGCTGGACCATATATACGAGCCAGTGGAATAAATAGAGCACGATTCGTCACCTCTCTTACACAAGGCATTGCACTAGCTCAGTGGCTCAGTTGGTAGTGAACCTACTTTCTGCACTTCCCACCCAGGACAAACATTCATGTAATGAACGTTTGTGTTTGTTCTATGTTTTAGTGTTAATATTTATGTTTAAGTGTGGCTGACACCACGGTAAAAGCATTGCTGTGTGTGTGTGTGTGTCTGTGGCATCGTAGCTCCCGAATGGGAGCCGATTTTGATTTTGTTTTTATTTTTTTTATTGAAAGGTAAATTAATCGGGAGTGTTCTTAGCTATGTTTGATGAAAATCGATGTTGATGGAAATCGGTATCGGGTTTTTTTTTAATTTATCCTTGTATTTTAGTTGTTTTGTTTGTTTGTTCAAATATTTTAAACAAGCGTGCCAAACTATCTTAACTACTTGTCTCTCTCTCTCTACATGGAAATGCAACCAAAATACCGCATATTCTCTCTGCCACTTGTTTATAATCTATACCTTGGTATTTTATCTAAGGTCAGGCAATTTTTTACACCCGCTCAACTGCTTAACCTGTACCAAGCACAGGTGCGGTCCTGCTTGGAATACTGCAGCCACTTGTGGGACGGCTCTGCAAAATACCAGCTGCAAGCATTGGACTCAATTGAGCGACGCGCCATTAAATTAATTAATGACCAGGCGCTTGTAAAGAGGAAGATGGTGCACGGTCTCCAACACAGGAGGCGTGTGGCTAGTTTGTCAATTTTTTACCGCCTCCATTTTGGAGAATGTGCACAGGAACTATATGAGCTGATTCCGTCATCTGACTTCCGCCATAGGTCATCGAGGCAGACATTCCATCGATATGTCGTCGGCTATAATAAAGCCCGCACGAAGCGCTTTCAAAACTCCTTCCTAATCAGAACTGCCAAGGAGTGGAACGCGCTTCCTGCCTCGGTGTTCCCCAGCAATGGATACAACCTGGGTCTCTTCAAGACAAGAGTGAATAGGCACCTCATGGGCAAGCGTGCTCCATCTTAGACCGCATCCTCACTTTCCATCAGGTGTGTTGCGGTCAAACGTGGGCCCATTCAATCATAAAAAAAAAAAACCACCGCATTCATTTACTACGCGTGTTGGTAAATCAGCGAAAATTCATTTGATCCCTGTCTAAACTAACTAGATGCTAAAAACTTGCAGTATGATCTAATACAATTGTTTTCTAAGAATATTGGAAAATTCAGCATTTACAAAAAATGTGTTAATACTAGGCTCAAGTTATACTTGCACACTGCATTTCATTTAAATCAATACATTACATTAAAGAGCTGATTTACATGCTTACTAACCTACTCGTAGTAGCATAAGCTCTCAACTGATGTGATTTTCAATAAATGAATACCACAAAAATAAAACCTACTAAAAGGTTTTTTTCTACGAATACAAGATTTGACAACGTAAAATCACAAAGGTTTTCAATTTATGATACGGAACACTCTGTTTGCGATCCGACTCGTGTTTTATTTTTTGCTGAAAAAGGCACCTTTTTGTGTGCTTTACGTCCAGCTATTTCCTAGAATCTCTTTCGTTTGTTGTTTTTAGTTTATTTATAAGTAAAAATATTTGAATAGCCCTGTCCAAAATGTTATTCCACTTTAAAAGTTACTGTTAACTAAAAAGCACGTTTTTTTTAAAAATGGATCTGTAGCAAGCAGAAAAAAAGAGGCTAAAGAGACTTTTTGACCAATAGTTATGTGTGTAGGTATGTATGTATATATGCATCGGTGAAACCTGATTGGCGAAATCTGAAACCTGGTGAGCAATTATAGGACTCTCCGTTACTACTGCCCTGAGACAAGCCAAAGACAGCGGGTGGTGTGAAAGCAGCCAGTAAACGCCTCGATAAAGGCATTTCAAAACGGGCACGACCTTCAATAATGAAGAGCACGAAGAAGAAGAAACCTGACGGGGCCAGCGCTGTCAGAGCCGCAGAAGTATGCAAAAGCCCCGACATTTGACGACGAGGTGAAATATACCAAGGGTATTTAGATGCCGCCAATGGCTTGATGGTTCATGGTAACCATAGAGGATTTCCGCTAGGAAATAAAAAGGGTTGCTCCAAAGAGCCACAATATCTGTGATACTGAGTGAATAGACCCCTACAAACACGTGGAGTGGTCAACTCACCAAGTTAGGTTTTTGAGCTGCTGAGTGGCCTCCTAAGCTGGTTAATCTTGGACGGACCAACGAACTATGACAATCAACGAGTCCATACTAAATTGCCACACGGCTCTCCACAATCTGGAGACGAAGAGCTCGCGCAGCTTCTTCAGACATTTTAAAAAGCTGGAGACACAGATTATTTTAGGCACAACGGTCGGCAGATAAACACATCTGGGAAGCTTACAAGATGGTCTGACGAAAGAACGCACCATGCGGTCCAATCCGCATAGTTATAAGCGCACCCAATTGAAACTGCTTGTTCGTGGTGGTTTTACGTGAAGGAGACAATACAATATCTTTATTACACTCCAAAAATACAAAGCATAAACATAAAGGAAAAATCATTCGGCAGTACAACCGCGACCTTATCGCCTAAAGCGCATTTGAATGGATAAGACAGAAGGAAATATGAATACGATTAATGCCGTACACAAACTATACCATGAACCTGAAATTGATATTAAATTACTTACCTATACATAATAATATTATAAAATCGAAAGTAACTCTGTCTATCTGTCTGTTTGTAGGCTTTTCACGGCTGAATGGATTGGAATGGATTGATGAAATTTGATAATTAGTTGCAGTATTTCACGAGGAAAGGTCTTGCATAGTATTTTCTGAATAAACACGGCCAAAGTCGCGCTAACAGCTAGTATCAAATAAGCAATGAAATATCTACTCACATAGTTATACAAATAGATGACAATAGAAGTAAATACAATAAAGAACAAAACTCGTTTCCTCAGCAGCGAGGAAACGAGGAAGAAGAAGCTTTTAATAACATTCCAGTCCTAACTCATTCATCTCCTCATTTGCATCGACAACGCAGTGACTATTATTAATCTGAGCCGGCCCTCAATCCAAGGCATCAGATATTTATGGCCGGTTCGGACAAACAACCAGGCGCCGGTGGTATTAATCAGAGATCGCATGTGAATTGAACTGATTTTAAATGCATAAACCCGGAGAGCGGGCCGGGGGCGCCTGTCACACCGAGACCAATCAGCGGACATACTTGACTGAGATAACCAGGATTGGGTGGAGTTGTGTTGAGGTAACGCGTTTTCAAACTTACATATCGTCACGCCTTTCCCTCTAAGGGGCTGGCAGAGGTGTTCAACACCCTCACTTCGATTGGACTTCGACAGACGATATTCAGTCCCAAATGTGACAGGAGCCCGTCGCCATACACCGGTCCAGTTACGTAGCAGATGACATTAAATACGCACATACAATATTATTTTCAAACAATGAACAAATTGGTGCGTGCCTTTGGCTGGGTCCGAACCAGCTCCCTCTGGCATGAGAAGCGAGTCTTCTTCAACTAGGCTATCATCGTTTTTAAACTTATTAGATCTATTTAATTGAGTATTCAGAATAACAGATATTAAAATGGTGTGACGTAAAGAAGAAAATAAAGTTTATTTGTGTCCAATTAATTATTTAAAAAAACACTGCGACAATTATTGTAATACCTAACTTAAGGTTACATCGGCCCCAACTCAAATATGGTTTCAGTTCGTTTTTTTTTTAACTTTCCTTTCATTCAATCGCACTGCTCTAAGCTACACGCACGTATCACCTATGGTGCGCAAGCGCATTAGATTCTGATTATTTTACAGGTTGGACCATACAACGTAGCTCATTTTGAACAAATGATTCTCTTTACTTTCCGTTCAAGTGATTTTCTGTATTCCTAATTTTCTTAATTTTGGACTACAAATTAACAAATTATACTTATATAAAAATTCATTTTTTTTCTGTTTAAACCATCATCCCTACAGCTTATCATTACACATCGGTGTGAGTGACGTCGAGTAAGTTCCGTCGGTGCATGAAGATAGATCACCTCATAACGTCAGATGCCGTCGGCTGTGACGTCACAACCGCTTCTACCGTGTGGTTGCGGTATGAGGTCGCGGCATCTATAATGCACTTATCTGTGGAACAGGGGCCTACTATGGCATCGTATTGCCATGATAGTTACGTTTTGCCACGTTTGCCATATCGCCGTAATAAGGTTCATGGTCGCGTAGCGTCGAAAACAAAACGGGACCATAATGGCAATAAGTTGTCACGGTAGGCCCCCTGAGCTGCTATAACCTTCCCATTAATTTAACTCAGAATTGGATTAAAGTGTGGGTTAAAAAATAGGACAGATAATAATTGACGAAGAAGACAAAAATGTTTGAATGTTTGAATTGATCTGACTTCATAAATCAATAAAAATAGGACAAATAATAACTGACGAAAAAGACAAAAGATGTTTGAATTGATCTGACTTCATTAATCAATACCATCCATCCATCCATCCATCAGCCATAGGACGTCCACTGCTGGACATAGGCCTCCCCCATAGACCTCCAATAAGACCGGTTGGTAGCGGCCTGCATCCAGCGCGATCCTGCGGTCTTGACAAGGTCATCTGTCCACCTTGTGGGTGGACGTCCTACGCTGCGCTTGCCGGAACGTGGTCTCCATTCGAGGACCTTTCGACCCCATCGATCATCAGCCCTTCGTGCTATGTGCCCTGCCCACTGCCATTTCAACTTGCCAATCCTCTGGGCTATGTCGGTAACTTTGGTTCGTCTACGGATCTCCTCATTCCTGATTCGATCTCGCAGAGAGACTCCGAGCATAGCCCTCTCCATAGCTCGTTGGGCTACTAGAAGCTTATTTATAAGGCCTATAGTGAGAGACCACGTTTCAGTGCCATAAGTCATCACTGGTAACACACACTGGTCGAACACTTTCGACTTGAGGCACTGAGGTATGTCGGACGAGAAGATGCTACGCAATTTTCCGAACGCTGCCCAGCCGAGTTGGATTCGGCGATTGACCTCTTTCTTGAAGTTGGACCTACCTAACTGGACTACTTGTCCTAGGTAGACGTACGAGTCAACAACTTCAAGAACCGAGCTCTCAACAGAAATTGGAGTGGGTATAACAAGGGAATTACACATGACCTTCGTCTTGTCCATGTTCATCCTCAGACCCACTTGTTGAGAAACTCGATTTAGGTCTCCGAGCATCGTGCTGAGCTCTTCCATCGATTTTGCCATGACTACGATATCGTCAGCAAACCGAAGGTGAGTGATGTATTCGCCATTGATGTTGATGCCGAATCCTTTCCATTCCAAGAGCTTGAAGGCGTTCTCCAAGGTGGCAGTAAACAGTTTCGGAGATATTACGTCTCCCTGTCTTACGCCTCTTTTTAAAGGGATCGCCTTGGAGCTCTCTTCCTGTACTCGGACCGACATAGTGGCGTTATTATACAAGCACTTTAACACTTCGATGTACCGATAGTCAATACGGCATCGTTGGAGAGACTCCAGCACAGCCCATGTCTCGACTGAATCAAAGGCTTTCTCATAGTCCACAAACGCTAAGCAAAATGGCAAGTTATACTCTTCTGTCTTCTGTATAACTTGCCGCAGCGTATGGATGTGGTCTACGGTGCTGTAGCTTTTTCGGAAACCGGCTTGTTCGGAAGGCTGGAACTCATCAAGCCTGCGTTCGAGACGGTTCGTAATGACCCTTGAAAACAGCTTATAAACATGGCTCAGGAGCGAGATGGGTCTGTAGTTCTTCAATAAGGTGTTGTCACCTTTCTTGAAGAACAACACCACCACGCCTCTGTTCCATGCTTCTGGCGTTACGCCCTCGAGGACGACGGTATTGAAAAGCTTCTGAAGGACTTTTAGTACCGGTGTTCCACCCGCTTTCAGAAGCTCTGTTGTGATACCGTCATCACCCGGCGCCTTGTTGTTCTTAAGCTGATTCAGGGCCATTCTAATCTCGTATAGGCTGATATCCGGGATATCTTCAGTGAAGTGTCGGGTCAGCTTGGCTCTTGGGTCTTTAGCCGTGCTGCTAACAGGCTTAGCGACCGAGGCGTATAGCTGTCCATAGAACCCTTCGATCTCCTCCAATACCTCTGCCTTGGTCGACGCTATACTGCCGTCTTCTCTCTTCAGCTTTGTCAACTGGCTTTGCCCAATAGACAAATTTCTCGCGAAGACTTTGGAGCCTTTATTCTGCTCTATTGTCTCTTTAATATGTTTAGTATTAAAGAGACGGATGTCGTGCCGCAGAGATTTCGAAATTTGTCTATTGAGTCGCCTATATGACTCTGCATCATCGGAAGACTGCAGTCTTAGCGAGCGTCGTTCGGCCATGAGATTTAGAGTGTGATCGGAGAATTTTTGTGGTCTATTTGAACGGCAGGGTCTAAAGAACTTAGCACCCACCGTCTGGACAGTTTCTACGAGCCCGTTGTTGATCTCGTCCACCGACGCCAAGTTCTCCAGGCAAGCAAAACGATTTGAGAGCTCTAGTTGAAAGTTACCGGGGTTTTGGATATTGGCATGAGTAGGTCGGAGTGTAGACTTCATCAGGCGGGACCTTTCGAGTTTAACGTTAATATCTAATGTGCCTCTTACGATTCTGTGATCACTACCGGTTTTCACCCTGTGGATCACGGAGACATCATTGAATATTCGTTTCTCGGTGGTCATGATGAAGTCTATCTCATTTTTCGTGAAACCATCGGGGCTCATCCAGGTCCATTTCCTGTGAGGCGGCTTCTGGAAGAAAGAGTTCATCATAAAGAGTTCCTCTTTCTCCAGAAAGTCAGCCAGCCTCTGGCCCCTATGGTTCCGTTGCCCATATCCAAATTGCCCCACCCTCAGCTCATCAACGCTTTTTTTACCCAACTTTGCGTTAAAGTCCCCCATAACAACAGTAAAGTGAGTCTTAGAAATATGTATGGCCCGACTTATGTCCTCATACATAGTCTCCACTTCATCATCTGGGTGCGACGAAGTCGGTGCGTATACCTGAATAACCTTCAGCAAATACCTCTTGGATATTCTGAGTATTAGATATACAACCCTGCTTGACACACTTTCGATGGTAACAATGTTGTTAGTGAGGGACTTGTGAACGAGAAAGCCGACACCACCTTGGGACCGTTGGTCACCTTCCCGATAGTAAAGCAGGTTGCCGGATTTTAAGGTTATCGTGTCCTCACCCTCTCTACGGACTTCAGATAACCCCATAATATCCCAGCGCAACCTACTCAACTCTTCCTCCAGCTCAGCAATCTTCTCGTCAGCCCTCATTGTGCGCACGTTGTGCGTTACCAGGGCCAGTCGTCGTTTGGTATGACAGCCGTGCATCTGCCAGCGATTCTTAGCACCCCCTGCTCCGCCGTTACCGGGGCCGCTGTCGTAGCCCGGAATAGCGTTGCTGCTGGGGACTGGGGGCCTGGTCGTATTTGTGCTCGTCATTTAGGGGGGAGTTTGCCCGTAATCGCCACGCTGGGCAGACGTGGTGGCGATCGCAGAAACGTAGCTTCGCGACAGGGATGCTGCTGCCCATCCCTGCCCTGTGCCATTTTAGCTACGTTTTATTTCGAATGGTTATACCGCCATTTGTCGGTTCCGCTGTACCTCAGTCGGCTCTTACGACACCTGGTACTAGAGGGGGGTACTATTCTACTCTGCCGGCACACCACGGCCTAATCAATACCAACATTCCTTAAAAGCAGAAGGCCTCGGATTCGATTCCCGACGGCAGATTTTTTACGATGAATTTACATATTTTTTCTGGGTAATGTAGTGTTAGTTGTCTATGGGCCGCATTATAAAACGACGCTCAGTTATGAATCAAGATTTAAAACTAGTTTTAATATTCATACGAGTAATACCAGTTTTAAAACAAGATTCATGACTGAGCGTGGTTTTTGAATACGGCCCATAATCTGTTTGTTTCCATGGCATTTCCGACATAGGAAATCCTAGTGAGGAGCCATGAGTTTGAAAAGTAACTTATTTTGAAAAAAGAAAAAATAACAAACATAAAAATGTAAGAACTAACACAGGTAAAGAGGTGAAGCATCAAATACCAAAAATAAATTAACCCTTTAACTTTACGCACACTTCAATCAGCCAAAACTTACTTAAGCTGCAAGAAAATCCTGCTGATCCTAACTTTACTCAACCACTGATGACAATAGACCAAATTGCATCAATTCGTGGCTCGGCTTAAGTAAAAAGCGCAAATATATGCGATTGCTTCAAGCAGAGCTTGCGAGCCGTTATAGGGAGCGTGATGGCTGTAATAAGCAAACGAACTGTCTGACGGGTCAAGGGGACGACGGAGGGCCATTTTTATAAATATTAGGTATAGGTACAAGTCTCAGAACATTTTCGTTGATAGTAGATTTTTCACCGAGGGAGTTAAGCAGTGTCTTACGTCACGGGCGGTTTGTTAAGCCATAAAGGAGTTATGTAGAGTCCGGAGTGAAACGAGGGGTTCAAGCCGCCCAAGACGAAGACACTGCTTTATACCAGAGGTGAATACTCTACTTTTCATGCTGAGTTTCTATTCAATTTTAACCTCTCTGCTCGAAAACTTTCTTGGGAGTTTCATACAACATTATCTCCCATGGGGGGGCAATGTCATGCTTTACGTTGAGACTACGTGATTGGTCATTGTCGAGCAGGTGGTGTGTAAAGTAAATTACTGCCCGGAAGAAGTAATAAGGTAGCACGGCATGGCTCAAAAATCTACGGTCTTGGTTTAACCTGAGCACTAGACTTCTGAAAACGACGTGCGTGTAACAACTGGCCGCTTTATCGAGTATTTTTTCCTGGCTTTGCTTCTTCAATATACAGCCATAACTAAAAATATGTAAAGGCGGCCCTAGCATTTCTAGCATGGCTAATGATGGTCGGGCTACAGTCGGCAATATTGCAGCTACACATAACAGCAAAGTATGGCCCGTCAACGAGCTACCGTAATAGGTAAACTCATGAATTCTATTTCGTTTTCATAGATACTCTTGTAAACTGCACAACTTGTGTTCAACAAATCTCTGGTGTGTTTCTGTTTTAACACTTTTGAAGATGAACTTCCGCAAAGTAAAGCCTGATTTAATTAACGTAAATTGTGCTAAGATTTACAAGACTTGTAAATCGCAACCGCCAGCCCTTCAAAGGACGTCTAGGTCGAAAGCTAATGAGCTAGAAAAACTTCAGCACCTAAAAGTAATCTAAGCGATAGGAGTTTGAGATCCGAATGGATATATACGTAAGTACGATACGTACATAGTTTCATCTAAGATCTAAATAAATTACTAAGCAAACAGATGGTAATGCTAAGTTCATTTTAATAGTTAACACTACTTCTTTGCCAAACTTCATAGATAGAAAAACTCGTTTTTGTTCACAACAGAAATAACTTAAAAGAAACAGAATTTCGCTTAAACTATAGTGCAATGACTTTCATTTCTGTTTAAGATTGATTCAGTTCAAAAAAATTTGAAAAATGGACAAGCACGCAGATATCGACGCGAAATATTTTTGCATTTACAAATTACAATTAATTACATTAGTCTCAATTTACAAACACGTGTTTTAAATTCCATGAGTATTTAATAAATTACTTTTCAATCCTAATGTTTTAAAATGAACCCGTACCATTTCCGTAGCCATTAAACCCACTGCGTCATAGAATCAGTCATATGTTGTACTCGTACGAATCACTCGGAAAATCCCTGACACACGTTTGGGTTTGATAAGTCCAAAGTTCCTCTGACTGATGTCATAGACCGGGCGCTAGAAATTAAATTAACAATATCTCCGCCTCTATGTTCTTGATTTTTTTTAAAAACGTTCTCAAGCGAAAATAGAGCTATGAAAAATATCCACATTTTTAAGGGGTCACTTTTGGCTTATTTATTCAAGAGGTAGACAAAGCAAATCAAAAATTCCTTTACATAGGGAGGTTGTCTACATCATTAGCTGTTAAATGAATCCATAATACAAGGGAAATTCTTAGTTACTTAAGAATGATCACAGAAGTGCGAAAGTCATAAAAAAAAATGAAATTGCACTTTGTCACTCTGTAGGTAACTTTAGAGGCTCGTCAGTATAATTACTCGCTCTCTTCGCTCGTCTTCTTCTTCTAGACGAAATGGCTATAAAATATCTTAAGCCAATGCGAAGTTAGTCTAAAGTGATCCCCGGACTCTTAAATGTGTAAATATTAGTAAACGATACCGATAGCACTAATTTCCGTTTAGTGAGCTGACAACGTAATCCAGGCCAACAACGGTATAGGCAAAGAAAAGTACCTGCTTATAATTATATTATGGTAAAGATGTAGCGCTCGTAGCCACTTGTAGCACTTGTAGCGCAATGGTACCGCTCGTAGCAGAGCTTTGGTGCTACGAAAGCATCGACATGACAAATAACATTATTAAAAGAAAAACAAAAAACTCGGCTGAAAATATTATACCCTATGTCACTTCCACTATCAAGACGATTCAAATGACACCTCACATGTCGAAATACATACATCAAGCTGTTTAGGCTGTAGGCAGTGCCAAAGAAACCTCATACATTTACATAAAAAAAAGGTTTGATTGAGAAAACTAAAAAATAAAACAAGGCAAATTACTTAACAAAAATAAATTACAAGCAACAATTTTAGTTTGGCAATTGGCATACACACATACATACCGACATACGTACAAACTTACATACATACATTAGAAAAACATAACCATCCTTCTTGCGCAGTCGGGTAAAAAGAATGGGTTACGTGCCATTATTGTGTTTTCGTAGAGAAGAGTGTATCGTGTTCGTGTATCTACGCAAAATCCGTAGCAAAAATGAGGATCTCATTTTAGCACATGCTTAAGGAGTTTACCGGTTTTTTAATATTGTATGTCTAAAATAATAAGTAAAAAGTGAATAGGTATCTCCTAGCGAAGCGTATTACACCTTTGTCGTCGCTTCTGATCAGCCGAGTCGAAAGCATGCCTAGTCCGTTGTGCATAGGATTTCAATAAGACCTGAATAAACAGGTTTTGTGTTTTTGAATTTTAAGTTTTTATAACATAGCCTTGTATTATTTCAATAAATAAAGACTGGTATAGCTTACCAGTGGCTCGCAAGCCGGCCCTGCAGCCGAACAGATTGATTGGAGTGCGGGCCCGAATTTAATCTGCTTCTGTACGTCCGTCGCACGCCGACCCCGGCCGGTCCTTTCCTACAAGCTAGCTAGCTGCATGCCGCTGCTTTACCCGGGTAGACTAGTCTGAAACCCTTCTTTTAAGGCAAGAATCATATTATCACTTTCTGTTTACCATCTCTGTAAAAAAAATATTAAGACGGTTTTTTGTTCGGGTCTTAGGTAAAGAAACATATCGTCGTCACACCTTTCCCCCGAAGAGACTGGCAGAGGTGTACAACACCCACACTTAGCCGGACGATATTTAGTCCCAAATGTGACGTCGCCGTTCATCGGGTAGAAGGGCATTATTATTACTGTTACTAGCCTGTACCGTCCCACACCAGGTTAAAGGCCTCCCTTCCCGGCTTCCAATACTCTTTTTTTTTTGCAGCCCAAGTCCAGTCTTTCACTTAGCAGTTTGTCCCTCCATCTCTGTCTGACTCGTTTGGGGGCTCCATGGTGTCGTGATGTTAAAAAAGGAAGAACATACAAACTTTAAAACACATTTTTATATAGTAATGCTAGTTTGATACGATAGACGACATGGCCTTTCAGTTGCCTGCCATGCATAGCTGCCTTTGGCTCCAGCGAATGCGTCTGACGTATCTTGTGACTCTAGGTTTCCAAAACATACTACTATGTACCTATTCTCGATGTAGAAGGAATTTTGAATCAACTATAGAGGCTTAGAGAACATGTTGTTTGATATTTGACGACAGTTGTCGAAGACGGTAGATAAACACATCTAGTTTGGAATCCGAGCTAACTTCCAGTTGATTCGTATGTAGACGCCGTGAGCTGGTTTTAATAAACTACTAAATTTAAATAAGTACATTTACTTTAAAATGTTTGTTAAATAGCGTACTGAATTTCAAAGTGGATAGCCTCATTATCTTCCATTATGCAAATAATAAGATAGTGTGAATTTCAAATTTAAATTTGATTTTATTAAACGAAACAAACCAGACGGTAAACGTAAAGCGACCTTTTTATGAGTAAAATTTCCACAAAAATGCAAACAGTCAAACATTCTGAACATTCCCAGCACTGGTATAAACGTCGCCCAAAAAAGCATTAACTCTTACGGCTTTTGTATTTTGCTTCCCAAATAGCAACGCATCAAATATGTAAATTAAAAACATTTTACACCAACCCAATTTAGACTTTAAACTCAAAGCAATAACGACGTAAATTGCATCAAGGATTTGGTGAAAAAATCCGATATTAAAGGGGAATAGCTAGTTGGATCTCTGAGTCCGATATTTCTCGCTCGGATTGTAGACAAAGCCTCGCTTCTAATGAGTTTACTTCGCTTACAAATCCTATTTCGAAGAGACGAGCCGAGGACAGAGAAAAAATATTGTAAACAGCAGTGGGACAAGTTGGAAATAATTGCATTAAGTGCCGTTGATAAGCGGCAAACCGGACAGAAAGGACGTAAGACGCGGACGAGACACGGACGGCAGACGCGGCGTCCCTTCAATGTACTGCATACATACGGAAAAGACGGGGCGCGGAACCGACGCTTCTCGTTTTGTATGAAGGTATCGTGTTTCCACGATAATGGCCTAGTTGGTGACAGCTCGCCTTTCAAGCCAGAAGAGGTGGGTTCGATCCCAGCCGTAGGCACGCACTTCTTGTTGTGTGAACCGACGTGCGTGTTTAATGTCATCTCCTATACCACTGAAGCCCGAAGTATGGCGATAGTGAATAGGTGTCTCCTAGGCAAGCGTGTTACACCTTCGATCACGTCAACGCTTCCCATCAGGCGAGTCAGTGGTCAAACGCATGCCTAGTTTGTTGTAAAAAAAAAGATAAGCTTTTCACGTTTGGGACTGAATGTTTTATTATATTAACTGACGTGGTTTTCACACATTATGATTTAAATTTGAGTGCTATGCGAGACGCAGCCGCGCGCGCGCACTCGCCCTGATGAAGACCGCCGAATGCGGTTGAAACTATAGTCGGAATAATCGACTGAATCGTACGTGAGTAATTCCCGTGTTTTAAATCATAATGTGGGACTGAATGTCGTCAAAATGTCGGCAAATGTGACGATATATTGTGAATATATGTTATGTCTTATGTCTCGTCCGCTCGTCCATGTCGTGTCTCGTCCTCGTCCTACGTCTGTTCCACGCCAGACAGGCCAGTGACTAGATAAGACCAACTACTGACAAGTCAAATTAAAAACAGAAAAAAAACTCTTCAAATCTTAAATCTCACAAATAGTTAAATATGTTATTGGAAAACTGCCTGCGAGAGCTTTTGTGTGAGTAAAAAATAACCCTGTATAAAATGTTTACATACATCCTCCTACTAATATTATAAACGCGAAAGTTTGTACGAATGGATGGATGGATGGATGTTTGTTACTCTTTCACGCCAGAACGGCTGAACAGATTTGGATGAAATTTGGCACAGAGATAGAGTCTAAAATAGAATATAATAGGATATACAATACATTTGTGGCTCTGTGAGCTGAAGACTTTGATAGCCTAATCTCACGTTTCATAACTCCACCATTTTGAAAAAAAACAAAAAGTGACTCACCAAAAAAAACAATAATTATCGAAACTGCTAACATTTGTTTTTTGAGTATCGGCTGAGAAAAGCGACCTATAGAGGTAAACAGCCAGACATCCGGACAACCGGACGCCGGACATACGAAAGTACTTTCACCCAAGCTGAAACGGAAACGCTCAACGTTTCTCAATCCCTCGGCTCTTTCTCAATTAGCAAAACTCTGCAAATAACTCATGGAGGAGTGGACCTGCTGGTTCGCTGCACTGTGTCCCAAAGGACATCGGAATGGAAATTGTAAGCGTAGCAATGAAATGCTGATGAGTTTGCACCGACTGAAGCCTTCCGGATGTTTCTGTGACAATCGTGCTGTAATGTTCCGCCGGCTGTTTATTTAGTCGGAATTTAGAAATAATTATAACTAAGTACGTACCTACTGGCAGTATTAGCTGTGACTCGGGCTTTGCCAGCTATCCTACGCAAAACATTTTAGTTTAAAAGTAAGCCCGAGATGTTATTGATGTTATGATATTATATTTATTTTTGGTTATTTATTTAAGTACTTATTATTAATATTACTTATTTTTATCTTTTAAATTTTAATTTAGTTTTATGTACACCACTGACCCGTTTCGTATTTCTGTAAGTTCCTGTCCATCCAAAGGTTACCTGGAAGAAATCGCTTTAGGCGATAAGGTCGCCCTTGTAGGTACTGCCGAAAAATGAATTTTAGTTTTTAAGTTTTTCATGTAGTTTTTGGTGTGCAATAAAGATATTATATTGTATTGTATTGTATTGTTATCCAGAGTATATTCAAGTATCTATTTTTTTTAACTCTCAACACCGATTTTCATCGAACATAGCTAAGAACACTCCCAACTAATTCACCTTTCAAACAAAAAAAAACAACATCAAAATCGGTACATCCGTTCGGGAGCTACGATGCCACAGACAGACACACACACACACACACACATAAACTTCAAACTTATAGCACCCCATCGTTTTTTCGTCGGGGGTTTAAAATATATAGGTACTAGTATAATAGTGATTATACATGGGTTTAACTCGTAATAAACGTTAGCTTCGGAATAGTCATACAGTGTTTTGTCTTTTCCGATTGAGTTAAAACAAACAATTCTTTCTTCTACAATGAAACAATTTGTTTTTTTTTCCGGGTATAATAATCTAAACGTCAATTTGCGTCATTACTATTTCATCTTTATTTACAAATCATTCAAAATTTGTAAAATTATTGTAAGTAGGGTTTTTTCTTACCGTTCCTTTTTAAATACTTTTATCTGATCTTTTGAAAATCATTGGTTGATTGCTCAATACGAATGTCATTGGTGAAAAACCTCAAACTTTAAAGCTAACAAAAATTTAATTAAAAAAATTTTTCAAACAGATATCATACTTCGTGCCTACTAAATAAATGAATAAAATTTTAATGAATAAATTCATAACCAGCGTTATTTCAATTTACATCAGAAGTCCAACACAAATTAATCTAAAGTTTTTAATTACGCTCCAGCACTGGACTGACTATTTACTAGATAGCTGACTCGAATATCAAATAAACAGCTGACACTATTTTGAATATAATACATAAATACATATATAAGGTTGCATCTCCATCAAAGATGTACGAGAATGTGTAGCGAGGGATGTGTTTGTTAGGAACCAACAGAATTGCTTCATTTACCTAGCCTCGCTCAGATGAAGCGATTTTATTGGTTCCTAACAAACACATACCTCACTACGCATCATCGCACATTTCTGGTAAAAATGCAGCCTAAAACCTGTTTTCTACTTCGGTCTTTCCAAACATTCATCCCTACCTATTTTCTTCAACTTGCGTTACCGATAGTACAAATTGCAATGCAAAAGTCCATTGGCCACCACCGCGACAGACCACCGTCACCTGAAAGACGCCTAAAGCGTCAAACAGACAGAGGCGGCCTGACAAGGCGGCCTCCTGTCACTGACTGTCAGCCGCAGCTCCAGCCGCGGCGACAACACACTGCCGCGGCCATTGACAGAGGCGGCCGGAAGCGTCAGCAGTGTTGCCACATTGGGTTTTGAAAAGGCCTAGTTGGACAAGGTAGAACGGGCTAGATATTTTAGCAACAAATTTTAGCATCAAAACTGGTGCTAGAAAAAAGAGACTAAAAAATAAACACTTTTAACGGGGGAAATCTGCATTTTGTGTTCGCATTTACATAGGTATATTTCGGGCAATTACAAATACATTACTTACAAATTGATTTTCGAAGAATGATCACGATCCATACAAAATTAATCCAGCCCCGGCGCAAATTAATCATATCGAATAAATATAGTTGTTTTGTTATTTTATGTAGGTAAGTACTTACATAAATTTTCAGTAAAAAAAAATTATACAATATTTCTGTGGCTAAGTGACTAAAGTTGCCAAAGTGAAGATGTATTGTCGTTGACAACATATGACGAAATCAAGAAGACAAACCACAAACCGATACGTAACTACCATCCCCCAATTGAACACGTTATATTTCGGTCGGACGAGGTTGGGCATGGTGTTCGTCTTGCCGGATTACAGAAATCTCAGTATGTCTGGTGAGTCGGTCTGATCTCTGAAAGTAGGTAATTTTTTTTTACTAGGTATATAATAAAAAGCCTTTTAATCCATGCAAAAACTAAGATGCACACAAAGCTTAAAGAAAGAGAAAAAAAAGATGAGAAATAAAAATGTTATTTACACGTATTTCACTTATTTTTGAAAAAAAAAACAATTATTTCTAGATAATAATATTGAAGTTTGTTTGCCTGAACCCCTCCTCCAGTGAAAGTGAAGGCCTCCTTTAAAGAATACCATGTGTCTCTGTCTTGAGCTATTTGCGGCCAGCAGGTACCAGCTATTATTATCAGTCTAGTCTCGTACTCGTCAGCCCATCTCATGTGGATGTGGATGTGGATCTGCCTTTGAGACGTTTGCCGATTGGACCCTTCCACGTTGTTAGCCTGTTGGTCCATCTCTCGTCCTTTAGCCTCGCTACGTGCCCAGCCCGCTTCCATTTTAGTTCGTCACTTTGGTGGTTTCTCTAATTTTTGTGTGAAGAATTTTTTGCATCTTTTTAATATTGAGCATACGCTATCTATTCCGCGTTGGCAGGTTAAGTTGGACGTAAATTTCCAAGTTTGACATGCATAGGTTAAACAAGGTAGGAGGCATGATATCATGACTTCAGTTTTGATGTTTGTTGGCATGTTTTGAATATTTATTTTAAGGACCAGTACTTTTTCCAAGTATTTATTTATTTATTAAAATAAGTAGTTTCAGAAAATGTAACAAACTAATGCTAGTGGCTCTGTAAGCTGTAGAGCTCGAGGCTAACGTCTGTCTCGGCTGCAAGTTGCATTTTTCAACCGATTCTCATAAAATTTTGTGAGCAGGTTTGATAATTATGCCGATTTTATTTGCGTCGAGACAGTTCTTGGAATTTTTAAAATAGCGAAGATATGATTCGAAAAAATCATCGAACCTACTCACAAAGTTTCAAAAGAATCGGTTAAGAAATGCGACCTGTAGACAAAGACTAAGGTGCGGAATTTGGACATACGAAAGTACTTTTGTCGAAGCATAGACGCTTCGCTTACTAACGCTCGCTCGGTCGAAAAACTAAGTTATTATTAAATTGTTAAAAGTCGGAATCTTCATCAAAATCTTCTTAAAATAATATCTACTGGCTGAAGTAGAGCAAGTTGATGGCTGATTGACATCTGCTTTTTTTGACAACTTATAAATTATTACAAAAACACAACATTAAAAATGCTAGATCTAGCCCGAAAAGTGCTAAAGTGGCAACATTAAACGTCATTCACCATTTGTCAACGCGGTACTAGAGATGAGCAATGAATAATTTTATTCAGTTAAATTAACGCGTTGAAAAAATATAACATTAACATCGTTAAAAAATATTCTTCAAAACGTTAATCGATAAAACCAATTTCCGGTTTGCATTTCTTAGAATTTAACGTCATCTATGAGAATATTGGTACATCATTCATTGATTGGGCCACAAAAGTCTTCGAATTGTTGTTATAATTGTTATTATTATTTGTTTTATTTTATTATTAACATAAATTTAACTACAATTTAAACTAAATATGCCCTTAAAACCAATGTGGTTTGTCTAGGACAAACAGTTCTCACCCCTAATTAACTTAAGTATGCCATAATATGCCTAAATATAAATATTTAAAGAAACGTTGATTTATCGACCAAGCAATTTTAAACAACATGATAATTATTTTAAACATTTTACTCAAAATGTTTTTTAACAGTTATCAGTTTATTTTTTTTATCTTTTAATCCCATTTCTACGCGGTATCCGCGGCTGACGTAGCTTGTTGTAATAAGTGGTCAAGTGCAAGCCGGGCTCGCGCACTAAGGGTTCCGTTCCAGCATACCAAATAAAATACAAAAGTACAAGGTTGGTATCGAAAATTAGACAATACTAGAGTCTTGCGCAATTAGTAATTACCTAAACTTTTACAGTTATCTTTTCACAAACGTAACTTGATATATATAATATTATAGTACTTTTAAAAAAATAAATATTATGTACGTATTTCAGTCTCTGGCAGCCAAATTACGAGCTTTGCTTAGTTTGGGGTCAGATGACTGTGTGTGCAAAAATGTCTCGTTTTTTTATTTCAAACAAAGATAACTGACCATCACCTCATGTCTCTCACTCATCCGTCTGTCTTTGAAGGACAGGCAATCAGACGAAGGGACGGACAGAGGGCGTAAGCTTAATAATATGGTTCCGTTTACAACGTTAGGGTACGGAACCCCAAAAATGTTTCCGACGCGCGGCCAGCCGCCTGCAAGCCGCGTGGCGGCCGCGCCTGTGTGAAGACTCCCATACATTTCAATGAAATACAACTGGCCGCTCTGTCAGCCGCCGCGCCAGGCCGCCTCTGTGTGTTTGACGCTTTACAGGAGCTGCCTGACGGACGAACTGCTCGTTGACAAGACAAACTGACAACACGCATACCAAACGGACTGAAACTAGATTTGTTGTGTTTTAGCTCTTACCCTGAAATAGGAACATCTGTCTCTTAATATGACACGGTGTGGCCACTGATTGCCAACGTACTCAATAAGTCCAATTAGTTTTTTCTCAAATTCCTACGAACGTCAACTGTATTGATAGGTATGTCAATGATTCTCATTTAAAAACATGACAAGTGCACGATTCACAAGCTCCATTTTTGGTGAGTAGGTATTTCATATAACTAAACATAAGACTTGAAAGAACACGTAGATGTAAAATGGAGCTACAAACGAAGAAAAACCTGAAATGTCTCGTGAGCTCCTTTTAGGTTACTGGCTTAAGCCAGATTCTGAGAAAAAGCGCCCGAAGCGAGCTGGAGGTACATACATTTTAATGCTAGCCTACAGGTATCGCTGACATACTAACAGTAAAACCAGTACATAACAGCTCTCGGAACCATGTGTAACTAAGGCCCATATGCTAAAACGACGCTCAGTCTTGAATCTCGATTTAAAACTGGTTTTACCACACATAAAAATAGCTTTAAATCGAGATTCATGACTGAGTGTAGTTTCAAAAAATGGCGCTAAGACATGAACCAATTTTTATTTTTTTTAATCAGTAATAGAATAGATTTTTGAATTTTGAGTGGTGACCATGAACCGGAAGTCGCAGCGTCGAAAGGCCTAGACGGACAATCTAGGAAGGGTCGCGGGAAGCCGCTGGAGGCGAGCAGCGTAAGAACACTCGTGGAGATCATTGGGAGAGGCTTTTGTTCAGCAGTGGACGTCTTCCGGGCTGAGATAATGATGATGATAATGTTTTTACAGCTAATCTGATTTAAATTGGTGATCCGCGAAGTGCTTGAAAATAAACTTAGCTTCCTAGGGTTCTTAATAAAGCTGCCGGAACACGTCTTACTCGGATAAGCACTTGGTAACATTAACTACCCAGGCAAGCACTATAAAATGGCGCACTGAGCTAAGCTTAGATGAAGGTTTCTCAAGACATTTTTCTTCATTAAAAGGTCAAACTCATTGTTTTTTATTTATTTATTTATATTTATTGCTTAATTTATTTATTTTTATTTATTGTTGTGATTTTAACACGGACCGACCACACAAGCGTAGACCTCTACTATTTCCTCGTAACCCATTTTTTTTGTGTGTAGCAACAGATTATCCGACTAATATAATAAAGGCAAAAGTTTGTGTGAGTGTGTGTTTGATTGCTACTCTTCCTCATATGGATGGACGGGTTTTGGTGAAATTTTGTATGGGAAAGTTTATGCCTCGAATTATCACATAGATAACTTTTTAACCGCGGATGAAACCGCGGAACACAACTGGTATTTTATAGCTTACTTATTTTTGTGTTTTTAACCTAATTTTTTTCCTTGTTGTTTTGTCAATGAGCTCATACTGTTATTACAGTGTCCGATGTACGTATCCTCGAGCAGATCCGAGTCCTATCTTGCCTAGTCAGTAGTCACCAAAATGTAAAGCTCGCTTCAGTAATGCCGACCTGACATGTGTACCATTTTAGAGTTCCTTATGAGAAACTTTAGAATCCTTTTTTAAATCCAAAAAAACCTAGTCATAAGCAGTAGATAATTCTTGCCCTACCATCTCAAAAGATACCCAGATACCTACTTTAGAGAACCCAGATACCTACTTTAAATATCTCATAGATAAAATGTAGCAAGTCGCCCCATATTTTTAGTTGTTGACAACCATCACACGTAATCCTTCCTACTAATATTATAAACGCGAAAGTTTATAAGAATGGATGGATGGATGTTTGTTACTCTTTCACGCCAGAACGGCTAAACAGATCTGGATGAAATTTGGCACAGAGATAGATTATAGTCTAGAATAGCACATAGAATACTGTTTAACCGCGGGTGAAACCGCGGGGCGCTGCTAGTGTTCAATAAATTAAGTTAATACTTATTTTTTTTAAATATTTTATAATAATAATATTCTTCACACAAGAAAGAATGTGAAAATAAATCACCAGTTTCCTTTTTCGTAACGGAACCCTATTTGTCTCGTCACTGATACGTTTTTTGTCCGTATTTCTTCGTCTCCATTCTAATTCATTCATTTTGTAAACGTCGGGCATGTAGTAGGTATTCAAAATGTAAAATAGAACAGATATTGTACCCAGTACCTAGTACCTATTGGTGTGGTGTATTGTATACCTAATCATCAATATGGGTATTCTCATAGACTTATCACACGCACCAGCCTCAAACTGCGCAAGTCAGGCTTGTACACGGAACACCGCGCGTGTGGTTGGTAAAACTGTACACTATTGCTTGCACTACTACGGCATGGCTAGGCTTATAGCAAGGCAAAAAGATCATTTGATGTCGTCAAAAAATCCGCCAAAAAGATGGCAGATGACGCAACGGATCGATTATCACTCAAAACAAAATTTAGACTTGCAGTGAGCCCCTCTAACGATTACCGAAAGAAACTCTGGTGGGAGGCTTCGGCCGTGGCTAGTTACTACCCACCGGACCAAGCCATGCCGTGAAATGACCTAGTCGTGTTTCGGGTTGTGGTCCGGTCTAACCGTTCCGAAGACGGGTCTGAGCAGTAACGCACTTGTAGCGCCTCACTCAACTGCCGTCTTTGTACTTCTTCACTCTAGTAAACTTCAAGGCTAGAGTGAATAAGTACCTTATAGGTCGTCGTGCTCCATCTTAGACCACAACGTCACTTATCATCAGGCGAGTTGGTGGTCAAACGTTGACCTATTGTACACTAAAAAAAAAAAAAAAAAATTCTATACTTGGAATTATTATTATTGCCCTTTTTTTATCTAATTCGACTGGGCTAAACGAGTTTTCCTAAAGATATATCCCTAATTATAGCTATCAAATCCTTATTTTTCTTAACCTAATTCCACTCAAGTGGTGTCGGTACAGTATGTACACTCCATTTGTATCTAAACCTAAATAATAAATTATCCCACTTAACAATAATGTCAAAATAATCTTCCGTCCATTGAAATTGATCAAAATGTTGGGCTCTCATCTCGTCGGGCCAATTAAATCAGTGAAAGGTATCGAACCCGCACTTTGCCCATCAATAAAGCCCGATGTACATTTTATCCACCAGTCTGTATTAATTTTGTAAGGGCGCGTTTAAATTCTTTTTTGGTGAATTTTGTGAAACGTTTTCACAAAAATGCAAGAAAAGTTATTTCATTTTTATTTAGTTACATTATTTTTTCGACGTTGTATTTTTAACAGTTTTCTTAGCAATTTTGCATAATGTAAGAGTATCGTAAGAGTGTCGTGAGTATTTAGCGAAAAAACATTAGCGCTATTGATCTAAATTGGAGTTGTTTTAATTTTGAGCAATGTACATTTTGGGTAACAATTTAATTTAAATTTATATTTTCATATAAAAACGAGGCAAAATCTCAACCTACAAGCACTGTCAGTGTTTTTGTTGAAGTTTTTCTACACTCCAAAAAAATTAAAATATGTATTGTACCATAGATCACTTCTACTATCAAGACGATTCAAATGACACCTCACATGTCGAAATCCATCCAGCAGCATAGGCTGTAGGGCGTGCCAAACAATTCTCATACACACATACATACCCTCAAACACACATACATACACTCAAAAAACATAACCCTCCTTCTCGCGCAGTGGGGTAAAAATAAAACTTTTAAAGCAAAAAGACATTTAGAGAACTTATAAACACCTCTACTGAAACTATCCCGCCGCCCGAACTAACTTCACTGCGAGCTGTTTGAAACTTTAAACTCCAGTATAGACGGCCGTTAGCCTCCGAACCCAAACTACGGCATTCAAAGCGTCAGACTAATTAGCTAATTGGTCCCGCCATTCACCAATCAGCCCGCATTCAGCTACACTCAGCTACCGAGCTCGCATTTTTACACTATGTATACTATCGACTGTCTCAGTACAAATAAACGCAGTAAGGATAGAACTTCTTAATATATAATAACATAACATATCGAGGGGGCTGGCGTAATACAACACCCACACTTCGGCAAACGTTATTCGATCCCAAAAAGTGACAGGGGGTGAGCCTGTCGCCACATACCAGGCTCCAGTCATCTATCAGATGACATCAAAGTCAAAGTCAAAGTCAAAATGTTTTTATTCAATTTAGGTATCAAAGATACACTTATGAACGTCAAAGTTATTTAAATAGACTCGACCGCCTTGTTCGGATAAAAAGCCTCTACTCAGAAGAACAGGCAAGAAACTGAGGGGCATTATTTTTTCAAATAATAAATAAATTAGTCTCACAAATTTTGGCTTACAACTAGGTAATATCTATAAATATTAGTGGCTACTTGGCGGAAGTGGAAGGCTCCAGACATCTTTATCTTCTAAATAATTCTTAACCTTATAATATCCTCTTTTCATTAATGTAGTTTTTACATGTGATTTGAATTTTCCCTCGGTGAGCCCTGTTATATTTTTCGGGATTTTATTGTAAAAACTAACGCAGTTGCCTAAAAATGACTTTCTTGACTTAGTCAGTCTAAATCTCTGTACAGCTATCCTATCCTTATTTCTAGTGTTATAATTGTGATAGTCACTGTTCAATTTAAATTTATGTAGATTTTTGCGAACGTGCATAATATTTTCAAAGATATATAAAGAAGGTAAAGTTAAAATATTTATTTCTTTAAATAAATCTCTCAATGATTCACGGGGACCCATTCCGTAGATAGCGCGGACCGCTCGCTTTTGCAAAATAAAAATGGCCTCCACTTCAGCAGCTGATCCCCACAGCAAAATGCCATATGACATTATGCTGTGGAAGTAAGCAAAGTAAACCATCCGAGCTGTAGCTATATCCGTCAGTTGCCTAATCTTGCGAACCGCATAAGCAGCAGAACTAAGTCTCCCAGACAGAGCACTAATATGTGGACCCCATTGCAGTTTGGAATCAATGCTTATACCCAGGAACACCGTCGCCTTGTCTATGTTAAGTTTATCGCCCTCAAGCATTACGTTTGGTTCTATATATCTAACATTAGGCATGGAAAACTTTAAACACTTAGTTTTTTTTGCATTTAGTAACAAATTGTTCGCAGCGAACCATCTCGAAATAATAGTCAGTACGTTGTTCACATGCACAAGTTCACTATCTTTCCTATCTGTTCTAAAAATAAGAGATGTATCATCAGCAAATAGAACTATGTCTGTAAGGTCCTTAACCATATACGGCAAATCATTTATATACGCCAAAAATAAGAACGGGCCTAAGATAGAACCTTGTGGTACTCCCATTGTAACTAAAGATCCGGAAGATGTGACGCCATTAATTCCCACTTTTTGTTGTCTATCAGTTAAATATGACTCGACAAGATCTAGAGCGATTCCACGAATTCCGTAGTGGTGTAATTTACGGATCAAGGTGCGGTGTTCTACACAATCAAACGCTTTGGAAAGATCACAAAAGACACCGATGGCATCCTGTGAACTCTCCCAAGCTTCCATCACATGCGTAACTAATCGAACTCCCGCATCTGTTGTTGATCTACTTTTCGTGAAACCGAACTGATTTTCGTTTAATATACTGTGTATGTTAAAGTGACACAACAGTTGATTAAGTATAATCTTTTCAAATATTTTACTCAAAGCCGGAAGCACAGAGATGGGTCTGTAATTCGAGGGATCTGACTTACTACCCGATTTGAAGATAGGGGTAATTTTGCTGTTTTTCATTAAATCGGGAAATGTGCCTCTGTCAATACACATGTTAAATATGACCATGAGGTGTGGTGCAATAGTTTCTATTAAAGACTCTAACACTTTTACTGATAATCCCCATAAATCTTCACTAGATTTAACTCTTAAGCTTTTGAAAGTTTTGATAATTTCAGAGATGGAAGTGTATCTGAACCGAAAGTCTGGTATATCCCGCGAGAAGTGTTCTTTTAGAAAAGCACCTGCATCATCTGGAGACGAGTTAAGCGTTTTGGTGGCATCAAAGGGTATGCTAGAGAAGAAATGTTCAAAAGAGTTGGCTACCGATTTTGCATCAGAAACCGGCTGATTCTCAACTACCAGCGTAAATTCTGAATCCCTCGACTTACTTTTTCCCGTCTCTGTGTTGATGGTCTTCCAGACAGCTTTTATTTTATTATCGGATTTTTGAATTTTATCTTTTATAAACAAAGCTTTAGCGCGAATGCAAACCGACTTAAAAGTTTTCGAGTATTTTCTAACATAGTCATGAAAATCCTTACTAGATGTCAGAGATTTCTTGTTATATAAATCATACATAACATCTCTACTTTTTCGTATACCTCTGGTCGCCCAGTCACTAAACTGTATTTTGTGGTTGAATTGAATCTTCTTCTTTGGACAAATTTCATTAAATTCATTGCTAACTATTTTAAATAATTTTTCATAACTGTCATTAGGGTTATTGACAGAAAAATCAGTTAAAATAAGTTTCGACTCTATGCAATTATTTAGTCGTTTTTACCTACCTTTCGTTAATGGTCTACACTCAACTAAAGATGGTTTCTTTATTTTATCAATTTCAAATTTAATTGCAAGGCCCTTGTGATCTGACCTGACTCCGTTAAAAAGTGATAAATCTTTTGTTTTACAACTTGAGAAAATATTGTCTATGCAAGTAGATGAGGTCTCCGTTACTCTAGTTAGATAAAGATAAGTTTAAATTAAATGCTTTAAATAAAGAAATTAGATTAATTTTATCCGTAGAATTGACTAAAATATGTATATTGAAGTCTCCGCAAACCAAAATAGATCTATTTGATTTAGAAAGTTTCTTTAGTACGCACTCCATTGTTGACATAAAATGATTGAAGTTAGATGCTGGTGGTCGATAAACACATAATATTATGTGCCTGTCCATTTCCGCACAAGCAATTTCACAGACACGTTCAACAGAATAGCCCCTTATGTCAGAGCGTTCCTTATATTTCATGTTATTTTTAAAAAGAATAATACAGCCTCCTCCTTCAGCGGATACTCTGTTAAACGCACTGGCCACCTGAAAATTTGTAACATTAAATAGCATTTTATTTGATTTTAACCAAGTTTCAGTGAAACATAAAATATCAAAATTATACTTATCTAATAAAAGTTCTATTTCTAAAATTTTGCCAGGGAAGCGGTTTATGTTTTGATAAAAAAGTGAAATGTCCACACACTTCTCTGTTGTCTCACTTAAAAGTTTAAACTATTGGTCACAGTTATGTTATTAGTACATTTACTAAAAACTGTGACCTTATCTTTGTACTTCGTTATATTTCCTATAACTGAATCAATATTGTAGGCTAACAATGTAGCAATCAAGTGTCTGCATTTCTTAGGACAATACATGCTGTCCTGTGTTAACTTAAAATTATAAATAAATTGATTACTATCAAAAAATAGCAGCTTATCACTATGACGGGAAACTATGTTAAACATTAATGCATTCAAAGAATGGATGTGGTTATTTTGACTTCTAGTCAAAGAGTCTGAGTATGGAAATGCACATAACATTACTTTGAATGCATTTAATTTCAACAGACAAGTTATTCTTGCAATCACTTCTTTCCTGTCTGTACCTAAACTTTGCCCCAGGTAAACCACAACAATTGTACTACTATCTATTTTACAGCTTAATATTTTCTTTTCAATTTGAGCATATGATGCTCCTGGCATGCAGTGGTTTACCACAGAACAACTAACACTGTTGCTCAATAAGGAACCTAAGCCTACACCTATTCTGTCTGAAAAAACTAAGATTTGGTTAATACACTGTACCTCACTCTGCTCCGCCTCTAGGATTAATTTAGGTGAACTAGTAGAACTAGTAGTAAGGGTTGAGGTATCTTTTTGAGGGTGGTTAGAACCCGTCATGAGGTTGTTCTCAGAGTGTAGGGTCACACTCTCTACATTACTATTAACCAGGTCTACTAGCTCAATTGCAGTCTTGTAGTGCTCGCTTAGATGAATTTGAGCAGACTTGTATCCAGAAAAGATATCTTGTAATGTATTTTCTTTCTGGAGCAGGTCAGAGCGAAGTTGCAGTGTATCATTATCATATAATCGCCTAGTAATGTCTAGTTCTTCCATACAGTTTTTTAGTTGCTCTTCTAATGACAATTTATCTTTAATTAAATCTACATTTTTACTGAAATAACACCTTTTTTTCAGTTGTTTTTGACATTTTTTTATGATTTTCTTAACTTTAATATATTTTTTAATTTTGTTGTGACTTTTTAAATGCGTGGTAGTATTATTCATACATTTTTCCTTAGTATGGTCAATGTTTACTATAGGTTTTAAATTCATGCCACCACCTACCAGCTCATCGAATAGGTTCAGTGTGTCGGCTACCTGTTCATCACTTTTTCTGGATTTTAGCACTAATAATTCATTATTACATTTGCTCAACTCTAACTCAAGGTCTTTAATGCGGCTTAAGGCCAATTCATAGGTCTCACCACACTCTCTGAATGACGCGCATACAATACGCGCATAATTATGTTCACACATTGATCAAATTGGTGCGTGTCGTCGGCTGGGTTTGAACCCGCTCCTTTTGGCTTGAGAGGCGGACCTTCTCCAACTAGGCTATCATCGTTTCTTAATTTTAAAGATAGAAATTTGAAGTTGCTTGCGTATATAAGATGATTGAATACATCATAACATGATTGAATACAAATCTTCACTAAAATTTCATCAACTCCCCAGATGAAGTTTTTGTCAATGTAAACATTTTAAATAACAAAAATAGTCAGAAGCTAGAACGTCTCACTCTCGCCAACACAGGCCGAGAGCGAGAGATTGAGATACAACAAGAGATTGAGGGCATCAAACATCAACAACATTTTCAAACTATGTAGATTTCAACTTTATTAGAACCACAGGAAATGACGCAGATCGTTCGTGCCGACTAGCGCTGTATTTTGGCGCCTGAATCGGAAAAAATCGAATATACAAAGATCAAATACAAGAATTAGCCCGAGATTCGACTTTCGATTATTGTTACCACTGGTCAGCCTATAGATAAATACGTACTACCTACCACATTTCAACATCCGAACACAAACTTTCGTCTCACTGCACTGAAATCCTTGCACATTGCATAAGTGTGTTCCCGACACGCGTACAGTGTGGCTGTATACGGAGCGGCGCTAATTTACTGGAATCAAAATATGAACCTAGACGGTTGTAAATTAGCAATTCAGTAGTGAACGCTGCAGTAAACCTGCGGTCAGCCCACGGTGGACAGGCCCACTTCATTAAGTTCCGTAACGTTTTTTGTTTGGATCAGCTCCTCCAGTACGTGTTACATTAATCTCATTGGGCCAACCTAATTCATTAGTCCTAAGGGCATTTGTGTACTGCAAGGAATTTTACTGTCCGGCAGTCCGATTTTCTAAGGTCCAAAGTGGCATAAAAAAACGGATGATTGGCTTGTGCACTGCAAGAAATTGTACTGTTCAGCAGTCCTATATATTAGGTCCTTACGTATGAAATTGGCGTTTTGTACGGGAGGAATAAAAAGTCGATTTTTTTTTGTAAAATATATTTAATTAATCAAAGTATGCACTGTTGTTATCTATGCACTTTTGCCATCTTATGGGTAGTTCATTGATCCCTTTACTATAAAAACCATGGGGGCGAGAATCAATAAACTCTTTGAAGGCGGTTTGGACTGCTGCATCGGAGTGGATTTTTTTTCCTTGTAAGAAGTTGTCCAAATTCCGGAAGAAATGGTAATCTGTTGGAGCAAGGTCCGGGGAGTACGGTGAATGTTGCAGACATTCCAATTGTAGCTCAGCTAACTTAGTGGTTGTTTGTTGTTCAGTGTGTGGTCTTGCGTTGTCGTGAAGCAGCAGTGGCCTAGAGCGATTGACCAATCTCGGTTGTTTAACAGCTAGTTCTTCCTTCATGGTTTGCAGTTGCTGACAATAGATATCTGCCGTAATCGTTTGGCCAGATTTAAGAAAGCTGTAGTGAACGACACCGGCGCTAGTCCACCAAACACTTACAAGTAACTTTTTCTGAGTCAATTTTCGTTTAGGGCAGGTTTTGGCTGGGTCTCGAGGGTTCAGCCATTGCGATGAGCGCTTTCGATTATCGTACAATATCCACTTTTCATCACAAGTAATGATTCGATTTAAAATCCCTTCATTATTGTGTCGGTTGAGCAAAGTAACACAGCAGGCGACCCGTGTTTGCAAGTTCGATTCACTCAATTCATGAGGTACCCATAGTTCGAGTTTTTTTACTTTCCCGATTTGCTTCAAGTGGATAAATACAGTTTTGTCACTTACCCCGAAGCCTGCTGCTATCTCTGAAGTGCTTTGTGATGGATCCGCTTCCACAATAGCCTTTAATTCTAGGTTTTTCACTTTGATCTCCGGCCGTCCACAGGGTTGGTTCTTAAGGTCGAAATTTCCAAAACGAAAACGTTGAAACCAACGTACCGTGCTGTCTTTAGCGACACCAGCGCCGTACACATAATTAATTCTTAGAGCTGTTTCTGCAGCACTGGTGCCACGGTAGAACTCGTACTCGTAAATATACCGATATTTCATGTTTTCCATTGCGCGGTAATAAGCGACGCCAGAGAAAAAATAATGAGGAAAATAACAAATGAATGACTGTATTCCAAAGAAAAAAAAACCAGCTAAATGAATTTATTAATTTGAATTTCGAATTCTTAACCAAAGAGGAGATATTTCAGATCAAATTGATCAGTACGACAAAACGCTAATTTCATACGTAAGGACCTAATATTTTTATTTGGGTAAAATGAGCGAGACGTGCGTCGTGGGCGCAGCAGTAGGAGGTGAGGGAGGGGAGCCCCGCGCCCGCCCTGCCCGATCATGAAATCGCAAACGCAGTGCACAAGCTTAGACGCGTTTTTCATTGCTGTCATCTCGGACCGGAAAAAACAGCCTGGAATGGGGAAAAGTAAAATTTCTGACGGCAAAATCACGAATAATGCAAAAAACTAGCATATCAATTTATGGCGTGCCATATCGGACCGTTAAAATCGGTCTGCCGGACAGTAAAATACCTTGCAGTGCACAAACGCCCTAACTCTATTGAGTCTGTATGATTTTGACTTGTATTGAACACGAGGGACGATGGTTGCTGAAAGCGCTTTTATTCAATTTGTCACTTCGCGGCGGCTGCTATCTGGCGTCCCGGTATGAAAGTGGCTTTGTAACTTGCTATCGGTATTGGAGATCTAGACTTCTATACTTTGGGGCTTGAAGCTAAAATGTTTGGAAATGACCTGGTTTGCTATTGGGAAATTTAAACCGACGAAATAACGGAGGAGGTTCTCAAGTTGACGCGTTTATATATATTTTTATGTATGACCACGCATAACTTTTGACAGAGTAGTCCGTTCTGATATTTCTTTTTTTTCCCATCTTAGAAAGTCAACGTTATTCTAACGTAAAAAGTATGATTATTATGATGTAAGTAACTATGATTATTAAAATGTAAGGAAGTTTCAAATAGCTGCCATTTCGTATAGCCTGAATTTTTTTTTTAGTTTCATATTGTCTTTATTTACCTACTTTTAGGCAGGGTCTAGGAAGGTAGATATCATATTCATGTTATTGCAAAAATATTTTTAACAATAATGACTGTAAATAATTATCGCGGGATAAAATTTCTTCCTCTACATAGCGAAAAAAAAAACTATTTTTCCGCGTCTTTCTGTTTTTCTGTCTTTATATCCGCCAACTCTTTCTAAACCACGCACCGGATGTTGATACTGTTTCACCTCGATGTAGATAATTTTTCACGGAAGCTTTACAGGTACCGTGCAAGGACGGGGCGGGTATTTGGTAAATTATAACAACAACAATTAAAAACATTTCCGAACGTTCCGAAGACGGGTCTGAGCAGTAGCGCACTTGTAGCGCCTCACTCAACTGCCGTCTTTGTACTTCTTCACTCTACAAAACTTTAAGGCTAGAGCGAGTACCTTATAGGTCGTCGTGCTCCATTTTAGACCACAACGTCGCTTAACATCAGTCATATTGGTGGTCAAACGCTGACCTATTGTACATAAAAAAAAAAACATTGCATAATCAGAGATTTTGTTAGAAAATCTTGACATCTGGTAACCCTACTCAAAGTCAACTTCTTAAAACATCTTATAAGGTTATAATTGAAGATACTAAAAGCTTTTTATCGTTTTACAGCCACCTATATACACACAAGTCTATTCGTATAATAACAGTAGAGCAATCCAGCCAACCATAACCGATTACGTAACTAAAGCTTTGACGTTGCGTTAGTCTGACTTGCACTTGGCTGATTTTTGCCAAGTGCAAGTCAGACTCGCTCACGAAGGATTCCGTATCATCCTTCCTACTAATATTATAAATGCGAACGTTTGTAAGAATGGATGGCTGGATGGATGTTTGTTATTTTTTTTCTCTTTCACGCCAGAACGGCTGAACTGATCTGGATGAAATTTGGCACAGAGATAGATTATCGTCTAGAATAGCACATAGAATTCTTTTTAACCGCGGATAAAACCGCAGGGTGCAGCTAGTTATCTATAAAAACGGCAAAAAATCACGTTTGTGATTATTGAAGGAGGAAGGAGGAGGAGGAAATGAATATTGAAGGAGGCTCCCATTCAGGGAGCTTTCTTTAATATTCAGGACCTGGATGACCGAGCTTTGCTCGGTATTTTTTTTTTTTTTAATTGTTTTTTTTGGAAAATAAACTATTGATTTTAGTCTAACCTCAAAGCAAACACTCATTGACTTCGTGTTACTTAACAACGCCATCTGCTGTTGTGTCGTTAAAGCAATTAGTTGCTCACAAAAAATAGTATTATAATTCGCCAATAGATGTCAGGAAACGCCTCCTTTTTGTTATTTTTCTTCCAAGTTTATTATCGATAAAACACGAATAAAATGACATTTTCTAAAAATGATTCCTAGCTAGATCGATTTATCGCCCCCGAAACCCCCTATATACTAAATTGTATGAAAATCGTTGGAGCCGATCCCGAGATTCCAATTATAAATATATATACAAGAATTGCTCATTTAAAGATAAAAGATTTCATTCTACTTTTTAGTATTTTTTGTTAAAGCGGCAACCGAAATACATCATCTGCAAATTTTAACTGTCTAACTATCACGGTTCATGAGAGACAGCCTGGTGATAGACGGACAGACGGGCGGATAGCGGAGTTACAGCCTGGTGACAGACGGACAGACGGACGGACAGCGGAGTCTAATAGGGCCCCATTTTACGCTTTGGGTACGGAACCCTAAAAAACGGACGGGGAACGGCACAACATCTTACAAACGTGCCAATAGGACTACCGGTGAAACGTTTGTGAAACATTAGTGATACTGAGCCGTTCCTCGTGTTTTTAAACCAACTTCCAAAAAGAGTAGGTTCTCAATTCGACTGTACATTTTTTTCTGTATGTATTGCGATTACCCCGCCAATTATGAATCGATTTTAATAACTGTTTTTTGTTTAGTAGATCATACTTCAGAGGTGGTCCCATATACATTTTATCGAAATCGGTCAAGCAGCTTTTAAAAAATTGCTAAAACAATTTATTTAAATTATTAAATTATACTCAGTTTAGGTGTAATGATATAAGTACTTTTCTTTAATGTGTTAATAAATGTTGTAAAACACACAGGTTTTGGCAATATTTTTTTTTTATTATTTATCATTATTTATTAAAATATCAACAAAAATCTAAAAATTGATTACACGGATGATGGCCTGACGGGAAGTCGGTTTTTGAAGCTTTGCTTTTATATTATTTTATGACAAAAAACGTTTAACGGTTAAGTTAAGCACCGGCTTTGGTTAGTTGAAACACCCTCCAGTACACCTCGAGCTACCTACGTAGCACTTAACTTTTATGCCTGCGCTCAGCTCAACACGGTGTTAGCAGTACTCTGGTCGGATAGCAGCTTTATTTTATAGCTTCGGATCCTTCTAAATAGGGGTCGATTTTCAGTTTATGTAGGACAGAGATTTATCAATTTGAATGGAAGCTGGCTGCTAAATTGTTTCATTTAGAGGGGTGATAGACGTGCGAGTATGTTCGTGAACTTGTAGCTCGACGACCTTTTTCGCTGGTGTGTCTCTCTAAGTACGCGTACTTTAAAACCGCTGAGTAAGTTCGTTGGCGATCCGACAAGTTTGAAATTTTGCTCATAGCCTCCGTTGGTACGTGTGGCAGCACTGTGAGCCGCGAGCCGCCATTTTGTTTTGTCAATCCGTGGACGCGCAACGCTTGTAGTGTTTGAGGGGTTTGTAATTTTTGTTAATTTTGATTCAGAAATTTCTCAAAATGAGTGATTTCCGAACTTCGTATGAACTGCCAACCGAATTTACAGAAGCTTTCCGAAATAACCCTTCCGAAAATTGGAAAATTTGAAGCAATGATTACATAGACCAAAATATGAATTTTCAAGCATACAATAATTTACTAGAAATTAAACGTAAGGTGGAAAGTGAATATAATCCTACTAATATTACAAACGCGAAAGTTTGTATGTATGGATGGATGGATGGATGGATGGATGGATGTATGGATGGATGGATGTATGGATGGATGTTTGTTACTCTTTCACGCCAGAACGGCTGAACAGATCTGGATGAAATTTGGTACAGAGATAGATTATAGTCTAGAATAACACATAGGATACTTTTTAACCGCGGGTGAAACCGCGGGGCGCAGCTAGTATGATATAATTCCTAAATAACAAAAAGCTTCTTCTGTCGATAACATCGCGATACAGAGTGAATAAGCTTCCCGTGCGTCACCGACGTCGAGCCGAGTAAGTTCGCGATCTTTGAATCCGCGTGCTTTCAGTTCGTACGTCTATTACTCACTTTAGTATTGTAACGGCAGGCCAAATGGACGGATGGAAAGGCTTATGTAGACAAAGACGAGTCACTTATAACGTGATTTTATCAATACTTTTACAGGCATTTAGGTTTAACTAGGGCAATTATGTCTGTGTGGCGATTGCGTCTGGAAAGAATCTGAAAGAAATCAGGCGCCACCCACGTTTTTTTTTTTATTTGCTATCATCTGTACAGGATGGCGTTGGTTGCCTAGTTTGTGAACCGTTTATCAGTAATTCTCGAAAGATGCAAATGCCCCACAGACGCATTTGCCCCAGTAGACCCTACTTATTACTTGAGTGAATCTTTGAAAAGGCAATGACAGTCTAGTTGGAGTTCTCTTTTCTATTTATATTTTGTCTCTTTCTTTCTCATTCTGAGTCACGCAGAATCTTCCTTAGGTCACACAATTTTTATGTGCTTTCTAACAAACATGCATTTTCTAAGGTATACTTAGACTCTCTTAACAACAAACATCGTATAGCTTCGGAATAGTTTTACAGTGTTTTGCCTTTTTTAAGTTTATTTTGTTGACATTCATTATTTATTTCAATATTGACATGTATATATTTTTTTCTGTCTCTCCCATTCAGGGGAATTTCGCACGTCATGTGCATTTACCAGTGTCAAGTACTAATAATTCGTTTTCACAGATGATGGGATGATGATGAGGTGATGATGAAGATGATGAATCCCTCCCCTTTCCCCATTCCAGTAAAGTTATGGATACTTTACTGACACTTTAAGTAAAGTTTAGCAGAGAACGCAAAAAGTCGCGTTTCACAATGTTTGTATCATTTGCCCACACTCGTGCGCGTTGACGAACCGGTAAACGTTTATAATCCACCATCGTTACACTTTAACTCTCGAAGAACCACAAGTTTTACGAAATAAAACAAAGTCACGACATCAACTTTTCGGTTCCCGCCAAAACCGACATATGTTATTACTGTTTTGACATTTAAAACTCTTCAATTGTTTGACATTTATTTAACTGTGACGTGTAACTACTGGAGTTTTCAATAAATTTTGATTTCCGATTTCTAACCGTTGTTCCGAATCTACACCAGGCTCCCATCAAACATTTCCAGCATGTTTGCAGTTACAGTGCACGGATCTATTTGCTCTCACACTGCATTGATGGTCGCATTCGACATTCCGTTTGATGCGCCTACAAAGAGTGGCACTTTGGCAAACGTTTGACATCTCAAAATATTTGACATCAATACAATACAATACAAAAACTCTTTATTGACACAAAATACAAATAAAGCGTCAAACACACAGAGGCGGCCTGGCGCGGCGGCTGACAGAGCGGCCAGTTGTATTTCATTGAAATGTATGGGAGTCTTCACACAGGCGCGGCCACCACGCGGCTTGCAGGCGGCTGGCCGCGCGTCGGAAACATTTTTGGGGTTCCGTACCCTAACGTTGTAAACGGAACCATATTATTAAGCTTACGCCCTCTGTCCGTCCCTTCGTCTGATTGCCTGTCCTTCAAAGACAGACGGATGAGTGAGAGACATGAGGTGATGGTCAGTTATCTTTGTTTGAAATAAAAAAACGAGACATTTTTGCACACACAGTCATCTGACCCCAAACTAAGCAAAGCTCGTAATTTGGCTGCCAGAGACTGAAATACGTACATAATATTTATTTTTTTAAAAGTACTATAATATATATCAAGTTACGTTTGTGAAAAGATAACTGTAAAAGTTTAGGTAATTACTAATTGCGCAAGACTCTAGTATTGTCTAATTTTCGATACCAACCTTGTACTTTTGTATTTTATTTGGTATGCTGGAACGGAACCCTTAGTGCGCAAGCCCGGCTTGCACTTGACCACTTATTACAACAAGCTACGTCAGCCGCGGATACCGCGTAGAAATGGGATTAAACGTTAAAAAAAATAAACTGATAACTGTTAAAAAACATTTTGAATAAAATGTTTAAAATAATTATCATGTTGTTTAAAATTGCTTGGTCGATAAATCAACGTTTCTTTAAATATTTATATTTAGGCATAATATGGCATACTTAAGTTAATTAGGGGTGAGAACTGTTTGTCCTAGACAAACCACATTGGTTTTAAGGGCATATTTAGTTTAAACTGTAGTTATATTTATGTAAATAATAAAATAAAATAGATAATAATAATATTAATAACAACAATTCGAAGACTTTTGTGGCCCAATCAATGAATGATGTACCAATATTCTCATAGATGACGTTAAATTCTAAGAAATGCAAACCGGAAATTGGTTTTATCGATTAACGTTTTGATAAATATTTTTTAACGATGTTAATGTTATATTTTTTCAACGCGTTAATTTAACTGAATAAAATTATTCATTGCTCATCTCTAGTACCGCGTTGACAAATGGTGAATGACGTTTAATGTTGCCACTTTAGCACTTTTCGGGCTAGATCTAGCATTTTTAATGTTGTGTTTTTGTAATAATTTATAAGTTGTCAAAAAAAGCAGATGTCAATCAGCCATCAACTTGCTCTACTTCAGCCAGTAGATATTATTTTAAGAAGATTTTGATGAAGATTCCGACTTTTAACAATTTAATAATAACTTAGTTTTTCGACCGAGCGAGCGTTAGTAAGCGAAGCGTCTATGCTTCGACAAAAGTACTTTCGTATGTCCAAATTCCGTCTTACTAAATAAAAACCTTAGTCTTTGTCTACAGGTCGCATTTCTTAACCGATTCTTTTGAAACTTTGTGAGTAGGTTCGATGATTTTTTCGAATCATATCTTCGCTATTTTGAAAATTCCAAGAACTGTCTCGACGCAAATAAAATCGGCATAATTATCAAACCTGCTCACAAAATTTTATGAGAATCGGTTGAAAAATGCAACTTGCAGCCGAGACAGACTTAGCCTCGAGCTCTACAGCTTACAGAGCCACTAGCATTAGTTTGTTACATTTTCTGAAACTACTTATTTTAATAAATAAATAAATACTTGGAAAAAGTACTGGTCCTTAAAATAAATATTCAAAACATGCCAACAAACATCAAAACTGAAGTCATGATATCATGCCTCCTACCTTGTTTAACCTATGCATGTCAAACTTGGAAATTTACGTCCAACTTAACCTGCCAAACGCGGAATAGATAGCGTATGCTCAATATTAAAAAGATGCAAAAAATTCTTCACACAAAAATTAGAGAAACCACCAAAGTGACGAACTAAAATGGAAGCGGCCTGGGCACGTAGCGAGAGATGGACCAACAGGCTAACAACGTGGAAGGGTCCAATCGGCAAACGTCTCAAAGGCAGATCCACATCCACATCCACATGAGATGGGCTGACGAGTACGAGACTAGACTGATAATAATAGCTGGTACCTGCTGGCCGCAAATAGCTCAAGACAGAGACACATGGTATTCTTTAGAGGAGGCCTTCACCTTCACTGGAGGAGGGGTTCAGGCAAACAAACTTCAATATTATTGTCTAGAATTAATTGTTTTTAATTCAAAAATAAGTGAAATACGTGTAAATAACATTTTTTTTTCTTATCTTTTTTTTCTCTTTCTAAGCTTTGTGTGCATCTTAGTTTTTGCATGGATTAAAAGGCTTTTTATTATATACCTAGTAAAAAAAAATTACCTACTTTCAGAGATCAGACCGACTCACCAGACATACTGAGATTTCTGTAATCCGGCAAGACGAACACCATGCCCAACCTCGTCCGACCGAAATATAACGTGTTCGATTGGGGGATGGTAGTTACGTATCGGTTTGTGGTTTGTCTTCTTGATTTCGTCATTTGTTGTCAACGACAATACATCTTAACTTTGGCAACTTTAGTAACTTAGCCACAGAAATATTGTATAATTTTTTTTTACTGAAAATTTATGTAAGTACTTACCTACATAAAATAACAAAACAACTATATTTATTCGATATGATTAATTTGCGCCGGGGCTGGGTTAATTTTGTATGGATCGTGATCATTCTTCGAAAATCAATTTGTAAGTAATGTATTTGTAATTGCCCGAAATATAATTGCAAAATGCAAATTTTCCCCCGTTAAAAGTGTTTATTTTTTAGTCTCTTTTTTCTAGCACCAATTTTGATGCTAAAATTTGGTATATCTAGCCAGTTCTACCTTGTCCATCTAGGCCTTTTCAAAACCCAATGTGGCAACACTGCTGACGCTTCCGGCCGCCTCTGTCAATGGCCGCGGCAGTGTGTTGTCGCCGCGGCTGGAGCTGCGGCTGACAGTCAGTGACAGTAGGCCGCCTTGTCAGGCCGCCTCTGTCTGTTTGACGCTTAAATCTTAACTAAACACTCAAAAATAAAGGCGCAATGGGCGGTCTTATCGCTTAAGAGCGATCTCTTCCAGACAACCTTCATCACTATTTGAAACGAGACAGCGCTTAGAATATAAGTAAATAAAGCAGTAGTACTTACTACTGCTTTATTTACTTATATTATACGGTACTTACCGTAAGTAAACAAACTAGACAAAACTAGGTGCAACAATCGTCTACGCGACACGCAACGATCATCTACTCTTATCTTTTTAAATATATAATACCTTGTACCTATATAAATTTGTAATACCTTGTGTTGCTTGTTCCATAATAAACGTATTATTATCTCTTCCATTATGTAAACTGACGTGGTATCACCGTATTCTCAGATCAACCTAGAGAATAAGATGGCGTACGGCGTATGATTTAGGTGAAGCCAAAAACCATCCAATAACTACGCTATTGGAAATGTACACAACACGCACACATTGACGCAAAAAAACTACGCTACTCGCTTGGTCATTCATACCTCGACATTATGTGCATTGGTTAATTGTATAATTTCGTGTATATAAATATACATAGTGCATTATAAAAGTATGACCAGGACTACGTTTTGAGGTTCTTATCAAAAACTGTGCAGTTTTTTTACAAGTCAATTTTGAAAACGCCGTAACATTCAACTCTTACAAATATGTGCAGTTTTAGAATATTAAATCTAATAAAGTTGTATATTGTAACAGAAATGGCGGACGTAGAGTTTGGGAATTAATATTCGTTTTCGTGCAATTGTAAATGTTTTTCACGACAACATTACCACGCACACAAGGTTAAAAAAGAAGTGGCTTCAGCGAGATATAACGCAGTGTTCCATCTCTTTCTATAGGTTGATCTGAGCACACATTATGACACACACTTCATAACGGGCGCGCGGCTGCGCCTCGTGCTCTATGCGAGTCTCTACGCGAGACGAAGCCGCGTGCGCGCACTTGCCTTGATAAAGATCGCCGAATGCGGTTGAAATTATAGTCGAAATAATCGACTAAATCGTACGTGAGTAATTCCCGTTTTATAAATCATAATACTCTTATCACTATTTACTTTTATCTACATGTTAATAATTAATTTACTCACCTAATTTTTAAGTATTTTATAAGTATAGCTAATGTAATTGTTTTTTTGCAACCGTTTTATTAGCTATCTCTATAAATAAATAAATCTACACAATATTTATACCGAGCATCTACGCGACACGCACTAAGCGTCCACATTACAGTACAAAATAAATAAAGAATTGTAACCCCATTTTCATCAACACCAATTTTCATCAAACATAGCTTAGAACACTCCGGACTAATTCTCCTTTCAAACAAAAAAAAAACATAATCAAAATCGGTTCAACAATATTGCAAGTCTGTGGTTACGGTTCGGAGCTACGACGCCACAGATAGACACAGACGTCAAACTCAAAGTCAAAGTCAAAGTCTTTTTATTCAATTTAGGTATCAAAAATACACTTATGAACGTCAAAGTTATTTAAATAGACTCGACCGCCTTGTTCGGATAAAGAGCCTCTACTCAGAAGAACAGGCAAGAAACTCAGGGGCATTATTTTTTCAAATAATAAATAAATTACAGTCTCACAAATTTTGGCTTACAACTTGGTAATATCTATAAATACTAGTGGCCACTTGGCGGAAGTGGAAGGCTCCAGACATGTTTTCAATAAAGTAGTTTTTACATGTGATTTGAATTTTCCCTCAGTGAGCCCTGTTATATTTTTCGGGATTTTATTATAAAAACGAACGCAGTTGCCTAAAAATGACTTTTTTGACTTAGTCAGTCTAAATCTCGGTACAGCTATCCTATCCTTATTTCTAGTGTTAAAAACTTATAACACTCGTCGGTTTTGCGTCGAGGGTTAAAAAGTCCGCCTTTGACAACCAACTCGCCTGTTGGTAAGCCACGATGTGGTCGGAGATGAAGCACGCATACT
Organism: Peribatodes rhomboidaria; assembly: GCA_911728515.1. Taxonomy (NCBI): domain Eukaryota; kingdom Metazoa; phylum Arthropoda; class Insecta; order Lepidoptera; family Geometridae; genus Peribatodes; species Peribatodes rhomboidaria. The sequence goes on along the minus strand of OU452174.1, from coordinate 16,951,998 downwards.
TAGAAGATACCTGACCACCGAACTACCGATGATAACACACACAAGCGACAACACGACACATGCGACAAAACGAAACACACAATCGCGTCCCACACATCACATTAGTTAACATTCCATACAATAGAGCTGTGTAGACAGCACAATAAATTATTCTCTTTCTTCTATTCGAGCTGACAAGGCTATGATTGCGGTTGGAAATGTTGTATTTACAATCGGGGTGTTTTTAGTACCGGCTACAAACGTTGGCCCCAACATTGGCCTCAACGCCACTCGCCCAACGTGTGGATTTAAAAACTAATGGCTTCTTGAGTTGTAGACCTCGTCTTCAAGTCGCATTTCTTAACCGGTTCTGAAATTTTGTGAGTTGGTTCGATTAATATTTAGAATTTTTATTTCGAGGCAGTTTTTGGAATTTTTTCATAATGGCGTAGATACATTTTTTTTTAGGAAATAACTTCATATCTCCTCAATTTTGTTTTTTTTTTTTTCCAAAAACTGACTCTTCAAAAAATATATATATCCAAACAGAGATCAGGAGGGCTATGAGATGAGATTTTATCTTGGTCACTCTCACACCTATGACGTTTGAAACGAGAGCAACAAGGACGAAAGGTGAGATGTAAATCTCAAATCTCTGAATAGGGCCACTGGACAGAGATCCGGACGGAGATCCAGACAGAAATCCGACATACGAAAGCACTTTTGTCGAAGCTGAAGCATGGACGCTTCGCTTGCTATCGCTTGCTCGGTCGAATAGCATAGACTCAAACGTTGGGGCGAGTGTTGTCCAAATCAACACGTTGGACAAGTATCGCTGGAACCAATGTTTAGGCCAACGTCGGCACCAAAATGTGGACCAGACAGTACAAGAAAACATTTTCTAATTTTAATAAATTGTAATCATCCTACGCGAACAAATTCAACGCAAAATCACTGCTGTGAGCACGTGATTATGCTTATTTTCTTGTACAATACCGTCGCCATTGCGGATAGAACCAGAGACTATTCTGGCGCAGTCAAAATTAATTCAGTTACTCTCACTGATGCTAATTGAGTGGCAAAGATAATCTTGACTACTCCAGAATACCAACCTTCAAACCGAAACCAGCACAGTACTGAGATAGCACTGTACAATAGGATTTAATTAGCCGGCAGTAAGATAAGGCAGAATTCAGAAAATGATGATGAGTTCTCAAAAACAATAACGGGCTGGAAAATATTTTTTCGCTTCTTAACATAAGGTATTTAAGGACCTCCCGAAGGTCTTTCCGCCGAGATACGATGAACAGCGCTTTAAAAGAGTTGTCAACAAATTTATTTCCGGGCTGGCAAACGCATCAACAGCACCGCTAGTGTTGCAGATGTCCATTAGTTATCGACCATCAGGCGGGCCGTCTGCTTGTTTACTACTCTTATTACTAATATAGCGATGATAGCCTAGTTGGAGAAGACCCGCCTCTCAAGCCAGAGGGAGCGGGTTCAAACCCAGCCGACGGCACGTTGTATTAATATGTGCGTATTGTATGGTATGTCATCTGCTACATGACTGGAACCCGGTGTATGACGACAGGCTCGCCCCCTGTCATATTTGGGACTGAATATCGTCCGGCGAAGTGTTGGTGTTGTATTACACCTCTGCCAGCCTCTTCGGGGGAAGGGCGTGACGATACGTTTTGTTATTATTAAAATAAGAAACCTAATTTTCCTTGAAGCAATAATTTAATTTTCTTTCCCAGCTATTTTCATCCATCATCGTCTTCGAAGCTTAAAGAGTTGAGCGTGAATCAAGTGAGAAAGTTTCATAGCTGTAATATTTCACGATTTCTGCGTATTTTGGCTATTTTATTGTGTTTCTCGTAAGACCTGTGAAAGAAATTGAGAGTAATGGGAGGGCTCGCCTCACCTCTCTTCTCTCTCCTCGCCTCACCTTACCTCACCTCGAAAATGCGTCACGTACAGCACGACATATCACGCACATGTATCAGGATTACCCTACTACATTGCGGCTAGTTAACACTGGGCCAGTTGCTGGAAACAGGCACTGGAAGATATCAGCCACTAGGTTTAGTAGAAGTGACATCTAGTTTTCATCTTGGTAATATTTTTGGGCTGGAGGTTTTGTTAATTATTCTTCATGTGTTTATTTCTTGTCATAAATTGTTTGTAATATTTTTTGACGGGAAGACGATTTATTTATTTATTTAAAGAATTAAGGCCCGCATCCTAAAACGACGTTCAGTCTTAACTCTCGATTTAAAACTGGTTGTACCAAAAAAAAAATCAGTTTTAAATCAAACGTATCAATCTAAGCGTAGTTTTTGAATACGGTCCTGAGACAGAGCAAATGTACCTAAGACGTAATCATCAGTGTGTTGTAAGCTAAAATTCGTTCTATTGTGAATTGCAAATACTGAGACAGATTTCCATTTTTACTATGGAAACTGACGTGGCTCTAACACATTATGATTTCCATTCGTTTTTACTTAAAATTTGTTTTATATTGTATCGGACGACTAACAAACTTGAACTAGGTACAGGGGAAAGTAACTGGATCAGTGCAAGCCCCCGGCACACTCGGCAGTTTTGCCGTACGATTTGTCACGGCGACTCGTTACGCGCGTTTTTGTCGAGTGAATCATTTCCTCGGACAAACCGAGGCCCGACCGAGGCCACATCATTTGAGTAATGATTGAGCGGCGCCTCCGTAGAACTTGACGCCTGTTGTGTCAGAATAGTGGCGATGAATTGAAGACGAGACGGGGGGTGAGATAAGACGTTTTAAGCCCCCGACGCAATATCGACGGGGTGGTATACGTTTGAAGTGTCTGTGTGTCTGTATGTCAGTGTGTGTGTGTGTGTGTGTGTGTGTGTGTGTGTGTGTGTGTGTGTGTGTGTGTGTGTGTGTGTGTGTGTGTGTGTGTGTGTGTGTGTGTGTGTGTGTGTTCGTAGCTCACGAATGGACGAATCAATTTTAATTTAGTTTTTTTTTTGTTTAAAGGTGAATTAGTCGGGAGTGTTTGTTAAAAATCAATGTTGATGAAAATTAGTGTCGAGGATTCTTAAATTTTTAATTTTTACTTGTTCTAATTTCTATTCCATTAATTTATTCGGACCATAGGTTAATAGAAACAGTTGGTGACGTCACATTTTACAATAGATAATAAAATAAAAATACAATTCAAATGTATAGCATTTACTGGCACGTCCCAGTCCAATCCGGAGCAGCATAACAGCCCAACGCATAAATGTATGAGAGTGTATGGTGCGCTCTTCTACTTACCAGCAACTACAACGGCACGGTGTCCTTGGTCCAACCGGTGACCCGTGCCGTACCGTGCCGGGCTGTGCTGGCAAGTGTAAAAACGCCAATTGGGCAGATGCTAAGGATGCTACTTGTAATAACATGATCAAAAACTAACCAGTTGAGGTATGACGTGATAGTTATAAAACCTTGAAAATTTTGACTTGGCTAGCAAATAAATTATTCGAATTTGACTAAAGATAACCTGCCTTTCAGGCCGCTGTACAGGCCAGCGATGCAGGATGAAGCCCACACCCCATCCTGCCTAGCATCCTGCACGTCGTTGTCGGACGCGATGCAGGCTGCGACAATATTCACCATCCTGCATGAAGCGGCAGTCCTGCACGGCAGACTACAAGGCAGGATGAAGATGGTTACCTTAAGCTTGCGTTCGACTGCCATTATTTGACGCGCCTAATGTTAGGCTATGACGCAGCCCAAGATATAGCACGCTTGCCTAGCAGAAACTAATTCACTCAAGACTTGAAGACCACCCACTTTTCTTCCTATTTTAAGGTCACGCAAATCACGTCTTAAATCTAAAAGCCTGAAAAAACTGGAAGCATTTTCTGCAAAACCATTTAGCATGCAAACAATGCTTCTTTTAGAGCCTGGAACTTCAAAAGCCTTAAGTTTATTCCGTCTCTTCAAAGACTAAAAGCTAGTTAAGGAAAAGCTCAGTTCCTTAATTAGCACGGGGTATTTAATTAGACTAGGTTAAATCCGACATAGTACAGAAGCCTAGTTGGCAACGTGCTTACAGGTGTTCATATAATGTTTTTTTGGAGTAATATCACTGTTGCGGAGTCTCTGGGCAAGTATTATGTTTTATGCTTCTACTGATTTATCTGCGAGCTATAGCGTGAAAATGCAAGTGTATTCTTCATTATATTATTATGTTTTCAATGAAATCATAACCAAAACCAGATAAAGCTGAATTGTTAGGAGTAATGACTGGTGATAATAATGTTAACGTGATGGTAAGCGTGCTTCTAACCATCACGTGAGCGAATTGCTCATTTATTCACTATGTTAAGTACGAAATAAGACATCTTTTTGTTAAGTAAACAAAACCAATCAACCTTTGTTACACTACATAGAAATCCTACTCCTACTTTTATTATAATGGCAAATTTGTGTGTCTGTCTGTGTGTGTTTATTTGTTACTTCTTCATGCTCAAGATAGACGGATATTAATAAATTTTTGTATAGAGATAGACCGCCATGGTACCTTGGAATAACACACATAGGCTACTATTAAACAACGGGTAACTCCGCGGGGCGCATAGGTAGCCTTCAATACAACATCAAATTCCGTTCCCCCGCTTCGAGTAGCAAAGATTAGTAAAAGTTATTGCCTAACATTTTTCACCGAAAGGTCACTTCACACATATTTTACCTTCTCACGGCTTTGGACTATTTATTCTGTGCCTCTAAATTATTTTTTCCCAATTCAAAGCTCCCCGGGGTGGCGTGGGTCACGCTCGTGGTCGCAATAATTTCGGCTTATATACCCTTGTCTGCAGTGTAAGAGTTAGAATTACTGTTCACAGCTACTTTACGAAGGACATTATGCTTTTGTCTTGCTCTATTGTTTGGTATTTCTTAATGTTAGAGCATGTAAGCTTGATGCGACCAAAGAAAATAAGTTTCAATGGACGGCACGACAGAAAATGAAGTTATTGGAAAATGGTTTATGCAAAAAATGAAACACAAAAATGAATTCCTGAAACACAGAATACTCCTTATTGCCCAGAAGTTTAATTATGTTTAGCAAATTTTTTAAACTTTAATTAATTAATCAAACGCAAAAACGCTTTACGAAGATTTGTCAAAAACTTTTAGTTTAAATTAGGGAATCTACACACTAAATTAGCCGACAGTCGCCGAAATTTTGTCGGGGGCTATGGTTTTTGATGTCGGCAGACAAATTTCAAAGTAAATCAAACTCACTCGTCACCGTCAGCCGTCCTCTCTTTTAAATTGCTGTGACTGACAGAATCCGCTGAACTTCTGTTTCTAATACATTATTATGTTTTGAAACACCATGTGCTGTACGGTTTACTGCAATAAATAATCTGAATCTGAGTCATATCGGCGGGCTATGTCGGTGGGTCGGTGGGTGGTGACTCCCTTCTACTTTCTGAGCTGTCCTTATAAGAAGGGTTTTTTCTTAATCCAACCCGCTGTAACTTAAAGTAGTTGAGTAGAAGGAAAAATAGTACCTCACTTTAGCTGTGATCTTGGTAGAACAAAGTAGAATTAAAGCTAAATAGAAAAAATCTACTTTTAGTTTTTGGTTTTGTACTTTAACCTAAAGATTTTTGGTGGTCCAGCCTTCAGTTAAAAGCTCCCAAAAGCGATAATCAGCAAAGTATTCATTTTCTGGGCAGTTCAATACCAGGGGTTTGAGCATCTAAACCATTTCATCATTTGGTACAGCGCTGCTGTATTTATTGTTTGTACATTCGTTTCACGTGATAAGACAATTCTATCAATATAACATTAGTTTCTTTCTATCTTTCATAACCTCTCTCTGCTTCGCACTATTAAACAATAATGACAGCCGGGTTTTGACTATGACATTTAAATTGGACTAGCTGCGCCCGGCGGTTTCACCCGCGGTTAAAAAGTATCCTATGTGCTATTCTAGACTATAATCTATCTCTGTGCCAAATTTCATGCAGATCCGTTCAGCCGTTGTGGCGTGAAAGAGTAACAAATATCCATCTATCACTCCATCCATCCATCCATCTATTCTTACAAACTTTCGCGTTTATAATATTAGTAGGAAGGATAGTAGGATAGGATGGAACATTTATACGATGTCAGGCTTTGGTCTTAAGGAGTATCTAAGGACCTAAATAGTATAGGGCGTATTCTGTGTACAGACATAATGTCGTCACGCTTTTCCCCCGAGGGGCCTGGCAGAGGTGTAATACAACACCCACACTTCACCGGACGATATTCAGTCCCAAATGTGACAGGGGGCGAGCCTGTCGCCATACACCGGGCTCCAGTCATGTAGCAGATGACATACAATACGCACATAACAAATGTCCACACAATGAACAAATTGGCGCGTGCCGTCGGCTGGGTTCGAACCCGCTCCCTTTGACTTGATAGGTGGGCCTCTCCAACTAGGCTATCATCGCTATATGATATCGATGTGTTTAGAATACAGTAAGAATTGTAACATTTTCTTTCGTAGTAGTTGCTCACACTTGCAGCGACACATCGCTACTCTTCACTTCAAGTATTCCATGAACACACTAATCCACGCCTCAATTCGTCAAGTTCTTGCTCTCTACTCTCGCTTGATTGTCGAACCGCCTTGTTAGTGCTCTATTTGCCCAAATATGAATTCTGCTCGTTCTTACGCGACGATATGATTTTTTCTCTTATTCTCTCATAAATGAAATTTGCTTTCATTACGAAAGAAAAATGTTACGTTAATTTTGTGTATGAACGTTTTTGTGAGGAATTTTTAATTAAATCAGGCTTGTTTATCATGTTTTTGTTGATCTCGCTTGCGTACGAATTCTCGGCTTGGAAATTATCGAATAAAATGAACGTCGGCGGTGTGTGGGCACTTAACAACCTTCACTTATCACGATGATAATAATAATTGTGAATGTTACTGAGTGTGTGTGTGTGTGTATGTGTTTGTTGCTTTTTTGTTGCACTTTTTTTGCAACAATGAAAATTGATAATGGTAGCTTATCTTGAGTAAAACATGGGCTACTTTTTAACCGACTGCCAAAAGGAGGAGGTTTTCAATTCGACTGTATGTTTTTTTTTAATGTTACGCGATTGCTTCGCCAATAGCGAATAGCTTTTAATGTTCCTTTTTGGTAGATCATGCTTTAGAGGTGGTCCCATATAAATTTTATCGAAACCGGTTAACCAGTTTTTAAAACATCAACAAAAACCTAAAAATTGTCAACATGGATGGTGAAAAGTCAGTTTTTTATATTATTTCTTTATTATCTTATGAAAAATCCCGTGGAGCCAGCTAGATTAAAACCAGAACACTAAATAACGGTTTTAGTGCATAACCTATTTACGTAAACCTACTTTTCCCACAAGTACCTACGAAAACCGTGAAACGAGCTGAGCTTCCCATCAGCCGTCAAAGCTAACTGAAAAACTTTATTCCTCAAAGAACTTCATAATCCCTCAAGACTTCAGACAGTGAATCCAAATCCTACAATCATTCAAGCTATAGCAGCTTACATCGCTATTCCTCTTCGTCGTAACCACGTAACAGTGTAAAGCCGTAAGCACATTTGCGCGTCTTCCTCTGCATGCGTGCAACGCCTACGCATGCAACCGACGCATGCTCTTTTTAACACCCGAGTTTGCGGGTGTGTGTGTGTGTGTGAGAGAGAGAGAGAGAGCGTGTGTGTGTGGCATACTAGCTCTTGAACGGATGAACCAATTTTGATTTGTTTTTTTTTTTTGTTTGAAAGGTGACTACGTCGGGAGTGCTGTGTTTGATGAAAATCGGTGTCGGGTTTTTTATTTTATTTTTTTATTTATTCTTGGATACGAGGAGTGATACAGGCATTATGTGACGCTTAATAATTAGGCGTACGTTAATAAATAACATTAACAGCGGTTTTAAAATTAAATCTAAGATTATTTTACATTTCAAACGCTTCGACGCTTCAAAGCTACCATAATGTTAATTATATTATAGGAAAACTAATAATGTATAGATTGTTTCAGCTTAATAGCTAACACAAACTATACATTAGGTTTTTGTACGTACTATACGACATCCTACTAATATTATAAACGCGAAAGTTTGTATGTATGGATGGATGGATGGATGTTTGTTACTCTTTCACGCCAGAACGGCTGAACAGATCTGGATGAAATTTGGCGCAGAGATAGATTATAGATATAGCACATAGGATATTTTTAAACCGCGGGTGAAACCGCGGGGCGCAGCTAGTGCTACATATTAACATAACGTGTCCTACAGCCTCTTGCAGTCACTTCTTAACTATAATTCCAGATTCAACTGTAGCTAGTTAGTGGCATACGCTATACGGTAGGTATGTAATTGTTGCATGCTCTTGACGCATGATTGAGTGAAACTTGAACACGTCGGAGGTGGAAAGCGAGAAGTGTAGACTGAGCTTGAGGCCGCAACGATGGTAAAGGCGAGAATCAATTTGAGCCATCATTACCACCGCGGCGGCTCATTTGGCTCGTAATCTCCCGCTGCTGGGGTGTTGTGGCTCACGGCTCGGGGCTCACGGCTCATAACCAACGCTTTACGATTATGTCTGTCGGTAAAGGAATTCATTTCTGACTCGTTTGTTTTAATTTTTGAATGAGTTTTATTATTATTAGTCGAGTTTTTGATTGCTCAATAAGTAATTTTATGGTTATTCGTTGCTCGTTTTAATTTTTCGCATTTTGGACATGGATTTCTCTTTCTGGAGATACATCGATAGAAATGATGATGATGCGAAATGTGTGATTAAGTTTTGTTAAAAAATATATAAAGGCCTGCCACATTCAACTTTAATAGTTAGTCGCGTTGAAGAAACTATTGGTCAGTCTTTACACAATTACTTAGTACAATGGCAGGCGTAGCCGCGACCAAAAGCTATCTCAACCCGAGCCGGTTTAATCCAGTTGATTCTGGTTATTGCCAGCCCGATATTACCGGTTTGCACCGGATCGTGGCAGATATTAAATTAACGCCGCCGCCGCACGTTAATGAAACAATGTGTCCGTTTATTAAATATTAAATACATTGTAGTAAAATAAGTTCTGACTTACTTTTTAGTGCAAATTAAGGATGCTTTTAATAAAAGGGGTGGTTTAAGATACTTTACTCTTAACCCACCGAGCTACCATCGAATGAAGATACTAGCTATTTTAGGGAAGATGTCCAAATAGCGGTGATAGCCTAGTCGGAGAAGACCCGCCTCTCAAATCAGTGGGAGTGGGTTCGGACCCAGCCGAAAGCTGGCCAATAGGTACCTATGTGAACATAAATGCGTATTTATTGTCATCTGCTATGTAACTGGAGCCCGGTGTATGGTGACAGGCTCGCCCTCTGTCGCATTTGGGATTAAATACCGTCCGGCGAAGTGTGGGTGTTGTCTCTGCCAGCCCATTTGGGGAAAAGGCGTGACGAAATGTTATGTCCAACGTGTAAATAGGTTCGTCTTTAACACTTTCTAAAAAAATTAACCGTTTTCAATACAGACTATTTTTTAACAGAGCGAAGTAAGGTCTCAGAGTCTACTGGGAGATCTCGGTATTTGTTTGTTCGATGATAATATTTTGAGAATCATTGATTTGAAGGCAAATAGTTCATGCAAGTAGAGTTTTTCGAATTAGTTTCGAATATGAGCGAAATGCGGGTGTGCATATCTGCACACCCGCATATTGCTCATATGCAGCGAGGTCTCCGTTCGATTGAAACTAAAAGCTAGTAAAATCAATTAATGAAAAATGAAAAAAGATTCAGTTTACTCAATTGCAAGTGCTATTTTAAATTGTGAATTGAGCCGGACAGAACCTTGTTTATTTATCAGATTTATTAAAAGTAGAGAATTAAAATAAAGTATCGCTAAAGCTCGTATCAAATTGAAAACTGAGCACGGTATCGGGATATAAATAGCTATTGCCGTTCATGACCCCCTAGTACTTTATGCCGTTGTGTGCCTGACGGCTCCCTAACTATTTTTACCTTTGGCATTTCTTCTCAATTTGCTACTAATATAGATTATTTATAAATGTACTTACTTGAAAGTCATTGTGTAACATTTACGCCCACACAGTGACATTAGTGAACGTCTCTAGAGACGGTTCAAAGCTCAAAACTAACGGCGAGCTGTGTAAATGACAGACGCTAAACGCAGCTTTTGACATCTGTCATGCTCGCAGTCAGATGTTGCTTTGACAAAATTTGCTGATGGAAAATGTTATTTGTTAGCATAAAAAGAACCGATAATAATCTCTCGTGGAGATGGCCACTTAGTGACTCGACGTGACTTTTCTTTTCTATCTGCAAAGTTAATACATTACCTATAACAATTTATTTACTACAGACATGATATAAAAACTTAAATTTTACTTAATTTTTTTTTGTTAACAAGTGAATAGGGACAAAGGTTAAGTTCAGTTTATAAATTATGGCCTTAGTTTGGACCAAATTGAAACAGATCATATGAAAAATACTTGTCATTTAATTATTTTAGTAGTTAAATGGTTCTGTGGAAGTAGTTGATGAAACTGTTGCGAAATTCGAATGGGAAACGAAATAAACAAACAAACATAAACTAAATAAAATCGTTTAAAAAATGGTCAGGATCGGGTGCGAGGCGTGGTCACTGGTCAACGCCTGATCCATGCGACACAAGTGTTCTTGGTATTGTGCTGCACTCGGCACCACATAACAAGCCACTCATTTCAATAATTTCCTTTTTTTATTCGTTAACGAATTTGGTTGCATTTCGTCATCTCGCTTGCAGCTAGGCTGGCGAGCATAGACATTTAAATTGACGCTTCAAATCTAAATCGGTACATAGCATTCAAAATTGTCCATTTAGTAGATTTGAAATTGCAGTTTAAATGTCCATTTTCGCAGCCTTCGATGTTGAGCTTGTACAATGTGCTATGACCCTAATGCTAGCTGGATCGGTAAACAGAGACCAGCCAGCTCCGCTCATCGCACGGCGCGCCGTATGCACACTACCCCTAGGGCTGTCCTGCTGCCGCGATACGTTTTACGTAATTATTTACAATTTACATCAATCAGGGTCTCAAACTTGACTCGTGATTTTCCAGACTTCTTTCATTTGTAGTGAGACTTGTCGTGAGTGAGACTTTCCCAGTTTTTTTTCATTTCCAGTGATGGAATCCTTAAAACCCAAGTTAAAAGTAAAAGTTTAGTGAGACGCGGCCTGCGCATAGCCGCAGTAAAGTTCATCTCTAGTTAGTTTTAAATAACTTGAAACATAGTTAAAAAATCACTGATTAAGATTTTAATTACATAAAGTGAAAAGTCTTTAGTTACGCATTAGAAACGTTACCAAAGAAGTTCAAATCGCTTTAGGCAAAATGGTCGCCCTTGTACTGCCAAATAAATTGTAAAATGTAATTTTAGATATGCAATAAAGCGGATATTTCATGGTTTTTTTATTCGAAAAGGAGCGATGATAGCTTAATAGGAGAAGGCCCGCCTCTCAAGCCAGAGTGAGCGGGTTCAAACCCAGCCGACGGCACGCACCAATTTGTTCATTGTGTGAGCATATGTGCGTATTGTATGTCATCTGCTACATGACTGGAACCCGGTTTATGGCGACAGGCTCGCCCCCTGAATTTCATTTGGGAATGAATATCGTCCGGCGAAGTGTGGGTGTTGTATTACACCTCTGCCAGCCCCCTCGGGGGAAAGACGTGACGATATGTTATTTTTTTTTTTCGTAAAGTAGGTAGAAGAAACAAAAACTATTTTTCCTAGCTTCTTCGAAAGGACATCCTGTGACGGAAATCGGACTCCTAAACAACGAATTTTAGAGCACAAAGGAATGTTGTCTTAAGTGATTACTTAGCAGGTTCAGCCCTAAATGTAAGTAAGCTCTCGTTCGGTCGGGTAAGTAACATGTGCTCGCAGCTGGTACTTCATGCAAGAGTTAATTGATGCTCTACTTGGACTTTGTTTAATACATTCGGAGTTGCGTTAAGTAGACTTTACAGTTGCGGCGTTTACGTTAGTTGCCTGCCCTAGATAGTGTGAAAGGGCAGGTCGTTCCTGCAGAGGACGAAAGACTGCAATGATGAGGTAACGTAATAATATTGGTTTTTAGGGTTATTTTATCAATTCGAGCAGGCCTAAATGCGCGCGCGACAAAAAATGTCTTGTCACTTTTTGTCATGCGAGAGCGTGACAAGGCTATGTGCATACATAAGTCTGTCTCGATAAAAAGAATCAACATACCTTTGTCGCGTTGCTCATGCTAGTCTGCTAGGATCTTACAGCTAGTTATTTGACAGCGATGATGATGATGATGATGCAGTCCAAACTTTCGGCTACGGCCACCATTTGCTGTTTGAAGACTACTAATTGTGCGTCCTCACATGGCTGATTTACCGAAAATCTCAAACAATTTAATGAGTCCTCTGGAATCACAAGTAAAACCGCGGGGCGCAGCCCTTACAGTTTGTGTTAAACATAAGCTATCAACACAAATATTTTATAAGCGTGAATTTTGTATGTTAGTAAGTTTGTTTGTAAAGTAAAATCTCCTGACAAAATTTTATGCAGATCGCTTTAGTAGCTAAAGCGTGATAGCATAACAAGCTAACCGATAAACATCGTTTGTTTTTGGTTAGCTGTTATGTTTTCATTCCATTCATCTACATTATCTATATACCCATAGATATATGTAAATTTAATATGTATAGGTATTTTAAGTATTAGAATGTTTTATATTATTATGACCTGTATGTTTATGTAAGTATAATTCAAATAGTTTAAGTAGGTGTATCAACACTCTTATTTTTGTTAATTTTTGCACACCCATGTCCCATACTCTTTCATAAGTATCCTCTCCATCCTAAGGTTACCTGGAAGAGATCGCTCTTAGTGATAAGGCCGCCAGTTGTTACACTACAGTTTAAGATTTTTTCTGTTCTTTTGTTTTTGTTATTTCTGGTGTGAACAATAAAGTATTTATCTATCTATCTATCTATCCATTATTATATTTCATTTTAGTTTTGCATTTATAACTTTTTTCGAAGTTAAGAGTTAAGAAGTGAGGATATTGGATTACTAAATTACACATTACGTTAAACTCCCGTCCCCGTTCTCCGCACGATACCTCCGCGTTGTGTTCTAGGACGCGGAGCAGAGCACGTGAGCACGGCTCCGTTAGCACGCCGCGCACGGACCGCCATCCGTTCTCCTCACACCGGACGATAAGAACCTTTGTGCACGAAAATAAATCGCTCTATACTGGGGAAACAGTTACTTAACTTTGAATAAACTTTAATATACGAGCGACAATGATCTAGGAGAATAGTGATTCACGCACATATCAAAACGACCTACAGACCGCATTCAAATGTCTTACAAATCTATTTGTGTAAAGGTCGCTTCGCATAAATCACTTTATTTTCTGGACTTGAAGATACTGTTCTTACATCTACGCTGCGCCGGCGGCGCCAGAGCGGGCTGAGCGGGTGGCTGGTAATTGAGAGTTCCGCGACGCTCTGAATTCTCCATACAAACGCGCTTGTCAAAGGATGATGCCAGAGTTTCTATGAGATCTGGTCCCACCTTCCAATAGCTATGTGTGTTACATCGTTGGATAGGTATTTTTGAGCTGAATAAAAGTTACTATGGCGCCAAGTTCAAATCTTAGTCCGTTCAGAGTTATTCTTTATTAAACATGGTAGCTTTATCAGTAGCCAAGTAATGATATTTAAGTTATAATTGCATTTCTTTGCTTTATTACACGTAGTGTAGATACTAACCTACGGTTATCAATTGCGTCACTGAGTCGTAAACCTTATGACAAAAAGTTAAACAGATGTCAACAGTTTACCGTCTACACTACGTGTATAAAGCACAAATGCAATTATTACGTAAAAATAGCATTACTTGGCTACTGATAAAACGACCATGTTTATTAAAGAATAACTCTGAACGGACTAAGATTTGGAACTTGGCGACATAGTAACTTTTATTCAGCTAAAAAATACCTATCCAACGATGTAACACACATAGCTATTGGAAGGTGGGACCAGGATTTGCATCCTCCTTTTTTGGAAACTATTTATCAGATTATGACGAAATTTGGCATGTACAACTATATGAACTATATCTACGCCCCTATACTCTTGGCTTTTTTTTTAAACGTCCTCAAGAGAAATTAGAGCTATGTAAAATATCAGCAATTTTAAGGGGTCACTTTTGACTAATTTATTTAAAATTATTTAATTTAGTTATAGCAAATTAAAAATCTCTTTACACAGGGAGGTTGTCTACTACTGTTGTTACTAGATATTTATTTTACTCTCCTAAATTCAAAAGCAAAAGGTCCCTTCGTTCTTACACTCATTGACTCAAAACGAAATATCGAAAACTATCAGAGCTACAAAGCTGAGACAGGTAGGTTGTTTATAGCTAAAAGAGTCAATTAATTAAAGGTCTATCGGTTTGCATGACCTTATTCTTCCTAGCCCGTTCTTTTGTAAAACAACCAAGAGTACAAAAAAGCAGCATCGTTTTATGGTCGACATACCTACAACACGTACAAAACGCTTTGGTTCCTCATTTATTATACTGACCGCTAGAGTGTGGAATACTCTGACAGAGTGTGTGTTCCCTGACACTTCTAATCTGGGTGTCTTCAAGTCTCGAGTGAATAAGTTTCTTCTAGGCAAGCGTGCTCCATCGTAGACCGCATCACTGCTTATCATCAGGCATGTTGGCGGCCAAACCAAGCCAATAAGTTATAAAAAAGTATAGTAATAAAAAAGGTGCCCACGGGTGAAACCGTGATGCGCAACTAGTTTTTCTACAAAAACCTTGGCTGTGCTACTGTTAATAACGTACCCTATGTCAGTTTAAACTTTACAGCTAAATGAACTCGCTGATCCTGAAATGCAGGCGAAATTCAGTAAAATATACTGAATTATGCTTGCGTATTGTTGGTAGCACTGAAAGGAGCTGAAAAGGCCTCGTTTACCTTTATTGTAGCTTTAAAGGGAGCCTGAATTTGAGATTACCGCTTTGTTAATTTCCATGACAAATAAAATTTACATTTTGCCAAATTTAATTTTTAATTTATGCTGATGATTGACTAGGAAGTTTGAATAATATTTCGTTCAATTGTAATGTTTCATTTCTGTAAAGTTTAATTGTGAACTACAGTGAAATTGTTCTCATTTCGTTATTGTAGCAGAGGAGCTATGTGGATAAATTATTCGCTCGCGTTTTCTGGGGATAATATGCTTCTCGTTTTAGCTTAATACGGGGCTGTCATCCTAATTTCGTGAATATTTTTTATCAAGCATTGATGAGTACGCACTATCTAAGTCACGATTTTGCCCAAAATTATATTTTAACGTTTTCTCCATCATGCCACATTTGCCTTCCGCAACACTAATATTATAACAACCCTTCGTTTTATTTTACCTGTACCATACTGTTGTATGGTACAGGTAAAATAAAACACTGGTATGTTTTGAAGAAGTAAAGTAGGCAGTTAAAAAAGCTGGCAACTTTCCTTCGTAGTCAAATATTATCCAAGATGAACGCAGGTACTTTCTACGTAAAAGACAATACCTACCTACATTATCGTATAGAGGCAGAAGTAAAGTGTCACGTCCATTGACACCGTTCATCACTCGGCGGCGCCGGCGGTGGCGGCGCGAGAATAATTAGCAGCTCCGGGCCCGACCGCGGGCAAATATTACGATTAACGAGAGTTTGTGCGGATGAGTACAGTGCGATGGAACTGTGCTGACTCAGCTGACTGCTTGACGTTCTGGGCACCTAGTACTTTATGTACCAGGCGCCCAGAACATTAAATATTTTTTATAGAGACGGTTTGTTTTATTTTAGCGCTCTCAAACGCTTCCCATATCATAAATTCGTATCCAATTCATTTGACCTAAAACCCAAAACCCTTGTTTATAGATTATTAATGTGATGTTACTAACAAATAACACATAATTAAAAGAAAAACTAAAACGCAGCTACAAAATGTCGTACACTATCATATCCACTATCAAGACGATTCAAATGACACCTCACATGTTGAAATCCATCAAGCTGTTTAGGCTGTAGACCATGTCAAAGAAACCTCATACAAACATACCCCCGTCCATCCATACATACATACATACACTCGAAAAACATAACCGTCCTTCTTGTGCAGTCGGGTAAAAACAAGCTATAGGTTTTAACGTCACTAGGACGACCACAGAAAAAATAATAGCTTGGACAAGAAGCCAGCACTTGTAGCTCAGTGCTACAGAAAATTTGTTTGCGCTACGAGATTGCTACGGCGTAGATAACGATGCCACGATTTCGTTATGAAAACTCTGTACCAAATTTACCTACAGAAACTCAGCTCAGCAAATCTATCTTTATCTTAATATTGCCTTCACAAAAGCGAAATATTTTTTCCAAGATAACTTTATTTTCTCTAAAATCTTTTCCACGACGCTATCTCCAGACCAATGAACTAAGTAATGTACCCAAGAGCTAAGTCTTATAATTTTACTCCCAAATTTTAAGCTCCGCTTGGCCGAGTGTGCGCTATAAAAATATAATCTCTAATCTAAACTTGCTTTATAGCTCATATTTTAGCTCTATTTTGCGTGGATTAACAAACAAGATAGATACGTTACCGAGTTGAATTACGTTACTTATATACATGGTAAAAATAGGTCATTAGGTCTGGGTAGTGGCACTTTTTCCTTACAAGGTAGTAGACTAACTTAAACGTTTATATTTGTTTTGTTTTGATCAAAAATGTGTTTGCAAATTGAGTAAGTTTGTAATTTTTTAAATGTAAATAAGAACATTTATTTTACTACTTTCTTGATGGTAAAGTGGTAACGTGGCTCGAAAAGTTCCAACACTATTTCTTTTGTCGTATATCGTAGGTGTTACGAAAGAACACTACAGTTACTGTTGCCTACGACACATTGCAACCAAAATTGTTGTATGGCTGGGTGTGTCACTCCACAGTTTAAGTACGTTTCGCCGGTGCACCTACCGGGTAGGAACATGGCAGGAGGTTGCGGCTTAGCTCTCGGCAGCGCGGTAGCCGCGTAGCGCTAAGTATGAGTTACGTATGTTTGTAGTCACCTAGTGATAAAATTATTTAATTTGTTGATTAGAAACAATACTATTAGGAACAGACAGAAATGTTTTGGCATTATGAAAATCGCTAAAAGGTTGACAAGTAGTTTATCATGTAATGTTATAGTGTTTTTACTTACTATACCTACTTATTTAATAAAGGTAGTTTATGGCATTAGTAAGTTATCTTTATTGCTTAATAATTTCATGTTTAGCTATATGTATAACGGCAAGTAGGAACCCTGTGATTTTGCCATCAAACCGATTTCGAATCAGGACTATCAAGCGAATTATGAAAGCTATAGTGTCACATGATAAGTTTCAATTTCGCGTAACGGTCAAAAGAGTAGGGGATTTTTTTTTTACCTAAACTTGACTTTTGTGCTAGAGTGAACGTTCTGCACGTAGTAGTAGTATTTATGCTGTGCCTATAATTATGTTAATAGTGGAAACCGTGAAAATAAAAATAAAAATTGAATAATTTTTTTTAATCACCCTAACACTTGTCTTGAAATAAATAGTTAGCTTAACTAAGATAGACTCTTTCTTTCGTAATGTATCGTGGTAGCATATCTCGTCACTTTTCTCCATCAACGACCACTCGCATTTTGTTTGCCAACTAATCAAGCTGGGCTCATATTTCCGCAGTAAAGCATGTTATATGCGTTCTAGGAAATTGGTTATAATTAGGTTATAGCCCTTTTTATACATGTTCCGAAGGCCTGCAGTGGATCGTGCCAGAGTTGACAAGGTTGCTAGTTTACTGGCATGAGAGTAGGTAGTCAAGTTATCTTTTTTACCGGTTCTGTGATAAGTATGAGGTTGTTTAGAAAAGTAAATGCAATAAAAACATGAACTATAGGGTGGCAGGCAGGCGGCTGGCCGTAAGACCTAAGCCTAATCTTTAACAGTAAGTATGATGCCATGAGTAAACTAAATTGAAAAATATTGAGAGACTGGTACGTACTGTACAGACCCCACCTCAGAGAGATAAGGGTAGGAAGAAGAAACATACTTCCATGAATTTACATGAGCGAATAGTTCGCTTAATGTAAGCAAATTTAATTAAATCCTACACACATTACAAATGCATTACCGCTACATCTTCGCGCTCAAACGAATGGATGGATTTAGACACATAAGCACAATTGTTTTGGTGACGAAAAAAATATACGATTTTAGAGGGCAGCGGGTGAAACCGCGGAATGAAGCTAGTTTAAAATATTCAAAATATAGATAGATATATAGTCCAAAATCCCCAGAAATAAGTAGTCTAATATTATTAAAACGCATTGCACGTCACTATTATTTGTCTTAATACACACTTAATTTACAATTCATAAACTGCAAATAGATAAGCGTTCTACTGTTTCAAGTTAAATACACTCTGGAGAGGCCTGTCTGGGCCCCTTAAGATTATATAAAGCCTCCTTATCAATCGAGGGTGGCCGACTGAACCGCTGGGTTTTCAATACTTAGACTATCTAAGCTTACTTGATCCGTCGGCTTCTCTCGAAAGTGCTTACGTACCTCTGTAACTGTAATCACATGATAGTATCATTAAGTATTATTAAAGACGAACCAAGAGACAGAGTAACTTTTACAAATTACTTTGTCTCGTAATTGGTCTGTATGTTACTAGTAGATAATCAAACTCTATTAAAATAAATACTAACTTCTTTAACGGACGCTACGATTTCTATAATACCGCGGGCACAGATAATTACACCTCCTAACTTATATTATACAATAAATGCAAAGTGAGTTTGTTTTTTTATTAGTTTGTTTGTAACTATTTCACGTCTCAACTACTCAACTGATCGTCATGAAATTTAGCATCCACGTTGTCTGGGGATCAGAAAAGGACATAGGGTACTTTTTATCCCGAAAAAGTTAAACGTTCCTGTGGGACCGCGGGTGAAACCGTGGGGCGCAACTAGTAGATCATATTTGCATCAATCTATATGTTTTTTTATAAATTACACTCTACGGACCTTTGTTAACAAAAATCGAAATTATTATTTAAGAGGAATACAGGTAGAGGGGGGTTAGTTATTAAGTCTTAATCTCAGGTTAGGTTATAGGTAATCAGATTTACTTTTTACATTGTGAGTACACCACGAGCAGACCAGCGACCCGCAAACCGATCAATCTATATTTTGTAGCCAACCTTCGATCATTTATAAGGGAGAGACGGTACGAAACCCTAAAAATGGACCGCATAAATTAGGCTGCACACAATTCACCGTAGTCACAAACAAACGCAACCAGTCGCAACAGTGATAATTATTGTTGTCTCGTTCTCGCTATAGCCTTTTGTACATGTCTCTATCTTTGTTATTGATACTCGTAACATAATACAGTCAATGGAGCTGTGTATTGTCCGTTTGCTTGTAGTTATATTGGGTCCACGCGCTGTGTACTAGCAATTAAACTCGTGCCGCTTTTTTCTTATGGTGTATTTTTATTGGTGTATCAGCCTCTGAACACAATGTGAACATGTGTTGGTGTCGTAGTTCGGTTTAAATTGACTTGTTGGATGTTGGAGCCAATCTTGGTAGTAAAGTTGAATCCAACGCGGAATAACGTATCAAATTTTTTTTTCCACATAACATATCGTCACGCCTTTCCCTCGAGGGGGCTGGCAGAGGTGTAATACAATACCCACACTTCGCCGGACAATATTCAGTTCCAAATGTGACAGGAGGCGAGCCTGTCGCAATACACCGGGTTCCAGTCATGCAGCAGATGACATACAATACGTGCCGTCGGCTGGGTTCGAACCCACTCTCTCTGGCTTGAGAGGCGGGTCTTCTACAGCTAGACTATCATCGCTAGATTTTTTTCCAAGTGATAGTTTTTATGCTAGGGGCTTGGCTCACATCTTTAATGGCTGATCAGATGATCATGTTTGTAATTTAGCATGAAAGCTGGATGGATAACCACCATGATGTTAGGCGTAAGGAGTGTGCTGTTTATCTTGGAAAATATGGAAAACTATAAGCAAAACCAGGAGGTTCAGTTAAAATAAAATAAATAAAAAGGCATTTATTGCCAAAACTAAAAAAATTAAAAAAACAAATCATTAAACAAAAATAAATAACAAGCAACAATTTTAATTTGTATTATGGAAACTGACGTGGTTTTCACACATTATGAGTAATTCCCGTGTTATAAATCATAATTTTAGTTTGGCAATTGGGATACTCAGTTATTTCCATCGCACCCTTGTTTATCAAGTAGACTGCTTCATATTTGGTCTCGCGTTGAGGAGCTTTGCCGTTTTGTCTTCCAGTTTAATTAGTAAGGTTAAAGTTGCCCGATTGAAGATTTTCCTCGATTTTCGGGAAAAAAATGTAATTGTCAAAAAAATCTTGGAAATGAAATGTTTGACGAAAATGGATTTCATGCATATTTTTTTTTATGAAGAATAGGTCAGCATTTGACCACCAACTCGCCTGATGTGAAGCGACATTGTGACCTAAGATGAAGCACGAAGACCTAGTAGGTACTTATTCACTCTGGCTTTGAAGATACCTAGGTTGTAGTTAGTCGAAAAAACAGATGGTGGCAAACGATTCCAGTCCCTAGCCGTTCGTATTAAGAAGGTGGAGGCGAACCGCTAAAGTATACAGATAAAGTGTAATCCACCGAGCAAGCATTAGCAAGCAAAGAGTCTATGCTTCAGCTTCGACAAAAATGTTTTCGGATGTCCGAATCCTGTCTGGATATCTGTTTTACTCCACAGGTCGCATTTCTGCCTGTATAGGAGAAAAGATATCGGCCGCGAGTTCCGTTCCGAAGACGGGTCTGAGCAGTAGCGCACTTGTAGTGCCTCACTCAACTGCCGTCTTTCTACTTCTTCACTCTACAAAACTTCAAGGCTAGAGTGAATAAGTACCTTATAGGTCGTCGTGCTCCATCTTAGACCACAACGTCGCTTAACATCAGGCGAGTTGGTGGTCAAACGCCGACCTATTCTAGCTATACTATACTTGTGATTATATTAATGCTAAAGTTGTAGTGCAGTGTGTTATGTTTACCCGCAATGTAATGTTTACCCGCTGATACTGACTTGAGGTCTGTTAATTATTTTTAATTACTAATTTATATTAATATACGTGTATGTTGTTGTGAGAAATAGTAAACTAGATATTTTGGAAAGCAAAAAACTTAATTCAGGGACATACAAGAATACAAATCTGGCAACCCCATGGGAGCAACTTTTCACGTGATAATGAACGTACCCTCGCGCTGAGTGTCTTCACGTGTTCTGCCGAGGGACTCATAATGCCTTTATTTGCAGCTCTTACAAATCACACGTGAAAGGGATGAATGCTTGTTTGTCGACTTTAAAGAAGAAAAAGCTAAAGTGCATTTAGTCTTTATTTTACATCACTGACAAAAGGTGTAATTGAAAAAAGTGATAGTTATTACGAATCACTCTAATTACACCATTAAAGTTACGCCTTTTCCCGTAGAGGTATGTAGACACCACTTCTCTCCACGTGCTACGATCCTGGCCCACATCTTTCGCTTCTTCTACTTCCACGTCCAGTCTTTTCCTACATGCTCGTCGGTTATGGGTACTCTGGACCTATCCTTTCTTCCAAACGTCTCAGATCTAATCCAGGTACGTTTTGTTCGTTCCTCACCATAACACTGATATTTTAAATCAAAAAACTTGTAAGTTAGTGACTGTGTTAGTGTTATTGTTACTTCTTAAAGCTGAAACAGTGAATGATTGAAAGATATATTAATGTCTCAAGATGGGATTAAAACATAAGCAAGACTTGCCAAACTTTTTATTTAAGATATGAAGGTAGCTTTAAGCCTAGATTAGCACATAAGTAGGACGACTAGCTAGCTTACAGCCTGTTGCAGAACGGACTTTAACTTTTAAAGCTGTCATTAAATACTAATCTCTCATTAACTTGTTGCAGTGAGCAAAATTGTACTCGATTTTAATGGTTCTTTCATGCTACTTACATTATAAATGGGAAAGTTTTTGTTACTTCTTCACGCTCAACAGGATGGGCGGAGTTTGATGAAATATTGTATGGAGGTAGGTTATAACCTGGATTAGCACTTAGGCTTCTTTTTAACCGCTGGGCGCAGCTAGTTTTAAATAATTGTATTGTCAAACGAGGCTATCTATCACATTTTTTGTTCAGGTAATGGAACATCTTAACCACTGGACCACCACAGGATGCAGCTAGGATATCATAAAATCTTAGGTCAGCCCGGATGACGTCCACTGCTGGACGGCTGCCTCCTCCAATGATCTCCACAACGACCGGTCTTGCGCTGCTCGCATCTAGCGGCTTCCCGCGACCCTCACCAGATCTTCAGTTCACCTCGTGGGAGGTCTTCCCACGCTGCGTCTTCCGGTTCGTGGTCGCCACTCGAGAACTTTTCTGCCCCATCGGCCGTCTGTTCTGCGAGGCATGTGCCCTGCTCACGGCTACTCTAGTTTGGCAATAAAGACTATGCTAAAAAATAACCAGTTCAGTCAAAAAAGGAATCACTGGATCACTGAACTGTTTAGTCATTATATCGTTAAATGATCTCAAAAGCGGATTTTAGAGCGGACGATAAAATAAAAGCTTTATTCGTAATAACCGACATTTTACTCTTCAAATTGCTGCAAAATTGCGAATGGATTTCACTGGAGATGTAGTTATATTAGCTGAATTTAATAGATTTGAAATATTTTTTATTCTTATTTTAAAATTGCATAATACGAGTACCAAGCATCTAATAATAAATAAATTCGGTACATTTTTGCAAACACGGTCGTCTGTCCCCAAACTAAGCAAAGCTTGTACTGTGGGTGTCAGAGACTGGTATAAGTACAAATACATTTATTAACTGAGGTACTCATAGTAAATAAAAAGTTTGTGAGACAATCTATGTATTGTACACGTACAATCTATTTACTTAGTAGCGGTTGAACTGATTTGAATAAATTTAATAAGGAGATATGTAATATTTATTTTTATACAAATTTCTCAAACAGAGTTATCGGTATAGGGTGTACTAAGCCAAAAGGGGGTCATTATACTATCATTATGAACAACTTATACTGTGAGCCAACCCAAAATCGCAAAAAAAATCTGCAGATCCATATAAAAAGTTAGTTAATTGTCGACAAAATACATATATCGTATGGAACAACTGCTTTTTTCTCGTTTTCAGAGTTGACCCATAGTAAAAATTGTTTATAATGATGATTGTTAAGTACAGTGACCCCCTTTCGGCTTAATACACGCTTTCCTAATAGCCCTGTAGAGAAAGACTATGATTTTATCTAAAAAAAAATACCTAAACTAAACTATACGAAATAAATGCTTCCCTATTATAGGATAGAGAAGGAAACAGCGAGAAGCACAGCTAGAGATGACAAGTAATTTGGAGCAATATTGAAATATTGATATACATAAATATATTGGTTGTTGCCCTTAGATCATAGTACTAGCTGCGCCCCGCGGTGCTTCCCGCGGTCAAAAAGTACTCTACGTCCTTTTCTGTACCTCTGACAACGTGTGTGCAAAATATCATGATAATTGGTTGAGGAGTTCAAAGACGTGAAAGCGTAACAAACAAACGAACAAACTCACTTCGGCATTTATAGACCGAGCGAGCTTTTAGGAAGCGAAGCGCTTTATCTATGCTTCAGCTTCGAAAAAAATGTTTTTTATGACCGGTCATCTATCATCTACAGGTCGCATAAGAAAACCTATCTCCGCCATTTTGAAAAGTTTCCAAAAACTGACGACAGACATTTTGTACAATTATCGAACCTGCTCAAAACAATTCTAGAGAATCGAATAAGAAAAGCAACCTGTATAGGAGCTAGAGATCTACAGCTGAAAGAGCCACTAGTAATATTAGTTACGATTAGGATTTGTTGCTGACCGGCCTGAAAAAAAACGAATATTTAATTCTAAATTCCAAAACATTTCCAGTGTTATCTTCTATGACGTCATCCGTGATGTGCAACTATCGAATTTAACGACATATCGAATTGAAACCCGGCTGTAACTAAATTGGACGAGATACGTTCGAATTGTCTATTCCTCTATTGAATGGAATATTCGAATTGCGTTGCGAATATTTAGGATATGTTGATACAAATGCTTGTATTATTTCGATAGCGGAGCAAACGTCTAAATTTAATGAATGGCTCGTATCGCTGCGGGCGGCAGACAATTTGATAGAATCTGTAATTTGATGTGAAATTTAAATGCGACCAGAAATGGAACATTCTAGAGCACCAGCCTATCAGTTTAATTATTAGAGTTTTAATACACTGGTCCAATTTTCTAAAGGTTAATATGACACACTAGATTTGCCTTTTAATAAATTTAACACGGAATTGAAAAAGTGGCTAGTGAGCAAAAATTAAACACAGCAAAAGAATTCTTAGATAAAGCATTATATCACTATCACATTTATCACGAAAAATATTGAGTTTCTGCTAAAATTTTCATTAGAAAAAATTGGTTTTTCTGTATACACTATTTTTGGATGACAATCCAGTTCTGAACTTTGATTTATGTACTGTGTTGGTTTATCGATTGTTATTTGTTTGTGTGCCTAATAAATAAATAAATATATATTTTTAATAAGTATTATATATGTATTTTCTTTTGATATTTAATTTAATTTCATAGCATTATTTTGACATAATCAATTTGCACACCCATTGTGAGATAGTTACTGACTGTTTGAACCTAAATTAAGATCATTGTAACCCATTGACGAGCAAATAAAGAATTGGAATAAACAAAAAAACAATACTGCAAAGGAACACTACTTTATTGAACGCTTGGCGAAACATGTCCATACGCCGTACAACTGGGGGACAATTCAACTAACCATAGCCGATCCGATACATAACTGGCGTTGACTTTGCATTTGTTATAAAAAAACGGAAAGGGACTGCTCAGTATCACTAATGTGAGCCGAGTACGAGTGGAACTGTGGTAGCGGCCTGGCCGAGACGTTTGTGCAACATCAGTCGTACTGAGCCGTTTTCCGTCCGTTTTTTAAGACAAACGCAACATCTCAGGTTCAGTGGCCCTATTCGGATTTTTGAGATTTTCATCTCACATTTTTTCGTCCTAGTTGCTCTCGTTTGAAACGTCATAGGTGTGATAGTGAGTAAGATAAAATCTCATCTCATCTCACGCGCAGGAATAGCCCCCCAGTTAAGCATCGGCTATACGAGTAGTTAGTTGAAGTCCGTGATTCCAAAAGTAAGTTTATTTGGTACCTTACCTTACGAATCGTATACTTACGTTAGATTAAACAGATAGCCTACTTTTTATCTTGGAAAAATAAACGATTCTAGTACGGTACGGTAAAATTTTAGTACTTACGCAGTATTTTTTTAGCAAGTATATTATGTTGGGTTTTTAAATGAGAAACGGAATGGTAAAAGAAGTATTTACCATTAAGGTTCTTTAATATTTGAATGCCCTCATTGAGATTTGTGTGTGTGTGTGTTTGTGTATGTGTGTCTGTGTGTCTGTCTGTGTGTCTGTAGCATCGTAGCTCCCGAACGGATGAACCGATTTCGTTTTTGTTTTTTTTGTTTGAACGTGAATTAGTCGGAGGTGCTCTTAGCTTTATGTTTGATGAAAATCGGTGTCTGGGATATTTTTAATATATACTTGTTAAAGTCTGATTCTCTACATCATCATAAAAGTTAATTGACCGGCGAAAAAACATCGTAAAAGAGGGGATTTTTGTTCTGCCATATCTGGGTTGGCCCAAAATTACTAGTGGCAACACTTCAAAAAATAATGTCAGTGGAGTGGCGCTAGAGTCGCCCACTTTGGGGCCAAGCTTGGTTTTAATTTGAAAATGCCAATATTGAACCTTATTTCAGCGTGACACATTGGCTTCAATGTCAACTTTGCGCCCAAAGACTGATACACATTGGTGTCTTGTTCCTAGTCCCAGATTGGTGCAAATATGACCCAACTAGGTGTAGGTGTTTATGTGCTATTCCAGATTATAATCTAGCTATGTGCTAAATTTGATTCAGATTTGTTCGGCCATTCAGGCGTAATTGAGTAACATCCATCCAACCATCCATCTATCCATCCCCATACATCCATCTAAATTTTCGCATTTATAATATCAGTTGATGTGTGCCCGCGGCATTACACAAGCGCGGGCTATAACCCTGAATCGTGCAAAAAAAATGCTTCGTTGCCTCCGTCTAAGATCCGCACTCACTCTAAAAGATGCCTATTTCCATACTCCTCTCGGTGCTTAGGTCGTTATCCAGGCAATAAGTATTCTCTCCGGATAGCGAGCATTCCTCAGCAGCGAGCAATCGCTCCCAGAATGCCTCCACGCCGGGTTCGAAAATCAAGCCGGTATTTTTATTAGTGTTATTCGATATCACGGCTAAAAGCATTTTTCCGTCTTATTGAACGGCTTGAAGTGATTGAAGTTTTATACCTATTAGACCAGGGTCAAAGCCTAGAAAAATGGTAAAAAATGAAAAAAAATTACAGTAGGATGAAACCCATTAGAAAAGCAGGGGAATATGATCAAAATGAGAGGAAAAATAAATTACGGTCGATCCGAGTTCGGGAAGTGGGAGGGGGTGAGTCTTTAAGGGTAAAAAATGGTTTATCTTGATTTCCGGCAAAACTACAAGTCCTATGGAAAAAAGTTGAATGGCAAAGTTGTAGGCAATAAAAAGATCTACAACTTTTGTATTTGCAGATTTTTCACATAACCTCAAAATTTAGGTGAAAAATTAAAAAAACCAAGTTTTTGGTTTTTTATTTATCTTTTTCAAAAACAAAAATTTTTTTACGAAATTTGGTGAAAACTTATCTTATTATGTCCCAAATACACTGTAATTTATTTGATTAAAAATATTTATTTTTTCGCTTCATTTTAATTTAATATCAAAAAAGCACCCTAATTTTCAATCGAAAATTCTGACGTCAAAATATCAGCTTTTTTCAAAAAGTTTGGGGGCTTTTTGTTCGTTGAAATATCTACTTTCAGATGGTGTAAAGAAAAATATACATTACCATAGGAAATATTCTTAGAAAATGCAAAAAATTGAAAAAACCTCAAATTCGAAATTTTTTTTTAATCATTATGTACAATTTTGAGGTATTTATTAAAATTTACACTTTAATTACTCAAAAAACGTAAGATTTCATGTTTTATTGATAAACGAAAAAATTACAAATTAAAATATACTTCTATAATTAACAAACAAATAAGTTAATAAAGTTAATATTTAATAAGACATCTACAATATTTTGAAAAAGTTGTAGAATCTTCTTTAAATAATATTTGTAGATGCCTATTTATTGCTGTTTTAAGATAATTTATATACCTGAGTGACCTTCGGTGAATTTAAGCCCATTGTAAGTTATTTCATTGAGAAGTGGGGACGGACCTAGGAGGGTCTGGGCCTTACTACATACCTGCTATTTCGTAGCAGCTGTAAAGACCAGTAGCCAGTATTCGAGATACAGAGTAGTGTACAACATCGTATTTAAAAATACACGTGCAGGCTGAGTTACTCCAAGTGATTTGTGAGAAATTTACTTTATTCAAAGAATCGTTTGGAATCTACATAGCAAGGTAAATACTATCTGTATTTTAATCTATATTAATCAGCTTCAAAATAAAAATAGTAATATTTTTTTTTATAAATAGTATGTTTAATGTAACATAACCTAAAAAATTGAAATTGAATGATATTTTAGTACAAGAATAAAAAAATAGTAATTTCGTTTATTTAATACAAACAGATTTAGTTATACTCATGATAAAACTTTGAAGGCATTATTAATTTGATTTTGTCCTTTCAGATTACCAGTATGGAAGAATCTGTTTGTATAATCTGCAATAAGTCAGACGACAAGCAAGTGTATGAAATAAAAAAAAACAGCTTTGAATCGTTTAGTGGCGTCTAGCAAGAAGAGAATCGACAATAAATACAAAAAATTTGAAACTTTAACATCAGCTCTTATTCATCGAACTTGGAGGAAGGAACTACAAGGAAGTAAATGATTCAGATGAAATTATGGATGAAGAACCAATGCAGACTGGAAATAACATTGGAGACGAAGATGATGGTCTTGAAGATTTCGACGATCAACTAGAGTTGGAAAGATTTGTCGAATCTGACGATGAAGAAATGCCTCCAAAGAGACAAAAACGAATGAGTAACTGATTAGAATTTCAAATAACGTATTTATAAATAATAAGATTAACGTTTTTTTAAAAAAAATTAATGAATAGCGTAATCAGAATTAAGTTTCTAAATTCAATAGTACGATTTACATGTAGGTATATTTATTTTGTATGAGATTTTCTATGACATTAATGTAATGCGAGTAAAATAAATAAACTTTTTAACTAAAAAAAATTGCAGCAATCACATTTTTTTGATGAAATTGTACATAATGATTAAAAAAAAAATTTCGAATTTGAGGTTTTTTCAATTTTTTGCATTTTCTAAGAATATTTCCTATGGTAATGTATATTTTTCTTTACACCATCTGAAAGTAGATATTTCAACGAACAAAAAGCCCCCAAACTTTTTGAAAAAAGCTGATATTTTGACGTCAGAATTTTCGATTGAAAATTAGGGTGCTTTTTTGATATTAAATTAAAATGAAGCGAAAAAATAAATATTTTTAATCAAATAAATTACAGTGTATTTGGGACATAATAAGGTAAGTTTACACCAAATGTCGTAGAAAAAAAAATATTTGAAAAAGATATAAATAAAAAACCAAAAACTTGGTTTTTTGAATTTTTCACCTAAATTTTGAGGTTATGTGAAAAATCTGCAAATACAAAAGTTGTAGATCTTTTTATTGCCTACAACTTTGCCATTCAACTTTTTTCCATAGGACTTGTAGTTTTGCCGGAAATCAAGATAAACCATTTTTTACCCTTAAAGACTCACCCCCTCCCACTTCCCGAACTCGGATCGACCGTAATTTATTTTTCCTCTCATTTTGATCATATTCCCCTGCTTTTCTAATGGGTTTCATCCTACTGTAATTTTTATTGGTTTCAAAAATTATCTACCCTGGTCTATATTTAGAGTGAACGTATTAAAAAGCCAAAGTCTTTCAAAGATTTAGTTAATACATTTATAGCTCACTGTTATAGAAGCTACGATACGATATTTGAAATGTTTGTACTGGCTTTTGTAAATTATTATGAGTATTATGAGGCTCGGTCAGGGCCCCTACGTAACCCGAGAGGGTTCCCGCCTTGTCGTGGCGTGGAGGCTCAGTAGACGTGGCGTCGGTGAATCACGGTGAAGCCAAGAGGAATCCGAGGTGAGCCGCTTCTTGGGGCTTGCCACCCAAAGCCCATTTGAAAGCAGCCTAAGTAGGTTGTGGGTCTGTATGGGCAGACTAACAACTTAGCCGGGTTACAGTGCCGTATGAACGACACTGCATCTGAAGGCTGGGCCGCGGCGAGAGAGGACCGTTTGTTTGTGTCTTAGACGTAGGGTAGGCCGGTGTCCCTGCAGTGGTACGTAAAAGATTTTAATGAAAAACTAATAAAAATTCTATTAAACACTGATTGGATGTAGTTAGTTACTTACAGATACATACAATACATGTCGTCATGCCTTTTCCCCGAAGGGGTGCAGAGGTATATTTCGCCACCCACACTTCGCTGGACGATATCCATTCCCAAATGTGACAGAGTGCCGAGCATGTCGTCAAACACCGCGCGGGCGCGGGCACAAGTTATACATGGTGCTAGTTTTAGGTGCATTAATTCTTTAGGGTGTTGTTCTACCCGACAAAATGACAACTTTTTGAACAACTTTTAGCTTGCAAAATTCAAAAGTAAAATTATGGAGTCTCTCGAGAGTATGAAGACTTGATTTTTTCCCTGAATTTTACAAACTTGTGTGCTAAAAGTTGTTTACTTTGACGGGTAAATAACACCCTTAACTATTACATCACCCACGTTGTATAGCAGAGGACATTTAATATATTTTTTTAATAATTCTTTATACTTACTAATAACTAATAATCGTTGTCTCTTCTAACTTGCTGTGCCCGACGGGGTCTGTCGAATCTATGTAGGTACCTACCTAATACATTATTTGTGTTATTTAAAACATCATTTACTGTACGGCTTTTGGCTATAAACAATCTGAACACGCACGCGATGCCATTAAATTTGAAGTTCAGGAGGTACTCTATTTTCTATTATTGTGCAAAAGTTAAAGGCTCGGTGATACCACGATTTTCCACCCGCACACACGTTTACTTAATTAAGTCGCTTCATAAAGAGTTGAATATCGTAAATCATTTCTGATGGTAAATGAGATCGGCGCCTTAAATTGCATTTTCTTGTCGTTTTCATTGGTATAAATCGTAATAAGAACACAAATAAGAATAAATTACTCGGTTAAACTTTAGAGAACTAATACTATTTAATAATCGAAAAAATGAGTGTTGGAAGTAATCGCTGAAAATTTAGAGAACCACGCTCAAACAGCTCAAACGGATTTTCAAAATTCTACTCCGGTTTTTGCACCTGATCATTCCAGTTCTTCATATCAAACTAGGCGAAAACAAAATACTTGTTTTTGTTGATTTCGATAATACCGGGCCTTAAAGCCTACCCCACCCACCATCATGAAGGATACGTATACCGATCTATCAGAACAATTATAGGCCAGCCCGTCTAGCATGCACGCTGCAACATTTGTCGACTCTTTATATCGAGACAGACGTATGTTTACACGTAGCCTTGTCACGTTCTCACACGAC
Source organism: Peribatodes rhomboidaria (assembly GCA_911728515.1). NCBI lineage: Eukaryota > Metazoa > Arthropoda > Insecta > Lepidoptera > Geometridae > Peribatodes > Peribatodes rhomboidaria. The sequence goes on along the minus strand of OU452174.1, from coordinate 16,921,040 downwards.
AAAAATTGATGAAAATATTTTGTCGCCGCGCGCATGCTAAGTTTGCTGAAAAAATACACGTGAAAGGCCTAATTACACAACGGTACATAACTGTACGATGCTGTGTTACTTAGTAATAGTACGCTATGAAGTTATAACAGTAACTTCAAGTACAAACGCGCTAGGAGTTAGGAATATTAAATTTGCAGTAATTCGTTTATCGCAACAACTTAGTACCTCATAGAGACCTCAAATAATAAAGTCACTTCAGTCAACACATTAGTACGAGCTCTATCTTAAATAGCTAACGAGTGTCGAAACATATCGTAGCACCTTACCTCCGAGGGGGCTGGCAGAGGTGTGATACAACACCCACATTTTGCCGGACGATATTCAGTCTCAAATGTGACAGGGGGCGAGCCTGTCGCTATACACCGGGCTCCAGTCATGTGGCAGATGACATACAATTCGCACATAATATGTTGACACAATGAACAAATTGGTGCGTGCCGTCGGCTGAGTTTGAACCCGCTCCCTCTGGCTTGAGAGGCGGGCTTTCTCCATCTAGCCTATCATCACCTACTAGGCTATCATCGCCTCACACAATTCATGTTGTAGAATTATAAAATCATTAACTATTTATTGGCTTTTAAGCTGAAGACTTCGCGAAAATGCTTTTGTACGTCCGTCTGGCCAGCGTCTATCCGGCTGTCCTCCGACAGATTCCTTGCTCAACCGATTCTAATTTTTTTTTAAATTAGCAAACCTGTTAAAAATTCGTTGTTAAAACAAAGTTAACCAAGTAGCATTTAGTTCATGTTTAGCATCTTATTGCGACGCACTTCACTAAGTCATTTGAATTAATTTACTCAATGATATTGTTTGCATTAGAAGTCAGCTGTAAAGTCTATAAGGTTATCAAGTCGTTGGTTCGTCTAAGGCTTCACAGTAGAATTCACGCGCATTTCTGTTAGTCACGTTAACTGACAGATGCTCAGATTAACGGAGCCCTTGTTTTGTAATACAATGAAATATCCTTTTAAAGGTCCACATGATGAACATCCAATTTCCTAAATGACTAGTTTTGAGTGTTACTGACATTATTTACTACTGAAAACCAAGTTGAGTAGCCTTTTCGAATAACTTTGAAAGGCGGGGCGTTTTCGAGGCTTTCAGGCGGTCTGGAAACTCTGACTTCAGGGCTAGGCCCGGCCTATGCGAACTTGCTCTGGTTAAAGAATTAATTCCCACTTGTAAAGCTTACCATACAGGATTAGGCCGAACTTAACAGGTAAACCTGCGTCAGTTCAGACTGAACGGATTGGTGCAAAAAATTAATAAATGCGAAGGACACGACAGGATCCGGTTATATCCGGTCAGGCGAAACTGGAAGTAAAACTTCTCGTGTATGAAAGCTTTAACAGTTTCAGACTTCAAATGTTTGAGATGTTTAATAGAGTTTACTAAGCAAACTGTCGACATAAGTAAGTAGTAATAGTAAGCCCATTTAGTTCAACCACCATACATATTACATTCACAAACTATCGCATTTATAAATACTAGTAATTACCCTTGAACGGTGTGCTCGCATATCTCCACTACCCCTGGTCCGATTCAGCTCATATCCGAACTTAAAAATTCGGTTGAGATAAATTACATGTTTGTACAATTTCATGAAGATACTCAATTTATCGTGAAACAAACAAATACAGGATGTCCCAGTAGACTGACACCTCGCATCACTCGGTCAATCCTATCTATAGCTAATATGAAAGTAAGTTTGTTCGTTTGTTTGTTTGTTACAATTGCACGCCTTAACTACTTAACCGCACCACTAAATAGGGGTGCGGAAAAATACATAAGATAGCTGTCACACAGGGCGCGTGCAGCAAGTTAGTATGATATTTGCAAGTACCTACGAAGCCGGTTGAAAAACGCTCTCCCGCGCTCGTTCCACTAGACCCAACTAGCTCCAGCCACTGGTTCCATCGCGTTCCAGTGCACTGGCCCAGTCGCTGGCCCCAGCAGATTACACCGCCAGTAAGCCGCGGCTTCGTGCACTGACTTTGACAAAGTTTTAGCAGGTCCCTTTAATTCTATCTGGTGTGTGCAGATGACGGGAGTAGAGCTTGAAAAGCGCAATCGTTTTGTGAAATACATCAGTGTTTTTTCTCGTCGCAGTGTTTCAAAAGGCTTTATTTACGTTTTCGTAAGTGTAGTTAGTGCATATGTAGCTGAATTCTTTTAGCTAATCGTCACAGATATCGATTCGGACAGTTTTAGGTCAAACGATGTTTTCGGGGAAACGTTTGTCGGTGTTTTTCTGTTAGTGTTATAAATGAAAGGTTGGATGGATGGATGTTTGTTACTCAATCACGCCAGAACGGCTGAACGGATCTGGATGAAACTTGGCACAGAGATAGATTGTAGTCTGGAATAGCACATAGTTTACTGTTTAACCGCGATGTGCAAAGTATGACGAAGTATACTAGCTTAAAATCTGCAATCTTAACCACAGATCACGTCATACCATAGAAACCGCATTACCAAATTTTTGTTTCGCAAAACAGTCGCTAAAATTTCACAAAAGCGCGTGTTGATAATAATATTCTCAGCCACGACTCGTATGTAGTTAAGAATATTGAATTTACTAGTGAGTGTGCGTAAAGCGTACCTTACGAAGCACACAGTACAGTACGAAGGCACAGTACGAAGTAAGAAAGTACCTGAATATCTAAAACATTTCATGTTCTAACGTAAATTGAAGATGATATATTTCTATTCACATAATTCCATTTGCCCGCGGCAATATCGTAAAAGGAATGTCACAAATGTATAAAATACAAGTTAAAAGATCCCGTAAACTCCTATTTTGTATTCTAAATAATACCTAAGCGCTGCGGTGTCCGTCACAAGACTTTCAAAGTATTCTTTATCTTTGAAACTGGGTGGATATTGATCTGAGTTGTACAAGAAAATATTTGTCCTAGTTATTGTGAAAAGGCTAAAACAAGAGACGTTTTACCTTACGAACAAACCTTGTAAAGTCTCGAAATAGTTATAGGTACCTACTTACAATGTTTTGCCTTTTTCGATCGGGTTAAAATTTAAAAGAAAGAAATAGACAAAATAGATGGACACATGTCATATCAATCAACCACGAAAGTTGACGTTTTTCGCTAAACAGGGCTAGCTAGAACTGTTATGCTAAGCCGAAAGAGAATAGTTGTAGGCGCACAATGTCAAAAGAGCGAAATGTCAATCGGTCGCAAATTGTCCAAAGAGCAAAACGTCCAAGGAGCAAAATGTCCATAGCGCAAAATGTCCAAAATTCTAACTGTACTATGTTACGACAAAATGCTGCAACCCGGGTTACAGCGTTTTGTTGTAACAGAATCCTACTAATATTATAAACGTGACTAGTATTTTGGGCGGTGCGCGGGCCGCAAGCGGCCCGCGTTTGTGGGTGCCCTGAAGTCGGGGTGCCCTGAAGTCGGGGTGCCCTTAAAACGGGGTGCCCTGAAGTCGGGGTGCTCGGACTTTGGAGTGCCCTACGTTTCGATTCCGCATGAAATTCGTCTGCGTCAGTACGAGTATGTCGGCCTCGCATTAGTGAGCTCGGCCTTCGGCCTCACGGTTGGGGGCTCGGCCTTCGGCCTCGTTAATGTGATCTGTCTGACTTTGATTGTGTCTGGTTGTACTCGACCGCTGCAAGGCTCGGCCTTCGGCCTCGCCTTGCACCGTTCGAGTATTACTGCTCGGCCTTCGGCCTCGCAGCTGGGTCTCGGCCTCCGGCCTCGCATCGGTAAGCTGCGGCCTCGCGGTTGGGGGCTCGGCCTTCGGCCTCGCTAATGTGACCTATTCGACTTCAAATATAGTTGTACTCGAACGCTGCAAGGCTCGGCCTTCGGCCTCGCCTTGCACCGTTCGAGTGCTGCTGCTCGGCCTTCGGCCTCGCAGCTGGGGCTCGGCCTACGGCCTCGCATCGGTGGGCTCGGCCTGCGGCCTCGCGATTGGGGGCTCGGCCTTCGGCCTCGCTAATGTGTCCTATCCCGACTTCAAATATAGTTTTCCAAGTTATTCACGTTTCGATTTTGTATGGATTTTTTTTTGTATGGCGGCCATCTTTTTTTTTATTTCTTCTGAAAACTCCCAAGATTGCCTTCATTTTTAGTTCAAGTGCTTCCGTAAAAATTTTTTTGGTTTCCGAGATACGTGGGCATACCACCATCAGGGTTTGATTTTTCGCCAATTTCGGATGTTTCCCGGACCCTCTGAACCAACTTCTACACGACCCTGTATTCACTTTCTCCCCCCCCCCCCCCCCACCCCCCTTGTACCATTTAGGTTTCTCTGTATCTGAAAAAAAACCATTGTATGGCAGCCATATTAAAAAAAAAACTTTTCCAAAATATTTTTTCAAAAATGGAATCGGGGACTCCAAAAACTCCCCGATGGAAAAAATCAGATTTCCCGGACCATTTTGAAATTTGGCCGCCATTTTGAATCCGCCATCTTGGATTTTTTTTTACCCCCTCCACGTAGCCCTTCCATTTCCCTATGACATTTGTTCAAATGCACTCCCAAAAAAACTTAACGTTTCCGAGTTATTCACGTATCAATTTTGTATGGAGAATTTTTTTTTGTATGGGAGTCATGGTTTTTCTTATTTCTCCTGAAAGGTCCCAAGAGTTGCTAAAATATTACTTCAAGCGCTCTACCAAAACTAAGCACCGTTTCCGACATACCAGGGCATACCACCATGTTCCAACGTAAATGTTCCAACTTCGGATTTTCTTCGGAAGTTGTGGGCTACCCTTTATACGACGCTATATTCACTTTTCCCCCCCCACCCCTCCTTGTACCATTTAGGTTTCTCTGATTCTGAAAAAAAACCATTGTATGGCAGCCATATTAAAAAAAACACTTTTTCCAAATTTTATTTCAGAAATGGAATAAGATACCCCAAAAACCCCCGGATGCAAAAAATCAGACCTCTCGGACCATTTTGAAATTTGGCCGCCATTTTGAATCCGCCATCTTGGATTTTTATGACCTCCACCTGGTAGCCCCCTTGATTCCCTATAACATTTGTTCAAGCAGACTATCTAAAACTTCAACCGTTTCCGAGTTATTCACGTTTCAATTTTGTATGGAATTTTTTTTTTTGTATGGCGGCCATGTTTTTTTTTATTTCTTCTGAAAATTCCCAGGGTTCACTCAAAAATTAGTTTAAATGCTTTACTAAAAATATTTTTATTTTCCGAGATACGAGGGCATACCACCATCAGGGTAGGGAGAAGTTCCAATTTCGGATTTTTCCCGGGCCCCCTAGACCGACCCCTACACGACCCCGTATTCACTTTTCCCCCCCTACCCCTCCTTATACCCTTTAGGTTTCTCTATGTCAGTCAGTCAGTGAGTGAGTGGTAGTTTAACTTTATATAGTATGACTAGTATTTTGGGCGGTGCGCGGGCCGCAAGCGGCCCGCGTTTGTGGGTGCCCTGAAGTCGGGGTGCCCTGAAGTTGGGGTGCCCTGAAGTTGATTGTGTGTGGTTGTACTCGACCGCTGCAAGGCTCGGCCTTCGGCCTCGCCTTGCACCGTTCGAGTACTGCTGCTCGGCCTTCGGCCTCGCAGCTGGGGCTCGGCCTTCGGCCTCGCATCTGTGGGCTCGGCCTTCGGCCTCGCGAGTGTGTCCTATCCGGCTTCGAATATAGTTGTACTCGAACGCTGCAAGGCTCGGCCTCCGGCCTCGCCTTGCACCGTTCGACTGCTGCTGCTCGGCCTTCGGCCTCGCAGCTGGGGCTCGGCCTCCGGCCTCGCAAGTATCTGCGAAAAGTCATTCTGCGGCGACCCCTAAAATGTATGAAAAAAATCGAGCAATATGGCAGCTATGTTAATTTTTTTTTTTTCAAAATTTATTTTCATAACTGGAATCGGGGTCCCCAAAAACCCCCAGATACAAAAAATCAGACCTCTCCGACCATTTTGAAATTTGGCCGCCATCTTGAATCCGCCATCTTGGATTTTTTTTACCCCCACCAGGTGGCCCTTCTAATTCCCTATGACATTTGTTCAAACGCACTCCCTATAAAACTTAACGTTTCCGAGTTATTCACGTATCAATTTTGTATGGAGAATTTTTTTTTGTATGGGAGTCATGTTTTTTCTTATTTCTCCTGAAAGGTCCCAAGAGTTGCTAAAATATTAGTTCAAGCACTTCACCAAAAATAAGCACCGTTTCTGAGATACCAGGGCATACCACCATCAGAGTAGGTAATTGTTCCAATTTCGTATTTTTTTCGGAGACTGTGAAACACCCCTTATACGACCTTATATTCACTTTCCCCCCCTACCCCCCCATGTACTCTTTAGGTTTCGCCGTGTATGGAAAAATTTGAATGTATGGCAGCCATATTAAAAAAAACACTTTTTCAAAATTTTATTTCAGAAATGAAATCAGATACCCCAAAAACCCCCGGATGCAAAAAATCAGACCTCTCGGACCATTATGAAATTTGGCCGCCATTTTGAATCCGCCATCTTGGATTTTTATGACCCCCACCTGGTAGCCCCCCCGATTCCCTATGACTTTTGTTCAAGCAGACTATCTAAAACTTGAATAGTTTCCGAGTTATTCACGTTTCAATTTTGTATGGAATTTTTTTTTTTGTATGGCGGCCATGTTTTTTTTGATTTCTCGTGAAAGTTCCCAAGGTTTGCTAAAATATTAGTTCAAGTGCTTTAGTAAAAATATGCACCGTTTCCGAGATACGAGGGCATACCACCATCAGGGTTTGACTTTTCGCCAATTTCGGATTTTTCCCGGGCCCTCTGGACCAACCCCTACACGACCCCATATTCACTTTTCCCCTCCCACCCCCGGAAGTACCCTTAAGGTTTCTCTATGTCAGTGAGTCAGTGAGTGAGTCAGTGGTAGTTTAACTTTATATAGTGTAACTAGTATTTTGGGCGGTGCGCGGGCCGCAAGCGGCCCGCGTTTGTGGGTGCCCTGAAGTCGGGGTGCCCTGAAGTCGGGGTGCCCTGATGTTGGGGTGCCCTGAAGTTGATTGTGTGTGGTTGTACTCGACCGCTGCAAGGCTCGGCCTTCGGCCTCGCCTTGCACCGTTCGAGTACTGCTGCTCGGCCTTCGGCCTCGCGGCTGGTGCTCGGCCTTCGGCCTCGCGGTTGGGGGCTCGGCCTTCGGCCTCGCAAGTGTGACCTATCCGGCTTCAAATATAGTTGTACTCGAACGCTGCAAGGCTCGGCCTCCGGCCTCGCCTTGCACCGTTCGGGTACTGCTGCTCGGCCTTCGGCCTCGCAGCTGGGGCTCGGCCTTCGGCCTCGCGGGTATGATGCGAGGCCTGCGGCCTCGCCCAATTCGCTCGGAAGCGACCCCCAAAATGTATGAAAAAAATCGAATATTTTGAAATTTGGCCGCCATTTTGAATCCGCCATCTTGGATTTTTATGACCCCCGCCAGGTAGCCCCCCCGATCTCCTATGACATTTGTTCAAGCAGACTATCTAAAACTTTAACCGTTTCCGAGTTATTCACGTTTCAATTTTGTATGGAATTTTTTTTTTTGTATGGCGGCCATGTTTTTTTTGATTTCTCGTGAAAGTTCCCAAGGTTTGCTGAAATATTAGTTCAAGTGCTTTAGGAAAAATGTTTTTGGTTTCCGAGATACGAGGGCATACCACCATCAGGGTTCGACTTTTCGCCAATGTCAGATTTTTCCCGGGCCCTCTAAACCCACCCCTACACGACCCCATATTCACTTTTCCCCCACCACCCCTGCGTATACCCTTTAGGTTTCTCTATGTCAGTGAGTCAGTGAGTCAGTCAGTGGTAATTCAACTTTATATAGTATAACTAGTATTTTGGGCGGTGCGCGGGCCGCAAGCGGCCCGCGTTTGTGGGTGCCCTGAAGTCGGGGTGCCCTGAAGTTGGGGTGCCCTGAAGTTGATTGTGTGTGGTTGTACTCGACCGCTGCAAGGCTCGGCCTTCGGCCTCGCCTTGCACCGTTCGAGTACTGCTGCTCGGCCTTCGGCCTCGCAGCTGGGGCTCGGCCTTCGGCCTCGCATCTGTGGGCTCGGCCTTCGGCCTCGCGAGTGTGTCCTATCCGGCTTCGAATATAGTTGTACTCGAACGCTGCAAGGCTCGGCCTCCGGCCTCGCCTTGCACCGTTCGACTGCTGCTGCTCGGCCTTCGGCCTCGCAGCTGGGGCTCGGCCTCCGGCCTCGCAAGTATCTGCGAAAAGTCATTCTGCGGCGACCCCTAAAATGTATGAAAAAAATCGAGCAATATGGCAGCTATGTTAATTTTTTTTTTTTCAAAATTTATTTTCATAACTGGAATCGGGGTCCCCAAAAACCCCCAGATACAAAAAATCAGACCTCTCCGACCATTTTGAAATTTGGCCGCCATCTTGAATCCGCCATCTTGGATTTTTTTTACCCCCACCAGGTGGCCCTTCTAATTCCCTATGACATTTGTTCAAACGCACTCCCTATAAAACTTAACGTTTCCGAGTTATTCACGTATCAATTTTGTATGGAGAATTTTTTTTTGTATGGGAGTCATGTTTTTTCTTATTTCTCCTGAAAGGTCCCAAGAGTTGCTAAAATATTAGTTCAAGCACTTCACCAAAAATAAGCACCGTTTCTGAGATACCAGGGCATACCACCATCAGAGTAGGTAATTGTTCCAATTTCGTATTTTTTTCGGAGACTGTGAAACACCCCTTATACGACCTTATATTCACTTTCCCCCCCTACCCCCCCATGTACTCTTTAGGTTTCGCCGTGTATGGAAAAATTTGAATGTATGGCAGCCATATTAAAAAAAACACTTTTTCAAAATTTTATTTCAGAAATGAAATCAGATACCCCAAAAACCCCCGGATGCAAAAAATCAGACCTCTCGGACCATTATGAAATTTGGCCGCCATTTTGAATCCGCCATCTTGGATTTTTATGACCCCCACCTGGTAGCCCCCCCGATTCCCTATGACTTTTGTTCAAGCAGACTATCTAAAACTTGAATAGTTTCCGAGTTATTCACGTTTCAATTTTGTATGGAATTTTTTTTTTTGTATGGCGGCCATGTTTTTTTTGATTTCTCGTGAAAGTTCCCAAGGTTTGCTAAAATATTAGTTCAAGTGCTTTAGTAAAAATATGCACCGTTTCCGAGATACGAGGGCATACCACCATCAGGGTTTGACTTTTCGCCAATTTCGGATTTTTCCCGGGCCCTCTGGACCAACCCCTACACGACCCCATATTCACTTTTCCCCTCCCACCCCCGGAAGTACCCTTAAGGTTTCTCTATGTCAGTGAGTCAGTGAGTGAGTCAGTGGTAGTTTAACTTTATATAGTGTAATATAACTAGTATTTTGGGCGGTGCGCGGGCCGCAAGCGGCCCGCGTTTGTGGGTGCCCTGAAGTCGGGGTGCCCTGAAGTTGGGGTGCCCTGAAGTTGATTGTGTGTGGTTGTACTCGACCGCTGCAAGGCTCGGCCTTCGGCCTCGCCTTGCACCGTTCGAGTGCTGCTGCTCGGCCTTCGGCCTCGCAGCTGGGGATCGGCCTGCGGCCTCGCGGTTGGGGGCTCGGCCTTCGGCCTCGCTAATGTGACCTATTCGACTTCAAATATAGTTGTACTCGAACGCTGCAAGGCTCGGCCTTCGGCCTCGCCTTGCACCGTTCGAGTACTGCTGCTCGGCCTGCGGCCTCGCGGTTGGGGGCTCGGCCTTCGGCCTCGCTAATGTGACCTATTCGACTTCAAATATAGTTGTACTCGAACGCTGCAAGGCTCGGCCTTCGGCCTCGCCTTGCACCGTTCGAGTACTGCTGCTCGGCCTTCGGCCTCGCAGGGGGGGCTCGGCCTTCGGCCTCGCAGCTGGGGCTCGGCCTCCGGCCTCGCGGTTGGGGGCTCGGCCTTCGGCCTCGCTAATGTGACCTATTCGACTTCAAATATAGTTTTCTAAGTTATTCACGTTTCAATTTTGTATGGAATTTTTTTTTTGTATGGCGGCCATTTTTTTTTTAATTTCTCGTGAAAGTTCCCAAGGTTTGCTGAAATATTAGTTCAAGTGCTTTAGTAAAAATTTTTTTGGTTTCCGAGATACGAGGGCATACCACCATCAGGGTTCGACTTTTCGCCAATTTCGGATTTTTCCCGGGCCCTCTGAGCCGACCCCTACACGACCCCATATTCACTTTTCCCCCCCTACCCCTCCTTATACCCTTTAGGTTTCTCTATGTCAGTGAGTCAGTGAGTGAGTCAGTGGTAGTTTAACTTTATATAGTATGACTAGTATTTTGGGCGGTGCGCGGGCCGCAAGCGGCCCGCGGTCAGGCGCCAATGGACCCTTGTGGCCCTACGTTTCGATTCCGCAGTTTGTTCGATCATGCAGTCTGTTTAATTAGCATTTATTTGTACTCTACCGGTGCAAGGCTCGGCCTTTGGCCTCGCCTCGCATCGGTCGAGTAGTCCTATACGCACCGTGGCTCGGCCTTACGGCCTCGCCCCGGTGCGGCTCGGCCTTCGGCCTCGCGGTCGTAGGCTCGGCCTTCGGCCTCGCTAGTATGACCTATCCGACTTTGATTGTGTGTCATTGTACTCGGCCGCTGCAAGGCTCGGCCTTCGGCCTCACCTTGCACCGGCCGAGTGGGGCTGCTCGGCCTTCGGCCTCGCAGCTGGGGCTCGGCCTTCGGCCTCGCTAGTGTGATGCGAGGCCTCCGGCCTCGCCCTATTCGCTCGGAAGCGACCCCCAAAATGTATGAAAAAAATCGAATGTATGGCAGCCATATTAAAAAAAAAACTTTTCCAAAATATTTTTTCATTATTAGAATCGGGGACCCAAAAAACCCCCGGATGCAAATAATCAGACCTCTCGGACCATTTTGAAATTTGGCCGCCATCTTGAATCCGCCATCTTGAATTTTCGTCACCCCCACCAGGTAGCTCTCCCGATTCCCTATGACATTTGGTCAAACACTCCCCATCCAAGTCGTACCGTTTCCGAGTTATTTTATTTTCAATTTTGTATGGCGGCCATGTTTTTTTCTTCGGGAGCCATGTTTTTTTCAACTTCCCCTGAAACGTCCCAGGGTTCTCTACAACTTTAGTTCAACTGCTTTAGAAAATTTTTTTTTAGTTTCCGAGATACGAGGGCATACCACCATCAGGGTTCGACTTTTCGCCAATTTCGGATTTTTCCCGGAGGTTGTGGACCCGACCCTCCACGACCCCATATCCACTTTATCCCCCCCACCCCGGCGTATACCCTTTAGGTTTCTCTATGTCAGTCAGTCAGTCAGTCAGTCAGTCAGTCAGTCAGTGGTAATTCAACTTTATATAGTATAACTAGTATTTTGGGCGGTGCGCGGGCCGCAAGCGGCCCGCGTTTGTGGGTGCCCTGAAGTCGGGGTGCCCTGAAGTTGGGGTGCCCTGAAGTTGATTGTGTGTGGTTGTACTCGACCGCTGCAAGGCTCGGCCTTCGGCCTCGCCTTGCACCGTTCGAGTACTGCTGCTCGGCCTTCGGCCTCGCAGCTGGAGCTCGGCCTTCGGCCTCGCATCTGTAGGCTCGGCCTGCGGCCTCGCAAGTATGACCTATCCGGCTTCGAATATAGTTGTACTCGAACGCTGCAAGGCTCGGCCTCCGGCCTCGCCTTGCACCGTTCGAGTACTGCTGCTCGGCCTTCGGCCTCGCAGCTGGGGCTCGGCCTTCGGCCTCGCTGATGTGACCTATTCGACTTCAAATATAGTTGTACTCGAACGCTGCAAGGCTCGGCCTTCGGCCTCGCCTTGCACCGTTCGAGTACTGCTGCTCGGCCTTCGGCCTCGCAGCTGGGGCTCGGCCTTCGGCCTCGCTAATGTGACCTATTCGAGTTCAAATATAGTTGTACTCGAACGCTGCAAGGCTCGGCCTTCGGCCTCGCCTTGCACCGTTCGAGTGCTGCTGCTCGGCCTTCGGCCTCGCAGCTGGGGATCGGCCTGCGGCCTCGCGGTTGGGGGCTCGGCCTTCGGCCTCGCTAATGTGACCTATTCGACTTCAAATATAGTTGTACTCGAACGCTGCAAGGCTCGGCCTTCGGCCTCGCCTTGCACCGTTCGAGTACTGCTGCTCGGCCTGCGGCCTCGCGGTTGGGGGCTCGGCCTTCGGCCTCGCTAATGTGACCTATTCGACTTCAAATATAGTTGTACTCGAACGCTGCAAGGCTCGGCCTTCGGCCTCGCCTTGCACCGTTCGAGTACTGCTGCTCGGCCTTCGGCCTCGCAGGGGGGGCTCGGCCTTCGGCCTCGCAGCTGGGGCTCGGCCTCCGGCCTCGCGGTTGGGGGCTCGGCCTTCGGCCTCGCTAATGTGACCTATTCGACTTCAAATATAGTTTTCTAAGTTATTCACGTTTCAATTTTGTATGGAATTTTTTTTTTGTATGGCGGCCATTTTTTTTTTAATTTCTCGTGAAAGTTCCCAAGGTTTGCTGAAATATTAGTTCAAGTGCTTTAGTAAAAATTTTTTTGGTTTCCGAGATACGAGGGCATACCACCATCAGGGTTCGACTTTTCGCCAATTTCGGATTTTTCCCGGGCCCTCTGAGCCGACCCCTACACGACCCCATATTCACTTTTCCCCCCCTACCCCTCCTTATACCCTTTAGGTTTCTCTATGTCAGTGAGTCAGTGAGTGAGTCAGTGGTAGTTTAACTTTATATAGTATGACTAGTATTTTGGGCGGTGCGCGGGCCGCAAGCGGCCCGCGGTCAGGCGCCAATGGACCCTTGTGGCCCTACGTTTCGAATCCGCAGTAAATTCGTCTTGGTAAGTAGGTCGGAGAGCATAATTATTGTACTCTACCGGTGCAAGGCTCGGCCTTCGGCCTCGCCTCGCATCGGTCGAGTAGTCCTATACGCACCGTGGCTCGGCCTTACGGCCTCGCCCCGGTGCGGCTCGGCCTTCGGCCTCGCGGTCGTAGGCTCGGCCTTCGGCCTCGCTAGTATGACCTATCCGACTTTGATTGTGTGTCATTGTACTCGGCCGCTGCAAGGCTCGGCCTTCGGCCTCACCTTCCACCGGCCGAGTAGGGCTGCTCGGCCTTCGGCCTCGCAGCTGGGGCTCGGCCTTCGGCCTCGCGAGTGTGATGCGAGGCCTCCGGCCTCGCCCTATTCGCTCGAAAGCGACCCCCAAAATGTATAAAAAAAATCGAATGTATGGCAGCCATATTAAAAAAAAAACTTTTCCAAAATATTTTTTCATTATTAGAATCGGGGACCCCAAAAACCCCCGGATGCAAAAAATCAGACCTCTCGGACCATTTTGAAATTTGGCCGCCATCTTGAATCCGCCATCTTGAATTTTCGTCACCCCCTCCAGGTAGCTCTCCCGATTCCCTATGACATTTGGTCAAACACTCCCCATCCAAGTCGTACCGTTTCCGAGTATTTGACGTTTCAATTTTGTATGGCGGCCATGTTTTTTTCTTCGGGAGCCATGTTTTTTCCAACTTCCCCTGAAACGTCCCAGGGTTCTCTACAACTTTAGTTCAACTGCTTTAGAAAATTTTTTTTTAGTTTCCGAGATACCAGGGCATACGACCATCAGGGTAGGGAGATGTTCCAATTTCGGATTTTTCCCGGAGGTTGTGGACCCACCCCTCCACGACCCCGTGTCCACTTTATCCCCCCCACCCCGGCGTATACCCTTTAGGTTTCTCTATGTCAGTCAGTCAGTGAGTCAGTGAGTGAGTGGTAATTCAACTTTATATAGTATAACTAGTATTTTGGGCGGTGCGCGGGCCGCAAGCGGCCCGCGGTGCCCTGTAGTCGGGGTGCCCTGATTTTGTGGTGCCCTACGTTTCGATTCCGCAGTTTATTCGAGTTCTGCAGTCTGTTTAAATCGCAGTAATCGTACTCTACCGGTGCGAGGCTCGGCCTTCGGCCTCGCCTCGCATCGGTCGAGTAGTCCTATACGCACCGTGGCTCGGCCTGACGGCCTCGCCCCGGTGCGGCTCGGCCTTCGGCCTCGCGGTCGTAGGCTCGGCCTTCGGCCTCGCTAGTATGACCTATCCGACTTTGATTGTGTGTCATTGTACTCGGCCGCTGCAAGGTTCGGCCTTCGGCCTCACCTTGCACCGGCCGAGTAGGGCTGCTCGGCCTTCGGCCTCGCAGCTGGGGCTCGGCCTTCGGCCTCGCGAGTGTGATGCGAGGCCTCCGGCCTCGCCCACTTCGATCAGAAGCGACCCTCAAAATGTATGAAAAAAACTAAAGTATGGCAGCTATATTAAAAAAAAAACTTTTCCAAAATATTTTTTCAAAAATGGAATCGGGGACCCCAAAAACCCCCGGATGCAAAAAATCAGACCTCTCAGACCATTTTGAAATTTGGCCGCCATCTTGAATCCGCCATCTTGAATTTTCGTCACCCCCACCAGGTAGCTCTCTTGATTCCCTATGACATTTGGTCGAACACTCCCCATCCAAGTCGTACCGTTTTCGAGTTATTTTATTTTCAATTTTGTATGGCGGCCATGTTTTTTTCTTCGGGAGCCATGTTTTTTTCAACTTCCCCTGAAACGTCCCAGGGTTCCCTACAATTTTAGTTCGAGTGCTTTAGAAAAAATGTTTTCGTTTTCGAGATCTCAGGGCATACGACCATCAGGGTAGGGAGATGTTCCAATTTCGGATTTTTCCCGGAGGTTGTGGACCCACCCCTCCACGACCCCATATCCACTTTTTCCCTCCAACCCCCGGAAGTACCCTTAAGGTTTCTCTATGTCAGTCAGTGAGTCAGTCAGTGAGTGAGTGGTAATTCAACTTTATATAGTATAATAATAATAATAATAATGATGATGATAATGATGAAAAGGTTGTAAGAATTGATGGATGTTTGTTACTCTTTCACGCCAGAACGGCAGAACAGATCTGGATGAAATTTGGCACAGAGATAGATTATAGTCTAGAATAGCACAGGGTACTTTTTAACTGCGGGTGCAACCGCGGGGCGCAGCTAGTTTAAAATATTCTTACCAAGGTACTAAAATGTTACACACACACACACACACCACCACCACAGCTTATTACATAGTTCCATTACCAAGAAATTCTATGTGACCATTTCAAATTAACCGGAAATGTTTATCAAATGTTTTGGCAAAACGATGTAAAACTCTAGATTGGAGCGTATTTTCGTGATAGAAGTGTCCCGTGAAAACAAATCTGCTCTAGAATAAAATATTAAATTTTATGCATGGCGTTTGTTTATTTTTTTGATGCACCTTGGACAATTTGTTCTTAAACAATTTGCGACCGTTTGCCAATTTGCTTTTGACATTATGCGCTTAAACCAATTGTAGAGACATTTTGGGTTTTTTTTTAATTAAAAAAATTATGTTAATTTAACAAAGATTTACTTATAAACAACTTTAATTTACGTATAACAATAACTCTTTTTTTGCAACCCAAACAAATTGAAGCAACACCGCTAATAATTAAAAATTGTTATTCCAAAACATTAATTTTTGAGACAACCGACCGATCCCAGTCAACTGACTGAGTAACGCTCCTATTTCATAATAATGTATTTAGAGAAACACGAGTAATTTCAGTGAAACAATTACAAGGTTCAATTAAATTGTCTGCTCAGGGACTAGAGATTTAGGTCTTCCTCTCCAGGGCTCGAATTTAATCAACAATTAAACAATGATCTTTTAGATAAAGAGAACCTACTCAATGGGGACATGATGCGTGAATGTACCTACTTCAACATTTTGAACTCAATTATACCAACATTTAATCAAAAACCCATCACGAATTCGAAAAGAACTCGTAACTTTTGAGTCTTTAACAAATTTTCGTAAAACATAGCTAAGAGCCGTTATTGTAAAACTGGCTTATTGTAAAATTGTGGGTCCATCTCGAGCATTCATGCTCACTATCGAAGGCACCTTCTTGCGGCGGCGTCGTGTGTCGGGACGTTCTCTTCCCTCAAATATGGTTAAGGAGAGCGATGGCTGGCACATGCGTCATACTCGTGATCGGGTGCTGCTTGCGGGTCGCTGGTCTGCTCGTGGTGTACTCACAATGCAGAAAGTAAATCTGAAAACCTTTAACCTAACCTTAGATTAAGACTTAATAACTAACCCCCCTCTACCTGTATTTCCCTTAAATAATAATTTAAGATTTATGTTAAAAAAAAGTCACGGTCCCCGGAGTCCGTGGAGTGTAATTTTTTTAATAAAAAAAAAAACTGGCTTTCAAAATGATTAATTACCTAACCCAAAAAAACCAACTAACCCATAACCATAGTTAAAAATCTACTAACAAATCATACAGCGAAATATTAACGAAGATTCACACTGGAAAAGGTCTGCCCATATTATGATAAAAAACATGGTCAAGCGTTCCGGGAACTGACACCCAACCACGTCACTAGTCATCGTCATTGGCTTGTTTGAACTTATTGTAAAAGCACATAATACTCCCTATTACATGTTACAATATTTACTGTATTCTGTAAAGGCTCCATAAAGACTCCACAAGACCATAGACCTGACATCGTATGAATGTTCATACATAACGTCCAATACTCAGATCAACCTAGAGGAAAAGATGGAACACTGCGTTATATCTCGCTGAAGCCACTTCTTTTTAAATGTGTGCACGTGGTAATGTTGCCATGATAAACATTTACAATTGCACGAAAACTAATATTAATTCCCAAACTCTACGTTAGCCATTTCCGTTCCAATATACAACCTTAGTAGATTTAATATTTTAAACTGCACATATTTGTAAGAGTTTAATGTTACGGCTTTTCCAAAATTGAATTGTGAAAAAACTGCACAGTTTTTAAGAAGAACCTCAAAATGTAGTCCTGGCCACACTTTTATAATGCACTATGTACATTTATGTACACGAAATTATACCATAAACCAATGTCCATAATGTCGAGTTAAGAATGACCAAGCGAGTAGCGTAGTTTTTTTGCGTCAATGTGAGCGTGTTGTGTACATATACGACAGTAGCGTAGTTTTTGGATGGTTTTTGGCTTCACTTAAATCATACGCCGTGCGCCATCTTACTCTCTAGGTTAATCTGAGGTCCAATATAATTGTCAGAACCCGGCTGTCACCATTGGTTGGTAGCGCGAAGCCGAGAGGTTACGAGAGATAGAAAGGAATTATTGTAAGATTGATTGAATTGAATTAAATTGACAATGAATACAACAGCGCTTTACTAAGTGAAAAATGGTTTAAATGCTCAACAAACCCATTTTGTTAAAATTGTCGCTTTTGGGAGCTTATAATTAGAGGCTGGACCACCAAAGATCCTTAGGTTAAGGTGCGTAACATACTTAAGGCAAGGCAAAGGCTCCGATCAACCTAGAGAATAAGATGGCGCACGGCGTTTGATTTAGGTACAAAAACCATCCAAAAACTACGCTACTCGCTTGATCATTCTTACCTCGACATATTGTGCATTGGTTTGTGGTATAATTTCGTGTACATGAATATAAATAGTGAATTATAAAAGTGTGGTCAGGACTACATTTTGAGATTCTTTTTAAAACTGTGCAGTTTTTTTACAAGTCAATTTTGAAAAAGCCACATTAAACTCTTACAAATATGTGCAGTTTTAAAATATTAAATCTACTAAGGTTGTATATTGGTACGGAAATGGCTAACGTAGAGTTTGGGAATTAATATTAGTTTTCGTGGAATTGTAAATGTTTTTCATGGCAACATTACCACGCACACAAGGTTAAAAAAGAAGTGGCTTAAGCGAGATATAACGCAGTCTTCCATCTTTACCTCTGGGTTGATCTGAGGGCAGAGGTATATTTATTCCGGCTTTGACTAGGAACAAGTGCTCTTGTTCCTAGGGCCTTGCATACTCATCTATGGACGTAAGTGGCTATCCCACGTGACCTGCCGCGGAACGCTATATACCGAAATAAGTAAATTGTTTAACAATGGCTGAGATATGCTATAGCTACAGTACTTAGAGGACTTGTTGTTATACCATTGGTCTGCCATATTGGAGAATTGGAGAAGGCCTGCCTCTCAAGCCAGAGGGAGCGGGTTCGAACCCAGCCGACGGCACGCACCAATTTGTTCATTGTGTGAACATATGTGCGTATTGTATGTCATCTGCCATGACTGGAGCCCACATGACTGGAGCCTGGTGTATGGCGACAGGCTCGCCCCCTGTCACATTTGGAACTGAATATCGTTCGGCGAAGTGTGGGTGTTGTATTACACCTCTGCCAGCCCCCTCGGGGGAAAGACGTGACGATATGTTATTAAGTTTCAAAGCATGACAGTGGAATTTGAAGGGCGTCTCTTTAAATATTACTTTATTTGTATGAATACGAGTAGTACCAGTAGTACTAGTAGAATACTAGTAGAGAATAAGAGTAGTACCAGTACTAGCTGACCCGGTGAACTTCGTACCGACTATTTTTATTTTTTGAAATTCTTAAATTTTCTTTTATTCAAACCTTGTCCCGATAATAACGAACGCAGGACAAAAAGAATTATCCAATTTAGAGCAGTCGTTCGCAAGTTAAGCGTGTACATAGGTACGTTTCGGTGAATCATTATTATTTTTATAGGTTTACATTATTTTAATAATTGCATGTCCATACTGGTTTTAATGTAAGATCCGTTTATATTCTGTTTTTCCCTGAACAATTTATTTCGCGCTTTCCTCAAATATTTTAGCGTAATCTGGTGGAAGCCTTAATGCCTACTAAACGTCGGCTTAGGTCTCAAATAAGGCATGCTAAGTAGTATTACAATTTTTCATGATTTATTCGGATTGTAATAAATTGTGGCTCTTTCTTTTTCAACTCAGCTAAATTAAATTTGTTAAAAACTGTTGTATATACTAACCTCTAGTGTATGTAGTGTACGAAATACACTAGAGATATACATCCATACAACAGTTTTAAAGATAAACTTTCGCATAATAACGCCTGGTCCAACCATATTTAATTGGTTAAAAGTATGCTAATAAAAATAGGCTATTCTGGACGATAATCTATCCCTATGTCACATTTTATTGAGATCCGTTGAGCTGTTCTGGCGTGATTATAATAATAATAAATAATAAATTCGGGACTTTTCCACACACGGTCGCCTGACCCCAAACTAAGCAAAGCTTGTACTATGGCGGCCAGAAACTGATATACGTACATATATACTTTTAAATACATACTCAAATAGATATTTAACACCCAGACATAGAACAAACACAAATGTTCACCACATAAATGTTTGCTCTAGGTGGGAATCGAACCCACGCCCCCAAGCTCAGAAGGCAGGTTCACTACCAACTGAGCCACCGAGGCAGTCAAACTATTTGATTGACTGAGATTGACTAACAAACACCCATACATGCAAACTTTCGCATTTATAATATGTATTTTTATTTACTAGCTGTGGGCTTTTACAAAGTAGTATAGTGCTATTCGAGACTTTAACTTATCTCTGTGCCAAATTTCATCCAGATCCATTCAGTCGTTTTGGCGTGATTGAGTAATCCATCCATATCCATCCATCTTAACTTTCGAATTGTGTTGTGATTTTGTATCTATGTCAAAAAACGTATTTGTACACTAAAAATGTATGCTTGTTAATATTATAAAAACTAAAGTAACTCTGTCTGTCTGTTTGTAGGGTCTTTGTAGGGGTTTGTAAGTCCAAGCCGTGAAAACACGGCTAAACAGTTTTACGGACCTTGATGACATTTCATAATTAGTTACAGTATATCACAAGGTTTTTGGATACTATTTTCTGAATAAACACAAACGAAGTCGCGGGTAACAACCAGTAACATTATAAAGAGGAAAGATTTGTATTTTTGTATGTTTGTAATAAAAAACTCAAAAAGTACTATGGTCTGATTTCGAAAAGTCATTCACCATTAGAAACCTACATTATTCTTGAGCGACATAGGCTATGAAACTCGAGAGAAGCCGCGCTTAATAGAGCTAGTAATTAATAGGTTAGTAAACTCGGACCGGCTCCAGAACCTTCCTTTAGTCCGTACTATAATGTCGAGAACCCTATCAGACCTCGAAGGGCTGAAGTTTTTCCGTTCGTCTCCTTTATCGGGTCGATTTTCGAAGGACACTCAAAGTTAAAGCATCGAGTTAGTTTAATTTCCCTTCTTTATTGGGAATACTTACTTAACGATAAATTACAATCGGATCAACTGATAAAATTGACACTTTTAAGGCTCCGTAGCTAAAAGAACCCTCAAATTTACTTGAAAGTTGTTGGTATAAAATTCAGAAGCTCTCAATGAAAGTAGAACAAAGTTTCTAGAATATTAATCTTCTAACAATTCTAAGTACTTAAATATCTTAAACAGCGCTTTGCATTCATAAGTTTATATTGCTTTAAGTTGCTTCGATAATAAAGTACTTTATAGCCAGTAACTTATAGCCTAAAAGTTTAGTTGTTCTTATGGCTGATTTACAAGTCCTAAGTACATACATAGGTACAGGGGGCCTACCGTGATCTCGTATTGCCATGATTTTCAGGTTCAACCACTGACGCTGCGCGACCGCGAATCGTATTGCCACGCAATAAGGTTCATACGGTTCATACGGTTTCTTACAGGGCCAGTATTGAGTTAACTTGCCGACCTGGGGTGCGAACATGGACATAAAATTAAAACAGACGTTTCAAATCGATTACATCCACAAATTTGTATAGAAATTACCGATTCAGTCCATTTGAAACGTCAGTTTAAACGTCCGTGCCACCCCTAGAGAGTTTCGTTGTTTGCGTTCAGACTCGACATTTCAACGTCTGGGCGCGCATCTATATTTCTCTTCTCTTCTTCATTGTGACCAATTTTCACTATGGGGCCAATTCTGAAATCGAGGGGAAAAAAGCTGTTGTTTCATACATTTCGTCGACGATCAATGAATGTTTTGGTTTTTAATTTTTGCGATATCAGCCCTCTGCAAACTTGGACTCTGTGTAAGCTAGTAAGTTTAACTTTAAGTTACACTGGCTCGTAGTAAAGGTTACTTATAATGATGGGTACAATGATAACATATACAGCTACAAAAACCCTGTTATAGAATTGAAGGGCGTGAATACACCCGATGCGAGGAATACACCCACTTAAAAGTATTCATGCAAAAAACCAAGAAAAACGCACGTAAATATAAGCAAGACTTATGATCGCTTTAAGGACGCAAGAAAAAAGGAAATTTTACTGAAACGTAAACAAATCTGTGTCGTACGTCGGCGGCTTTTATTCTAAGAAAGTAGCGGCACGACGGACATACTTCACAAATAGAACCGACGCGATTAGTGGCTGCGTTCGCGCTTTTACGAGGGCGGAGCGCGATGTTTGTTCAACATTTTTAGAGTCAATATTTAATTTAAACTAGCATAATTGCATTCTCCAGTCGATAATAGATACAACACCTTGCGGATACAACAGGGTTTTTTAACACCCTGTTCACGTCACGCCTTTGCCCCGAAGATAAAGATAAAGATACATTTATTTGCTTTAAACACGAGTAATAAATATTGTTGTTACAGTAAATTAGAGACGAGCTTCATGTTATGCCTAAAGAGGCGTGCAAAATTTGGAGAGATGGCTAATTATAGAAAAAATATATATATTAAATTGTCAAGGCTAATTGAATTTAAATGAATCTATACTACAAATTAAATCTTGTCAAAATTAAAGTTGAAATGTCAGCGTTTGAATATAATACGAGTAGCTTACCTTAATATAATGTCAGATGAAAGAGAACCGCAAATCATATTTCATTTGATAGTTAAGTGTGAATAGAATGTATGTCAATTTTAATTAAAATGTATTCCGGAGGAAGTCATCAATTTTATAATAGCATTTGGCAGTCAATATTTTCTTAAATTCTTTTTGAAAAGATTTGTATTAAGGCCCCTTATGTTTTGCGGTATCTTATTATAAATTATTGGGCCCATCCCAAAAACACTTTTCCTGAAAAGTTTCGTATTACCTTGTCGGTTTAATAATTTGTTATTGTCGGTTACGAATGGAATGTGCTGAGAGGTTTGGAAACATTTTGGGATTAGCCCTTACAAATACTGACAACTCATATAAATATATCGATGGAAGTGTGAGTAATTTATATTGTCTAAAATAAGGTTTACAGCTATCAGTTGTCCGAAGCCTATATAAACATGGATCTTATACAGCGCTTCTGATGTTTAAAGGCCTGGGTTTTTTCAGTAGAGTTTCCCCAAAATATAATACCACATCTCAAAACCGCTGCAACCAGTCCATGATAAGCCGTTAAAATAGCATCAGTGCCAGTGGTCGGAGCTAGTTTATATAGAGCATAGGAAGAGCTACTTATTTTTTTATTAAGTTCAGTAACGTGTGCTTTCCAATCTAGTTTCTGGTCCATAGTTAAGCCTAAAAATTTCGTTGCTGTCACATTATTTAATTGATTGTCTTTGTAGATAATATTAATGTTGGTTATATTTTTTGGTCGCTGAGAGAAATGCATTATTTGTGTCTTAGTTAAATTGATTTTTAAATTATTATTTTCTAGCCAATGTATAATCGAAGCTAAAGCTTTATTTATGTCTTCGGTAAATTGTAATTTATGCTTACATACCACTGATATAGTACTGTCATCAGCAAATAAAGTCATTGCTTGCTCAGTAACTTTTGGTAGGTCGTTAATATAAATTATAAACAATAAGGGTCCGAGAACACTACCTTGGGGCACTCCATATTTAGTAGTGCGTACCCCTGACAAAAAAATTTCTTCTTTTTTCATCTTAACATTGGGAACGAAGGGGCTGGAAAAGGTGTACAACACCCACACTTCGCCGGACGATATTCAGTCCCAAATGTGACAGGGGGCGAGCCTGTCGCCATACAAAGGGCTCCAGTAATGTTTCAGATGGCATACAATGAGTATATAAGTTTATGATATCCTAGAATATGTCCGTTCAGAGATACATCCTATATTATATACGGTAAGTCTGGATAAGTCTGGTCGTATCTATATACACCCTATACATATTATATAGGGTGTATATAGATACGACCAGACTTATTACCCGAGCTAAGCAAAAGCCTCGGAGTCCACTAGGACATTTCTCCATTTGTATGTATGTTATATCATCATTACAGTCTACGCCCTACTTCAGGGAGACCGACCTACCCCTATAACGAGTGTGATTGAGCCGTAAGTATGTTTATGTTATTTAAACTCTTTAGCCTTCTACTTTATTCTTTTTGGTTCGTGCCGTATACATAGATTAAAACAAAAAATACATTTTTAAAATAAAATGTTGCATAAGTAAAAGATTAAGAACCCCCGACCCTTTTTTTTTACCAAACATGGCTAAGAATACTCCTGACCAATTTACCATTCAAACAAAAACAAAATCAAAATCGGTTAATCCGTTCGGGAGCTACGATGCCACGGACAGTCACACACACACATACACACACACACACACACACACACACACACACACACACACAGAGAGAGAGAGAGAGAGAGAGAGAGAGAAAGAGACACGTCAAACTTAAAACACCCAGTCGATTTTGCGTCGGAGGTTAAAAATAGCTATTTTTTGTTGTGATTACAACCCGTGATCAGACGGTCAGGTCAATGAACTTTTATCTCAATCCATAACAGATCCAAATTAACAATAACACGGAATGGAACACAGGTATATAAAGTCTTTCCTAAATACATATTGCTTGAATATTAAACTTTTTTATTGCTTGAGAATATTGCTTGAGTATTAAACTGTAACAATCTCTTCCAGGGAATCTTAGGATGGATCTTATTAAAGTTTCGTCAATCTCCACAATATCTCTCCATTGTCCAACAAACTTACTGACCCAGTTCGACTCAAATTATAAAAATATATCATTTGAAAAGAACGATAAATCAAAATCGCTCGCTCGCCCGGTGGCGTGGCGCGAACGGATTAAGGGCACTTCTCACCGGGCGGATTAATACAACGAAATCCGCGACACAGGGATGGGGTAAGGTAACGGATAAATAATAGATAATAAGCAAGCAAGCGTGCAAGTCTGTATGAGCCAAGTGGCTGACCATAACGTCAGAGTTTCTAGGCCGCCTGAAGGCCTCTGACATGGCTTGACGATTGTAGTTAGGTTGGGTAAAACTATGCCTAAATACTTAATTAAGAACACATTTGAATACCCGGCAATAACTTTTTTTATATGAGAGATCTTTAATGAGCAACTCATACCAAGTACAAAGATAAATACTAATTAAGTGCGCACTTAATATTTCAGGATAACATTAGGACAATCTTTTAATTTCTTAAAACGACACGGTGTAATGAATATTTGTATAGCATGAATCTGAAACACAAATCGTAGTCCTGCTCGACATTTTGAGAAAACATCTCAGCTTCATCATTAACATTACTATACATATTGAAAAAAAATCGAGTATCTTTAAAAGTGATTTTCATATGTTTAACAACCTGAGCCCTGCGGTGTTACCCTCGGTTAAAAGTAGCCTGTGTGCTATTCATAATCACAATCTACCTCTATACCAAATTTCATCCAGATCCGCTCAGCCGTTCTGACGTGATTGAGTAACGAACATCCATCCATCCAATAAAACTTTTGCGCTCACAATTTTAGTGTGACGTGACTCCTAATTTTTCCTTAGTCCGGTCCCTTTTATCGCTAAAGCAAAGAAAGCTATGAAATTAATGGAAGAGAAAGACAAACTCACCTCCGAGGAACTAAAAAAAAATGTAATTTAAATTCAAACTGTAGAGCGACGGTAGAGCAGGAAAAATAGTGAAAAATCGCGCGCTACTCTACGGAGCTCCAGTTCTTTTCAGCGGAATTAAAGGTAATTGTAGAGTACGTAAAGTCTGACATTTTTTAAAATTACCTGTTAAATTTGTTCTTGGTATTGGTAGGTAAGTACTTTTAATTTTTTTCATTTTGTCGTGAAGTACTCGTAGTTTACAAAATCAACATG
Source organism: Peribatodes rhomboidaria (assembly GCA_911728515.1). Taxonomy (NCBI): domain Eukaryota; kingdom Metazoa; phylum Arthropoda; class Insecta; order Lepidoptera; family Geometridae; genus Peribatodes; species Peribatodes rhomboidaria. The sequence goes on along the minus strand of OU452174.1, from coordinate 16,896,046 downwards.
CGCCACAATTAAACGAATATATATATATTTTTAAACTGACTTCTCGGCATTAGGGTGCAAGCACGAACATTTAAACTGACGTTTCAAACCAATTAAATCGATAAATTTGGATACTCGCACCCCTAGACTGGATTTTTTTAAAAGCACTAATCTGTAAGTATATGTTTTTTTCAAATAAAACATGGATGAAGTTATTCTTCAACAAACATTTCAAATCGATTTGAGAACTTGTTCTGTTTTTATCAGTTAATAGTCCGCGCTTCTCTACTAAATATATATACGGCTATCTGCGCCCCGCGGTTTTACCTGGGGTTAAAAAGTATCCTATGTATTATTCTAGACTATAATCTATCTCTGTGCCAGATTTCGTGTAGATCTGTTTAGCCGTTCTGGCGTGAAAGAGTAACAAACATCCATCCATTCATCCATCCATCCATCCATTCTTATAAACTTTCGCGTTTATAATATTAGTAGAATGAACCACAATACATATAAATACTTACCACACAGATGCAATTTCCAGACTATTGTTCAAATGACAATAATTTAAGTACTGACTAAACTGATTTACTAATTAACTGATGAACAATTGACTGCTGATTAATTTACTAAATAGCTAACTAAATGGTTAACTGTTCATTGATTATTATCAGGTTGAAATGTTTTATTGCCCTTAAAAAAATAAACTCTAATAGATAATTAGCACAAATTGAATTGACTTAGTTGGACGACCACCAGGCGCCTTTCCACGAGTTTTAATAGTTAAGGTAAACGTTTTCGTCTTCGTTTGGCTCCATACATTAAACCTCTTACCTTGACGTTACCGCCAGGGGTGTATACTGAAATGCATGGAGACAAACGAAAACGAAAAAAGTTAACGTAATTATCAAAACTCACGGTAAGAGTGCAGCTCATTGGGTCGATGTTATTGTAAACATTGCGCGTCGAACCTGGCCCCCTATTCTGAGGCGTGTGTTATCTTGGTCACTCTCAAATGAGAGAGAAAACGACCAGAAAATATCTCACGCGCAAAAATTCATCCGCATGATCGAGATTGGCCCAGGACCGGGATGACAAACAACAAGTGACAACAAGAAAAAGCCCTAAGGACTCCGTAGACTAAGAACCTCAGCACCTGACCAGTTCCCGACCGGCACCCAACCAGCGCTCGACCGGCACCTGCAGAGTTAGCAACGGGCCGGACACAAATTGTATTTCCACCGTTTTTCATCCGCGCTTAGATGTGACAATGCTAGAATATGGATAGATATGTTTGTCTCTTTACTCGCGGGATAAAAACGGTGGGGAGACAATTTGTCCCAGGCCGTGCTGATCAGCTGATTTACCTGTCGAGCGCTGAGCCTGTAAGTGGACTGACAACTTATATGTTGGCTTATATGTTAGTTTATAAGGCTAGCACGGGCCGGAAACAAATTGTAATACCACCGTTTTCGTCCGCGCTTAGATGTGACAAAGCTAGAAAACCGATATGTTTGTCTCTTTCTCGCGGGATAAAAATGGTGGGAAGACAAATTGTCCACGGTCTGTGCTAGCCATGTAGCAGTGGACGACTACGGCTGATGATGCTGAGTTTGAACCTAGAGCACTGTTTTGCAGGCTCCTGGATGTTTGCAGATATAAATGTGTAGACGTAACTCAAGCTCATTTCACGGAATTCGTTTACTAAGGCTTTCTATTTGTTTACTTTCCTTTCATTACCTGTTAGGTTTTTAGACGGTTTTTTGTCCGAAAATATAAGACATCATCTACATCTACATACCTCTATAACTAAACTACCTTAGTAATAATACTTTAGTTTTGTATTTTAGATAATTGCATAACTGTAATTTACTAAAAATATATTATAAATAACTGTACTTACACAAAATAGTATTTAGTTCCCTAGTCTAGTAGTTAGTAGAAGACCTATAGTCCCCAAAATACCGGTACTTAAACATAAGTAGGTACCTTATTAGTCTTGGGGAATAGCGCATCAAGACACATACTTTTAAAAATCAATCATTTTGAGTACCCGTGCTGCTATATTATCTCCTAAATGGTTATTTGAATCCTCATAAAAACATGGTCTAGGAACATGATACGTAACGTTTTGTGATGATTATGCATTTTCTTGCTAGTACTGTTAAATTTTTTCACTATCTGTAAAATAGTTTTTGAAATGTCTCTAAAACATTTGGAAAGTTTTTAAATGTCTTCGAATTTTGATAACATACATGTTTTGAAAAAACACATACGTTTTCAAAGTTCGACTACGGTCTATCTATAGCCCCCGAGCCATAAACAAATTTGGCCAATCATTTCCTCCCGGACGAAAACTTGTACAATGATTAAGATAGATTAATTTGAAGCCTAGTGGTCGTCTACGTGTTTGGGTGGCTACCGCGCTGTACCTACCCACCACTCTAGAGCCAGCTGACTTTTTGTTTTCTTCATGAAATTGAGTAAGCTTAATTTAGACACCATTTTCAATCGGGAGGAAATTACTTAAAAAATCAATTTTATCTCGTATTTAGAAATAGTTGCTAAATCCACCAACGTATCAGTAGCTGACGACCACTTCTTCATGAAAAATCTATCTTCATCATTGTACAAGTTTTCGTCCGGGAGGAACTGGTTGACCAAATTTGTTCTTGGCTCGGGGGCTACTACGAGAGTTTCGACATTAATCCCTTACTAAATGTTGGGTTTTATAGGCTCAGAATACTAGTTCAGTGTTTTGTACTTTACTAACAATTTTTTAAGAGAGATAAAGACTCACTTAATAACTATGGCGAGGCTATAAAATGATTTTTTATCTTGTGATAAGCTAGCGCTTGGCCGCCATCTTTCCTGATGTCAAGCAGCGATGTGGCCTACGATGGAGCGCTCTTGCCAAGGAGAAACCGATTCACTCGAGACTTGAAGACACCCAGACTATACCTATCAGGGAACACGCACACAGGCAGAGTATTTCATACTCCAGCGATTATTAGTAAGAGATGCAATGCTTAAAAGTATACAGATTATAATGAATTCTTCTAGTAGCCCGGCTGTTCTAGAGTTCGATAGAAAATTTAAAAACCTTTCAAAGTTTTTCATTGGACATAGGTATTTTTTTTTTTTGTTATTACTGATTGTTAACTAGGTGATGGCACTGAAACGTGATCTCTAACTATGGGCCTTATTATTAAGCTCCTAGTAGCCCAACGAGCTATGGAGAGGGCTATGCTCGGAGTCTCTCTGCGAGATCGAATCAGGAATGAGGAGATCCGTAGACGAACCAAAGTTACCGACATAGCCCAGCGGATTGGCAAGTTGAAATGGCAGTGGCCAGGGCACATAGCACGAAGGACTGATGACCGATGGGGTCGAAAGGTCCTCGAATGGAGACCACGTTCCGGCAAGTGCAGCGTAGGACGTCCACCCACAAAGTGGACGGATGACCTTGCCAAGACCGCAGGATCGCGCTGGATGCAGGCCGCTACCAACCAGTCTTATTGGAGATCTATGGGGGAGGCCTATGTCCAGCAGTGGACGTCCTATGGCTGATGGATGGATGGATGGATGAACTAGGTGATGGAAATTGGTCTACTACTGTTTTTTTTTAATTTAATGATATTTTACAAACTGTAAAACCAAGCGTTGCCTTTACTTCTCACTGAACCCTAAAACCTCTTATGTTTCCACTGCGGAACACTAAAAGGGCCACTTAACCTATTTAACGTTCCGTTAATTTAATATTTTTAATGGCAGCAAGCAGCAAAAATATCATATTGCAGAGTGCAGTAAATTCGAGTAGCTAAGTAGTGTCAAGTAGGCTTGAAATAGTTTGCTACGCGAATCAAAATATAGAATAAAAATTAAGAAATATTACTCGTATAAAGGCGAAAGTTTGTGACTGTGTGTGTATGTATGTTTGTTACTTCTTCACGCTCAAACGGATTAACGAATTTTGATGAAATTTGGTATGGAGGTAGCTTATATCCTGGATTAACACATAGGACTTTTTAACCGCGGGTGACGCAGCACGAGACCGTAAATATTTTCGCGTGTTTATTTAAAAAATCGGAGCTTTCTTGTAAATTGAGACCTCTTCTTTTTTTTTCCTTTCATTTTGAATGACGCAATATTTAACACAAAGCGCGTGTTGTCATTTCGAGTGCCTACGTGTGAGTATAAGTGTGCTGGCTAGCATCCTCGCGATGTACTTACTACTCTGACAGGTCGAAATGTCAAGTGTATGAAATACATAATTATTTCTATGAAATTATCGTTGATTTTAAATCATGGTTCATACCACCTAATTCACCGCCAAGTTTCTAAATTACTTTGTTTTGTAAGATTTGAGTCTATTACTGAACCTATATCTTAACCTACACATGCTCTGAGTTACTATCCAGATCTAATCTATGATTCTGGCTTTTTCTCCAGGCCCTGAATGATCCCAGCTCCACCAGTTTACCGAATTGGTTAATTTGATAGATTGGTTAATTTGATAATAATTTTTAATGTAATTCTTAAATTAGTTTAGTGTTAAAAATTATGTAGTGTTACGATGGGGCTGACGTACACCTGCGATCTAAATGTCCCTAAAAAAAAGAAAAAAAAAAGATTGTAATTTGTTTTGTGTGTAAATAATTAAATAAAAATAGGTAAAATTTTAATACATTTTTGGCGGTGGGTAATCTAATCAACTTCAAAATTCTCTAACTTTACCAATCACATAGGTATAAATATAGAAAGCTATACATTTTCTGATCAAGCTTGCCTTCTGGCCAGCTTGTTCAAAATTTGATAACTTGTACAGACCGACAAACTTATGTATACAGTTGGTCAAATAAAGAAAGTAAAACTTATTACTTACAGTTTTCTTCAGTAAACACGACGGTGGCTCCCCCAATAATGTCTTCAGCTAAGTTTGTCGGACTTTAATAGAAAAGATCCATCACTTCCCTCATTCATTGGAGCAGCCGCTCTTTTATGGGATTAATACTGAAAATGAAAAATGAAAACTATCTATAGAATTTGCTAAAGGAGTGTTTAAACTGGCATGAAATTGCCACAATTTATTTTGACATGCAGCAAGATATTATTTCATATTGAGATTTTTTAATATTGGAGTTCTTCTAACTCCACTTCCGCAAGTTTCTCAAATATTGTATAAACAACAATTTCTATAAACAACAGATAATTGATTACTTAGTGAAGAATTAATTACTTTTGTATTATTTTTCTACAAAAGCCATCAGTAAGCTTAGGATATTAGCAAAATTCAAGACTAGTAACGACCTGCGCAGACGTTGAGTTCAGTCTGGTGAATTTCTCTCTTTTCTTTCATGAGAGTCATTGAGTTGCTCAATATCACAAAATTTAAAATCTGAATGCTGTGTAAAGTACTTACATACATCAGAATTTCTCAACATCAGAGACTTATCAAACTTATCGACTTACAGCAAACCAAAAGTTTGAAATTTAAATGTTGCTCTATTTTTCATATAAATATTTTATCATTATAGATTAATAATAATAATTAGTGTGTCAATTACCGAGTGAAGCGTCTTAAATTCTACTGGGACAACTCGGCATTTGTTGGTCGACGTTACTTGATCCGATCTACATAAAATTTAGCAGACACGTATTTAGTTTATTTCATAGGAATTGTTAATTTCATAAATGAGCTAATCGGTTGTTAAAATATGCGAGGTCTCCGATCGAGGCGAACTACTAGTTAATTATATTATATATTTATATAGTTAGTTAATTATATTGTTAATTTAATTATAACCAAAACGGCAAAATGGCAAATACATTAGTTAATATGAAAAAAGTAATATTTTTATCAAACACAACAACAAATAAAGTAACAAGTGTAACAATACAATAATTCAACAATGAATTGTAAAATAGCATGTCACTGAAAATATTACAATACTATGTATATTAAAAATCAAAAAATATAAAATGAAATACTCCCGTATGCCATACTCCCGTCGAAACGCATTGAAAGGCTGCCGTACCGTTACAAGACAAACGATACGAAATTCCGAACTAAAGTACGTCGTCTGCGCTGGCCCTAGCCCGTTAATCTCCCGTCCTTCATCCGACAGTTAATTGGTGGGTTGTAAACGGGATCGTTAATTGTCGGGTATTTATGTTGCCATAAACATTCAACAATTTCACCCAAAGGATTATCGGACTTTCGTCGAGCTTTGAATTAACTTCAAAAGTTGACGTTTTTAAAGTGGGCTAGAAACAATTTCGCTATTCAAGATTTTATTTTAGGGCTTTATGTAGATACTCAGGGACTTAAACGATTTATACTAAACGTGGGGATCTTTCTTTCATAAAACTCAGCACTAAGCATTTAAATACTTAGCTTTCATTTCCGACTTGTTCACTGTTACTCACTAGATATTTACACACATTCTTTCAGTGTATGACTTTGATGTGATTATTGCACGTCCTTGGAGCTTGGACAATGTGCGCGCGCGCAAGACCATCACGATAAGAAAATGCCCAAGCTGCAGAATTGTCCTTCCAAACCCAGAACCTCGCTGCAAGGAAAAACTCACCCTTCTACGTGTTTCAAATTTTGCTATTGAGCCGTCGGTCTATTTTGCTTGGATTTCTTTTTTCAGGCGTTACCTTTTTTTACCCGACTGTGCAAGAAGGAGGGTTATGCTTTTCGAGTGTATGTATAGATGTATGAGGTTTCTTTGGCACGCCCTACAGCCACAACAGCTTGATGCATGGATTTCGACATGTGTGGTGTCATTTGAATCATCTTGAACTGACATATGGTACAACATTTTGCTGTCTGGTTTTTTATTGTTTTTCTTCTTATATATAATGTTACTTGTTTTACTTAGTATTTAACACTTTATAATTGTTCTGAGAACTGGCAGTTTTGGCTCTCACGAATATGAAACACTTTAAAAAATCTCAAGCCTTTTGTAGGTATCTTATAAAACATGGATATAGAACCATTTAGGAGATACGTATTAAATATAATTTAAAATTATAATTTATAACACCTCGTCGTTTTTGCGGCGCGTATTAAAAAAAGCGCCCGAGCGATTTAGCTCGGGCGCTTTTTTTAAACTTTTAAACTAAAAAATTTGGCTAATTTATTTATAAATTTGGCTAATTTATTTATAAATTTGGCTAATTTATTTATAAATTTGGCTAATTTATTTAAATTAGCCAAATTTTTTAGTTTCAAATCCTGGAAATGCACTCGGAGTTTGTCATTAAGTTACTCGTACAAGTGCATCCATCAATTTACGCTATTGCTAATTGCTCTGCGTGCAATGAGTGGACTAATCATATTTACTGTGTTTTAACCCCCGAGGCCAAAACGACGGGGTGTTGGAAGTTTGACGTCTCTCACTCTCTCTCTCTTTCTCTCTCTCTCTGTGCGTGTGTGTGTGTTTGTGTGTGTGTGTGTGTGTGTGTGTGTGTGTGTGTGTGTGTGTGTGTGTGTGTGTGTGTGTGTGTGTGTGTGGAATCGTAGCTCCCAACAGATGAACAGATTTTTATTTAGTTTTGTTTGTTTGAAATGTGAATTAGTCGGGAGTGTTCTTGGCTATTTTCGATGAAAATCGATGTCGGGGTTTTTTTTTCTAATTTTTAGACCAGGTGTCGGGTACGTACAGGTTTGTAATAGGCACTGTATGGGTTACAAATCACCTGAAGTAAATGAATTTTACTTATTATTTTTTGAGGCAGTTCCAGTCTGTATATCCGCTAACTCCTTCTAAACTACGCAACGGGTTTTCATGCGATTTTCACCATCGGTTAGATGATTTTTTTACGAAAGGTTTATACGAGTAGGTACCGTGCGTAGCCGAGGTGGGACGCTAGCTTCAGTGTTAGTGTAATTTGCTTAAGAGTTAAACTCGTGCTGTACTTATGCAAAACTATAGGGTCAACTGGGGCAAATGCGTCTGTAGGGCAGTTGCATTTTCGATAATAACTGATAAACCCTTCACAAATTAGGCGCCACCTACATCTTTTTTTTATCTTTAGTTGCAATAATCTGTACTAGATGGCGTTAGTTGCCTTAATTAGTGAAGGGTTTGTCAGTAGTTCTAGAAAGACGCGATTGCTAAGTTCTACTATAAAACAATCGTATATCATAAAGCAATAGGTAAAACGAGAGAACTGCTATCTTTAATAAACTAACATGTCACGGGTTCATTACCACTAAATTATCACCTCATCCCTCCATCAACCCGACCCAGTAGATAATTACGCGCCACAGAAGCGACAAACAATATAATCCAACCGTAAGTATGCCTACTCGCTCCCAGCCGGAAATTAATTTAATAATAGGTACTATGCTTAATGCCTACTGCCTCGTTATGTGAGGCCTCGTGTGCCTCACAGAGGCTCACAGCGCCTCAAGGCTCGGAAGAGCGGAAATCATAATAAGTTTAGGGTGTTTGGCTCAAGTGAGGCCATTTCCGTGGCGACACAAGTGACAGTTGGAATAACTTTGAATAAACGGTAAACATGTTTTGTTAGAGACTAAAATAATGAGATACGTGTAAATCGTATGCGTTGTATATGACACAGCCAACTAGCTTAAGCAGTAATTAACAGGCTAGTTATTTTACTAAACGATGCCGTTCAATAAGCTTCCTGCATGAATGATATTCAGTCGTAGATAGTCAGTCGATTTTAGGTCTAATACAACATTAAAAAAACTGGCTGGCTGATGCTCATCCCGTTCCTTCAATATCACACCCACATAATAATACTTATTAAAAGTAACTTGATCTACTTGAAACAACGCTAGTGTACTAATTACCCTAGATCTGAGCAACTACTAACTACTTAACAATGTTTTTTTTAAACCGGGGCAGAAACTTGAGAGTAGAACCTAGCACCCCCCTTCGATTATTTCAGAGAAAAATAAAGTATGTACAAATAAACTCACTAATACCATAGGCATAAAAGAGAGTGTAATTATTATTTTTTTAATAATTATGTACATTAGATAGATATTAAATTATTATTTTGGCGCCCCCTGTATCTGACACCCAGGTGCGTAAGCGCCCCGGTTTGTCCTTCCCCTAGATCCGAACATACACAGAACAAAACAATAAAGGTCGATTTACACCAAACGAGCGAATGCTCATTCTATCCCCACTACATCAAATTCCGTAAGTGTAAACAGGCGTAGAGCATTCTTTCGTATTAATTAATTTATTTATTTATTACATTTCTCTTTATTTCTCTTTACGAAAGAATGCTCTTGTTCTAGCTCTAGCTCTATGTTCGTTTGATGTAAATCGACCACTAAAACCTTCAGGACAGAAAAAAGCCCAGAACCAGAAAAGAAGTAGAAACTATCGTCTTTCACTCAACCGAAAATCTTGTTTTCTGTCCATGTGTTTTTGCAAAATCAAAACTCAGACTAAATTAATTTAGTACCTACGTGTGTTTCATACACACGCCTTCCGCTCATAGTTTACACACTCGGGCGGGCCACACATCCGGCTGGTTCTAGATTGCCCATTGTGCACAAAAGAGCAGTTTTTCGGCATTTTAATAAGTGAGCCAGCAAGCGAGATTTAATTCCGGCCTGTCACTGGCAGCCCCGCAATCAGCGCGGGAAAAAAGAATAGAATAGATGTTCTAGTTTAAATTTCGAACCCGCTGGACCATGCGGTTTGCGTGCGGATGGCCAATTTAATATTTGCTAGCTGAATGTTACAAGCTGTGAGAAGCCAAAAATGTTAAAAGCAAAAGTGATTTATAATAATAATAATAATAAATCATTTATTCATCGAGTATCATATTATGGTTTGCATCTGCGTATGACGATGTTTCTCTAGCGATTGTAATGGATTGTACTGTGTGTATAGTAATAAATTTTCATTAGCTGTCTCCAGATAGAGCCGTGTTGGCCCAGTGGGATGAACCGCGCCTTCCGATCCAACGGTCGTGGGTTCAATCCTGGCCGTGCACCAATGAATTTTTTTTCTTAAATGTTTATGTGCATTTGAATATGACACGTGCTCTTACGGTGAAGGAAAACATCGTTAAGAAACCGACATGTTCTAGAAGAACAATTTATTCTCAAACATGTGAGATCCACCAACCTGCACTGAGCTAGCGTGATGGATAACGACTCAATCACTCTTGACGTGTGGTAGGTCGGTGTCCCTGCAGTGGAACATAAAGACTCTATGATGCTGTCCCTAGACATATAAATATCGGGATGGAACGTGGATGCACTAGCGCAAGTCACTCGTCTACTTGAAGGCACGTGATTGATTGCGGCGGATGAAGAGAGGCGGCAATGTCGATCTTTGTTCCTGTTAGGTATTATACTTACCTCTTTCCATCTGGCTGACCGACCCCTTGATTACCTACTAGTTGAAAGAGAGCGTGAGTCAGTCAGCAATCTTTGATAAATACTCGTATGTGAGTAAAGTAAATTTAAAATTCTACAATAACGATTTATTTTTATTGGATTGGATATCTTTGAATTTTCATAAAAGTTAACTGTAAATTATCGGACTCGTAGAAGAAAGATACGCGCAGGTAGTTACTTATTTACGGTGATAATAATTTCTGATAATTGTTAGCATTTCGTTTTTGATATTAATTTCTATGTATTTTATGTGAATGTGTTAATGTAAAACATATTGGTTAAATAAACAATGTCCTAGTGCGAAAAACGCCCCGCGTAAACAAACAAACAAATAAATAAATGAACGCAAATATGAGAGGGTTATGCCCGTTTCCACCAGTGGCACCTAAACCATTCCCTAATAAGGTATCCCATAACTTAAGACATCCCTTAAATGAACCCCTAAATTAAATCGCTTTCACAGTAAAAAGTGACACTTTGTTAGGAAATACATAAGTAGGTGACGTAGTGGTTAAAAAGATTGCGCTTATATTTGTTTACTGATTTGTGTCTATTTTATATGTTATTTACTAAGTTTATTGTTTATTTGAACAATAAACGTGTTTTACCACCATATTTCTACCAAATCTTGCTAAAATAGTGAAAACAACGTGGCTAAATAAAAACGATAATAAAAGTTTTGTAGTGCCCAAAAAAGTTGAATATCAGTTGATAAGACAGTGTAATTTTTTTATAATGTTCTGTTGTTAATTTTCAAGCTATTTGACGTGCAAGAGCTTGTTTTTGAAAAATATTTTAAAATTAAATCTTATTGTTTTTGCGTTTTTTTATTAAATTAGTATAATTTATAAACTTAATAAATAAAATTAATATACTTAAAACTAAATTGCGCACGTCGACTGCGAAAACGCCTGAAAGAGCTATTGGTCCAAGAAATACCTCATGAAGGGAAACCTGCCACTATCTCATGGATGTGTGCATTCTCCCCATTCTCACATACGGAGCGCAAACTTGGTCTTTGACTGAAGCTCAGAGGTTCAACCTCGCTGGTAGCCAGCGGGCTATGGAACGCAGTATTCTCGGTGTGAAACTCACTGACCGCATAAGAAACATCATACTGCGGTCAAAGACTAAAATAGATGATGTGACCTAAAAGCTTGCCCATTTATTATAAATAATAAATAAATAAATTCGTGACACTTCCACACACGGTCGCCTGACACCAAACTAAGCAAAGCTTGTACTATGGCTGCCAGAGACTGATATACATACTTAGATATTTTTAAATACATACTTAAATAGATATTAACACCCAGACATAGAACAAACACTAATGTTCATCACATGAATGTTTGCACTAGGTGGGAATCGAACCCACGCCCCCACGCTCAGGAGGCAGGTTCACTACCAACTGAGCCACCGAGGCAGTCTTATTGTTCTAAACATAATTACATATTATATATAACGGAGCGCCGACCTCATTCGAATTTTTAGAAACCGTGACGTCAGCTCTGCTGACGTCACCATCTCCATCACTAGGCTCACTCATCGCAAATAACGAAACACTCAATATTTCTATGCACTTTTTATTAGATTTACACAAACTAACTTATTATTAACTAATCTGTTAACTAACACAATCTAACTTATTACAGCAAGTAGTTAAACTAAATAATTTAAACTTATAATCGGTACTCACAAGATAAACACCAAACACCAGTTGTCTTCACCAAATTCTCTGTGCGAATGTGTCTTCGTAACGGCACGCCCCGCCATTTTTAAAATCCAAGATGGCGTGCTCGTTGCGAAGTCATTACACTTTAATTTATCACAGATTGCAATAATGTTGATTAAAGTAACCAACTACGATTTGGTAATTCATTTTACTATTTTTAACGCTCGGTTTTAACATTAAATTAATTATTTACCGCAAAACATTTCAACATTTAAAACGCGCGCCATGCTCTCCAAGATGGCGTGCTCGTTGGGAAGTCATGAACACTTATTTATTACAAACTGCTAGTAATGTCGATTGAAGTAGCAAATTATGGTTTGGTAATTCGTTTTACTATTTTTAGCATACAGTTTTAACTTTGAATTAATTATTTATCGCAAAACATTCAAACATTTAAAATGCGCACCGTGCTTACCGCCCGGTCCACAGATAACTCAATTTAAGGTTTCTTTAAACAAATCTTTACTAAAAATCATTTTGAACTAATTCTTATCTCTTAAAACTCAAGAAATGAATTTAACTTAAACTTAAAGTTATTATTTTTAATTATAATTAGGCTTGCGTCGACACGGCCATTCTGCGAGACGGTGTGCGTGCTCTGCACCAGTCGCGGTTCTGAAAATGAAATTAATTTCTCTGAGCTAGGTATCCGTTCACGGGTACACTAGCTGACAACTTGTTTGAGTTCGGAGCTGCTGTTGATTTTAAGCAGAGTTCAAACAGGTTCTTTGCCTTAGCATAGGTATAGTGTGAACCTTTTAATGATAACCGATTTCAACAATCCAAGTTATCAGCTATAAATTTTGTACCTTGTAAACATAAGGTTATGTAGTTAAGCATTCTAGGTTATAGATGCCGAAGTAAATATGGAAAGAATAAAGCTCATGCAAGCAGTAAATAAATGAGAGTTGCTGTACATAGGAAAGTGAGTGAAGATGTTATTGAAGTGCTTGTAATGCTCCACGCTTACTCACACGTTTATTTAGTTATGTCAATGCAAATGCTCCACGCATACTTGCATGATTTGATTTCTCGTAGATAAGGATGATGCTGTGGTGCTGGGCGGTCATGTACGCCGTGGTCCACAGGGCCCTATAGGAAAAGGGAACTAGGGTGGTGCTGAGGCCTAGGCCTTATAATTATGACCGTGGTCCTCAGAGGCTCTAAAAGAAAGTAAAAATGAAGTTCTTACATGGCTGGTTATTCAGCTTTTTAAGATTTGATGCTGTGGTGCTAAGCGGTCTCGTACGCCGTGGTCCACAGGGGCTCTAAAGGATTCGGGAAGGTCGATGCTGTGGCCTAGGTCTTATCATTTTGACCGTGGTCCACAGAGGCTCTGAAAACTAATATTGAGACTATGTTGATAAAACTCACGGGATTATGCTGTGGTGCTGAGCGGTCTTGTACGCCGTGGTCCACAGGGGCTTTAAAGGATTTAGAAAGGACGATGCTGTGGCCTAGGCCTTATCATTTTGACCGTGGTCCACAGAGGCCCTGAAAAGAGTGTAGGAAAGGAAGTAGGAAACGGATTGTACAGTCTTACTGTTCTGTAGTTTATGATGGTATTAGCTCGCCATTAAAGACAAAGTCCAATAAATTAATATAGAGATAACAGTAATCAGAACACTAACCATTTTTTTTTTTTTTTTTTAAGATTCCAGCAGCTGGGCAGCGTGAGAGGTGGACGGCTGTGGCTTCTCCAACGGTGGCGTCCATGAATAAACAAGTGTTCGAACTTGTTCAACAAAATTTTCAATTCGTTGATTTGATCATCATTAGTCAAGTCGCAATCTAGGTTATCAAATTTTTCGCTTTCAGATCGCATGTGGTAAACAGCCGGTTGATGAACCAAAGTTGCACCATGAGAATTCACTAGTACACTTAAGTTCGTTTTTTCTACAAGATTCATGCCTATTAGAATGTCTGCGCACACTTCGTAGTCCGGCACCACGTGAAATTCAAGTTCTACGCGTAAACCATCGATGAGACAAATCGTTGTTAATTTCGAAAGCGATATAACCGTAAATCGACCTAACCCCTTCAAGTAGCTTACTTGATCAATTCGTTTCCCAGGTAGTTTAGCAGCTACAGACTCGCGTATCACTGAACATTCCGCTCCGCTATCAAAAATCGCGAGTATGTTTAAGTTTCCAACTACCACTGGCATCGAATTCAATTTTGACGTACCTACACAGTTGACGTTAGAAACCACTGCGCGTTCTCGCTTATAACACGATTCATAAGTATGACCTACCCTTGAACAAAACGTGCATGTCGGTCTACCCACATTTTGAGGTGCAGTTTTATTATCAGGTTGACGCGGTTGAGGATTATCAGTTTTGTCCCGGTAACGGCAGTCACGTGTATCATGACCGGGCTTCTTGCAAATTTGACAAAATAGCGAGGGCTTATCAAACCGCGGTCGCTTAGCCGAACCCTGCTGTGTACCTGATGTACCTGGGTGAGGGCGCTTAACATTTCGTATAGAAGATGCCACCGAAATAAGTTCTGGTACAGATGTGGCCCTTGCATTTAACAGCTCGATTCTCAAACGTTCATCGCCAATGCAACCGATAACTGCCTCAACTGCGTCATTATTCGATAACTTATCCTTAGTAATACGTCTCCATAATACCCAAGACTGTGACAAGAACTGCGCGATATCTTTGGAATTATCATAACTATGTTCCCTAAAGCGTACAATGTCCCGCGAGTATCTATTCTCCGGTTCAAAAGTTGTTATCAGAATATCACGCAATTCAGGCCACGTGGCGGTAGACACCAGCCAATTGTCAACCCATAACCTGGCGCGACCCTTGAGTAAACTACCCGCTTTCATTCTCACTTCGTAATCGCTCAGGTCATAAGTTTCCATGGCTGTGGTCACATGTTGACACCACTCTCTAACCCCGATATCAGCGTCCGGATCGTATGACGGTAAAAATACATCCTTTATTTGAACTTTAGGCATGTTTGGTTGTGTCGTGATACGATCGGACATGTGTTTCATCATTTGCAACATCTGAGTGAAAAACTCAGTCGGCACTCCATTAACAGAAGCGGTTATGTTTTCATTATTCGAGTCTGATGGATGAGCAGAAGTGGGGTTCAATCCCACTTCTGATAACGGAGCGCCGACCTCATTCGAATTTTTAGAAACCGTGACGTCAGCT
Organism: Peribatodes rhomboidaria; assembly: GCA_911728515.1. Taxonomy (NCBI): domain Eukaryota; kingdom Metazoa; phylum Arthropoda; class Insecta; order Lepidoptera; family Geometridae; genus Peribatodes; species Peribatodes rhomboidaria. Next base: position 16,880,754 of record OU452174.1, on the reverse strand, counting down.
CTGCTGACGTCACCATCTCCATCACTAGGCTCACTCATCGCAAATAACGAAACACTCAATATTTCTATGCACTTTTTATTAGATTTACACAAACTAACTTATTATTAACTAATCTGTTAACTAACACAATCTAACTTATTACAGCAAGTAGTTAAACTAAATAATTTAAACTTATAATCGGTACTCACAAGATAAACACCAAACACCAGTTGTCTTCACCAAATTCTCTGTGCGAATGTGTCTTCGTAACGGCACGCCCCGCCATTTTTAAAATCCAAGATGGCGTGCTCGTTGCGAAGTCATTACACTTTAATTTATCACAGATTGCAATAATGTTGATTAAAGTAACCAACTACGATTTGGTAATTCATTTTACTATTTTTAACGCTCGGTTTTAACATTAAATTAATTATTTACCGCAAAACATTTCAACATTTAAAACGCGCGCCATGCTCTCCAAGATGGCGTGCTCGTTGGGAAGTCATGAACACTTATTTATTACAAACTGCTAGTAATGTCGATTGAAGTAGCAAATTATGGTTTGGTAATTCGTTTTACTATTTTTAGCATACAGTTTTAACTTTGAATTAATTATTTATCGCAAAACATTCAAACATTTAAAATGCGCACCGTGCTTACCGCCCGGTCCACAGATAACTCAATTTAAGGTTTCTTTAAACAAATCTTTACTAAAAATCATTTTGAACTAATTCTTATCTCTTAAAACTCAAGAAATGAATTTAACTTAAACTTAAAGTTATTATTTTTAATTATAATTAGGCTTGCGTCGACACGGCCATTCTGCGAGACGGTGTGCGTGCTCTGCACCAGTCGCGGTTCTGAAAATGAAATTAATTTCTCTGAGCTAGGTATCCGTTCACGGGTACACTAGCTGACAACTTGTTTGAGTTCGGAGCTGCTGTTGATTTTAAGCAGAGTTCAAACAGGTTCTTTGCCTTAGCATAGGTATAGTGTGAACCTTTTAATGATAACCGATTTCAACAATCCAAGTTATCAGCTATAAATTTTGTACCTTGTAAACATAAGGTTATGTAGTTAAGCATTCTAGGTTATAGATGCCGAAGTAAATATGGAAAGAATAAAGCTCATGCAAGCAGTAAATAAATGAGAGTTGCTGTACATAGGAAAGTGAGTGAAGATGTTATTGAAGTGCTTGTAATGCTCCACGCTTACTCACACGTTTATTTAGTTATGTCAATGCAAATGCTCCACGCATACTTGCATGATTTGATTTCTCGTAGATAAGGATGATGCTGTGGTGCTGGGCGGTCATGTACGCCGTGGTCCACAGGGCCCTATAGGAAAAGGGAACTAGGGTGGTGCTGAGGCCTAGGCCTTATAATTATGACCGTGGTCCTCAGAGGCTCTAAAAGAAAGTAAAAATGAAGTTCTTACATGGCTGGTTATTCAGCTTTTTAAGATTTGATGCTGTGGTGCTAAGCGGTCTCGTACGCCGTGGTCCACAGGGGCTCTAAAGGATTCGGGAAGGTCGATGCTGTGGCCTAGGTCTTATCATTTTGACCGTGGTCCACAGAGGCTCTGAAAACTAATATTGAGACTATGTTGATAAAACTCACGGGATTATGCTGTGGTGCTGAGCGGTCTTGTACGCCGTGGTCCACAGGGGCTTTAAAGGATTTAGAAAGGACGATGCTGTGGCCTAGGCCTTATCATTTTGACCGTGGTCCACAGAGGCCCTGAAAAGAGTGTAGGAAAGGAAGTAGGAAACGGATTGTACAGTCTTACTGTTCTGTAGTTTATGATGGTATTAGCTCGCCATTAAAGACAAAGGCCAATAAATTAATATAGAGATAACAGTAATCAGAACACTAACCATTTTTTTTTTTTTTTTTTAAGATTCCAGCAGCTGGGCAGCGTGAGAGGTGGACGGCTGTGGCTTCTCCAACGGTGGCGTCCATGAATAAACAAGTGTTCGAACTTGTTCAACAAAATTTTCAATTCGTTGATTTGATCATCATTAGTCAAGTCGCAATCTAGGTTATCAAATTTTTCGCTTTCAGATCGCATGTGGTAAACAGCCGGTTGATGAACCAAAGTTGCACCATGAGAATTCACTAGTACACTTAAGTTCGTTTTTTCTACAAGATTCATGCCTATTAGAATGTCTGCGCACACTTCGTAGTCCGGCACCACGTGAAATTCAAGTTCTACGCGTAAACCATCGATGAGACAAATCGTTGTTAATTTCGAAAGCGATATAACCGTAAATCGACCTAACCCCTTCAAGTAGCTTACTTGATCAATTCGTTTCCCAGGTAGTTTAGCAGCTACAGACTCGCGTATCACTGAACATTCCGCTCCGCTATCAAAAATCGCGAGTATGTTTAAGTTTCCAACTACCACTGGCATCGAATTCAATTTTGACGTACCTACACAGTTGACGTTAGAAACCACTGCGCGTTCTCGCTTATAACACGATTCATAAGTATGACCTACCCTTGAACAAAACGTGCATGTCGGTCTACCCACATTTTGAGGTGCAGTTTTATTATCAGGTTGACGCGGTTGAGGATTATCAGTTTTGTCCCGGTAACGGCAGTCACGTGTATCATGACCGGGCTTCTTGCAAATTTGACAAAATAGCGAGGGCTTATCAAACCGCGGTCGCTTAGCCGAACCCTGCTGTGTACCTGATGTACCTGGGTGAGGGCGCTTAACATTTCGTATAGAAGATGCCACCGAAATAAGTTCTGGTACAGATGTGGCCCTTGCATTTAACAGCTCGATTCTCAAACGTTCATCGCCAATGCAACCGATAACTGCCTCAACTGCGTCATTATTCGATAACTTATCCTTAGTAATACGTCTCCATAATACCCAAGACTGTGACAAGAACTGCGCGATATCTTTGGAATTATCATAACTATGTTCCCTAAAGCGTACAATGTCCCGCGAGTATCTATTCTCCGGTTCAAAAGTTGTTATCAGAATATCACGCAATTCAGGCCACGTGGCGGTAGACACCAGCCAATTGTCAACCCATAACCTGGCGCGACCCTTGAGTAAACTACCCGCTTTCATTCTCACTTCGTAATCGCTCAGGTCATAAGTTTCCATGGCTGTGGTCACATGTTGACACCACTCTCTAACCCCGATATCAGCGTCCGGATCGTATGACGGTAAAAATACATCCTTTATTTGAACTTTAGGCATGTTTGGTTGTGTCGTGATACGATCGGACATGTGTTTCATCATTTGCAACATCTGAGTGAAAAACTCAGTCGGCACTCCATTAACAGAAGCGGTTATGTTTTCATTATTCGAGTCTGATGGATGAGCAGAAGTGGGGTTCAATCCCACTTCTGATAACGGAGCGCCGACCTCATTCGAATTTTTAGAAACCGTGACGTCAGCTCTGCTGACGTCACCATCTCCATCACTAGGCTCACTCATCGCAAATAACGAAACACTCAATATTTCTATGCACTTTTTATTAGATTTACACAAACTAACTTATTATTAACTAATCTGTTAACTAACACAATCTAACTTATTACAGCAAGTAGTTAAACTAAATAATTTAAACTTATAATCGGTACTCACAAGATAAACACCAAACACCAGTTGTCTTCACCAAATTCTCTGTGCGAATGTGTCTTCGTAACGGCACGCCCCGCCATTTTTAAAATCCAAGATGGCGTGCTCGTTGCGAAGTCATTACACTTTAATTTATCACAGATTGCAATAATGTTGATTAAAGTAACCAACTACGATTTGGTAATTCATTTTACTATTTTTAACGCTCGGTTTTAACATTAAATTAATTATTTACCGCAAAACATTTCAACATTTAAAACGCGCGCCATGCTCTCCAAGATGGCGTGCTCGTTGGGAAGTCATGAACACTTATTTATTACAAACTGCTAGTAATGTCGATTGAAGTAGCAAATTATGGTTTGGTAATTCGTTTTACTATTTTTAGCATACAGTTTTAACTTTGAATTAATTATTTATCGCAAAACATTCAAACATTTAAAATGCGCACCGTGCTTACCGCCCGGTCCACAGATAACTCAATTTAAGGTTTCTTTAAACAAATCTTTACTAAAAATCATTTTGAACTAATTCTTATCTCTTAAAACTCAAGAAATGAATTTAACTTAAACTTAAAGTTATTATTTTTAATTATAATTAGGCTTGCGTCGACACGGCCATTCTGCGAGACGGTGTGCGTGCTCTGCACCAGTCGCGGTTCTGAAAATGAAATTAATTTCTCTGAGCTAGGTATCCGTTCACGGGTACACTAGCTGACAACTTGTTTGAGTTCGGAGCTGCTGTTGATTTTAAGCAGAGTTCAAACAGGTTCTTTGCCTTAGCATAGGTATAGTGTGAACCTTTTAATGATAACCGATTTCAACAATCCAAGTTATCAGCTATAAATTTTGTACCTTGTAAACATAAGGTTATGTAGTTAAGCATTCTAGGTTATAGATGCCGAAGTAAATATGGAAAGAATAAAGCTCATGCAAGCAGTAAATAAATGAGAGTTGCTGTACATAGGAAAGTGAGTGAAGATGTTATTGAAGTGCTTGTAATGCTCCACGCTTACTCACACGTTTATTTAGTTATGTCAATGCAAATGCTCCACGCATACTTGCATGATTTGATTTCTCGTAGATAAGGATGATGCTGTGGTGCTGGGCGGTCATGTACGCCGTGGTCCACAGGGCCCTATAGGAAAAGGGAACTAGGGTGGTGCTGAGGCCTAGGCCTTATAATTATGACCGTGGTCCTCAGAGGCTCTAAAAGAAAGTAAAAATGAAGTTCTTACATGGCTGGTTATTCAGCTTTTTAAGATTTGATGCTGTGGTGCTAAGCGGTCTCGTACGCCGTGGTCCACAGGGGCTCTAAAGGATTCGGGAAGGTCGATGCTGTGGCCTAGGTCTTATCATTTTGACCGTGGTCCACAGAGGCTCTGAAAACTAATATTGAGACTATGTTGATAAAACTCACGGGATTATGCTGTGGTGCTGAGCGGTCTTGTACGCCGTGGTCCACAGGGGCTTTAAAGGATTTAGAAAGGACGATGCTGTGGCCTAGGCCTTATCATTTTGACCGTGGTCCACAGAGGCCCTGAAAAGAGTGTAGGAAAGGAAGTAGGAAACGGATTGTACAGTCTTACTGTTCTGTAGTTTATGATGGTATTAGCTCGCCATTAAAGACAAAGGCCAATAAATTAATATAGAGATAACAGTAATCAGAACACTAACCATTTTTTTTTTTTTTTTTTAAGATTCCAGCAGCTGGGCAGCGTGAGAGGTGGACGGCTGTGGCTTCTCCAACGGTGGCGTCCATGAATAAACAAGTGTTCGAACTTGTTCAACAAAATTTTCAATTCGTTGATTTGATCATCATTAGTCAAGTCGCAATCTAGGTTATCAAATTTTTCGCTTTCAGATCGCATGTGGTAAACAGCCGGTTGATGAACCAAAGTTGCACCATGAGAATTCACTAGTACACTTAAGTTCGTTTTTTCTACAAGATTCATGCCTATTAGAATGTCTGCGCACACTTCGTAGTCCGGCACCACGTGAAATTCAAGTTCTACGCGTAAACCATCGATGAGACAAATCGTTGTTAATTTCGAAAGCGATATAACCGTAAATCGACCTAACCCCTTCAAGTAGCTTACTTGATCAATTCGTTTCCCAGGTAGTTTAGCAGCTACAGACTCGCGTATCACTGAACATTCCGCTCCGCTATCAAAAATCGCGAGTATGTTTAAGTTTCCAACTACCACTGGCATCGAATTCAATTTTGACGTACCTACACAGTTGACGTTAGAAACCACTGCGCGTTCTCGCTTATAACACGATTCATAAGTATGACCTACCCTTGAACAAAACGTGCATGTCGGTCTACCCACATTTTGAGGTGCAGTTTTATTATCAGGTTGACGCGGTTGAGGATTATCAGTTTTGTCCCGGTAACGGCAGTCACGTGTATCATGACCGGGCTTCTTGCAAATTTGACAAAATAGCGAGGGCTTATCAAACCGCGGTCGCTTAGCCGAACCCTGCTGTGTACCTGATGTACCTGGGTGAGGGCGCTTAACATTTCGTATAGAAGATGCCACCGAAATAAGTTCTGGTACAGATGTGGCCCTTGCATTTAACAGCTCGATTCTCAAACGTTCATCGCCAATGCAACCGATAACTGCCTCAACTGCGTCATTATTCGATAACTTATCCTTAGTAATACGTCTCCATAATACCCAAGACTGTGACAAGAACTGCGCGATATCTTTGGAATTATCATAACTATGTTCCCTAAAGCGTACAATGTCCCGCGAGTATCTATTCTCCGGTTCAAAAGTTGTTATCAGAATATCACGCAATTCAGGCCACGTGGCGGTAGACACCAGCCAATTGTCAACCCATAACCTGGCGCGACCCTTGAGTAAACTACCCGCTTTCATTCTCACTTCGTAATCGCTCAGGTCATAAGTTTCCATGGCTGTGGTCACATGTTGACACCACTCTCTAACCCCGATATCAGCGTCCGGATCGTATGACGGTAAAAATACATCCTTTATTTGAACTTTAGGCATGTTTGGTTGTGTCGTGATACGATCGGACATGTGTTTCATCATTTGCAACATCTGAGTGAAAAACTCAGTCGGCACTCCATTAACAGAAGCGGTTATGTTTTCATTATTCGAGTCTGATGGATGAGCAGAAGTGGGGTTCAATCCCACTTCTGATAACGGAGCGCCGACCTCATTCGAATTTTTAGAAACCGTGACGTCAGCTCTGCTGACGTCACCATCTCCATCACTAGGCTCACTCATCGCAAATAACGAAACACTCAATATTTCTATGCACTTTTTATTAGATTTACACAAACTAACTTATTATTAACTAATCTGTTAACTAACACAATCTAACTTATTACAGCAAGTAGTTAAACTAAATAATTTAAACTTATAATCGGTACTCACAAGATAAACACCAAACACCAGTTGTCTTCACCAAATTCTCTGTGCGAATGTGTCTTCGTAACGGCACGCCCCGCCATTTTTAAAATCCAAGATGGCGTGCTCGTTGCGAAGTCATTACACTTTAATTTATCACAGATTGCAATAATGTTGATTAAAGTAACCAACTACGATTTGGTAATTCATTTTACTATTTTTAACGCTCGGTTTTAACATTAAATTAATTATTTACCGCAAAACATTTCAACATTTAAAACGCGCGCCATGCTCTCCAAGATGGCGTGCTCGTTGGGAAGTCATGAACACTTATTTATTACAAACTGCTAGTAATGTCGATTGAAGTAGCAAATTATGGTTTGGTAATTCGTTTTACTATTTTTAGCATACAGTTTTAACTTTGAATTAATTATTTATCGCAAAACATTCAAACATTTAAAATGAGCACCGTGCTTACCGCCCGGTCCACAGATAACTCAATTTAAGGTTTCTTTAAACAAATCTTTACTAAAAATCATTTTGAACTAATTCTTATCTCTTAAAACTCAAGAAATGAATTTAACTTAAACTTAAAGTTATTATTTTTAATTATAATTAGGCTTGCGTCGACATATTATATATATGCCATTAATTAATCGTAAAACGAGGAATTTGTTTACATAGCTCGTCAAAAACCATTTAGCATTAGCCTTTTTAAGTAGGTTAACAAGCTCTCCAGCGAAAAGTATGATAATTTTTAAAAAGTTTTTCTACTTTTTTGCGACATGCTGTAAGTAATGTAGGCAAGATTTCAAATAAACGTACTATGGAAACTCAGTTACAAACAATAAAAAAAAACGGCCAAGTGCAAGTCGGGCTCGCGCGGCGAGGGTTCCGTACAAATATGTTTACAGTTATTTAAATTATTTGACTGTCCAAGTGACAGACTGAGAAGAGAGACTGAGAGAGACTGAGTATTTCATATGAATTTCAGCTTGATATCTCCACGCGTTCCGGAGAAAAAGGGTCTTGACAAACAAACAGACGGACAACAAAGTGATCCTTTAAGGGTTCCTTTTTCCTTTTGAGGTACGGAACCCTAAAAAACCTTCCTTATGTACAGTGAGACCAGTTTATACATATAAACAATTAAATGAGGGCGCCATCATCGTATTTACAACCTCAACTGACTTGTGTTTCATAGAAACATTTTAGTTCCTACATTTGGCCGTACGAATGATAAGTAGGTATACCAATAAGGTGAAATAGGTTAGTGGGTGAGAATCATCTTACAAGATAATGTTCCGGGATAGTCAATAAACATGGTAAGTATGATCGAATGGCTTGTAAATACCTCGGGCTCGTTTTCCATGACTAGGTGAACATTTACCAGCAGGGTTTAACTAGGGATGTGAAAAACGGGTAGATGTGTACGAGTTCTTTTAAAAAAAATACCTACCTATGAGTACTAACATGTCCAGGGAGAGTTCCGTACTGTTTATGAACGAAAAGTGACAGGCCAACTTTTTTATACTAGTGTGCGTGACAGGTACGTCTTTTACTAGGGTTGCGTCATACATTTTGTACATTTAAAAACTAACAGTTAAATGTAATTTTTTTCGACGCGAGATATGTTTTTTCAGTCCATCTGGAACTATCATTTATCAAAGCTTCCTTCCTACCTATATTTCACAAAAGTAGGTGAAGCTCTTATTGATGGGTCATTTACAATACAATACAATACAATACAAAAACTCTTTATTGACACCAAATACAAAATAAATCTAAACTAAACATTCAAAAATATAGGCGCAATGGGCGGTCTTATCGCTTAAGAGCTTATTAATATTTAATATATGCTTACATCCAAATGAACTGAAAAAACATTGCACGGGCCAAAAAAATAACAGCTAACTGTTAGGTTTTAAATGAACAAAATGTATGACGCAACCCTAGTAAACACGCTGCATTAGTAGGCTGCATTGGTAGGTACCTACCTATATACCTATACTAAAAACTCGACGGGTCTTATATGTGCGAATCTGACTAATTTCGATACCTTTTGGCATGATAGGATAAGAAAGAATTTATAATCTCTATCTCTGTAGATATATTAGATAGATTCTATCCCAAAATTCGTCTGAATCAGCTCTGAACAACAATAAAACCAATAGTTTACAGACAAATATTTATCGAAATTATGTAACAAACCTATTGGACCTTTCTTACTTCTTTATGGCAGAAATATCGACCCTTTAATCCCTAGCAGAGTAGCGACCTACCTACTAACCTACTGAACATAATTCTGAAATAAAATGTAGCGTTCCCAAATAACATCGACGGACGTTTCCAATTCCGAATATTGATGCAGTAAAAATACTTTTATGTTTTCCAACGTTTATTTATTATCGAATTATTCTTTCTCTTTTTGAAGCGACCAATATTTACGTTATACTAACTAAAATATTATGTAGTACTTACTTATGATATGTTAATGTCATTTGAATGTGTACTTATTAGCTGGGCTGTTTCGCCAGCGGTTAAAAAGTATCCTATGTGCTATTCTAGACTATAATCTATCTCTGTGCCAAATTTCATCCAGATCTGTTCAGCCGTTTTGGCGTGAAAGATTAACAAACATCCATCCATCCATTCTTACAAACTTTCGCGTTATAATATTTATTAGTAGGATAGGATAATGTAGAACTGCCCTCCTAGTTTTAAAAGTGTTAATGATTTTCCACAAATTGACACTTTTTGCATGGCAGAAGTGAAAAAATTAGACATTTCATCAACAATTTCAAAGGCAAAGCCCAGTAAATTCTAAATTCTAAGTTGCCAATAACAAACTCTCAGGCGCAAATTATATAGGCCGGATGTAAGGCGAGGATGCGAGGGTGAGAAAACTGTGAAACGGCGGCTGTGTCGCTTGTGTGTGACTGTCAAAACACGTCGCTTTCATACATCCATACTTCCATACTTACTAATATTATAAAATCGAAATTAACTCTATCTGTCTGTTGAATATAGGCTTTTCACGGCTATACGGCTCTTAATTTTTTTTTTTTTTTTTTTTTCTTATTAGTTCATCTGCAATCAGTCGCAAGACTATAAGCTGATTCGTTCAGTGATGCTGACGTGTAGGCGATGGGGCCAGCGCCTCATCTCTCCTCTCAGATCTATTTCAAGACTTCCTTCCGCTTCAGTCTTTTTCTGTTGGTAGATTTTAGAAGTTGTGTTACTAGAGGATTGGGATGTGAGGTCAAACGGTCCACGTACGTTTTCTTGAGCCTCACTATTTCTGTGTGGATTGTCGGTACATTGAGATGTTCGTGTATCTCTTCGTTTTTAGAAAACCACGGAGCATTCGCTATTGTACGCAGAATGTTATTTTGGACTCTCTGTATACACAGGATGTTGGTATTGCTGGCAGTGCTCCATAATGAGATGCCATACGTCCAGATAGGTTTTAGAACACTGTTGTATATCAGTAATTTGTTGTCGACTGAAAGGACAGAGTTTCTTCCCATTAGCCATTGGAGGTTGCGGAATTTATGGTTAATCTCGTCTCTTTTCTTTTTAATGTGGACTTTCCAGGTGAGCCTTCTATCCAGATGAAAACCTAAGTACTTTATGCAGTCAGTTTCTGGCAAATAGTCGGTACCTAGTTTTACTGGTGGACAGCTTTCATTTCTGAGCGTGAATGTGATGTGATTAGACTTTTGGGGGCTAGCCCTAATGCGCCATTTTGTCATCCATGCGTTCTTGTCATCCATCCATACGGCTCTTAATGAAAATTTATTTTAATTAGTTACAGAGTATTACGAGGAAGGATTTAGGATACTATTCTCTGAATAAACAAGAACGAAGTCGCGGCCGACAGCTAGTTTTATATAAACAAGCGGCTTGCACCGCGCCGCGTCATCGCCTTATGCTCTGTATAATTCACGCCTTAGCTAGGATTATCTTATAATTATCTTTAAATGAGCAATTCTTGTATATATATATATGTATATATAATTGGAATCTCGGAATCGGCTCATACGATTTTCATACAATTTAGTATATAGGGAGTTTCGGGGACGATAAATCGATCTAGTTAGGAATCATTTTTAGAAAATGTCATTTTATTCGTGTTTTATCGATAATCAACTTAAACATAAACTTGGAAGAAAAATAACAAAAAGGAGGCGTTTGAGTAGTCTCAATTGAAAAATATGACTCTTCCTGACATCTATTGGCGAATAATAATACTATTTTTTGTAAGCAACTAATTGCTTTAGCGACACAACAGCAGATGGCGTTGTTAAGTAACACGAAATCAATGAGTGTTTGCTTTGAGGTTAGACTAAAATTAATTGTTTATTTTCCAAAAAACACAATTAAAAAAAAATACCGAGCAAAGCTCGGTCATCCAGGTACTATAATTACTAACTGCGCCCCGAAGTCCCCCGAGGTCCCAGAGGAACAGTTTTAATTTCGGGATAAAAAGTAACCAATGTCCTTTTCTATACCCCCAAGAACGTGTTTACAAAATTTCATGATCATCGGGTAAGTAGTTGATGCGTGAAAGCGTAACAAACGAATAAACTTACTTTCGCATTTATAATATTAGCTAAGAAGTTAGACTTAATGTATAGCATAATATAAAAGTCCTAGCATTTGTAAGCGAAATATAGGTAACTCTACCAAGCTCAATAAATTCAACACTCAAACAGTCTCCAGTTCCCGAGCAAGAAAATCTTCCTCGGGAAATGGAATCTTGACTAGACCGAGGTCTCTATCTCAGAATAGAGAAAGAGCTGTCTATCTATCAAATTTCAAACGTAATTTCTTTAAATTTCTAATCGATGGAAATTATATTTTTATTTATCACAGAGTCTGGGCTGCATACTTTAAATTGGATTTAGAGTTAGCAAGTAGATAGGTATCCATAGAGTACAATCCTAATAATATTATAAACGCGAAAGTTTGTATGTATGGATGTTTGTTACTCTTTCACGCCAAAACGGCTGAACAGATCTGGATGTAATTTGGCACCGAGATAGATTATGGTCTAGAATAGCACATAGAATACTTTTTAACCGCGGGTGAAAACGCAGGACGCAGCTAGTATCCAATATTTTGAAAGTCTCTGATATTTGTAGAGTACTTAAGTAGGACTTATATCTGACCTAGGTACCTGAAAACTCTCAAAATGACGTAATTTGGATGTACCTAATTTAATTAGGTCTGGTAATCCTTAAAAGATTGATGCCTTCGTTTTTTTTTTTCGCTGTTGGTTTGATCTTATGGGGGCTTTTAATCTTCCGATAAGTATTTATGAAAAAAAAAACATTAAGCAATAAAAACCTGTTTTGCCACTTTCAATCTACTCAGCTAAATTGCTAGCGAAAATGTACTCCTAGCTGTTCCGAAACGAGCTCGTTTATTCATGTTTGTGCATTTAAACAAATAAATCCGGCGGGATGGCTGAGCGACGGGCTGGAAAAAAGAATTAAATTAAAAAATAAATTGCGGTCTTTCTATTGGATTTGGGGCTTTTTGTCAATATTGAATTGTGTCTAAAAACAATTTATTTGTATTTGTCGGTGTGAATAAAAATATTTGGTTAGATGCCATTAGACCTGAAAAACAGTGTTTGTAGATACAAGCACTGCTTCGGTTGTATAATGAGTATAATAATGAGTTTTATAGTGAAGTTGTTTTTTCACTTGTAGGTACATAGTATCAGGGACTCTATTCGGAGATTTGAGATTCTCATCTCACCTTTTTTCGTCCTTGTTGCTCTAGTTTGAAACGTCATAGGTGTGAGAGTGACCAAGATAAAATCTCATCTCATCTCACGCGCAGGAATAGCCCCCCAGAGCAGAACGAAAACGAAAACTTTTTCGTTTTTGTTTGACATTTAACTTAGTTCTTACAGTTTCGCCAGATGCGCTTCATTGAATTATATTTAGCCAAACGGAACCAAAAAAAGTTTTTGTTACTATCAAAACTGATGGTAAGAGTGTTGCCTATCTAGGCTATCAGCAATAAAATGGGCATTATTATAACATACCTCCATACTTATCCTAATGCAGTGCCGTATTAAGCTAGCACGGGCCCGTAGCAAATTTGCACGACTTGAATTGAATTCCCTATTAAATTGTGAAGTAAATTACGAAAAGGTTTTTCCTTTTTTATGTTTTTAGCGAGCGCAACAAGACGTTGCGCGGAGACCGTAGCTTTTGCTGCCTCCTGCTACATGGCTAATCGGGCTCTGCAATTATAGGTTATAGGGTTATAGGTACTTAACCAAAAACCTCTTGGGTTCATTGTACTCATCATATGAACAACTTTTACTATGGGGCGAACACCAAAATCTCGAAAAAAAATCAGCTCTTCCATACATTTTTTCTCATATTGAACTTTTTGTATGGAGCAGCTGTTTTTTTTGCGATTACAGGATTGGCTTCATAGTAAAAGTTGTTCATATTGATGACAATGAACTCTTAAGAGGTTTTTGGTGAGTTACCTATAACCTTGTAAATGAGAATACAGGAGCAGCAAATAAAACACAGTTTTAAGCTAAAATCCTTTGTTGTTTAATCATCATCATTTAGAGAATAAAATATCGCTTTTACCTAATCAAATTCAAAAATTGAGTTATAAATAGCTATTTAGTTAAATCTACTTAATAATGTAATGAGGTATTATCATTTTCTTTAAACAATCTACGACAAAATTCAATCATTTTAATGAAAATCGTTACAAAACACCTACGCTAATAATGCTATATAAATTGCTCGTTACTTTGATCACAATGTTTTCTATGTCAATGAGGAAGAAACTTAGAAGGATAGTTAAGGTGTTTCTAGACGGGTCGTACGTTTACTGCAATGTGTGGCTTCAACACCATTGTTGGCAATATCTTGAGTGTGGCCCGGCCATTTAATCAATTGACCGTTTCTAGCATGGCTGATGATGGCCGCCCTACAGCATACATTGTTGCAGCAACACATGCAGTAATATGGACCGTCTGGGAGCACCTTTATAAATAAGGTTTTTTGGAAAAGTTTAATAGCTATGTTGATAAGCATCTCCGCGGACGATATCGTTAGATCCATAGCTAAAAATTTTCAAAAACGACCAAGTCATAAAATATTACAGACTTACCACATGCAGAAGCTTCACCACACTTTTAAGTGTGCGTACTTAACTGAGCCATGAGGTAACGACACGATCTTTTCAACTTGCGTAGGCAAGACGAAAATCGAGCAAGGCTTGCTGTGCGGTTGGCGCGGTGCACAGTTTTTCTAACCACACGCGCGGTGTTCCGTGTTTTGAGCCTGGCCTGCGCTATTAAAAGTGTGAATGTGGTGAAGCTGGTGCGTGTGGTAAGCCTATTAGCGCGCGGAAATGCTTACCTACTTACCTACAGTATAACATACGGGCACTCCGCGGGCGCGGGCATGGACTACTATAGTTCGGTTCAGTTAGATGGCTTGAGGCTATTGACATTTGTCCCATTCCGCCTTATTAGGGCCAATTTGGGACCTTAATGTGAATTGACACAAAAATTAATTGACCCTTTGACTGTCTGATCAGGGTTTGTGAACATTTATCACACTAATTATTATTTATTTTGCAATTAAAGTAGGTCCATATATATTTTTATAAAAATTGATAAGTAATTTTTAAATGGTAATTTTTCTTTCAACTCCCTTGAACCGAACTTTAACACAGGCTACAAGTCGCATACCGCGCTTCTGTGCCACCCTACTCCGCTCTAGGAAATTAGTATGCATTGGCTAGAAAAATGTATGAAACATTGGACAGCGCCCACCGTGGGCGGTGGTGGGTATTCATGTGGGTGAATAAAAATGATTTTTTCATATTTTTTTCTGGCCAAAACCTACATACGACATATTTTTCGATAGCAATTACTGTTATCCTACAATCAGTGGGCTTAGTATGAGTTTTGATAGCTACGTAAACTTTTTACACTTGGTAACTAAATATCAACAAAGCCCCCTTGGCGAAAAGTGCACGGCAGCTGTGTGGCTCGGTCGTAACACAATTGACTAAGTAATACAATTAGATATGAAGATATACAATGTAAGTTTTTTTAATGTGGATAAAACAATATTTGTGCGAACTTTTAGTGAATTTGGACAATTTTAATTCAACACAGTGTGATGTAGGCACATGAGCCCTAGGCTGCTCGCCTATAATTAATAATAATAATAATAATATAATAAATTCAGGACACTTCCACACACGGTCGCCTGACCCCAAACTAAGCAAAGCTTGTACTATGGGTGCCAGAGACTGAATATATAAATTAATTAATGCAATGAAAACAGTGTTACAAAGTACGTATTCAGAATCATTTTCATGTTGATATTTATAACGTAAAAAAACGTAAACACGTTTTTTTTACTTGGTTACGTTTTTCTAAGTAAAAACTACGTTAAATGTCAATAAAAAACGAAAAAAGTTTACGCTAACTATAAAAACTTGTACTAAGCCTACGAACGTATACAACTCGCATGTAACATTCCCATGCAGTTTATCCACGCCTTGGCTTCGCCCGCGGTCTGCCCGTCCCATTACGATAAGGACAGAATTGATAGTTTAAGCTGATTAGAAAGTTTTTTAAAAGCTAATTCTCTCATATTCAATTCAAAACTAGCAATATATCTTTGTCTCGTAACCTTATAACCGTCTGAGTCGGATTCATCCGGCGAAGATTTTTAATTATTCCGCCCAAGACGATGTTGTTCGGCCTGGCGATGAGCCAGACAGAAAGGGGGAAATACGAGGATGAGACACGGACGGGACGCAGACGCGACACTCCTTCAATGTACTTTGGTACAAATATAGAATAAATACAAGTATAGAAGAGATGCAACGCAACACATAGGCTCTAATTATACAGGCTGGACGTAAGGCGAAGATAAAGCGCGGTCACGGTTCAGGCGTGAAAACTGTGAAGCGGAGTGCCAGCGCCGTTTCCCTTGAGTTTACTTAATTCAAATCACGTCCTTCTCTTACATTTTGTATGAACAAGTTTTAAAGCGGCACCTGAACCTTGTCCGCGCCGCATCAGTCTTCTAATTTGCGCCATACGGCATACAGAGAAAACGTGACGTTGACGCGACGCTTCTCGTTTAGTATGAAGGTGTCATGTCTCCGCTGATTCCGTGTCTCATCTTCCTACGTCTTTTCTGTCCGGCCAGCGCTCTGGGCAGCGAAAATATTTGTCGGATAATCGTCTCAGCAAGTCAAAAAGTAGGAGACATAGAACCCAAGTCCAGGACCTAGATTTATACTTCTGGGCCAATGCTCTCCATGACCGTCCTCGAACCAATTTATAATTGACTTTCCCGCGTGTTTATCTTGTTGTCCAACCAAGCATAACTCGCTGCTAAGCAGGACGTCTCCAGCCCGAGGTACCAGGGTAACAGGATCGATGAGGCTATCGACCGTTTTTGGAGGAGGCCAGTACACCTAATTTAGCCTCTCGATATGGTATTGGATCCTGCGTCCGGACTTCTCGGTATATACCTACTGTATGCACCCCGCCAGCCCCAAATGAGCTGAAGCCAGTCCTGCCTAGTTCGATGCATATCGTTCATAAGCGTATTTTGAGTTTAAAAATAAAGACGCTTCGAGCTGTCAAAACCTACACCTTTTAAGTCCACTGACTCCTTACGCGAATATCGATGTGCAACGTTCTTCCCTCTATATTAGTACCGCCACAGACTCAACTTTTTTTAGGTCTGTGGGTACCGCCAATGATTCCTACTCGCGCGGGACAGGGGCGCGGAAGTAAGGCGTCAAAGGTAATCGAGGTAGATAACTCGCTCCCAGCACCGCGCGAGGACTCATTTAAGCGGCTCCACTGTAGTTGTTGAACTAATGAAGAAGCAGCGAAGGTTTTGACAACTCCAAGAATCCGCTAACTTTAACAGTTTCACTTACTCTCTACTTTCACATTTTAGGTACTTTAGCTCTGCATTTAAAAACTTGGAATGTGCATTACTTCGAGTCTAATCGTGAACTAATTCAACATCTACGTTATAATCACAATATGAATTATTTTATAATTATCATTATTAAGTTATACAGAATTGGAATAGTTATTACTTTTGTATCAATTTTTGTTATCACCCAAACATTTTATAAAATATTACTTAACTATTTTGTTTTTCCTAATCTACTTATTATATGATCATAATGAATCAAATAAGTAGGTTACTATTATTGAGTATAAATAATTTATTATGTTAAAAAGGCTTACCTTATTCTATTGGGCAGTATATTTTTGTAGAGATTTATTAACTGTAACTGATTTCAAAGCTATTTCTTACTCACTATTAAGTTGTTATTTCAGTACCTACTTACCTAATATTGTTCTCAGAAATATTTTCTTTATAATAGATTAATGAAGAAGATATTTCTGAGAATAGATTAAATACTAGAGCGATCAAAATTATAAAATAAACCTAAAAAGAATTCTTAAAAATAAGTAGGAAAAGTCAAACAAAACCAACGACGTTCCACCCTATAGACAACTAGGAAAGGTCTACTTTCAATCAATACATTAGCTCATAACTACCACATAGTGGTACATATAAAACGCTCAGACCAATCGAAGTCGCGGATTGACGCGACTCTGAGCGAACCAATCAACGTGTAGTATTTCAACCCCAACATACACTGCGTCATAAATTTTGAGTAATGTCTATAGGGTATCAAGTCATTGCAAAAATAAATGAAACAAAAAAATAAAATTCAGAACATAATTTTACTAAAACACGTCTACAAATATATACATAATACGTTTGCTTGTATACCCGTTTGATTCAATCGCCACACCTATCTACGCGATGCAACATTACTGAAGACGAAAATTAAAATATTACTTACTCAAACCATACGCGAAAAACGTAGCTTAGAAAAAAACTTACGAAAAAAACAATTTGTTAATTAGAAATTACGTTGTAGTTTTTTTTTTGTATTGTTAAAATGGAAGATCAATAACTAATCGCAATAAATGCGACAAAGGTCAAGTTCAGTTTTTTTTTAGTTAATTTTTTTGAACGCTTTTGTGTACAGATGTACGTACCCAGAAAAATATATATAAAACATGAAAAAGCGAATATAAGCTATGCCATTAAAAATACTAATCGAAACGAAACAGCGCTAATCGTGTCGTTTCATTCGTATTAGTAATATTGTGTGATTGTGTAAGCGAGATGACATGAATAGCTCTGCTTCTTTCGATTGATTTCTTTAATGAATTAAGTTATATACTTTTGGAAATATTTTGGCAAGACCACGCCATTTACGCTTAAAACTATAACTATATTGAATTATATCACAAAACAGGTTTTTGTCATGATATTATCTCAAGTAAATAGTACTATAGGTATATGATATAATTATGATAATGATTATAAAAGTTACATTTTCATAGAAAATATTAGAAGAATACAAAATGACATTCGAGATGAGAATTATATGACATCTTCATATGAATGAACTTTAATTAAAATTGGTTTTTTTTTTACTACTTACTTTAGTCGGTAATATTATTTTTAATCTGGCCAAAATTCTGAAGGCCGCGACATTTGTCTTGCTCTTTTATCATTTAATTAGCAAATAGAGCAAAAGAGATAAAACATGTGTTCAAATATTTTAAATAAATTTAAATGTGTATTTTTATAAAGACTATTTTTTATAAAATCACACTGGCACAAACTGTATATTTGTGATATTATTTGGAAAGACGTAGAAAATGTTTTTTTTTTGTAATACTTATTTTTAAGTGTGATGAAAAATTATTCTATTATACATACATTAACCTCAACATTTGACTACTTATTCGATATTTTTTTTGGTTTTATGCTATTGGGATGTGAAACTTATACCTACCAAAGTAGATTCCAAACAATTTCAAAGCAAAAAGCTAGTCAAAAATCAGTTAAGGACCCTTGCCCAACCAAGTTCACTTTCTTTAAATCGAAAATAGACGGCATGGCATTATGTTAACAAAATCTGTCAAAAATCACGAACTGTCAACTGTCAAAAATGACGGGTACTGCTTTCTACATTCCGTCAACTTTGACAGATGTAGTTCAGAGACTGCCTCGCCCTCTATTTTTAATGAGGAAAACTTATCTTAATGTTGTAACAAAGTGTCAAAAAGGCAAACAATTCATTTTAAATCTAGAAAACCTATTTTTTAGACACCGATCGACAAAGACGTTCACGATACATAATACAGCCTCTGCAGTATTTCTGCTTTCAAGGAAAATACAATCGCAGCAGATCAAGTCTTTGGTCGTTTATCTAGAATTCTCGAAGACTATAATTATTTTTAACTTTTCATTCTCACATCTAAGGTCACAACTCTCGTCTTATAAGACACTACCCTTAAATAAGTTAATAATTATTACTGTAATTATGTATAAAGGCGGGTTTCCACCAAACCTGGTACAGTGCGCCTGTGTTGAAATCCTTACATAGTATAAAAGAAAGTCACTTCCCGCTGTCTGTCCCTACGTACGCTTGGTCTTCTAAACAACACAACGGATACAGTTTTCACAATCATTCAGATAATTTCTTCCGTTGTAATAATGGTTTATAGGTACCGTGCGAAGGCGGTACCGGAACGGAACGCATTTCCGCCCCCGCGTTCATTGGAAAAGTTGCTTTGGAAAAATTATTCATTTCCAAGCTTAACTTTTCACAGGTTTGGTGGATCTCTGCCCTAATGTCTAATATTTGAGTGGTTCAGAATTTCTTAGGCCTTGTAACTCATTTGTTTCTTAACTTAGCGAAACATTCCACGTTTACGTCA
This sequence comes from Peribatodes rhomboidaria, assembly GCA_911728515.1. NCBI lineage: Eukaryota > Metazoa > Arthropoda > Insecta > Lepidoptera > Geometridae > Peribatodes > Peribatodes rhomboidaria. The sequence continues at coordinate 16,860,946 of OU452174.1, read as the reverse complement.
TCGGATTTATTCTGAAGAACATCAGAGACATAAAGAAGGGGATTTTTATTTCTCTGTTTCGACGATCCTTGTAGCCTAGTGGGAGTGTGGCTGCCTTATAAGCAGACCCAGGGTCTATTCCCGGCCGAGCAGGTGTTTGAATGATGAATTTACATTTTATCCTTAGTCTGGGTGTGTCACACACCTCTGTGTGTGTGACAACTAACACCCAAGGTGTGTGTTCTATGACATCTCCGACACAGGGAAACCTGGGAAGCTAGGAGTGTAAATAAACAAAACATTTTTTCTCTCTCGCTGTCTAACTGCACCAAAACTCGTTAGTATCATTACAACTCTCACAAACTAAAAATAGTTTAGTATATTTTATTTTATCCACGCTTGGTACGCTACATTGACCGACGTTTTGAGCAGGAGAAGTGAAAACATGTTTTACAACCAATGCGAGGCGGAGTATCTGAACCACATCATTAACGCAACAATTCTTCACACCGACATAACATCTACTGGAAACAATCTACCTTCATTCACTGTCTTTCATTATTCTTACGCGAATAGCTATTCGATTATATTTAGGAGTTTGGTAATTTACCAAGTTAAAAAAATAATATTCGGACTGAATAATTTACCGCAATTGAGGCGGGTTGCAACACCCGCTAACTTTCCATCATTGGCTTCACGCCGCACAAATTCGAAGAAAACGTGTCATTCAATTTATATACATATGTGGGTAGTTAATAAACGTTTGATCTTATTCGAGCTAGTAGTTTGAGAGGTGCGTGGCGGCAGCTGTGCTAGTTAAAATAAAAATGCACAATTTGACATAAATGACATTTAAGTAAAATGACATTTTCTTTGCTCGGTGACACTGTCGCTGGCAGTGAAGCCAATCATGGAATAGAGCCCTTATCGTCTAATGAACTGAAGATCTGACATCTGAAGAAAGTATCCTCCAAATAAAGCCGATTTCAATCTCATTCAGTTAGAAAATAAGGCTGCCGGAGAGGTATTGATATTTTTTTTTACCTTCAACTTTGGCTCAACGCTCATTGTGTCACAGTGCGTCAAATATGATTATTTATCTTAAGCAAAGTGTTACATCTCTACACAGTATAAAACAAGTCACTTTGCACATCTGTCTGTTTATCTAACTTCTTCTAAAACGCGCGGCTTTCACCATCAGCTACATAATTTCTTACGGTTTTTTATAGGTATCGCGGAAAGCCGGGGCGGCTCGCTAGTTTGACAATAAAAACAAGCTCCAGTTACAAACGTAAAATGTTTACACTAAAACTGCTTGTGCTTTTCGAGAATTGCTACAGATAGCCAATGGTTTCAACAACCACTTTTACTTCTTTCACTTTCACATCTGCAAGTTTTAGCATTCGGCCCTTAGTTGCTGCATATCAAAAAAAAACTCGGCAAATCTATACTTTCGTTATAAATCTACACTACAAGCTTGCCGTTCTGCTTGACAGCGCCGTTGGTGTCCAGCTTGGTGTCAGCTTCCGGATCCGGTTTCCTCTTCCTCCGGACGCAGTGGTAGAGAGGCTGCATGAAGAGGATGATGCCGGAGGCGCCGATGAAGAGGCCGGCGAGGTAGAACGAGAGGTCGTACGTGCCCGTCATGTCGAATATCCAACCTGAAAACGGAGAATGAGGTTTGTTTAGGTGACTTGGTGGTGAGAATAGTATTATTATGGAAACTGTGGTGTTCACACATTATCTCTCGTAGTAGTGCTATGCGAGACGCAACCGCGCACTCGCCTTGATAAAGACCGCCGAATGCGGTTGAAACTATAGTCGGAATAATCGACTAAATCGTACGTGAATAATTCACGTTTATTTGTTAATGTTAATTAATGTTAATTTGTTAATTAATAATGTGAGAATAGTTGTTTATTGCTAGCTGTAACTTGCGACTTTCTTCGCGTTTATTCAGAAAAAAGTATCCATTAACCTTCCTCGTGATATACTGTAATTAATTATCAAATTACATCAAGATCCGTTCAGCCACGAGAAGCCTACAAACAGACCAGTCAGACAGAGTTACTTTCCATTTTATAAAATTAGATAAATACATAGATGCAAGACTACAAGGTTCTTTTTTGGCGCGAGTACTTGTATAGAATCCTGAGCGTAGTGATGTTTTCAGGTAAGAAATTGTGTGTTGACGAAGAGCTTGACAGCAAAATTATTAGGCGTCTCGTACCTTTGATATCCTCACTTCGCTCTTCAAGTCGCGCCAAAAAACTGGCAGCCTTGCATTACAATAATAATTAACCTATTATCAAATTTTGTCAGGATTCGTCCAGCCGTGAAAAGTCTACAGTTACTTTCGATTTTTAACCCCCGACGCAAAAATGATGTGGTGTTATAAGTTTGACGTGGTTGTGTATGTGTTCGTGTGTCTGTGGCATTACTACTTCCGAACGGATGAACTGACTTTGATTTTGTATTTTTGGAGCTATGTTTGAGGAAAATCGGATGATGAAGTAATTATTATTTTAGTTTAGTGTGTAAGTGTGTATGTAAGTACGTACCCGCGAGCGGCGGCCCCACGAGGTTGGCGATGCCCTGCATGAGCAGCAGCAGCCCGTACGCGTTCGTGAACTTCTCCAGCGAGATCTGTTCCACCAGGATGATGCTCGTCAGCGAGTAGTTCGCCGCGATGAACGCGCCGAACGCACCTGGGGACACCTACACTTACAACACTGCACGCCTCTTACACAGGGCTGTACGAAGCTGTAAGAACCTCAATGACTGAGGGAAAGCGTGGTTTTGGTCTCTAAAACTGTATTTACCAGCTTTTATTGGATATTACTCGACTTCAGGCGACGAAAGAAAAACTATTTAGTTTGCAAAAAAAGGCACAAGTCTCTCAGACAGTTCTTAGAGGTTAACCAAGCCCAAAAGATTTCGTTTTGCCTGGCGAAAACGTGACTGATGTTGAAATTGGCTTGGTTTCGCTTACGTTTCATAACCTATGACACTGTGATTCCAGCACTCGTTATTACTGATAGGGCTATTAAAACTGGACGAGTAGTTCCAGAGATTATCGCCTACATTAAAACCAGCCCAGCAGGATCTGTCATAGGTTGTAATGTATGCTTCCCGAGACAGTGCTCTGAGCACGATGCGAGAGAGGTATCAATGCGTAGCGTATGGAGATCCCGGAATCCCTTGGCATACATCGAGGCTGGCCACCAGGTGGTTTTTAGTGGCTCCAACATGGCATCTCCACACTGCCCAAACGCAACCCTCAAACGCGTTTGGGCGTCTGGTAGCAGATTTTCCACCTGTCAAAAAAAAGGTTGTACTGTATGGTAGTTACCCGAGGCGGCGGCGAGGCCCGAGTAGGTGGCGAGGAGCGGCGTGATGAAGGTGACCGCGCCGCACAGCAGCATGCACACCGCGTACACCAGGCTCGGGCTCGCGCACTCCCAGTCGCCCACCCAGCCCAGCAGGATCTGCGGGACAACCACTGGGGTTCATCACCTCGGAAGCATAAACGAGCGTGTAAGAAAATGCTAAGGACACACCAAGCCAACGAACGCCAAAGAATGCGCTGCGTCCCGTTTCGTTTCAATAAAATAAAACGAGACGGAAACGAAAGCCAACGATATGCTATCGTTGGCCTTCGTTTGCTTTGGTCTGTACGCAGCATAAGATGCATGGAAGTAAAAAACGCGAAAACCGTGCCGGAATCGTGGCAAGTGTAGAGATGTGGTCGCTGCTTATATCTACGGGAAAGGGACCAGTATGTGTCAAATCAGCCGGAAGATGTTTACTGCTGGACAGAGGCCTCTCCTAATGATCTTCATAATAACCAGTTTTACGCTGCAGGTATGATGTCTGATTGTCTTTTAGCTGAAACGTGATGTTGAGCAACAAAATATAACAAGTAACATTATTAAAACAAAAACCCGACTGCTAAATATTGTACCCTATGTCACTTCCAGTTTCAAGACGATTCAAATGACACCTCACATGTCGAAACTATCAAGCTGTTTAGGCTGCAGGGCGTGGCAAAGAAACCTCATACATATATACATACACTAAAAAACATAACCCTCCTTCTGGCGCAATCGGGTAAAAAGGGTCAACCAAAAACTGAATGACAAGTTGAAATATCTCGTTCACTTAACTTACGCGACGAAAGTATTAAGATTTTTCGCATACAACAATTTCTGTGTACAACGTAGTATATTTATAAATCTACGTCAATCCTCTAAGCACGTGTCGAGAGTTTGATAACGTTATAATGGCTACGTTTTAATGAATTTAGCACTATTGTTTTATGAACTGCTATCTTTTAAAACGGGCACGTGGCAATTCATTAAATAGTTATAATGAGAATAAAAAACTGTTCATTAAACTCACTGATAATATTAATTGCGAAAGTAGCACTCTCTCTCTCTCTCTCAGTGTGTGTGTGTTTGTATGCGTGTAGGTGTCTCTTTGTCTCTCTGTTTGTTACGATTAACGGCTAAATAGATCATAATGAAATTTGGCAAGAAGTAGAGTGTATTTTGAGGGATGACATAAAAATGTTGTCTCGGAAATGAGCGAAAAACTAGAAAACGGGTGAATCCGTGCGATGTGAGTTCCATAAACATAACCTCCCTTACTAATGTTTTATATCTCACTAGCTGTCACCCCGCGACTTCGTTCGCGTATATTATTTATATATGTATATTAAGATGTGAGCTATCCTATCTCTCAAGTTGGATCGAACTGCACATGGTGTGCGAATTTTATTATAATCGGTTAAGTGCTTTAGGAGTTCATTGAGGACAAACATTGTGACACGAGATTTATATATATTAAGATAATAGTTGTACGGTGTTTTGTCTTCTTCTACCGTTTAATTTCTTTAACACGATCGAAAAAGACAAAATATTGTATAACTATTCCGAGGCTATACAACGTTTATTAAGACGTCAATTTCTAAACCAAATATAGCTTTGAAATTGTTGCCATCTTTCTCACACAACGCTGCAATAAAAAGAGACGCAGACAATTTTAGTCCAATCTAGTTACATTAGTGCGTGATACTTCATAATTAACTTCACTGTTTCATTACTGGTTCATTTATCTGAGTTTCCTTATCACCATTTACCATATCAGAACGTGTATCTATATTCTATACTTACTAATATGATAAAACCGAAAGTAGCTCTGTCTGTCGGTTTTTTTACGGCTGAACGGCTGAAAGGGTTTTGATAAAATTTGACAATTACTTACAGTAAATCACGAGGAAGGTTTTTGGAAACTATTTTTTGAATAAACGCGAACGAAATCGCGCGTAAAAGCTAGTTTGTTATATTTTGATATCACCATTAAACATTCCTATATTTGCACACGTATAAAACCTCATAAATATTAGCAATCATTCCACGTGTACATTGCGTAATCCGTCTGCGCATAATCAGCTGTTATCTGTCTCTGTTATCAGTTGAACGGTTCACAATGCCCTTATCTTCTATCAGTCAGTCGAAGTTGAGCTCCCGATTTAAATGGGTCAAGTTAAGCAAAGAACACTTGGGAATGATAAGAATATTATCGTTAGGTTGGAAGTGCAATAATTAGAGTGGCATTGTCCTAATTGGTTTTACTTGTATTGCGATGAGCCGGGTCTCCACTGACTTCCATCTCGCTCTGGCTGCTGAGCTTACCATGCTTTAGACTGAGATAGAAGGTTGTCGAGCGAGGCATGCTCGGTCAGTGGAGACGCGGCTTTAGAGGAAGCGAGCTATATTCAGATATTTTTACTAATCTTTTTTTTTAGAATTTTGGCAATTTTATGTGTTTATTTAAACGTCAGAAATATTCAAGGATCTAAAGGACATATTCAAGGATATCATTGTACTCATGACTATTTCTTGCTTTTATTATAGAAAAAACACTAAAATCGCAAAAACAAAATCAGCTGTTCATACATTTTGCCCAGGTTGATTGAAATTTTTTTGCGCCTTTCCCTATACATTTTTCTATTTTTTTTTTGTGACCTGTAAACAAATAAACGATCTTTATTTTTAACAGCTGCTATTTTTCGCGATTTCAGTGTTGGACTTGGTATTAAAATTGGTTAAATCAGGATTTATTGATAACTCCAATAGTTACACGTCACATTTCAATAAATGTCAAACAATATAAGGGATTATGAATGTCAAAACAGTGATTTCATTATGTTAAATAAGAAATAAATAATTAATGTCAGCAAAATAAATTGTACATCATTAATATAACCATCATTGTATAAAATAGTCATAATTTAAAAGTATCTAATTTTAAAATAAGATTCAAGGTCATAAAACAGATTATCTAGTAACCAAGCTCTGAGCTTGGTTTTGAAGCACGCGGCAAACATTTATGTGATGAACATTTGTGTTTGTTCTATGTCTGGGTGTTAATATGTATGTAAGTATCTACGAGTATTTAAAAATATCTAAGTATGTATATCAGTCTCTGGCAGCCATAGTACAAGTTTTGCTTAGTTTGGGGTCAGGCGACCGTGTGTGGAAGTGTCCTGAATTTATTTATTTATTTATTTATATACGTCCTTTAAAGAAACACCGAGCATATTTGCTGTTTCGCGAAATCATGAATGCGCTACTCTCCTCTATGCGAATCCAGAATCTATTCCCTCGACTAAAGGCGATAGACTAATATATGTACTAAGTATTTTAAGTACTAAGTGCTAAAAATTACGTTCGCATGAAATCTCACCGATTATTTATTTTTACAGGGCAACCATCGACCTTGTAATAACATAATAGTTAAGTTAATATACGTATTTAGACTAAAAAAAGTCCTTTATAGGAAGACACTTGTACAATAGAAGAGATAACAAATTAGGACCTCTATTAAACAATGTCATCTTCTTTGTAACTGAAGCCCGGTGTATGACGAAAAGCTCGCCCCTTGTCACATTGGGACTGAATATCGGCCGGCAAAATGTGGGTGTTGCACACCATTGCCAACCCCTTCAGGGGAAAGGCGAGACGGTATGTTATGTTACTGCACAAAGCACAAATAATATGATCATCATAAGATGTTACTTAAGATGTTAGAAATGCCTAATATAAAAAATCTTCCGAAAAGTATAGTACGCACATAGACAGTACATCGCAGCAGTAGAGTAAGCTACTGACCTCTCCGAACATGTTGACGATTCCAATGATACTGATCAGCATACTGCTCTGGCTCTCGTTGAAGCCCATATTGAGGCCGAGGTCCGGAATGTACACGTAGGGCACGTCGTACCACATGTACAGCAGGAAGTTGGACACCGCAAACAGGAGGAACGAGGGGTTCCGGAAGTGCGAGAAGTCTAGGACGTCGACGACTAGGTCCCAGAAGTCCCAGAGGCCGGCGTACCATTGCACCTGGAATGTGGAGATGGGTACCGTTTAGTCGACTGGCTGATTGAAATGAAGAACGACCGATCCTTGATTGTGCAACTCTTTGAATGACTGCTTTTACAAATGACTAAATCTACAAGTGACTTTAAAAGCTTAGCCATGCACAGGCTAAGCTATTGCATTCTTCGTGTCTTTATAGATACGATCTCTCAACAAACAGGTTCCTTTTAGGTCTGCCAACTTTAACCAGCCCTTAGCTTACCATCAGACGAGGTCACGTATTCTGGTTAAAAAAATGTCGAGACAATGGTCTACCGTCCACTAAAAAAGTCCACATAATATTGTTACTACATTTTTTGCACCCATTACACCTAAAAGCTAACTACATACATATAATACAAAAATAATCAGAAATGTTCTCACCTTTTCTTTGGCGATGGTAGTCATAGAGTTCTTGAAGATGTTTGGGCAGGAGGAAGCTCTCAGTCTGTACCTGTTGATGTTCAACATGGCGCCCCTGTACGTGAGGGAGTGTCTGTGGAGCCTCAGGTCCTTAAGGAACGCCGGAGGCTTCTTGTTCCCGCTGGCTTGTCTCTTCAGCCACAACGTTATGGCTGCTTTGTCACTTAACTGCTCGCTAGTATTTGTTTCTGGCTCTCTTGTTACTGTTGTAGGGGATAACGCTCCTGGAGAACCCGTTCCGGGAGACATGAGGGCGCGCGGAGGCGACTGTTCGTGTAACCTACCACTGTCACTGAAGCTCCTCGAGGGAAGCATCACCCCGGGGTAGTTCTGGGCTAGCATCGCGTACGCGCGCCCTTTATTCGACATCATTTCGAACACTTCTAAAGAAACACCCTCGCCTCCCGTCATGAAAGTCGGCAGGTCGACTAGCGAACTAAACTGCGGCACTATTGGTGACGTCACAGTTTCAATGTCCCCAGCACCGTCGGCGCCGACTTTCATCGAGCCAACGGCGCTGCTTTTACTGTCCGAAAAACTGTCAGCGGATGATCCGTACCGCTTGTTCCGCTTTCGTTCTCTTCTTCGTTTCCTCTCTTTCGCCTTCTCCGCGTTCATTGTCGTCGTCCAGGGTAGGTCTCGGAACAGCAGCCCGCAGACCGCCATATTAAGGAAGAATCCCGCCAGGATTAAAGTAGTGCCGCGCCACCCGTATTCGTCCAACAACACGTATGTAAGCGGCGCGAATATGAAAGTTCCTATACCGCTGCCGCAGACCGATATCCCGGTCGCAAGAGAACGCTTCTTCTCGAAATAATACGCCACTATCACGACCGCCGCGACGTAACAGAGGCTCAGTCCGAAACCGGCCATGATGCCGAACGTGATAAACAGAGTTTCCATATTGTCCACGAAGGCTGATATGACGAAGCCAGCCGCTGCCAGCAACGAGCCGAATATCGTCATCCGGCGGCAGCCGTACCGGTCCGTCAGGAAGCTCGCAATGGGGCCAGAGAGGAGCGGCATAGCCATGAAAATTCCTGCGATCCATGCAGTCTTTCCTTTCCCCTCGCCGAAGTACTCGAGGAAGTGCGGGAAGAAGACGCCGAAGCTGAAGGTGATGCCGTCGGCGATCAGGTTGACCATGAAGGAAGCGAAGACGACGACCCAGCCCCAGCCGCCGTCGGGCGGGCGCGCCTCCGCGATGAGGACGTCCTCGTCGTCCGACGAGGAGGACGAGGAGCTGGACACGGACACGGCGGCGGGCGGCGAGGCCGCGTCGAACTTGACGTGCAGGGAGCGCCCGTTGTGCTTGCGAGACGCATTCTCCGCGGCGGGCGCGGCGGGCGCGGCCGGAGTGCGCAGGAGCGGCTCCGACTCGGGTATGGAGGTGAGCAGGCGCGCCGCGGGCGGGCGCGGGGGCGCGCTCACGGGCTCCGGTCGCGACTCAACGGTTTCGCTGGGTCCTCCTTCGAGCGGCCCACTGTCCGCGCCGAGCGGCGGCGGCGAGACGAGCGCGCCGTCCATACTGGCAGCACGGGGCGGCTGAGCGCGCGCAGCGGGGGCAGCGCGGGGTCACCAGCCCGCCTCGCTTCCATGCGGACACCGCACCACCGCCGTGACCTCATGCTGCAACAACATAACACATCTACTTTAACTTACAAACCGATACTACGAAATAAACACCTAGGAACACGGAATGTTTGTAAACTTTTCTCCAAAATTACTTTCAATCGAATAAAACTCTAATTTGCGAGTAGTCCGTAGTCCCGACTAAAACCTCTAGAGCAAGAAACCCTCAAGTGTACACCCGCAGGTGTTTTCAATTAGTATTTCAATGGTAATTACAAAACAAAATTTGGAAAAATACAAAAAACACTTCAGCAGACCCGTTACCAAAAACCCGTCTAACGCCGACCAGCTCCCCATGTCGACTAAGCTTAACTTATTTAGGACATGCGCCATTTGGTGCTAGTTTCCATTTAAAGGAAGCCAGAATAAAGGATCTTGCGGATATCGCGCCAGGGCTCGCTCGTCTGTCGTTGATTGGGGCACAATGGCGAGTTAAGTATTTTTAGAGGTGGACAAGTCAACTGAGTGGTGACCGAGCGATAACGTGGCGACATGTCGTGACACCAAATTGGCATTTTGATAAGAATGTAGAAGTTTGTATTGTGCTGATGAATGAAATACCGAATAAATAAATAATGCTGAATAAGAGACCAGACTGAAATGAATCTGTTATTTTGTGAGAACTGGCCATAAACACTTAAATCTTCATGGGAATTTGACCACTATATACTCAAATATTTAAGATTGACGAACCACGATTTGATAGTTCAATAAAGCTTGTAAGGATTACATAAGAAATCACTACCGACGCGTGATTTCTCGCGTGGTATGACACCGCGAACCATTAACATTCCATTCACTTTATTTATCACCGAACATCTTTGGGTGACGTATTATTATCTGCGCAATTCTCTCGATCGTTATTCTACACAATGGCCTAAATAGGCTAGTCTGCATCTAATCGTTAAGTCACGGAAGTTGCTACCCATATTTACGACATCCTAAATCCCATTGCTCTAAATGAGGTACTTCCTTATTTAAGCCGGAATCATCGATTATCTAAAAACAATGGTAAACGTAAAAACCTAGTTAATCGGCATTTAGAAACGACTTTGAATTTACCGCAAGAACAGCCCCAAAAGCTAAAAAGCAAAACCATATTTTAGTCATAACTTTGAGAAAAATGTCTTGGAGTACCAAGACATTTTTCTCAAAGTTATGACTTCAACTTTCTGTATACCCTTGGGCTATACGAGTACGCCATAGATGTAATTCACAATTTATGTCATGTTTGTGTCTCTAGAACTAGCAATCTATTGTCCGAATGACCTGTGTTGCCAGTCCGACCTCGTAGCAGTCGGTAGCCTTTCGTTCTGCCTATTCATCTGCCAAAGGATAATCTAAATCGCTTAAGTTTAAACTGCCAAGTTCGCAGACCGCTGGATTCTGGTGAGGCGTTTTCGGAGTGTAAGTGATTACTATTATGATTAATCGAACTTTTGCTTCTTAAGACAATTGAGAAACTTGTTCTGAGGAGTATTTTAATTTATGCTTAAAGTTTATTAAAATCTGGAAAGATGAGAACTGAAAATATTTTATTGCTAAAGAAGGTTTGCATGGATTGACGACGAAGATGAATTAATCGACTGAGAGACTAAATTGACGAGCGTTAGTGAGCGAAGCTTTCATACTTTAGCTTCGACAAAAATTGTTTCGCAGGTCTGAATTCTATCTGAATTTCTGTCTGGATTTCTGTCCAGATCTTTGTCCGGATCTCTGTCTTCCTCTAAAGGTCGCATTTCTTAACCAAATGAAACATTGTGAAAAGTGAGGAGATCCGTTTTTTTTTCCCAAAAAAAAATTATCTCCGCCATTTTGAAAAAAACTCGACTTGACGAAAAAAAACCGTTTAATTATAGAAACTGCTCAGAAAATTTCACGAGAATCGGCTAAGGATTGCGACTTGTAGAGAAAGACAGACGTTGGCCGCAATTACTACCGTTGGAAAATTTTAAATAAAAGCCGAAAAGGTTTAAGACTGAATTCTGTGGCAATCGCAGATCTGAAGCAAAGAAAATTCAAGTCTGTGGCGGCAATAGGTATATTTTGTCTACAAATCCCCCGCTATCGCAAAGCACTTTGATAAGCCGGGTGATCGCGGCAGCACAGGCAGTCTCACTGAGCTGTGGACTGTGACCTGGTTCCGATCAACTGAAACATGGTGTATTACGTGTGCTGTGCTGGGGTTTTACTAAACAAACTAGTCGAACTAGTGATTCGCTCAATCATTGGAACTTCACGGCATCTATAGAAAAACAAGAAATAACAAGTGGTCGCCAGAAAATACCTTGACAATCGAAAAGCAAAGACTAAAAAGAGAAGAAGACTAGAGTGCTAGGAGTAGGCAAGAATAAAAATATGTTGTAGACTCTTGAAACGATGACAAAAACCATGTATGTTTCATTGTAGATAAGAGAAGAGTTTATTCCAAAAACTATAAAAGTATAACATACTTGAGCCTGTCCTAAACTTGGTGAAAATCTCGTGTATTTTTTATGTCGCAGCATAACTTTATGACGACCCTCGGATTTGGGGTTGCTTTTAGAATGTTTTAGTCTAGAGACAGTTTCTGTACGTTTAGAAGTAGGTTTAGGTATAAAGGACAATGTAAATGTACCAAGAACACTATTTTGTTTTCCAAAATAATTTTATTCTAAAGTCAAAGTCAAAGTCAAAATCTTTATTTGCATATTAGTGGTACATGGTCTTAAGTATTACGTCCATCCATTAACAGCCGTAGGCGTGCAAATTAATACATATGTTTAAACATATCCGTCCTGAGAATCTGATTTTACATTGTCAGTGTGAATTATTATATTAGAAATTAGAATTTAATATTATATAGAATATTATATGTATTAGACATATAATATTATAAATGTGTATTAATTATGTAATAGTAATAATTTATTATATTTTACATCATTTATGCAAAAATTAGTCAATTAATTTATATTTGAGGCGAGAAACCATTAATGTTTTTTATTAAATAAAACGTAACTATTATGCTACAGACGCATAACCCATCCTTACATTATATTATTATTATATTTATATAAACGTGACGACATTTTCTTTAAAAATTCATCTGTTTCATAAAAACATTCATTAACTAGCCACTTCTTCAACCGAACACAAAACTGCCTGTATGGGAGTTCTAACAACTCCTCTGGAAGAGAATTGAAAATCAAAGCAGCCATATAAATACAATTATTCCTAAACAGCTCAAGTCTTGGCTGAGGTAGCTTGAGGCGAACCCGAGTGGCGGATCTTTTATTAACATTGTCATAAATATCAAAAAGCGTGGGGTTATTACGAACAAATTTGGCCATTTCATAAATGTACAAGCAAGGAACAGTTAGTAAGTGATTTGACTTAAAGACTGGTCTACATGTGTCATCCCATTTCATGCCATACATAGCACGAATACATTTCTTTTGTCCGATGAAAATTTTCTCAATATCACAAGAGTTACCCCATATAATGATTCCGTATCGAATAATGGAATCGACGTAGGCATGATAAACTGTACGAACAGTGTTTTGTGAAGTACACTGTCTTAGCTTTTTTAAGGCAAACACAAAGCTATTCAATCGGTTTCGTAGTATGTCAATGTGATCTTTCCATGTCAAATTAGCGTCAATGGTAATTCCCAAAAATTTTGTACTCTTAACTTGTTCAATAGTATCATTGCCGTGGGTGATTTTTAATTGCGGCATTTTTTTTTGAAATGTTTTAAATTGAATTAATTTCGTTTTGGACATGTTAATTTTTAACTTATTTGAACTTAACCAATTTATCACATCAGTTAAGCAATCATGAATATCATCCACATAACTATTTATATCCTTACATTTTATAACTATAGTCGTATCATCCGCAAACAATATACTACTATGCTTTACAGATGTGGGAAGGTCATTTACATAATAAAGGAAATACACAGGGCCTAGTATACTGCCCTGTGGAACTCCGTTGTTATTTTTTTTTTTCGCAGAATCATAGTCCTGAACACAATTTGTTTGCCGATTTAATTTTGTTATACGAGTTATTTGTTGCCTATCACATAAATACGACTTAATATATAATAATACTCTAAGCAACAATTTTCGTATCATTTTTGTCCGAATCACATTAAGTACATACTACGAACGTATATCACTGTATGATGGCAAAATAAAATAAATATTGTCGACAGACTCAATGTTTGACCACAGCTCGCGCGAGGTCACTGAAGAAATAACGGTACAAATTGAGAGTGTGGTGTATCTTACACACTAGACTTATTTCACTAAGAACTATATAAACACACAACTTCAATTATTCTCCGACATTTTTACTAGAGAGAACTGGCTTTTATCTGTATTCTATTTGCATTTTAAAATACAAATGCATACAAAGTACGTTAGGTACAATTTACCTTTCTACAGAATAGAAATCACTACGGAAGCTTAGCAACAAGGCTTACATAAACACGTGATCAGGTCAAAAAGATAAAGAGTGTTTTACAAAAATAGACGTGTCTAGGAAATGAGTCCGATTTATTTATACAGAAAACGTGCTACGTTAGCATTTAAAATAGCTTTTATTATATCTGTAGAAAAGAACAATTCTAGCCTAACATTTTCCTAATATTTTCACTGACGGCATTTAAATTAAATTTTGACTATTGAGTGATTCTTGTATTAAATAAATAAAGTAACTTTTGATTAGCAATGAAAATAATCATGACCCTAAAAGCTGGTTATATTTACAATATAACAGTCGCTATTGCATATTCTAGCATAAAATATGCGAACATTTCGACAGTACAGTACCAAGCGAACCCAGCTATCAAATATTCACTGTTAGATAGACCCCATCTGGCAATCTCTTGCTTATTATTCATAGGATTTATTTGCCACTGAGTCTAGTGTAAATGAATCATCTTGCCTTCACGCAAAGGCCATTGATATGAAATACTTCAAACAGTAAATCTTTTCCGGATTGATTAGACGATAAATACCTTGATAATAATATAAAAATATTACGAACTGTCGAGAGCCGCTGATAAGGCAGAAGCTAAAAGATAAAATATGTAATGTGATAATGATTCAGTTTTATGAATTCTTTATGAATTTGTACTACAAAAATAACGAAGTATGTTAAAGTGTACACGCGGCATCTCTTATACATATACTTAATTTTATTATAATCATGTTACTCAGACTTCAGTACGTAGTATTATTATATGTTCTGTGACTAAAGTGTAGTACGTAGCCGACCTTGGCCTTTCTTGAACTTATCGCGATTAAATGGGCGATAAAGATCTATTTTTGTACTAAATGTCCCCAAAAGAACTTGAATGCACATTAAAGAAAAAAATGTCTATGATTAAGGTATACTTATAAAAAACTGCCGACGCATTTGGATACCAAACTAAATATTTGGTCGTATTTTTAGAGCCCTCGAAAAGCCTCTGATACTAGGTTATATTACCACACAAAATGGACGGTTAATAATTGGCAAAACGAAACGAATCACGTAAACCTTAAGATATATCAGAAAGGGACAGGATGGCAGTGACGCCCGCGGAGACTGGCCACATTCCAATGCGACACTCGATTTACGTCAAACTTTGTAAATCCGTGAATATTTGCCAGCAAACGTAATAAACACAAGTTACACAAGATTAATACGCATATAGAGGAGTTTACTAAAATACCAAAACTGCTTTGAAGTCTGTCTGTAAGCGCGGAGTAAACAAGCAGATCATCGATGTACACCAAATTCGTAACAAGTTAAGAACCCAAATTGTTTAACACGTTAAACACTAATTCAACTATTCATTAACATGCATTACGAGAGTCAAGGCGAGGCAACACTAAAACATCCACAGACTTATACCGCTTCTAATTTAAGAACTTCTAAGACTAATAATAATAATAATAAAGTCATTTATTTCAGGTATAAAAACCCATAGGCAAACAATTGAATTAGCTTAAAACTAGATTAAATTTAAGTGTAAAAGAGAAAAAAAAAAAAATACCCTTAAAATAGTTACACCTGTAAAAGGGGTGCAACCATGTCCATAAAAAATCGCCATACAATTTATGTTGTCACTTTTTGTTCTTGTTCATGTGGAGAGATATCCAATGCCTGAACATGGGACTCCGTATATCGTCAGAGACAGCCTCAAGTATCTTGTTGTCGGAGCGACGCAGGCGATGCCAGAACGATGCAACCCTGGATCGTATAACGGCAAAAAAGTCAGGTACCCCCGCCTCGGCGAACATGCTCGACGCACTGCAGCATCGCGGTAGCCTCATAAGAGCCCGGAATGCGTCATTATACTGGACTCTTATGGTGTTTATTGCTTTCCGCGTGAACTTTATCCACAACTGGGACGTATACATGCATAGACAATACGCCTTGAAGAGTGTGGTCTTTACGTCATTGCTGCATTTAGCGAAACGGCGAGCGAGCATGTTACTCCTGATGGCAAGAGCCCTTCGTTCCCGCTCAATATCGGCATCATCCTGGAGTCGCTCCGACAACAAGTGTCCTAAATATTTGAATTGCTCCACAACCCTAACTGTCATACCACTCAAAAACACCTTGGGTACATTATCCGGACCCCTACCAGATGTAAAGACCATCATTTCGGTTTTGAAAGCGTTGTATTTCAAACCATGTGCATTAGCATAATGCTCACAGATTGAAAGCAGTTTCCTCAACCCCTTGATCGAGGGACTGAGGAGGACCATGTCGTCAGCATAACTTAAGTTGTTCACACACACGTTTCCCAGGTGACAACCGATCTTAGAGCTCCTCAGTTACTCTAACTAAGATATTGCTTTTTGGGTAAATCTATCTATATGCAAACCAAAGGGGAAATCTTTAAATGTAATATTTTCGGTGCATCCGAATGATATTGGAAATACAACTACGAAGACCCTTTGGTAATCGGCTTCTTTACTATTTAGTTAATGGCATTAGGGTCACCATAGGAATACATCGGTACCAGCTCGTTAGTTAAGGTACAATTCCTAGTTTATCATGATGCATAGGCCTCATGCATTCCTACTTAGAAAACATTACATACACATCGTCACGCCTTTCCCCCGAGGGGGCTGACAGAGGTGTAATACAACACCCACATTTCGCCGGACGATATTCAGTCCCAAATGTGACAGGGGGCGAGCCTGTCGCTATACACCGGGCTCCAGTCATGTTGCAGATGACATCCAATACGCACATATGATCACACAATAAACAAATTGGTGCTTGCATTCCTACTTAGAAAACATTACATACACATCGTCACGCCTTTCCCCCGAGGGGGCTGACAGAGGTGTAATACAACACCCACATTTCGCCGGACGATATTCAGTCCCAAATGTGACAGGGGGCGAGCCTGTCGCTATACACCGGGCTCCAGTCAGTTGCAGATGACATCCAATACGCACATATGATCACACAATAAACAAATTGGTGCTTGCCGTCGGCTGGGTTCGAACCCGCTCCCTCTGGCTTGAGAGGCGGACCTTCTCTCAACTAGGCTGCCATCGCTCCTTAAATTACAACGCTTAATACATTACAAGCAAACAAAATACGTAATAAACGAGATCCAGCTACCAACGAAACAATAAAGCCATTTATCTCAAACGAAGCTCGCCTTATCCATCATCTCCGAATCATTTAACTTCTTACGGAGACGGGAAACCCTCAATCTTTATTTATTGCATCAAAACTGGAACTTGCTTGAAGCGATTTGGATTCGTAAAGGATTTATTATCTTTATTTATCTACTTTTTGTTGAAATTTAATACTCTCATAGGCGTCAGTCATATTTTAGTGAAACTCAGATATTATCCACTAATGTTTAATCACTCATCGTATTTAAATCAAAAGTAAAAATTTAAAAACATACCTAAATGACAAAATAACAAAAGTAAGTTAATTTAGGTTTCACAAATTATTTTCAGTGATCAGATTACATTTCTTCGATGGTATTCAAAAGCTTCGAATGAAAACCAAAACGAAATAGAAAAATAATCAAAAAGTGTAAAACTCAAAACTGTGAGACTTGTGAAGACGCCGGCGCCAGCTCAAAGGTGGTATAACTGGTATTGTCTCAAGCATTATTATCCAATAAGCGCTTGCAGGACACGTTTATCACGCGCCTGTCACCAATTTGCCGGTCGCGTGACTGACTTCACAAACGTCATTACCACAGAGCGAATGGAGAAATATGCAGATGGAAAAGGGAGGTCAGGAGGTAACTTAATTCAACAAATGTGCCATAAAAAATATATGGATGGATGACATTGGATGCTAACAGTTTTCCACAAAATGCGGCACTAAGAAAAAGGGCCATATCTTCCCTGATTTACCATCACAATTAACATTACAACAGCAAACTTTAACACAGCAATTACGATCTTACTATGTTTGCAATAAGGACTAGAGTCGTTAGAAGAGCCAGGTTGAGTGAACTTGTGTTGTATGGTGATGCTGGCGGTTTGCCAGATAGGGCTGCCGCACTGACGTAATACGGTTACAGGGTACGGAGACTATTCCCAGGGCGGCTTAGGAAACTTACAAATGGCCTGTAGTTACCATTAACAGACTCTGCTCTTATTTTATTTGCAAATTGGCGTAGTTTAGTAAAAATACTGGGTAAACTAGGGCATTATGTAGAATACGGAAATGAGTTAAATAATTTTGCTACCCCATATTCTCTGGAGATAAAAGAAAATTGAAGAGGATTTTTATGCGAAGTGAGCAATTTTATCAAGCTTGTGCACGTGTGCGCGATGCAACGAGATTGGAGTTCATTATCAACTAGCCATAGCAACTAGCTCGTATTTTAACTGGCCATGATACAGAACCTGTCACTTTTTATCGGGATAAATAAATACTTAATTTAATGCTTAACATTAATCGTTAATCCAGGGTTTAATTCTGAGAAACTCAGTGAAGAGCTGTGAGTAACACATTATTTATTTAATGATCTCAAAAAAGTTGTGCGTGCAATGTCACCCGCGATAATAGTAACAGCAAGAGTCAAAGACCAAAGCACTTGTACTGTACAAAAATTGTTCGCCAGGTCACAAGATAAAACATGGTTATCGGCGGCTGACGTCACACCACTCGGTTCGATGCCCATACGAGTTTAATTCCGATTAGTGTGTTCGTTTCACGAAGTGTGGAAGTGGAAGCTCCAGCTCGTTGATCATACAAAGGAAAACTGACACGAGGCGGTGTCCGGTGTCTATTGCAAATTAAACATTCAATGAAAACTGAATCGCCACCATAGTTTCGTTATATCGGCACAATATCTGAGAAGTCTTAATACTCGAAAAAAATGGTGGTAAAGAATTCTTCTGTAAATATCAAAATTTAGTGATAATGAAATTTTACAAAAAAAATAATTGGACATACTCGTAGCTCAATAGTAAAACTTTAATTCAAATGTTAAAACAAGCAGCCATGTTAAAAAATACAGGTATAAATTACAACAGTAGTACTACAGTCTAGATATGGCAGTCTGTTCAATTGAAGTGGCTGATAACATTTTACCACTCTACTTTTCCTTATAACAATGATCTTCTGAGAAATCTCTATTTGCTATCGTGCCACAACAATATTATTAAGTCACAATAACTCCCAAAACCGACTACTTTTGAATGAAATTAATTATATTCAATACTGACAGAAACAACAAACAAACTAATTGATTGAAGAATGCGAAGAATCTCCTCGATCGCTCAGGTCATTTGTACTAATAACTCGATGGCTATTTAGACCGGCATCAGCTGTTTTGGTGTCAATGCTTGAATACAAAAATAGGTAACATGTTTGCATTGTCAAGTGATTTGGAACACGCTTCGCGCTCGTTAACAGGGGAATGACCGGAATTAATGTTAATTATACTAAAAAATGACAAGAAAAGCTTTTGAACTCACTCGAGTAAAAAAGATTACAGTATTCCTTAAATGCAGTTTCGACAACAGTCAAAATTAATACGTAATTTACGAGGCGCTTGATTTTTTCTTAGAAAACTTCATTATTAACCTTTAAACATACCGAGAAACTTTACAGACTGGGCAGAATTTTCCTGAGGATTCACAGAAAAATATTCTCAAAATGTAAACCTCACGACACGTTCGAATGGAATGGAAACACCAATGTAAATAAAAACAAGACGCACCTCAGTTTGCATCGTCATCTTGGCACTGACTCTTGTCTCACTATTGCCAATTTTCACCCAGACCACAAACACTAAACAATAATGTCATAAAATATGTAAAATCATTTTGATCACTGGGCAACACTATAATACTTGATATTGATACTAACACTTCAGGCACTAATACGAAAGTCGAGAAGGCAATCGACGCTAACTCAGTATGAAAGTGGATGTATCACAATATTTGAGAGAGACTTCGCCGCCGCCGGGCCCGTCACCGAACTAGTGCGATCGCACTTGCGAAGTGGCCGGCGGCTCGTTTCCAACACTCATTATTTAATAGCCAGATAAAAGATTATCTATCGAGACGTCGCACATTACGCGTTTATCGGAGCAACAAGATACGAGCCACCTCCACGGGAAATGGTGGTCAAATGACGAGCGCAAACAATGTTTTGGACGTATAATGATAAGTCTGGGATTAAAAGTCGTACTTTATCTCCGGTTATGAGAAGGAATAATAAACAATAGGTATAGTTGTCTTATTAATAAAGTCGATAATAAAGAAACGTCTAGAAAAGGAAATGAAATTGAAAGTCAAATTATAGTTTTATTAGAGTTAGCGCATGCCGTTAAAGGGTATAATTCTGCGCCGACCGTAGACGACAGCAGCAGACGTGTTGCTGCTTCACGTCGCGACGACATGTCGCCTACTGCTGTCGTCTGCCGTCCTGATTCCGCACCCGACGGCACGGTTGATGATACCTAATGATATTACCTAAGAAATAGTAGTTAGGTATGTCATTCCTGTGTAAGTTTGTAAACTATTCCTACTTCTATCTTTATTTTACACGGAATCGGATGAAAAATGTTTTACAATGGAAACAAATATTTGACTTGTCGTCGCTTGACCTTCACGGTACTACTGGTCTGCAGTCGGACGACGTGTCGCTTGCATCTGTTTCTGGCTTCAAGTCGCCCGCTGCGGAACGTATCTCATTCAAATTCATAGAAACCAGTAGTGTTGCGAGCGCGACGACACGTCATCTGCTGCTGTCGTCTGCAGTCGGGCGCGGAATGATACCTCAAGACGTCAACCGAACAGATTCCAAGTTCATGACACGACAGATATTCACGAGGTCTGTAGCCGACACACATTCAAGAGATAAACGTCGCTAAGAGAGATAACGTACTGCTATTCGCGAACACGTAAGTCTTATAATGCTTTGTAATAAGTTAGATTGTAAGCGGCACAATTCGATTGCACATGGGACTTTGTTCGCGTACACAAATCGGGATCCGTAGTAAAGCATTGATACAGCTGTATCGGTTGTTGGCAAACAACCGTTCGGTGCAGGCAAATATTGACATGATTGAACGAAAGTGGATTGTACAGGTTGCTAGGTGGATAAGTAAGTACTTCAGACTTTCAGAAACCGAAATTAAACTTCATTTTATGACTTTTGACGAGGCTTCGTTGTAGGGTTTCGTTGCCGGGACCCGGAAATCGGGAATTCCCAGGAAATACAAAGTTCCCGGAGTCGGGACAAATATTGCGATTTCCCGGGAATTCCCGGGAATCGAGATTTTTTTCGCGTTCCCGGGAACGAAAAAAATCCGGGAAAATCGAAACCCTGCTTGGTAGTGAATGAAATTGATGAACTAACCCCAATCCTTACCATTTTTCATTTTTGTAAATGTTCAGTTATAAAATGTTCTATTTGAAAGTCTGGCCTCTCATGCTTTATTAAGGGGGCAAAAATTAAACGTATTTAATACATGTTTACATTTAATGATAAACAGGTTAAAATGTTATCTGAGAATGACATTAATTACTTATTCTAGGAACGGTGAACCACGTGGTCAATGCAGTTATGTAACAAACTATGAGAGCGTGTGTAACATAGCATCACGATAACAATGTGGCACTGGTATAATGAACAGGAAATCACTATGTAGGTAAATATTAATCAAGGGGTACATGATTTATAGTTACAAACTCTACACAGCGTACACAAAGAGAGATAGAGGTCAAAAGCAAAGGAAAAAGAAATATAAGTAAAAGCAAACAAAAAAAAACTAGCTAAAGTTTATGGTAAAGCTTCAACATAAACGATTTAGTACACTCAAGAGAATGGTTAAGGGAATATAATGGAGAGATACGGCCCTAAAGTGAAGGCTGCTTGCTTCGTGAAAGGGAGCTTAATTTGGCAGTCCCATGGGACGACCCTGACTGACTTCACTAATGGTATTGGCAGAGGTAAATTTGAAAAAACCAACAGAGTTATATAACATTCGGTTAGTGTATCGGGTATTACGTAGTAACTATTGTGTAATTTGTGGTTATTACTGTCAACTTAGCAATGGCGATGTTTAGAATTGGAACACATCGAAATCGATTCAACAAAAAACATTCACAACCTTTTAAAGATTTCTTATTAGTGGCTTTTAAAACGGTTAAGTTCAAAAACATGTCATTTAACAAACCAGGCTTCCATAATAGTACATTGGCATATACGAGTATGTTAGTACAGGAAAGTTGGAACTCTACTTTCTGTGATAATGATGATTACAAGCAACGCATCAATTTGCTAGCAATCATAACATTATCCCTACCACTAATTGTCTTACCATTTTCTGCAATCCATTTGCAAAGCTACATGCAATTGTACATTTGTACGGTTACTTAGTGAAGCTTTCAACGTAACGAGGTTTGCTTTGAGGAATGGCACTGAAAGTGCAACACCCCAGACGTAAAGGTCAGGGCACTGAATAACGTGCAGTTGCTTGCGAGATATTTCGAGTGCCTAATAAAAACTGAGTTGAGGGGTCGGGTGTAATTGAACGAGATTCTTTTTAGCGAATAAATTTTAGAGTTCATTTTATGTTATGAGGGAGTGGTACAAGATTTGAAGATGAAAAAATGTTTTGATGTCGTGTATTAAAACGGGTAAAGTATAGTATATAACGGGTAAGCACGGCGTCCCGTGCGGTCCGATTAAAACGAAGGCATTTTATCTGTTTGTATTTACGTGAGCTAGGGTATTTGATAATAGCGATTGCAATCGCGGGGTACAGCTAGTACTTACAAACTTACATACATTCAAAACACTGTACCCTCGTTTTCGGCAGTTGGATAAAAGTGTCTATGCTTTACGACCCTTGAAAATTATATAGTTAACTTTTCTGGCTACATACTGAACAGTGGCCTTGACTTATAAATTCAACAACACTTTACAAAGTGAGAAAGCTTGTATGTTTGGTCGTTACTCAATCACGCCATTGCGGGTGAACGATGGATGGGCATGATGGATGGTGCTCTGGTAACACTGTTGACGCTACGGAACATTCCATCATCATTATAGGCTTTAGACCTTACAGATGACTCGAGCAACGTTCCTCAAGAATTTTGGACACTAGCGCTCAATGCCGAATAGGCCAATACAAGATCCTACTTTTGAGCTAATTCCACAACTCATAAGCCTTGTTTTCTCGTGGATTTTGTAGTCGATTGCAATGTTTTTTTACCTCAGGTCCCGATTTTCGGCAAAATTTTCGCAATTGGAATAATTAATAATACTTGAACACTTGATGCTTAGAAATTTTCGCATCGAAACAAATAGGTCGCAAGCACGCCGCCTAGCTCAACTAGTGTACACAAATATGCTAAACAAAAGCTGAATAATGAAGCAGCAGGTACCAGGCCGAGTTTAATTAAGAAAGCGTCGAGAAACAAATCGAAATCAGAATTAATTATAAAGACATTACAATTGATTAAAATTGTATCACGTATACAGTGACGTAAGTGACAAAAAAAAGCATGTATTGTAGAGACGAGAAGACATTTTTATTGAATCGATTTCATGGTGTTACTATTTAATTTACCCGTCAAAATGTATATACTTGATCAAGTGAACAACATGACAATAATGACCGACCTAATTATAAAGTAGGCTACATTTAGTTGAGACGACAACATCACCATCTCAAATTGAATCAAGGCAGTACCCATAGAGCGATATAGAAGCATACATATACCTAGCAATAGACATACATACACAAAAGAAATACAGAACTTTGGATGATGATATTACATTTTAAGCGAATAAAATATCTTTGTTTATGATTTGTATACGTATGCGAGAAGAGGACAGCTTGTGGAACCCTAAAGACAGCGGACAGACTGGACTGTCCCTATATATACCAATGTTGTCGATTGCACGTTCAACACCTGTGTGTCTAGCTTTAAACCTACAACATTGTATTAGGGACTATTATCTATTTTATTTTGTATTCTATTTTTATTTTATATCATGTATTGTAACTTGAAATAAATAAATTAAATATAACGCAGTTAATATTCTATTCAATTCATAACGACGTTAAAACATAGGCTCTAGATAGGCGGGTGAACGCACGAGACAGTCGACACGACGAACGTGCGACCTTCAGTTAGTAACGAACCGTCAATAACATGTTTTATTGGATGTAGATGGAGTAAATATACTGTAGGTTGTAATGTCTTTAGCATACGCATAACAAGATCCCTATGTCTCATTATGGGGATGTTAAAGACGAGTTCAAGGGTTGAGATACACAACTTTCGTTTGCTTGTTTAGTATGGAAGATAAGACGGGGGTAGAGCAACATGTAAACCAACTATTGGAAATTTGGGACTGAATCACGCGATCTGATCACATTTGATAACAATGATCATTTGGCTTTTCAGATTTCAAGCTCCCAACATCGACTGAAGTTATTGGTAACATTACTTTTGCTGAATGAATAGTGTTGACAGGCCAATTCCAAAGCCTAATACAAGCAGCTCAAAGAATTCTACTGGTAATTAAAGCACTGAGCTCGCATAATACATTATTCTTCGAATTTCCCGCCAAACATCAATCTGCCCTTTCTGCGCGGTAAAGTTTCCGAAATTATTGACTCAAGGCCGCTCCCTGGGCATTATTAAACGAGCTGAAAGGTGCGTTAAATGAGGATCTAACTCCAACAGGGAGAAAAAAATAGAGTAGAGATAATAGAGTGTATAAAATTATTTGTTCTAGGAAATCTATCGAAAGGTCTTACTTGCATGCTTGCACACGATTTTTTTGTGTTCGACATCTCATAACAGATCTAATTGATCGGTTACTCAACTAAGCAGATCTATTAAAACTATCATTATAAACTGTATAACTAGTACCCACGAGACGAGAATAACAAAACAACCTTTAAAGAAAATTCAATTAATATTTTTTGCAAAATTTCCAGGTACGATGAGTTTCGCTTCAAATACGGTAAAGCCTAAAGGTTCCCGGTTTATGTCAGTTAATATCCTGAGTATATTTTGTTTCAGGATGGCTTAGGCTAATCCAGCGGCATATTAAACAATATTTAACACAAGAGCGAGGTGGAAATAGATACAATTCCGTCAATTCCAGTGAATTTGGCTGGTTTCGAGCCAGAGGACGGTGTTGGATAATCTTGACTTTGTAATTTAAAGGTGTTGGAGCTGGACCGGAATCGTTGGCATAGTGCCAGAAACACGATTCAATACGAACAGGGGTGTCACATATTTTCGTCTTTTATACCTATGAAAATGTTTGGAAGTGAGAAGTGTGCAGTACAATGTGAGGAATCCTTCAGTTCCGCTTATTTTAGTAGATTAGTTCTGGATAACTTTCACTTGCGTTACACTCACGACTGGGAGAATCTTGAATGCAGATTTGAAACGTACATTCTACTTTGTTTTCTTAAATATGCACAAAACAAATAATGTAAGTGTACGGATAATATTTGATGAATGTCTCAGAAGTTAGACTTCTGTAGTTCAAGTACGTTAGGAAACAAGTAAGTCGACAGAAAAACACCACCGAAGGAGGGAACCAAGAATTACAGGAAGTTGTTCAATGAAGTCCACGCAATAATACAGTATAACAGTACAGTCAATCTTAATCACCCTGTCCTTATCTCACTAGTTGTAGGTAGTCTGCACAATTATGTTCACCGTGAAAGTTACCCGTTACACCGTGTCATAGAAGTTTTGGCTTAATTTTTTGTGACCAGCCGCTTGACAGGTGTCAACCCTCTTTGAGAATATACTCGTTGGTGGAGTATCCACCGATATGAGATGGAACGCGCCTGTTTTTATACGCCAAAGTAACAAGCGGTTCCCATTTCAAGATCAATAATTTTCCGTCCCTCAACTTTTCCGTCATTTGCTGACACTCACCTGGCACATTTGTCGACTCCACTCGTAACCCTGATGTCACATGCGGCGTTTACGGCCTAGAGAAATAGCGGTCGTAACATGTAGCCTTTATTGCACTCTGCCCTGTTATTTGATTGCGCAAATAAATCACGATTGTTTACGGTATTAATAAATGGCTAACGAGCTGAATGTGATTGAGGGGGTCTTTAATAAGTTTATTGCCGGAGCACAATTTGCTTTTTAGTCATCGCTTTATTCGAATTATCTTAATGTTAATGAGCATTCTTAATTGTTAATCCAGTAATTATGATATCTCTTCAAATTACTATACTGAAGCTGGGCCGTTGCTGATTGATGCCTAGATCTCTCTTTAGTATGAACCAAACTCAATACGAAAGATATGGGCTAGGAGCTGAGCTGAATTTTGATACCTCCAAGTCGAGCACGTGCTAAAACGTTTTACATAACACAAATGTTTTGCTTAATGTTTTCCCAACAATTTAGATTCTAAACGAGGCAACGGTTCACGTCATATTTGAACTCATTAACGAGCCCAGCCCGAGCAACAACAACACAAAATGCCAACAAAAGGCTAAAACAGAATAACACAACAAGTTTGCTACCCCACGCAAACTGGCAAACTGAGTGCGAGTTGTATCGAGTTGGGCGTCATTGTTGTTCCGAGGCCGCACCAAGGTCGCACGACCCCCTAGGGTCCGACTGGCGTTTTTAGACTCTTAATTAACGAAGCCCTGTAAAGGCTGAAGCTGAATTATTTGCTGTTGGTAACCGAGTTTCTCTACTTCAAAGGCATTGTGGTAAACACGCTGGGAAATTGTGCCGGGTTGGGCGGTTGGATCGATCTAGTTTCCAGAACTGGGGTGGTTATTCGATTAGTGAAAAGATGAGAAGTGCTTTTGTAACAACTTTAATAATTAGACTTACATTTCATCACATTATTTTTTAAACAATTGGATTCTAATTATTTGAGAGATATCATGTTGATCACAAGAAAATGGTGATGCATTAAAAGCGAGAATAATTGTTAAATTTCTTAAAAGTTTTAAATTAATACCGATTGCCTACAAATAATAGCTACGTGTCTAGGTGTCTATCTCCCGTTCTCATTCGGCCGCTCTCAATTCCTCCGACCCTTCCATTCATGACGGGCATTAATTTGAACTGTGTTACAAGACTTTATGATGTAGAAACGCTCCCGAAATGCGTAATCGAATCGTTACGGATCTTGCAAACCATTAAAGTGTCAAATTCAGGGTTCAGGGCAACGATGTCTTAAGGAAGTAAATTTCAAGTGCGGGGTTATTGATCGGTTGTAATTTCAAATAGGATGGAAGTGCTTCTAGTTGAAGTGAGGATAGGTTGATTTTAACTGATACAAAATGGTGGTAGAGGAAAGGGTAAGCGTTTTCATTATAGCTAGGGCGGTGACATTGAAAAAAAGCCTTCTCGTTTTTCAGCCTGGAAGAAATCGTTTTTAATGGTAAGGCCGCCAGTTGTTACACTATGGTTTAAGTGATATATTTCTCTTATGTTTCGTAATTTCTGGAGTGAACAATAGTAAATTTATTTATCTATCTGATATCTGTTTATCTATAGTTTCAAAACCGTGGGTCGAACTTGGACCGATTTAGTATAGAAGTCCAAGGCATCAATAGAATGATAATGGCTATGGTGGACAATGTAGATGATAATGGGAGTCATTTAGTGGCACAGCTTGAGTCTAAATGATCATTCCAGACATAAAGTAGATCGTAGAGGTCATAGCTATTAGATTAGTAAGGCAGTTTGTTTTGTTGCGAGAGCCTTAGTTTATTACGAAGTAAACTTATATCCGAGGTGAACAACACCCACACTTAGCCGGACGATATTCAGTCCTAAATGTGACAGGGGCGAGTCTGTTTCTATACACCGGGCTCCAGTTATGTAGCAGATGACATTAAATAAGCACATACTCGTATGTTCACACAATGAACAAATTGGTGCATGCCTTCGGCTGACTCCGAACCCGCTTCCTCTGGCTTGAGAGTCGAGCCTTCTCCGACTAGGCTATCATCGCGTCGTATGATACTTATATACAGATCAAATCATATACTAACAGCTACAGTCACCTTTATCTACTGTTTTACATAGTGGTTGGTTGGTGGTTACATAATGGTTCAGTGGAACGAGGGTGACTCTTCGCTTTCTAAATGACTCGGTTTCGTTCAAATTCTACTTGGGGGAATAAAATTTAATAGGATCCCGAAAATAATAAAACTGTTCGGCAATCGTGGTCAGAAAGACTGATAAAATATAGCCTTTTTTCACGATATCCAACGACACAAAAGATAACAATCCAAAATTATGATAATAAAATGTAAATTGAGGACTGTCGAGGACCTACGAAACAAAGGTCAATGAGATTCTATTTTGCTATAAAAAAAATAAAGATAAATGAAGTGAGGTGTGAGACCTCGCATCGTAACGAGGAACGAAGCTCGCTGAAACGTGAAAGAATCAAGTCTATGCAAATACAAGTTTTATTAAGAATAATTTACAAGCAAAAATGCCTAACTTATTTCGCGTGATATTTCGCTCTCTCACTGATATATTATCACGGTTTTTGCTAGATATATCAAATCTGGTAAGAGGAAAAATACTGAGTTTTTTTTATAGATAAAGCCGTAAAACTAAGATTGTATTATGGGTGCCGGAATAGAAGAGGCTGGAATAGAGAATAGGCTGGTTCCGGGAAGGCTCGAAACGCGGGGGCAAATACTCGTTTTGTATTCCGCTTTTTATACTCACGAGATCAAAGTTTCCTTTATATTTGTTGGACTATTTTATATGGTGAAGCGGAAATGTTGTTTTAGGGTTAAAGTTTTACTCACTCTGCCTTGCTCTTCTATTTATAAGGTTACATTCACACTAATATCATAAATGCAAAAGTTAGTATGGATGAATGAACGTATGGATGTTGTTATTACTCAATCAGATTCAGCCAGAACGACTGAACGGATCTGGATGAAATTAGAAACATAGATAGATTAGTCTGGAATAACACATAGGAAACTTAACCGCTTAACCGCGTGTGAACCCGCGAGGCGCAGCTAGTTTTGTTTAAGTTTGCGAAGGACAATACCATTTAAATAACTACTTCTATGTATTCCAATTTTTATTTCAATTCTACCACCTTAGAATATCGCATTTTCATAGTAGTGAGATAGTAATGCTAAGTAAACGATCACTATATCAGACACTACCTAAAAGCTATTTTCGTGAGCTGAATCTATCATCTGCTCAACCGCAACTTACTAAGTACGCCCAACAATTCCAATTGTGAATTGGGCCCATAAAACTTCGAAATCGGAAACTCGGCGACGACAAATCGCCCAAGCGGCAAGGATTAACCGGAATTCGGAAAGGTTTCCAATTTAAGTTTAGGAAAGGACGTAAAAACGCCTGTAAACCTTTTATTATTCAGAAGCATTTACGTGACTTCGTAGCTCTTAAAAATTGCACGTCCTTGGGGAAATTTTCAGCTGTTCACGAGTAAATACGGAGATGAGACGAATGAATAAATTCGAATGGCCAACAATGAGGGGTGAAAGAAAAGCGCAAACACAGTTCAAAAACCTTTGAATGCTTTATGCTCCTAATTTAGCGAGACTTGAGCTGTAAAAAGTTCCATACTGCCTCTTTCTTGCTCCATTGAGTCCAAAAACCTCTCCAGACTTATCTGGGGCTTTTCCAGCAAATTGTAACCTTGAGCGACCCTGATAATCTAACAAACATAATAGAATCAGTGGACCTAGCGTGCGCAGTGCGACATTCGATAACTCTTTTTATTAAAAGCCAAGACTTGTCACACTCGCATACAAGATGACGAGACGTTTTGTCGTGGCTCGCATGCTGTAGCTGGACGTCTGAAACATAAAAGGCTACAAGACATTTACCTATGGACCCTATCGTCTAAAACATAAACGGCTACAAGACATTTACGAATGGACCCTATCGTCTAAAACATAAACGGCTACAAGACATTTACGAATGGACCCTATCGTCTAAAACATAAACGGCTACAAGACATTTACGAATGGACCCTATCGTCTAAAACATAAACGGCTACAAGACATTTACGAATGGACCCTATCGTCTAAAACATAAACGGCTACAAGACATTTACGAATGGACCCTTTCGTCTGAAACAAACGGCCACAAGACATTTACGAATGGACCCTATCGTCTAAAACATAAACGGCTACAAGATATTTACGAATGGACCCTATCGTCTAAAACATAAACGGCTACAAGACATTTACGAATGGACCCTTTCGTCTGAAACAAACGGCCACAAGAAATTTACGAATGGTCCCTATCGTCTGAAATATAAACGGCTACAAGACATTTACAAATGGACTCTTTCGTCAGAAACATAAACGGCTGCAAGACATTTACGAATGGACCCCATAAGCTATTAACATCTAAAGAGCCCTGCTTAAGACCGTCTTGATTACTGGCCTCCAAACTTCAGTATGAAATTATGAAGATAGCATGATGCCGATGAAGAAATCAAATAAAAACATGTTTGAAGCTTGTGAAGGTCTTTTTGTCACAGCCACTCCGACTCCAAAGGAAATTATTACATCGTCAATAGGTATCTCAAGCTGAGATTAGGTAGTTATCTTACATTAGCCGATCCATAAACGAACATAATATTGCTATTAAGTTAATACTTATCGATTACATTAGCAATTAAACGCGACACGACCACGCCACGTATTAATACACAATAATCTATAGTAGATTCTGGATGTACCTAGACGGTTGTTGTTAAAGTTAAACAAATAAATAAAGTTATAAGTTCAAATTCGAAATCGACTGCATCTACTTATACATATTATATCATACTGTATGGCGTTAGGGCGAACGGAAAAATGCTCGAGCTATTTTGACGTCATTGATATATGAACCATATTACAATAACCCAAAACACAAAATCGCATAAAATCGAGGCGATGCTGGCTGGTACAAATGCTTCTGTGGGGCAATTGCGTTTTTCGAAAATTATTGACAAACCCTTTACAAATTAGGCAACTAACGCTAGTACAGAGTATTGTGACTAAAATAGAAAAAAAGATGTAAGTGGCGCCTAATTTGTGAAGGGTTTGTCAGTAATTCTCGAAAGACGCAATTGCCCCAAAGATGCATTTGTACCAGTTGACCCTACCTATAAACATTTAGTTCCATTGTCCAAGACAATGGGAACTAACAACTAAGCTATGCACACCCCTGTTCAGTTTGCTCTTTCGAATAATGAGCAATTAGAATGTCCATAAAACGTGCTCTATCACCAGCTGGCCTTGTTTGACTGAGCTCAAGTATGGCGCACATAACTAGCGAACCAAGAATGTTTGAAACATCTAAACTAGCGAAGGCTTTTAATACATCAGCTTTTTTGTTGGGAACAGTGAAATGTCGATCGGTTGGCCGATTCTATCTACAGAAATAAGAGACGTAAACCAAATCGTTTTTAGACCTTAGAAATAAAGTTTTAATACATTGTGTAACACCAAAGCTGAAAAATAAATATATTTTTGACTTAAACCTTGTGTACAGGTCGTGTACAGATGTAACAAAATCAAAGGAAAATAAACATTCGTTACACGGCCGGGTACCCTTGTTTAGCGGGTGTGTACGGGGTCAAGATGGCGGATTTTACTATAACATTAACAGTTGATCTAGACTCAGTAACTATGATTGAATCTGTGTAATTAATATGTTTCTCTATTGTCAAAATAAAAACGTTTGTAGTTATTAGTGTGACATGAGACATTGTAGTGTTGGTAGATTGACATTTGACTTTTCCGTTCAGAAATTTGTTGTTAGTCTCCCACTATTACCAAAAGAAAATGTTTTCCTCTAAAATAGTTTATATCAACGAATTTTGGACAAGAGATTAAAAAAACGACATAGTTTAATTAAAATTCCTTTCCTAAAACGTAAATTGTATTTGCAATATTAATAATTAGTGAATCTTCTTAAAAAATAATAATTAAAAACTATTTGACAAAAAAGTTTCTAAACGAATTTACCAAGAGTTGCCAGACGAAAAAAAAAAAAGTGTTAAGCATGTGTACCAAATACCGATTCACACTTTATTGCTCAAACAATAGTTTGTGTAGCGCTATTTACTGGCTACTCAATGTCTAACTGAACATTGGTTTAGCAGATGTTTATGCATTTTTTTCACAGCGTCATATTCGACTCAGGTTTTTGCAGTAAAGGTTTTAAATAACCAACAACAGCATCTGTCGTGTCCCCAATACCCATCCATATAATTTGCATGTTGCTGATGATGCTGTGTGTCCCACGTAACCAACATTTTTCTATATTTTCAAAGTCATAGGATCTCGAAGATACACTTTTGAACGTCAAAGTTATAAAAATGTGTTGGAAAAAGAACTACTACCCAGAAGACCAGGCAAGAAACTGAGGAGCATATTTTTTTAAAAGTTTTTTTGATAGTGAACTAAATCTTCCGTGCTACGTTTATAACAGACGGTCGACCTCGACACGTCTTATTCCCTCTCTCTTGCCTTCCCGTAATCCGTTTAGCCTAAACCATAAGGCTTTAATAAACCAATTTACTGCCTCTCGGAGCTCTAAACTAGCTTTACCAGTTCCAAGGGGCTATGTCTTACATCTCTTCTGACCATAATCTATTCATTATTTAGTCAAGTACTGTAAAATGTATCTATGTATATGCTCAGATGGCCTACCATAGACCTTTCCATACGATTCGCAGTCGCGCAGCGTCGAAAACAGAACGTAAACAATCATGGCAATAAGATGTCTAGGTAGGCCCCCAGAGCTGGAAAAACTGGTGTTAGAGTAAGACGGAGCGCAGTTGCAGTGACGTGTACGAGCTGATGACAATTATTCAGACAGTTTATTTCATTTTCCGTATGGTACAGTACATGACATCCTAACTTTTTAACTAATGGTATAAACGCGAAAGTGAGTTTGTTAGTTTTTTTGCTTATAATACTTTCACGCCCTAACTACTCAATTGATCATCATGACATTTCGCTAACGCGTTGTCAGGGGTACAGAAAAGGACATAAGGCACTTTTTATCCTGATGAAATTAAGGGTTCCTGTGGGATTGCTGGTGAAATCGTAGGGCGCAGCTAGTTATCATATAAGTTAACAGACATAAGTTTAACAGAACCCGTCAGGCACAGTAAGTTAGACGTGAGAAGTGATATCCTAAGCTCGAGCAATGGAGTAAGCTGAAAACCAGCTCTGTGCAAACTTGTTTGTACAGGACAACGCTGAGCTTATTCCTGTTTTCAAACACTTTTACTGTTTATTATATTCTGTAATTAACTGTGTATAATTTAATTCTGTTGTTTGTCAATAAACTATTTTTATTCTTATTCTTCTTATATTTACATTAAGAACGTACTTTCAAAGTAGAACTATTTCCAATTTATTATCATGTTTCAAAAGCGCCTTAGTCAGATATTCCAACATCCCCCAACAATATAGAATCAATTGCTTCCGAGCTAGTCCGGCAACTCCATCAGTTTTATGGCAATCCACGTATTCGGGGAACGTAACCGACCGGCCTCAGGGACCACCCCAACAATAATATTGATGAAACCGAGATAGTGTTCGCAAACACATTCGTTCTGAGAAATGTGAAAGCAAGCCGTTTGTGGCACTTTTGGTTTGCCATTGAAAAATACCATTCAGCTGGGTTGAGTTGGATAATGTTAAGCAATTGCAATAATAATCTTTTAAAATTAAAAAACCGACTTCCTGTCATCCGAATAAGCAATTTTTTTTTTACAACAGACTAGGCATGCGTTTGACCACTGACTCGCCTGATGGGAAGCGTAGACGTGATCGAAGGTGTAACACGCTTGCCTACGAGATACCTATTCACTTTACTCTTAAACACCCCTTGATTGTATTGAGGTGGAAAGACAGACTATGGGCAATTGTTAGATTTTAGATTTTTTGAAAAACCGCTTACCCGTTTACGGTAATCACGGTTTTCCAAATCGGTTCAGGCGTCTTTGAGTAATCAGTGAAAATACATTAAGAGGGCCGCGACGCTCTGAAATTTCCATACAAACGCGCTCATCAAATTTCTTGAAAACCGTTTGTCAGATTACGATGAAATTTAGCATGTACAATTAAATTAACAATATCTCCGCCCTTATATTCTTGTTTTTTTTTAAAAAAAAACGTTCTCAAGCGAAAATAGAGCTATGAAAAATATCCGCATTTTGAAGGGGTCGCTTTTGACTGATTTATTCAATAGGTAGACAAGGCAAATCAAAAATTCCATTACATAGGGAGGTTGTCTACATCATTAGCTGTTAAATGAATCCATAACACAAGGGAAATTCTTAGTTACTTAAGAATGATTACAGAAGTGCAAAAGTCATAAAAAAATTGAAATTGCACTTTGCCTCTAAAGTTACCTACAGAGTGCTGTAGGTAACTATAAAGGGTCGTCAGTATCATTACTCGCTCTCTTCGCTCGTCTTCTTCTTCTAGACGAAATGGCTATAGAATACCTTAAGCCAATGCGAAGTTAGTCTAGGTCGCCTAGGTCGAAGTTAGTTAGGTCGCCGGACTCTTAAAAGAGATTTCGTCGAAGTGAGAACCACCTCCTTTTTTGGAGGCGGTTAAAAACAAATATCTTTACATTCTATATTGATGTGATAAGCGAATACTCGCAGGATTCTGACTACGGATTAGATTAAAGGAATGATTGCCATCAAAACATGCTTTTGATGTTGAAATCAAATAATCCATTCAAATCTTATAAACGCTGAACAATAAATAACTCGAACCAAGAAATGTGAATGTTCCCGATTATACGTTCTTATCGAAGCTACACGAGATGAATTTTAAATGGAAATGACTGGGCCAACGATTCCCAGCTACATATAAAATATAATCAAGCACAGAAAACTTCTATTGGCAAAAAAAATACTGATAAGGACAGCATTTCTAAAACTGGAAAACATTCTACTTGGAAAGCTAGCATCAACTAACACAAAGTTATCCTAATCGTCTGAGCAAGCGTCAATGAGCGTAGCGTCTCTGCTTCAGTTTCGACAAAAATACTTTCGAATGTCCGGATTCTGTCTGGATTTCTGTCCGGATCTGTCTTCTTCTACAGATCGCATTTCTTAACCGATTCTCTTGAAGTTTTGTGAGAAAGTTCGAAAATATAATATATCTGTATAATGGATAAATAAATATGTTATGGAGAAGATACCTATGATTTTTTTTTTTTGAAAAAACTCAGCATAATTGAAATATTTCCAAAAACTAACTTGCAAAAATGTTTGTATAATTATCGAACTTGCTTTCAAAATTACACGAGAATCTGTTGAGGATTGCGACCTGTGGGGCTATTCCTGCGCGTGAGATGAGATGAGATTTTATCTTGGTCACTCTCACACCTATGACGTTTTAAACGAGAGCAACAAAGACGAAGAAAAGTGAGATGAAAATCTCAAATCTCCGAATAGGGCCACTGTAGTGGCGACTGTACAAACATCGCGAGGTCTACGCTCTACAGCTCACAGAGCTTTACTAGTGACATATTTGTTTTTTTAATTTAGCCCACATGAGATTGCGGTCTCCGGTAGAGCGGTTGCCTTTGATCTTTGACCAAAATACTGGACGACTGACGGATTTCTGAAATATTACAGATTTATTAAAAAACCCTACCTTGTTAACCCTAACGTGTAAGTGTATTTGGTTTATTCATGACTTACTCTTCGTTTGCCTTTATTTATTGACATTGTCTGTCATGACAAGTATACATTTTAAATTTAAAAAATCCCCCGACACCGATTTTCATTAAACATGGCTAGGAACACTTCCGACTAATTCACCTTTCAATCAAACAAATCTGTTCACCTTTCGGGAGCTACGATGCCACACACACACACACACACACACACACACACACACACACACACACACACACACACACACACACACACACACACACACACACACACACAGGCAGACACGTCTATCGTATAACACTTCGTCGCTTTTGCGTCGGGGGTTAAAAACTAACGAACAATGTATGGCTTTCTAAGCTCTATGACAACCTTCGACAAATATTCTGGCCAATATCCCAAATTGCGCCGAATTCAATCGGGTTAGACATTAAGCGGCGGTCAAATAAAGCCTGCGATCGGGAATTAAGGCCGAGTGGAAATAGATCCGACCCAGTTTACACGCCCGCTGTTCCGCGGTTACCTGCTGATAACCGCGGAACCGCAAAATTGTACGCTTTACCGAGTTTACTCTGACTTCGCTTGATGTGAAATGACGATGTGTTAGTGACTTTGTGAGCTGTAGACCTCGCGGCCGACGTCTGTTTCCCTCTACAGGTCGCATTCTGTAGGATAGGATAGCTGTACCTAGATTTAGACTTACGAAGTCAAATACGTCCTTTTTAGGCAACTGCATTCGTTTTTATAATTTAAAAAATCCCGAAACATCTAACAGGGCTCACTGAAAGAAAATTAAAATCTCATGTAAAAGCTACGGTATTGAAAAGATGATATTATGAGGTTAACAATAATTTAGAAGACAAAAATATCTGGAGCTTTCCACTTCCGCCAAGTAGCCATAGGTATGATTTGAAATTACTTCGTCGTAAGTCAACATTTGTGAGACAGTAATTTATTTATTGAAAAATAATGCCCCTCAGTTTCTTGCCTGTTCTTTTGAGTAGTGGCTCTTTATCTGAACAAGGCGGTCGAGACTATTATAAAACTTTGACGTTCATAAGTGTATCTTTGATACCTAATTGAATAAAAACATTTTGACTTTTGACTTTGTATCCCTAGGCCTCGTTTAAGTATCTCAAACGATTCTGTGAAATTTTGTGAACAGGTTCGATAATCACACAGATTTTTTTGCCGAGTCAGTTTTTGGATTTTTTTTCAAAATCGCGGAGAATCTACCACAAACTTTCAAAAGAATCGGTTAAGAAATGCGACCTGTAAACGAAGATGGAGACAGAGATTCGGACATACGAAAGCATTTTTGTCGAAGTTGAAGAATAGACGCTTCGCTCGCTAACACTAGTCGACACGGTCAATAAATACGTGCTAGGTCTACTAGACTTCTGTGTCAAGAATGCTCTGCGACACGCAAAGACGCTAGAACTGCTAGAGCAGAAAATAGTTTAATCATCATTCAAATATCAGCCCGTCGTTCTGTTTCTCAGAAGGCAGGCACAATTACTAAGCCATACTATCCATCGTCATGAAGACTGTTGAAGATGTTTGACATCTAATATTTGACATCTACCAATGTATAATTATTTTTCTTAGGTATAATACTTGTATTATTTATTATGTTTGAAATTGTACTGTATTAAAATACGAGTATTAGGACTTATTTTATTTTTAATTCAATTGTTGCTGTTATTTACTTGATAATTGATTTAATTACTTACCTAATTTATTATGATTTAACATAGCTAATGTAATTCGTTTTTGTAACCGTATTAGTCATTAGACAATAAACATAAACATGTTTGAAGATATCAAACAAATCAGTATATTATCAACCAAATCAGGGGGGCGATTCAGTTAATCATAGCCGATGCTTAACTGAACCGTTGACGTTGCGTTTGTCAAAAATAAGACGGCTGGTGAACGGCTCAGCATCACTAATGGTTCACAAGCGTGTGAGCTAGAGCTCGACCGCTGCTCCACCCGGTTAAAAACGACTGACGTCACTGCTACGTAGCTAGGATGTTACTGCGGGGCGTTTAACTGGGGCCACCTCAATTCCATAAAATTGTATCTATAGCTCTTTGCATCTTAATACAATTGCAATATTACCTACACCAAAGATTTACTATATTATGAGTTATTTGCTGTTTAAGTTATAAGATAAATACGTAATAACAAGGCTGTAGGTAGTTAATAAAAGTATAAGTGTGGTGAAAATCTATTATTTTTACATTTAGTATCATCATTATCATCGGCATATCAAATGTTGACCCATTTCAGAGCGTGAGCGTTCTACTGAACGACACGTGACACGATCTTCTGCTTTAAGCATCCACCTAAGCAGCTGTTTATCGCTCCACTCGATGGCAGAGTGCTTCAATCTAAGTTTGCTGATTCTCGGTATCCACTCTTAAAATAATAACACATTTCGGTATTTCTACGAGCATGACCATTTCATTTTCATATTTGCCAATTCAACTTGCTAAACCTTTGCTATGTTGGTTGTCTTAGTTCTACGACGGATTACCTCATTTTGGATTTTATCTTTAAGAAAAACTAGCATCAATGCTCGCAGTGTTTTAAACCTATGAACTAGCTTTATTGGTTAGTGTCTTCGTTTCGTTGCTGTAATGTAATTAGCTCAACATTGATATGGAGAACGAAGCAAGAACCTACTCATATCTCATAGAGAAAAAGCCCTCTCCCCCTAACTGTACCTAAATACACCACTGATTTATTTAGCACAACGTCATTCATTCCCATGGTTCCTTTGTCATTATCAAAGTGACTGTCAATTTTGAGTGACAAAACCGAATTCCTTCTTCGAAAACAAAAAAAGAAACGAAAGCGCTGACCGTTATCATGTGCCGCTAAGATGTGCGGCAAGGATACATAGTATTCTGTGCCAGTAATTTTCTAAGCTACATAGGCTAGATCTAGACAGACTAGCAGGAATCAATAGTAAATATTAGGAATCAGCTACTACTAGTAGTAGTTCGTCTCATCGTAACTCCTGCATAGGTATTCACAATCATTCAGGAACGTTTCCGTTTGAATACCAAAAATTTTAAACTCAAATTATTCGAATCTCAGTCCGTTTTCATAAGTTTTTAAATGTGATTCAGTCTTCCGATCGCATTTATGCTTGATTCCCTATTCCAAAATTTATAAAAGTAGGCTGAGAGTCGAACAATTTAAGTTTTAAATTTGTGGGATCCGATCGGAAAAGTTTTCGAATCTGATTCTGAATAGCA
Organism: Peribatodes rhomboidaria; assembly: GCA_911728515.1. Classification (NCBI taxonomy): domain Eukaryota; kingdom Metazoa; phylum Arthropoda; class Insecta; order Lepidoptera; family Geometridae; genus Peribatodes; species Peribatodes rhomboidaria. Next base: position 16,822,056 of record OU452174.1, on the reverse strand, counting down.
ACCTCTAGACCAATTTTGTCTCACATTCGAACTTAAAAATTGTTTGCACGAACTACTTGCCTGCAAAATTTCATACAAATCGGATTGATCAACAGAACATACTCAAGTTGTCATCGATCGAACAGTTAATGCCAACTTTTGCTTTCGCTCGATCAATATATAGACGGAAATATTACTTTTTGTATCTCAGGATCCTAGGACCTACTTACACGAATATAGAAGGTATATAGAAGGCTTTATATTATTTGAACACCTACCTACAAAATTAACACACACCAAAACTACATTATAAATTGTTTAATACATTAAATAAATAAATCACGCTCACACAAACAAAGCTCACTAGCTATAACAAAGTCCGAATAAAGCTTTCATTTAACATTATAGGCTACTTTTTAACCGTGAGCAACACCGCAAAGTGCAGCAAGTAATATCAATCATTATATTATCGATAACACACTTTTAGTCTTTTTTTTTATGTACTCGCTCTATTGTTGGGCTCTAGGCTTAGCAGAACTCGCATGCCTAAGCGACAGCCTAAGCGTTTTTTCATAGCTTCTGCTCCGTTTTTATTCAGTTTTGTCTGCTTTAAAAGCTATAATAACATCGAAATATATGGTATTTATTGCAGTCGCTCCGTATGTTATCACTTCTAGGGCATTTTTTGTGAAAGTCGTGTAATCATTTCATTTTAAATAAAACGAAAACGATCATCTGAAATATGAGAAAAAAATGGATTAGTTCATAAATGTACATATTTTTTTAGTTAATTCCCTAGATGGTTTAAACATAGGTATACATAGGTCACTTTTTGAGCGCAAGTAATATCGCAAGGCGCAGCTAGTAACAAATAATAGTGATCATCATAGCATGGGAGCAACTCGCCTATCAGTCGATACTAAACTGAGCCATCGACGTTGAATTTGACTGCCTCGGTGGCTCAGTCAGTAGTGGACCTTCTTAGAAGGCGCGGGTTCGATTCCCACCTAGGGCAACCATTTATGTGATGAACTTTTGTGTTTGTTCTATGTCGGGGTGTTAATATCTATATAAGTATGTATTTAAATTATGTATTTAAAAAAAATAGGTTCAGGGCAATATCACTGTCTCTTAAACGTACCAGCTTGGTACCATCAATGCTTCACAAACATAACACGTTTGTGAAGCGTTGATGGCACCAAACAATCGATGTTGCATTAACCATAAAAAAGAGGACGATGATCGGCTCAGTATCACTGTCTCTTAAACGTATCAGCTTGGTACCATCAATGCTTCACAAACATGACACGTTTGTGAAGCGTTGATGGCACCAAGCAATCGACGTAAAAAGGACGAGAATCGGCTCATTACCACTGTCTCTTAAACGTATCAGCTTGGTACCATCAATGCTTCACAAACATGACACGTTTGTGAAGCGTTGATGGCACCAAGCAATCAACGTAAAAAGGACGAGGATCGGCTCATTACCACTGTCTCTTAAACGTATCAGCTTGGTACCATCAATGCTTCACAAACATGACACGTTTGTGAAGCGTTGATGGCACCAAGCAATCAACGTAAAAAGGACGAGGATCGGCTCATTACCACTGTCTCTTAAACGTATCAGCTTGGTACCATCAATGCTTCACAAACATGACACGTTTGTGAAGCGTTGATGGCACCAAGCTGTTGCCCGTCTGCTTCTTACGATAATAGGCACGTCAACGGTCCATTTAGGCATCAGCTCAGTTAATCATCGGACGAGCAACGGGTCAGTACCACTAGCGCTTCACACACGTGTCACCTGTAGTCTAGTTGGCCACGTTTATGAGTACTAAAACGTGGCCAACTAGACTACAGGTGAGGGTGATATTAATAGTTTACATTTTTATTGTTATTAACACAAGCTTTTATTTAATTTGCAATGTATGTATGCATGTATGTATGTATGTACTTATGTGTGTATGTATGTATGTATGTTACTATGTTTGTTCGGCTGGAATCTGGCAACTCAATTTTGAAGCAGATATCTCGAACCGATTGAGCTGAAATTTTGCATACACGCATGGTACACCATGCATACAATGCATGGTTAGCTATATGATGTCATTCTAAATCCCACATGGCGGAACACCCTCAATGGCGGACAAGTTTTTTTCAATGCACTCGTATAAGATACATACATTCATATGTGCATACATATCGTCACGCCTTTCCCCCGAGAGGGCTGGCAGAGGTGTAATACAACACCCACATTTCGCCGGACGATATTCAGTCCCAATGTGGCAAGCCTGTCACCAAACACCTGGCTTCAGTCATGTAGCAGATGACATACAATACGCACATTGTTCACACAATGAATAAATTGGTGCGTGCCGTCGGCTGGGTTCCAACCCGCTCTCTCTGGGTTGAGAAGCGGGCCTTCTCCAACTAGGCTATCATCTCTTTCACTCTTGTAATAACATGGGTATAAAATGAAAAGGCTTGCTGAATATTACACGAAAAATAAAGTGACGTCACTCTAAATCCAATATGTCGGTCTTCTAAAGCTGGCGGACTAAGCTTTTTAAACTTTCATACAATATGGGTATCAAATCAAAGAATTTCATGAGAATACGAATGCGAGTTAAATTTGAATGTGACCGGCAAACGACCTTGCAACAATTTTGCGTTTAGTGAGATGAACAGACTAAGAAACCTGTCTAGCGAAAGCTAAAAGCAAAAAAATAAATAAAATTTAAAAAAAAACAAGCTGTTATTTAAATGCGCTTAAAGAATAAAACAAACTTTTGCTACTACTTATAACTTTTACTAGCAACTTATAATATAAATTGTGTAATGGCGTTCTAAGCTATTAGTAAAAGTTTTATAGGAAAAGAAAAATTATTTATTTCTTTTTAGCGCATTAAATAAAAAGCTTCTTTTTGAAAATGAATTTTTACTTTTAATTTATTCAGACTAAAAAAATATATTTATTAAGCAAGATACTCGCCTCTGAAACCTCGCTTGGCTCGGTCAATAAGCACGTGCAGTATTAATGGAATATCCACCTGGACCACGTCCAGTATGAGGCTTATTCGCGCGTTTGGTAACGGACCTACGTCATGGCACGGCCCATTATCTCGTCCAACCTGTCTGCCAGAGGAGTTACATTCCATTTCCACCAAGTAGCCACTAGCACATAAATATAATATGGTATTACCTAGTTGTAAGTCAATATTTGTGAGACAGTTATCTAATTATATTTAAAAAATAACTGCCCTTTAGTTTCTTGCCTGTTCTTCTGAGTAGTGGCTCTTTTTCCGAATAAGGTGGTCGAGTCTATTATAAAACTTTGACGTTCATAAGTATATCTTTGATACCCAAATTGAATAAAAACGTTTTGACTTTGACTTTATTGATATAGTCACTCGTACCGCCACCAGTGACTCATTTACTCCTGTTTTTCAAAAATCGCAAAGATTATATTATCATTTTCATCATTTTCATGATAATATCATTAGATAATTGATATTTTTAAAAGATAGGCAATGTAATGAAGTTGGCTGCGTACTGACACCTTTTATCTTACGTAGCTTCATAACACACACAACCCTTGTCCGATTTGACTAAATACAACATCTCGTAGCTGTCCCGGGAAAAGTTGACGTGCGGTGCTGAGGACTGTGATGAGTTCCTCTGGAAAAGCCGGGACCCTCCATCAAGAACTAAGGCAAACCAGCGAGGGGAAAATTTTCTATCCAGCAGAAATGTGCTAAAAATTTGCGGTGCGAATGAGTGGTTTAAGTGAAGAAATGTATAGTTACTTATTATCATTTTGGTGGAGTTTTTCCTCGAAAATCTCCGGTGGTTCCCTTCGTGGGAACAAAGTGTCACACTTTATTTTTGGTTTCTGGTCTGTACTTAGCTATTCACGCTGTCATGCATGTATGTGTGCGAATGATGCCAGTCACTTTCCTTACTTTCACCCTGTAAAATAATTACGTACTTACTACATTCTACGATTAGGAATAACTTTATTAAGAACTATTAAACTATTAAATTTATAAATATATTTGTAAGTAATTAAATCTATTGGTGTTTTCTTCAGTTGTCATGAGTTGTCATTCAAATACAAAACAAAAATCTCGACAGCTGAGAAAAGCTGTGGGTTTTCCGCGAGTTTTGATGGTTGGCGAAAACTTTTTTGTTTTCGTTTGGCTCCATAACTTAGTTCCTTAGACAGATTTCGTCTATATAATACTACTGTATTGGATGTCTGTGGTTTCATAACGTTTCCGCTCAGAATAATAACTAAAGTAACTTGCTTTAGTTATTATTCTGTGCGTTTCCGCCAGTAGCGCTCTATTGAAATGTTTAGAGCTAAAACTGAAAACAAAAAAAAGTTTTCTTAACGATCAAAACTCAAGGTAAGGGCCAACTATAGTCCTGTTCAATTATTTAAATTCAAAATTGCAGACTCTCCTAATTGCTCTTGTGGTTAAGTGTAAAGTTCCGCTTCCAATACACATTTCTTCTCTGCTCTCATTCCCAAACAAAAAAATCGTTTTTTCATAAGCTAATTTTATTCAGTCCAATAAATTTCGTCTACTTTTCTTTTTATTTTCTTTTTCCTTTAATTTCTTCTATAGTACTATCTACCTCACCAGGATTATTTTTCTCCTTTTCTTTTTATATCAATTACTATCGCCTCCCTCACTGTTGATGGCAAAATTGCCCCAAAACCCTAAGGGGCAGAGGCCACTACAAACAAAAAAAAAAGCCGAGTTTTGTAGGAAACACGCAAAGTAGTATTTAATAATGCTTGTTTAATTTACCCACGCTCATGCACTAGGTATAGCAAACCGGTAAAGGTTAATAATCCACTATTATTATTCCTCGGAGAATCACAAGTTTTAGTAAATAATTTAAATTCATGACACCATCTTTTCGGTTCCCGCCAAAAACTCCTTAACAGTAAAAAAAGGTGCGCTCATCCGTGGTTATTCCATGGTCATTCCATGGTGCGACGTGCTGCGCTCCGATCGAGGCAAATAGTGTCAGAATCATATTGCCACTCCATTGCATCTACATTATGTAATACTAGCCGCGCCCCGCGGTGTTACTCGCGGTTAAAAAGTGATCCAGGGTATGAGCTACCTCATTATCAAGTTTCATCAAAATGCGTCCATCCGTTAGAGCGTGAAGATGTAACAAACATACACACTTACACAGTCACAAACTTTCGATTTTATAATATTACTAGCGACCCGCCCCGGCTTCGCACGGATGCAATGCTGATACTAAATACACTACAGAAAAACTGTGAACGTTGTATATAAAAACATGCGGCCCGCTCTGGCTTCGCACGGGTATTATAAACAAAAAAACGTTGTTGTGGGATATCCATAAGATATAGACATATGTATACCATCGAGGAGTTTTCTGTAGACCTTTTGAATGTGTACTAATAATTAGTACGAGTACATTATTTTGATAAATCTCGTAGGGTTCAGCCTGCGTTTGCAATTTAAGCGGAAAAAAAATTGATAATTAACGACATCACATTAGAAACCTCAAAAATAACAGTATTTATCCACTATTTAATGGATGTTATTTTACATATAAACCTTCCTCTTGAATCACTCTATCTATTAAAAATAAACCGCATCAAATTCCGTTGCGAAGTTTTAAAGATTTAAGCATACAAAGCGACAGAGATAGGGACAGAGAAAGCGACTTTGTTTTATACTATGTAGTGATAGTGTAGTATTGTGATTACTTATCAGTAGCTTCTGTAGCCCAGTGTTGTCAACTTATTATAATGAATTTTCCACCATAGTATGAAACACAATAGCTTGATAAAATAGTGTTTGAATTACATATAGCTTGATACCATAGAATATCTGCTCCCTATCTCGATACGTGGGACAGCCAATAACATGGTATTTTATGAGTAAGGGTTGTGTTGCAAAAAATATATCCTAACGGCCCATACTTACTGATATTATACACTGTCTCGATGGATCAGTCGGTAGTGAACATGCCTTCTAAGCTAGGGGGCGCGAGTTCGATTCCCACCTAGGGCAAACATTCGTTAGATGAACATTTGTGTTTTTTCTATGTCTGGGTGTTAATTTTTAATTTAAGTGCGTATTTAAAAATATATGTATGTATATCAGTCTCTGGCCATCATAGTACAATTTTTGCTAAGTTTGGGGTCAGACGACAAGTGTCACCGTGTCTGCAAGTGTCCCGAATATTATTATAAATAAAAAATCGATAGTAGCTCTGCCAGTTTTTAGGCTTTTCGCGGCTAAATGGCCAAACTGATCTTGATGAAATTTGATAATTAGTTACAGCATTTGACGAGGAAGGTTATTGGATACTATTTACTGCTAACAGCTAGTTTTTAATGAAAACCAATTTGCAAATACTTTATAGTCTGACCCACGACTTCAGAATTCAGAAAATAGTATCCAATAACCTCCTCGTAAAATACTGTTACTAATTTTCAAATTTCATAAAGATCTGTTCAGCCGTTTTAGCCGTGAAAAGCCTACAAACATACAGACAGAAATACAGATAGAGTTACTTTCGTTTAATATTCTATGTAAAGTATGATATGGATTTCGAGCTTTATTATTTACTTATAACAAAAAAAATGTTTCAATGTAAATTTTTAACATATTTTTACAAACCAGAAACTGAATAGGTTTTTATAAAAAAAGAAGCATAATAACAAATCCAACATAAGGTTTAATTCTCAAACAACCAACTTTGAAATTAATAAATCCTACAATGTCCGACCACACCACACCACCGAAAAAGATGGCGCGCTCCTCTTGGTGCTTCTCAGGCAAGGAGTTTCCCACCATGCAGGTCCCGTCATCGTGACGTCAGCAAGGAGGTTTTGCTTAACATTTCTCATAATAAATATTATCACCACACCTTTCTCCCAAAGAAGATGGCAGAGGTATATTACAACACCCACACTTCGTCGGTCGATATTCAGTCCTATGAATGTGACTGGGGGTGAGCTTGTGGCCATACAACCGGCTCCGGTCATGTAGCAGATGACATACAATACGCACACAATATTCACACAATGAACAAATTAATGCGTGCTGTAAGCTGGGATCGAAACCACTCCCATCTGGCTAAAAGTTTCTTAAAGGTCCCTAAAAGTTTTTTAATATTTAATTATCGCGGATTACCCCTATTACCTATTATAGATAGGTAGTGTAAGTATACTGTATCCGGAACCCAAAAAACCCTGAAAACTGCAGTCTGTCAAGTTGCGGTCTTATGTTATAAATTAAAGTTATGCGCGTTTTAAAACACCATCTGCTGCGCAATTAAGAAATTAATATAAATTAAAATTTGAACATAATATTTTATTAATTGTTGTTTTCATGAGCATTTATTTGCAAACGAAAAAGGTTTGCTAGGAATTGGAGACGTTAAGTTTAGTTTGAATTCTGAATTTTTAGTGTAACCCCCAATACTCTTTAGAAAAAACATAACCCTCTTTCTTGCGCAGTCGGGTAACAATAAGAGGTAAGAACAAAAAAACCATTAAATTCATACCTAATTGTATTGTTTTATTGTTTCTAGTTCACAACCAAATTTTAAATTATTCTGTGTAATTTTATTAAGTTTAAAGCCTTCCTCTTTCTGTATTGTCAACTAGTGACGTGATTTATTTTCAGACCGAGCGACGCGGCAACGCGATGAACCACAGTAACTAAGCGACACTATACAGTTGAGAGACGCAAATATACGGGAAATAATTTATTGAAAGGAACTTCAAAAATTTCAATACTCCGGAATTTATTTACATCATCACCATATACAGTACTGAAGGATTTTGTTTCCATGGTCATGAAAGCTTTTAAAAAAAAACTTGAGTATTTTTGCCGGGAATCAGAAAAAGGCAATTTTTGTTTATTTTATTAAACTGTGTTTCTTTGAGTATTCAACTAAAATAATGGTGGTGTAATAACCTTTATCGATTTGTTGAAATGCACGAGTGTCCGCAATTGATACAAAATTAGTAACGCAACTTTTACTTTTTTGCCAAACAAAGTACCTAGTGATTTTGTTGAATGTGTGATCTTCTAATTTTTCTGCAGGAAACAAGTGACTCATTGAACAAAAATACAAGTCCTCTACAAGAGGACAAACATCGACGCGAAAAGTCCAGAACCCGATAAGTAATCCAGTGAATCCTGTAAAGAATTTTTTATAGTAAATTACTGAAGTGCACATATTGTGTCAGCCTAGAGAGTTTGATATAATCAGTCGGCCCGGTCGAATTAGCGCCGCGTAGGTATATGGAATGGTAAAGGTAAAGTGGTAAAGAGATAGTACGTTAACTAGGGCCACAACTGAGTATACTTTGTTCCTACTCTCACTAGACCTTTGAGAATGCTAATGAAAAATTATGATATAAAATAGGACTGTTTATTCCCAAGAAACTGTTCCAGTGCCCACTCTCATCTCTCCTTGTTACATTCCGTTATTCTATGCTAAACACATATCTACTTTCGTTCATATTGTTGCATTTCATATTCATATTGTTCATATTGTTCATTGTTCATTGTTCATATTGTTCATTGTTCATATTGTTGTGGGGGCTGAGCTACCCACGTCCGTAGGAGTGTACTCTATTTTGATTCCCTACACGTGGTCCCCGGGTAGTGCTAACCGGGTAGCAAACTCTGGTGGGAGGCTTCGGCCGTGGCTAGTTACCACCCACCGGACCAAGCCATGCCGTGAAATGACCTAGTCGTGTTTCGGGATGTAGTCCGGTGTAACCGTTCCGAAGACGGGTCTGAGCAGTGGCGCACTTGTAGCGCCTCACTCAACTGCCGTCTTTGTACTTCTTCTCTCTAGTAAACTTCAAGGCTAGAGTGAATAAGTACCTTATAGGTCGTCGTGCTCCATCTTAGACCACAACGTCGCTTAACATCAGGCGAGTTGGTGGTCAAACGCCGACCTATTCTACATAAAAAAAAAAAAATTTTGTCAATATCATAGAAGATGTAGGTAAATCAATTAAACTTTCATGTTGGTATTATGTATCTATATTACATACTCTTTGGTATGATGTATTTTAACAATTTGACTTGATTTATGTCAAATAGGCAAGGAAAATTTGTTCCTAGAAAAATAGCATACGTCCATGGAAAATAGTAATAGATTTCTAATTACCTATTTATTTTACAGGTTTTCAGGTTATGTAGGAGAAAAAAACAGAAAAGGAAGAAACAAATAAAGTACTAGTTTTATTTTTAGCAAGAAATATGAAACGTACAATGAGCAAAAGAAAGAAGCATAAATAGGTTTTTACATAGTTTTTCCAAATAAACCATAAGTTGATGTAGAGCTATTTATTAAACTTTAGACATTATTTAATGCTATTAAACTATTGTTTTAGTAGGTATTGTTTTAAGACAATGTCGAAGATAGAACCAAGTGAAGGAGAAAAGTAAGTATACAGGGTACCTATTCCTACCATTCGAGATATTTTCTGGTCTTTGTCTATCTCGCTTGAAAAGTCGAGAGTGAAGGTGACCAGATCTCATCTCACGCGTCAAGAATAGGAGACTAGGCTGACGTCACCATGAGGGAGTAGGACATATAATGGGTAAGAGCGAGGTTAAGAGTGAGAGAGAATATTAGATTTATTTCTGTATGTTGGTGTAGGTGACACGTTGGTGACACGTTAGTGACACGTTGGTGACACGTTAGTGACACGTTGCTGAAGCGTTTGAATCTATGGGTAGGTTTTATTTTTAAAGAAACTAGAGTAGCGTTTTTTTTTGTTCTCCCGCATAGGGGAATTTGGCGTCGCACGTCTTGTGCATTTGCCAGTATCAAGTTAAAAGAGGAACGTTCAAACTCTACTTTTTCATTCACGTCATAGACAACATAGATTCCATAAATATTTAAATACCTGAATTACGGTTTAAAAGTCTGTGGTTGCAATGCCGTAGCCGGTGCAATATTGGCTTCTGACATGGCTTTATTATTATTGTTGTTACTTTGTCTACTAGAGCAAACAGCCGAGACCTACGGTTTAACGTGCCATCCGAGCTACAGTAGCACTCTGTTGTAAATGCCACTTGCGGTCACCCATTCGAACTCACGATGTCGTCTGTTGTATAAAATCGGTGATCGGTTATGAGCGCCCAGTACCTAGTAGAATTAAGCTGTGACCAGTACAACTTTACTGTAATATTAATTTGTTAAGTACATTGACATCCCATTTGGTTAGGTCTAAGCATTTTTTCGCAACCGGCCGTCCCAATAATTTATCGTTGCCGGTTCCAATAGCGGATAGCGTGCTAATAGCCTGATAGCTAAACTTCTTTGAAACTTCATGATTGATTGACTTTATCAATGACCAGTCCCTCAGAATAATAACTAATAACTACTGCTTCATGTTCTAACAGACTCACGTTTGCAGAAAAAATTGCTTTTGCTCTACCGGCGGAGCCTGGGTGGATCTAAGTGGCCTAAGAGATAACGTAACATGTCGTCAGAAAAAAAAATAGGTCTGTTATATCGCCACACCCTGCCCTCTGATAAGGAAGGGGGACGTCACGCCTTTTCCTCGAAGAGGTTGGCAGTGGTCATATCGTGGTCATATTTCCGAATCTTATGGCTAGGTACATGTTTTAATAAGTTTGACTGCATGTTTAGTGAGTTAATTGTGTAAATTTTAATTTTTAATATACTTACTCGTACCTATTTAATAATAAAATATACATACTTATCGTACTTAATTTTAAAATAACTGTGCATTTTATTAAACTTGTAGGTAGGCCTTAAAAGACATATTTATGTCACTGTTAGATTTGTTATTGACATGGAAAAAAAGCAGCGTACTTATTTTAAGCATACTATCAATTTTTAGTAGTAACTACTCTACATAGTTTGTGTACGTCGTGATCCAAAAAAAAAACAAGATTTAGCCATGGTAGCATTCCAGTCACGTGAACAACACGTGGTGACGTCAATCAGTGCCGAAATAAGAAATTTACAAATAGTATGAAAGAGACGGGTGACGATGACGAGTGACGTCATACGTGTTTGCGCCTGGAATGCTAGACCTTGTTTTTTTGGATCATGGATCTAGCATTCCGGGAGCAAACACGTAATGACGTCACTCGTCATCGTCATCCATCTCTTTCGAACTATTTGTTAAGTAATAACATATGTCGGTCTTGCATCTGGCGAAGTGTATTATTATACCATGCATGGTGTACCTATGCCGTTCCGTAGCTGCACAAGAAGAACGTGCCATCCATGAGCAACGTTTAGCTCTTTCGATGTAATTTGAAAAATTTCGGGTTTATCAGTCAAAATTGACAGCATACTTGAAAATGACATTAGAAATGAAAAGTAAGTAGGTATAACATAAGTGCCAGCGCAAATGCACAGCTTGCGCGGGCACGTATCTTGTCGCTGCGACTAGACGCATAGCTGTCGTTTGGATCTAATCGTCTTGCATGCGCGTGTCTTCGCAAATGCACCGTATGTCCACGCACCATGTCCGTGGCCGATGACCAACTACTCTGTTCTTGGCACTCTGCGACTCAAATGCCAACTGCGTAGAATTTTGAACAAAAAGTAAGAATGTTGTCGGCTGCAATCTATCATTGCGTTTAGTCGTCAAGCTGTTGCATAGTGTGCGCTTTCGCTAAGGGAAAGAAGTTCTTGTGTCAAATAAATCAGTGATGTATTCAGGTAAAGATAGGGGTAGGGGGCCTCTTCCTCTGCAATATGAGTCTGCTTTATTTTTACTCAGATAAAAATGTCTGAGATAGTGGTTGAATCAAGCCATTTTAATCCGCGGACCTGAAACCAGGGGCCCTATTCGGAGATTTGATTCGATTGAATTGATTGAATGATGATTTGATTGAACTCAGCTAAGAGTTACTCGCGCGTAGGACCTGGCGCGGGGCTAACGCTAGTAGAAATGTAATTCTTTTGCAGATTTTTATTAAAGAGTAGTCACTGGAAAAGCCAAAAAGTGCTGCATAGCACAAATACATAAAAAAAACGAAATAAAGAATAATAGTAGGTACTTAGTTTATACTTACCTCCATAATAAAGAACAACGTACTTATACACTACACCTTTAGGGCATTCTACTACCTATAATATTTTGCTTTCTCACAACTCGATAATACAGACTTACTTAATATATTAACCCGATAATACAGACTTGAGTGACAAAGGGCCCTAGACAACTTTAACATTTATAATTTAAATTTCTGGCATTGCTAATGTTTTCTAAATGTTTGATAGGTTGAAATCGTTTCCAAGCGATTCGGTTTCTAGAATCAGTAAAGCTCTAACGTCACCAGCAGACCTAGCATGCGCAACGCGACAACGGTAAGTTGACTCTTTTTATCGAAGACAGACGTATATTTAGACATAGCCTTGTCACGTTCTCACATGACAAAGTGACGAGAAGAATTTTGCCGCGCGCGCATGCTAGAGGTGCTGGTGATCGGACGAAATACGAGCTTTAAAAATGTCACGTTAACTCGTCCAATCAACAACTAGTCTTATAGCGTTAGCGATTCTAGAAAGAGAATCGGTAAACGCTATGAGTAGGTTTAAATTCGCATACTTACTGTGTCAGCATGATTCTTCTGTACCTACCTACTTGTACTGTTATTTATTCCGAAACGAAAACACAGTAAAGCCAGTTCATAGGGTTTTAAAATACTCATCGAGTCATAGAATAAGTTAATTACTAACCCTACGGTTAGGTTAGAGGCGCCCTGCATGCAGTCAAGTGGAATGGACAAACATTAGATAGGCTGATGATACCTAATGATGATATATATAAAATGCGAAAATAAGTTTTTCAGTAAGTATACAAATAAAATAAGTACTTAAGTACTTTTACTAAGTACATGCTTGAACCTACTAATTTATCATTTAAGCTTCAAACAGATTGACTCGAGATGCTGGAATTGTTGCGAATCTGTTCGTAGAATACAAGACGAATACAGACGCAACTATTCACGATTTGCGTCAGTATGCTTAAAGCCTTATACTAAATAATTAGCACATACAATAGTAAATCTTTGGTGTAGATAATATTGCAATTGTATTAAGATGCAAAGAGCTAGATACAATTTTATGGAATTGAGGTGGCCCCAGTTAAACGCCCCGCAGTAACATCCTAGCTACG